>CM069903.1:154522823-154884479 GCA_036172215.1 Camellia granthamiana
GTTAATTACAAACTATTGTGGTGTTTGATTATAGGCCATTATAGTGATAGGGCTAACAAATTTTAAAATCAAAATTAGTTACATTTCATTCTAATTTTTTTATTATGTTTTAAAGTGATATTCGATATGACTCATCATTGCGGTGATTTTAGTTATAACAAAAATGACCTTCAATTATGGCTTTAATTAGTGTTATAAGTTACCCACTAATGTGATTTCTATCAATGTGGAAAGTACTTTTATGTTATTATTTTTTTGATCTTATATTTTGCATAAAGTGTAACATAAATTTATAATCATGTTTTGATATTTTTGTTTTATAAATATCTATTGACTGAAAATATTATTTGTAAATTTAAGAATGATATTTAATTTGTACACATAGTATAAAATACATGCAAAACTTTTGTAATAATGTGATAAAATAATTTTTTTTATCAATTTTTATTGTACATAGTTTGGCTCTCTCTTAACAATATTTTTGCTTCCACCACTGATTCTCTGATCAATTTTTATATTTGTAGACTTATTCTTCATAAATCAATGTGTCCACTTCTTTTCTATAGTTATCTTTCAATTTTTATTTATTTATTTGTTATTTATTTTTTTGGGGATAAAATTCCAACAATGTTACCAACTTAGAAAAAAAAAATTCCAACAATGTTACCAACAATGTCCACTTTTTTTTTTTTTTTTGGAATAAAGAAAAAGGGCCAATTGCACTAACGGTCTTTATAGTTTAAGGGTTGTGTTACTTTAGTCATTAATTTTTTAATTGTGACACATTTGACTCTGAATTTTGAATCTGTTCCAAATAAGGACAATTAAAGATACCATTGCTTAATTTCAAGGGCAAAATTGTCAATTTGATAAAATATAAACCAATTTTTGAAAAATAAATGTCAAAAAAAATATTTTTGAATTCTTAAAAATTATTTCTACCCACTAAAGATAAAATTATGTAAAATTGATAAATCTTTTAGACATTTATTTATTTTACTAAATTAATTTTTATTATGTGTTTGGATAATGATCATGTAATGAATGATTATTTTTATTTTCATTAAATTAGTTTTTATTTTTTCAAAAGTCAAAGATGGTGACAATTTTGATATCATTATTCAATCAATCCATTAAATCAAAAAATTCAAAACTAAAAATATTTTATATATTAAACCTACCGATTACACATTAAAATTCTAACAACCACCCATTACATGATCATCATCCAAACACATAATAAAAATTAGTTTGGTAAAATAAATAAATGTCTAAAAGATTTATCAATTTTGCATAATTTTATCTTTGATGGGTAGAAATAATTTTTAGAACTAAAAAAATATTTTTTTGACATTTATTTTTGTCAAATTATTTTATATTTTATCAAATTGACGATTTTGCCATTGAAATTAAGAAATAGTATTTTCAGTTGTTCTTATTTGAAACATGATTTAAAATTCAGGATTAAATGTGTTGCAAATGAAAAGTCAAAAATCAAAGTGACACGAGTCTCAAACTATAGGAACGGTTAGTTTAATTTGATCAAAGAAAAATTTAGAAAAGTGGGAAGTCTTAGGAATTGCTCATTTTGGTATGCTGGAAGTTGTAACGGAGTCGTAACCAATTAGTAAAGAAGAATTCTAAAATGTAAATCACTGCGAGTCTTGGCAAATTTTGGCAACTCTTACTGATGTCCCGTATCTTACTTTTTCGTGTGTATACAAAGTCGAAGTTGCAATGACATCATACCTTACTTCTAAACAAGATTTCCCAAATGTAAACCACTGGAGTGTAGGCATTTTTTGGTAACTCCTACTGAAATTTCAATCTCAATCTCTCTCTCTCTCTCTCTCTCTCTCTCTCTCACAGCCAGTCATACACATCATATTATTTCATCTCTTTGTTTTGTGTCTTGAAAGTTCTTGCATCCATGAATAGCTTGTCTGTGATGTCAAAGCTCTAGGAGATGACAAAAGCCCCAATTTCCAATGAGTTTTCATGTAGTAGTATTCCGTGTCATGTTTGTTCTATGTATATGAGTTAACACTCTGGTGCACATCCTTAATATCCAATTCACTCTGGTGAAATTGTTTTCTTGAGTTAGTAGTTATCCTTTTAAGTTAACATGGTGACGCTTCTAGAGTTACTCGCAGTTCTATGTAAATGTGGAAGCAATTCACTAGTTGTGCTGTGGGCTAGTGTAGTTCTTCTAATGGCACCTTCCGGCATAAATTTCCAATTCACTTGTAGTAGCTAGATTTCTGTCCACGACAATCCTCAATTCATTGGATATGCAGGTTTGTATTCCATTCCATCGGATTAAACAGAGATTCACCTCTGTATAGTAATCAACCTAGTTTGTACTGTTTTTATTAACTTAAAGATGGAAGCTTGGGTGAAGAGCCATGAACCACTAACTTTTCTCCTTTTCTTTGAGCACATTTCACACTTTATATCAGCCAATGGCCTCGGTCCTTGTTTGCAGTGTAACAATTAATAAATGTTTATATGTTTTGATATTTGACTAATAAAGTATTCTTGCTGCAAATTTAGGTCTAAACATGTCGACTGTGACAATTTCTTCTCCTTGCATGTTCAAAAGTGCACCCACAACCAAATCCTGTGCATTGATTAAGAATCCCCAGTCTTTATGTTCCCTTAAGAGTGTTTCTAAAGCATTTGGCTTGAAATCCTCATCCTCCTTCCGAGTATCGGCCATGGCAGTCTACAAAGTGAAGCTAATTGGACCAGATGGCCAAGAGAGTGAGTTTGAGGATCCTGACGATGCATACATCCTTGACTCAGCTGAAAATGAAGGACTTGAGTTGCCAAACTCATGCAGGGCAGGGGCGTGCTCTACGTGTGCTGGGCTGATGGTTTCTGGATTGGTTGACCAATTGGATGGATCGTTCCTCGATGATAAACAGATGAAGAAGGGGTATGTGTTGACTTGTATCTCATACCCAACTTCTGATTGTGTGATTCACACCCATAAGGAAACTGAGCTATATTGAGTAATGTTTTATGGGGAAATTTGTAGCTACATGGTTATATGTTGTTGGTTATCAGTGTTTCTTTGTTTCTAATTTGATAATCAGTGAAGTCACTTAGCATTAAACCTAATATTTGTCCAAATCTAAATGCTTTTGAGTATGAAGTGGTGGTTATAGTGGTGATTCCTCTCAAGCTCTGCCTTTCTGGCGAAAACAATAAATTTAAAAAGGAAAAAATAAATAAAGAGTGCGCTTGATGCATTTGGGTTTTTTTTTGTTTGCTTAAAATTCTATTTAACGAGGAACCTCTCTAAGAAAGGACTTTTGGACTGGCTCTTGTAGGATGAATTTTGGTCAAGGAATTCGAGCAATGGTCGGTTGTGGTGTGGGGGGAAGTGAAACATAGTAGTAGGATGAATTTTAGTCAGAGAATTCGAACCACGGTCAGTTGTGGGGGAAGTGAAACAGTGGTAGGTGTGATGTATGATGTCAACTTAGGTTTAAATAATGGGTATCTAAATATGTGTTGGTATTGATGATAAGGTTATAAAAGTATTTTATTCTTTTAATTTAAATTGTTAGCAGGCTTGATAGTGCATTTCAATTCATAAATTACAAAAAGTTATGTATTTATTTCTATTGACAAAGAATTATTTACATATGAGCTAAACCATTGCCACAACCAACACCCTTTACCCATTCTCCAACCACTCAATGCCAACACCAACACCCTCCTCCCCCTTCGCGACTCTTCCAACTGTCACCCCTACACTATCACCACCATTACCCTCTCCTCTAACCCCTCAACTACCACCACCAACACCCTTCTCTCCCTTCCCCATCCCCTTTCTAACCCCCATCCCTCCGCTGCCGCCACCAACACCATCTTCCCTCTTCCCCAACCTGCCATTCCTACTCCTCTATTGCATCCACTAGTAGTACCCTCTTCCCATGATGTATACAACGCAAAATGTGGATTTGGGAGAAACAAATAAACGTCGTTTTGCAATATCTATTTGTGACAACCACATTTCCTATTGATTTGTTGTTGCTTCAAATTTATTTGCAATGATTGATGGTGTCATCATAAAAGATTTTTTTTATGGACCCAAAAAAATGTGTTAATAAGAAATTTTAACTGAAAGTTGATGGGATTTTCATTGATTGGTAATATTGTCACCTAATATTATCGTTATATGTGTGTCTTATTTCTCAAGTTTGAAAGTTTATTTGTATAAAGGCCCATTTTGACAACAAAAAAAAGTCACCTCTTTTTTCGATTTTGTGTTTAGTGATTTTTTTTTTATAAATTATGTCAATTTTTTTTACTTTTCCTGTTTGTCTTATCGAGACGAATCTAAAAAGTACATTTATTTTGAAACATTTCAGAAAAAAATCACTAAAGACGAAAATAAGACAAAAAAGATTGCTTATTTTGTCTTTTTTGAATTTTTTTCTAAAAAAAATTATAATTTTCTTATTTGTCTTGTCGAACTGAATTTAGAAACCTAGAAATTTTTGAAAATTTTAAAAAAACATTTACTAAAGATGAAAATAAGTCAAAAGAAAAAAGGCAAAAAATGCATTTCCCAAAACACCCCTAATTGTGGTGCATTTGATTTTCATAACGATCGTAATAAATTGGGTTGATTGTAATATCATTAATTAATTAATGACAAATAAAAAACAGTAAGTCAGTAGTCAGTTGGATCACTAACACAAGACGATTAAGTGATTTACTACTAGTAGTGAAATACAATAATTGAATGACAATGATTCTGAAGAGAGACTAAAATAGGAAACAAAGTGTATCCAATTCACTATAGTGATGGCAAAGTGGAATTCCAGTCAAACTGATCCCAATCAAACAGATCATCATCAGCAACATCTAGCTGTTGTATTACTAGATTAGCTGCCAAAGTTGAATCTGAAACATCTGGTAGTTGGAAAGGACTTTCTTTAAATTATCCAACTATTAAACAGGAATGTTTAGCCATTGTTAAATGTGTTTTAAAATTTTAGGATGATTTACTTAATCAACATTTTCTTATTCACGTAGATTGTTCTGCAACAAAACAGATTTAAAAAAAAAATGTTTTAAACCTTGCATCTAAACAGATATTCGCTACTTGGCAAAGCATTTTATTAGTCTTTGACTTTGATATTGAATATATCAAAGGTGACCAGAATTCTTTACTAGATTTTCTAACCGGAGCCGTAGAGGCCGTGGTTGGGGATTCAATTCCTACCAAACAGAATTTCTCAGGCTCCAAGCTTCTAACAGTAAAGGTGAATCCAGTCAAACGGTTAAGGATATTCTTCTTAAGTCTAAAGAACAGTATACCGCTAACAGTATTACTAAGGAAACAGTCCTCTATATTGAATCGGCCGATGAACAATGGATGTCCGATCCATGGGAAATTAAGCGTTGGTATCTTACCACGCAATAATTTCCTCCTCATTTTGACCAGTATCGTTATGTTTATGAACAGATACTTATTGAAACTGCTGCTACTGAGATTAAGTACACTTTGCATGATCCTTAAAAAACAGCTAGCCTTATTGTAACAACCCCGACCCAAGATTAATGATAATTCATGATTTAGTACACCTAAGAAGATATTAAGATCAGATTTTGAATTAATTGCACATGTGGTGCATTATTTGTGTTTCTATCTATTTATTTTAGGAATATCTGTTTGATATTCTACTACATTTTGTCAATCGAAAGCCTTATCGACATCCGATCACGAAATTGACTTGGTATATGTGTTATGTGGAATTTATAGAATTTTATGGTATGTTTAATTGAAATTCGATTTGGAACGATTAAATTAGTTTGACTTAATGTCCATATATTTGACCTTAATTAAGTACACTTCTACTCAAGCCTACATAAGGCCACACTTCTACTCAAGCCTACATAAGGCCTATATACCTCATTTGAGCCTTTTTTTCATATCATCTTTAAGCCTCCAAGAGATAAAAATGTGAGAGAGAGAGAGAGAGGGCAGGAATTGAGATCAAAACTTGAAGTTGGTAGGAACTTGCTTAGAAATTGGAGAATTGCTCAAATCATCATTAAACCTCGAGGAATTGAAGACTCTAGGTGAGGATTTTGTCCTTAAGCTTTGCATTCTAGACATTAGTGGAGGAATTCAAGAGATTAAGTGGTTAAACATGAGAATTGAGTTAAGGAAGTAAGAAAGATGATCATCTCATGCATGCATGTACATTTCATTACATTTGGAGCATGTTCACTAGGAATTCTCTTATGCATGTCATAAATTGAGCTTAGTTGTAAGAATTCATCATGTTTTCCATCCTCTCATTTCATTTGATCATGATTTGGAAACTTGAAGCTCAATCATTTCATGCATGTCATGTTTTTTGAGAATTCACGAAGTTTAAGTTGAGTTTGCGAACAATTGGCATGCTTTTGGAACTTGATTTCATGAAAGGATCTTTAAAGCATGATGTTTTGTGAATATCTAAATGTTTTGCAGAATTTTGGCCCAAGAGGATGAGTTTTGAAGTGTTTAGGTTGAGTTTGAAGCTTGGAGATCAAATCTGGAAATTCCAGAATTTGAACCTACGCTCGAGCATGGACCCTGCTTTCAGCAAGTTTTGAAAAATGATTTTGAGTGCAATTTTTGCATCCTTATTCTATCCTAGGCATTCCTAGGCCATGGTCAAGGCACCATAATAAGAATAAGGGTAGAGACACACTAAGAACAAGAACGTAATGGGTTAGATGCATTCCAACATGTGTTTCAAAGGTGTATTTGTTATGTGTTAATGTAGGTCATGTGCCATAGACCGTTTGATTAGCCTGCTCTGTCTATTTGCACTCGAAGCCAATTGTGAGTAATAACTTAATAAAGTTATATTCAACTTTATTATTTTCTGTATGATAAATTAAGATCTATTTTCTGAAATGATATGTTCTATACAATGAATGATTGTCAAATTTCTGACAATGTATTCGTGGCATCCTTAATATCATGTGATATCTGTTAGCTGTTTCCCGGTATCGAAGGTTCCATTATAGAACTTATTATGTTTGTCATTTGTTACCCGTACCAGAGGCTCCATCATGGAGCTTAGCATGTATATTCTCTGTTACCCGGTATCGGAGGTTCTGTTATGGAACTTATTATGTCTGTCATCTGTTACCCGTACCGGAGGCTCCATCATAGGCCTCAGCATGTTTATTCTCTGTTACTCGGATCCGAAGATTCCTTTATAGAACTGGTTATTCATAACCACTATATGTTATGCATCTGTTCTGCATCTGTTCTGTTAGCGCTAATGGATGTACCACATATGATTAAGCATGAACTCTGATTTCTGTATATAATCTGAACAAGAATATGGATATGAATCTGTTACGAATCTGAATTATGATTTCTGAATCTGTATGGACATCATTCATTAAAACCCTTTACTCCGTTATTATTCACTAGGCTTCCGCTCACTAGTTATATTATGTATGTAGGTAAGCAGGTGCGTGACCAAGCCTAAACTGCCGCATGGAGTTTTGGTGTCAGCCAGTTATCGTGCCTCTCATGGAGGTTCCTTTTTTAGATCTGCCCAAGCTTTTGTGTTTTAGAACTTTTGTGCCTCCTAAATGTTTATGTTTGGACTGAACATGTGTTTGAAAGTTTTGTATAAATGGCTCAAGTGACGTAAGACTGATGCTTTTACAACGTCACATATACGAGTATAAAATTTTAAATTATGTCCCATGTATGTCATCACAGCTCATTGGACCATGTATATTTCGTATATTTGCTTCTATAGCCCCTAACTATATGATATTCTGTTAAGAGGCCTTTGGTAATCCAAGGATTACTGGTCGATTACGATGCTAAACCCATAGGGGCGGGTTTGGATCATGACAGAGTGGTATCAGAGCACAAGTTATACCGCACACACGAGTCCATATGAGCTATAGGATGTTTTTGTAAGAAATAGGGGCATCTCATCAACATGTATGTGAGTGGATTCATTAAAAATGAAAACTGAAATTGACCATGAACACATGACGTTAAAATAAATGTTTTGAACATTATGAAAGGACTATTTGCCTATGCTTATTGCCCTTTTGTTTCCCTATAGCAATGGAAAATGCAAGAAGTGATGATACAGCAGAGTCCTCGGAGGCTTGAATGAACAGAATGGAACAAATGCTTACAGCTCTAACTGAGGTGGTAATGCAACAACAGAGGCAATAACCTTTACCTCATCCACCTCCACCGGTCCAAGTTGAACCGGACAACAACGATATTATTAATCTGACTCAGAAGTTCATGAAAATGAAACCGCCAACCTTTCTTGGTGGGATTGAACCGTTAAAGGTAGAGACATGGTTGCTTGAGATGGAAAAACTGTTTGAGGTATTTCCCTGTATCGAGACTCAGAAGGTTTTATTGGCCACCTATACTCTTAAAGACGAAGCTCGGAGATGGTGGTTACTGATTCGGAATACCAGTGGAAATATGACGTGGGCTCGATTTAATGAGATCTTTTATGAAAAATATTTTCCTTAATGTTTTCGGGACCGAAAAGTGTCTGAATTCGGAGAACTTAAGCAAGGCAGAATGTCTGTAGCCGAGTACGAGCCAAAGTTCACTGAATTAGCCAGATTTGCTCCTTATATGGTGGACATAGACTACAAGAAAGCTTGCAAATTTGAGGGAGGATTGGACTTAGACATATTTGATCGAGTTGGTGTACTAAAGTTGCCAACATATGTGCAAGTTCTTGACAGATCCTTAATGGCGGAAGCCACCCCAGCCGCTAAGAAACAAAGTAAGGCCCCAGTAGCAAGAACAACTGATTGGAGAGGAAAAAGGTCTGGGTATGGTTTCAGAAAAGGCCATTCTCATGTAAGTAAAAAGCAGAATACGGGGTCTACAAGCAGTTCAAGTCAGAGCAGTGGGTCTATTTCGATTTATCCTGATTGTGGAAGGGCATAGGGGTGTATGCTACCGAGCATCTGGTGCCTGTTTCCGGTGTGGAAAGACTGGCCATATAGTGAAAGATTGCCCACTTGGGTCTGAGAATGCCAGCCGTCCTATGATGAGTTTAGTTGGGTCCACTTCTACAGTCAAAACAAATACAAAGGCTAATACTGGGAAAGAACCTTTGAGACAAGGTTGAGTGTTTGCCTTAGTGCCTGGTGACGTACAGAACACCGAAACTATGGTGTCAGGTATACTCCCTATATGTTCTCAAAATGCATGTGTACTGATAGATTCTGGTTCTACGCATTCCTTCATATCACATGCTTTCTCTCGAAAATTAACTAGGCCGCTAGAACTTATGACATATGTTTTATCTGTATCTACATCGTCTGGCGGTTCTATGATATGTGCTTATGTTTATCTGGCATGTGATATTATGATTGGTGATATGACATTGTATGTTGACTTGTTGCCCTTGAACATTGCTAATTTTGATTGTATTCTGGGTATGGACTGGTTGACTAAATACTGTGCTACTATTGACTGTGCAAGTAAATCTGTTGTGTTTAGATCACCGGGTATGCCTGAATTTATTTTTACTGGAAATGTGGTAGTTCCTCCTCCATACTCGATTTCGGCCATGAAAGCAGTTAAATTGCTTAGGAAGGGATGTAGGGGCTACTTGTGTTGTATACTGACTGCATCATCTGATGGTACTAATGTGGAAACTATTCCAATTTCTTGTGAATTTCCCGATGTGTTTCCGAATGACTTTCCTGGAGACTTAGTTGACAGATAAATTGAATTCACTATTGAAGTGACTCCAGGAACACAACCTATTTCCAAGACCCCTTATAGAATGTCAACCTCAGAATTGAAAGAATTAAAAACTCAACTGCAGGAACTGCTAAACAAGAAATTCATCCGTCTGAGCACTTCACCTTGGGGTGCTCTAGTCCTATTTGTTAAGAAGAAAGATGGATCTTTGAGGTTATGTATAGATTATCGGGAATTGAACAAAGTAATTATCAAGAACAAATACCCTCTACCCCGAATAGATGACTTGTTTGATCAACTTCAGGGAGCCCAAGTGTTTTCCAAGATTGACCTCAGATCTGGGTATCAACAGTTAAAAGTTAAGGCAGAAGACATAGAGAAAACTGCATTCAGAACTAGATATGGACATTATGAATTTTTAGTAATGCCGTTTGGGGTGACTAATGCACCCACTGCCTTTATGGACCTTATGAGCAAAGTGTTTAAATCATTTCTGGATGAATTCGTTGTGGTAGTTATTGATGATATTTTGATTTACTCCAAAAGCAAGGAAGATCATGAGAATCACTTGAGAACTGTGTTACAGATTCTAAGAGAAAAGAAGTTATATGCGAAATTGTCCAAATGTGAACTCTGGCTTGACAGTGTAACATTTTTGGGACATGTAATCAACAAGGATGGTATCTCTATTGACCCACAGAAAATTGAAGCCATTGTGGACTGGCCTAAACCGACAAATGTGACAGAAGTTAGAAGTTTTCTGGGACTTGCAGGTTACTACAGAAAATTCGTGAAAGACTTTTCCAAACTTGTAATTCCATTGACCCAGTTAACTCAGAAAAATGTATCATTTGATTGGAATGAACAACGAGAGTTAGCCTTTCATGAGTTGAAGACCAGACTAGTAACTGCACCGATTTTGACTTTGCCCAATGGTATTGATGGGTTTCAGATTTACAATGACGCTTCCTACCAAGGTTTGGGGTGTGTGTTAATGCAAAATGGGAAAGTAATTGCTAATGCCTCTCGGCAAGTCCGTCCAGATGAAAAGAATTACCCAACACATGATCTTGAACTGGTAGCTGTAGTGTTTGGCTTGAAAATTTGGTGACATTATCTGTATGGAGTGACTTGTGAAGTATACATGGACCACAAAAGCCTCAAGTATTTTTTCACTCAAAAAGAATTGAATATGAGACAAATGAGATGGTTGGAACTGATCAAGGACTATGATTTGCAAATTTTGTATCATCCAAGAAAAGTTAATACTGTAGCTGACGCCATAAGTTGAAAGTCGATTAGAAATTTGTCATGTTTGCTTTCCAGTAAAAAAGAATTGCTAGATGACCTGGAAAAGAATGAGATTGAAATTGTTTTGCGAGAGCACGGTGGGATTTTAGCTGCCATTTCCGCTCAACTTGCAATCATTGAAGAAATCAAACAGAAGTAACTTGAAGATGAGTACTTGGAAAAGATTGTGGAAGAATTTGACTCAAAGCCGAGGCTGGGGTTTGTGTTTGAGAATAATGTGTTGAAATTTCATAATAGACTTTGTGTACCAGATTCCTCTGATTTAAGAAAGCGTATTATGACCGAAGCTCACAGCACCAAATTTGCCATGCATCCGTGAAACACAAAGATGTATCATGATTTGAGACAGAATTTTTGGTGGCCTGGAATGAAAAAGTGCATTGCAGATTTTGTGAATAGATGTTTACATTGCCAACAAGTTAAAGCCGAACATCAACGACCCGTTGGTTTGTTACAGCCGCTTCCAATACCGGAATGGAAATGGGAGCACATTACCATGGACTTAATTGTGGGATCGCCTCGCTCTTCCCGAGGTATGGACTCTATTTGGGTCATTGTGGATCGTTTAACTAAGTCTGCCCATTTTCTGCATGTTAAATCTATTTACAATGCTGACAAATTGGCCGATATTTATATGAATGAGATTGTGAGATTGCATGGGGTGCCAGTATCTATTGTATCTGACAGGGATTCAAAGTTTGTGTCAAGATTTTGGCAGAGTTTGCAATAGGCTTTGGGGACAGAACTGAGGTTGAGTAACGCCTATCACATACAGACAGATGGTCAAACTGAACGGACCAATCAAACTTTGGAAGATATGCTCAAAATGTGTGTATTAGATTTCCAAGGAAATTAGGAGACCTATTTGCCATTGGCTGAGTTTGTGTACAACAACAACTACCATTCAAGCATTGGAATGGCTTCTTATGAAGCTCTGTATGGAAGAAAATGATGATCTTCGATATATTGGGCTGAGGTAGATAATAGACCTTTGTTGGGACCGGAACTTGTACAAGAAACAACTGAAAATGTGAAATTAATTCAACAAAGGTTGAGAACTGCACAAAGTCGTCAGAAAAGCTATGCAGATGTTCGAAGAAGAGACAGAGAATATGAAATCGGGGACCATGTGTTTATAAAAGTGACCCCTATGAAAGGACAAACTCGATTTGGTGTTAAGGACAAGCTGGCGCCGAAGTATGTTGGGCCATATGAGATTCTTGAAAAGATCAACCCGGTAACGTATCGGGTAGCCTTACATTCGATAATAGAGCATGTGCACAATATTTTTAATGTTTCAATGCTTCGAGATTACTTACGAGACCCACTCCATGTTATAGAGCCGACCCATATGCTTCTGAATGATGATTATACTTACAAAGAAAGACCTATTCAGGATGTGAATCGCTGGATCAAAAGATTGAGAAACAAGGAAATTCCGTTAGTGAAGGTTGATTAGCAGAATCGTGGAAGAACTTATGCAACTTGGGAGACGGAGGAAGATATGATGAAAAGATATCCCGAACTGTTTCCTTTGGATCCAGTGTTCTTCCAAAACGAAGGTAATTCGAGTTTGGAGGACTAAACTCTTTAAGGGAGGAAGACTGTAACAACCCCGACCCAAGATTAATGATAATTCATGATTTAATACGCCTAATAAGATATTAAGATCAGATTTTGAATTAATTGCATATGTGGTGCATTATTTGTGTTCCTATCTGTTTATTGTAGGAATATCTGTTTGAGATTCTGCTACATTTTGTGAATCAAAGGCCTTATCGGCATCTGATCACGGAATTGACTTGGTATATGTGTTATGTGGAATTTATAGAATTTTATGGTAGGTTTAATTGAAATTCGATTTGGAACGATTAAATTAGTTTGACTTAATGTCCATATATTTGCCCTTAATTAAGTACATTTCTACTCAAGCCTACATAAGGCCTATATACCTCACTTGAGCCTCCTTTTCATATCATCTTTAAGCCTCCAAGAGATAAAAACATGAGAGAAAGAGAGAGAGGGCAAGAATTGAGATCAAACCTTGAAGTTGGTAGGAACTTGCTTAGAAATTGGAGAATTGCTCAAATCATCATTAAACCCCAAGGAATTGAAGACTCTAGATGAGGATTTTGTCCTTAAGCTTTGCATTCTAGACATTAGTGGAGGAATTCAAGAGATTAAGTGGTTAAACATGAGAATTGAGTTAAGGAAGTAAGAAAGATGATCATCCCATGCATGCATGTACATTTCATTACATTTGAAGCATGTTTACTAGGAATTCTCTCATGCATGTCATAAATTGAGCTTAGTTGTAAGAATTCATCATGTTTTCTATCCTCTCATTTCATTTGATCATGATTTGGAAACTTGAAGCTCAATCATTTCATGCATGTCATGTTTTTGGAGAGTTCATGAAGTTTAAGTTGAGTTTGCGAACAATTGGCATGCTTTTGGGCCCTGATTATATGAAAGAATCTTTAAATCATGATATTTTGTGAATATCTAAATGTTTTCCAGAATTTTGGCGCAAAAGGATGAGTTTTGAAGTGTTTGGGTTGAGTTTGAAGCTTGGAGATCAAATTTGGAAATTCCAGACTTTGAACCTACGCTTGAGCGTGGACCCTGTTTTCAACAAGTTTTGAAAAATGATTTCGAGTGCAATTTTTGCATCCTCATTCCATCCTAGGCATTTATAGGCCATGGTCAAGGCACCATAATAAGAATAAGGGTAGAGACACACTAAGAACAAGAACGTAATGGGTTAGATGCATTCTAACGTGTGTTTCAAAGGTGTATTTGTTATGTGTTAATGTAGGTCACGTGCCGTAGATCGTTTGATTAGCCTGCTCTGTCTGTCTGCACCCGAAGCCAACTGTGAGTAATAACTTAGTAAAGCTATATTCAACTTTATTTATTTTCTATATGATAAATTAAGATCAATTTTCTAAAATGATATGTTCTGTACAATGAATGATTGTCCAATTTCTGACAATGTATTCGTGGTATCCTTAGCATCATGTGATATCTGTTAGCTGTTACCCGGTACCCGGTATCGGAGGTTTCATTATGGAAGTTATTATGTCTGTCATCTGTTACCCATACCAGAGGCTCCATCATGGAGTTCAGCATGTATATTCTCTGTTACCCGGTATCAGAGGTTCTGTTATGGAACTTATTATGTCTGTCATGTGTTACCTGTACTGGAGCCTCCATCATGGGGCTCAGCATGTTTATTCTCTGTTACCCGGATTCGGAGGTTCCTTTATGGAACTGGTTATTCATAACCACCATATGTTCTGCATTTGTTTTGTATCTGTTATGTTAGCGCTACTGGATGTACCACGTATGATAAAGCATGAACTTTGATTTCTGTATATGATCTGAACAAGAATATGGATATGAATCTGTTACGAATCTGAATTATGATTTCTGAATCTATATGGACATCATTTATTAAAACCCTTTACTCCGTTATTATTTACTAGGCTTCCGCTCACTGGTTGTATTATATATGTAGGTGAGCAGGCGCATGACCAGGCCTAAACTGCCGCCTGGAGTTTTGGTGTCAGCTAGCTATCATGCCTCCCCATGGAGGTTCTTTTTTGAGATTTGCCCAAGCTTTTGTGTTTTGGAACTTTTGTGGCTCCTAAATGTTTATGTCTGGACTGAACATGTGTTTGAAAGTTTTGTATAAATGGCTCAAGTGACGTAAGACTGATGCTTTTACAACGTCACATATACGAGTATAAAACTTTAACTTCTGTCCCTTGTATGTCATCATAGCTTATTGGACCACGTATATTTCGTATATTTACTTCCGTAGCCCCTAACTATATGATATTCTGTTAAGAGGCCTTTGGTAATTCAAGGATTACTAGCCGGTTACGATGCTAAACCCATGGGCGTGGGTTTGGGTCGTGACACCTATTCAGTATAGAAAAATAACTATCTGAATCATTATGCCTATTACCACATGGGGCATTCACTCGCACACTACCCGGCAACTCGACATTCGTAACAAGGAAACCCGATATAGTTATTGGGACTATATCAATGCTTTCACTCAAATATTTTACTATCGGAATCCCATTAATAACCAATCTTGGTTTATCCGTATTTGCCCTGATGTCCTAAAAAATGATGTCCTTTCTTGGTTCCTCATTTGGTGAGATAAATTTGGATTATAGTTAGAAGTTTTACCAGTACCAATCAAGGAAGCCTATGATGAATGGCATATTTTACCAGTACCAGTAAATAAAGATATCTCTATTACAAAATCTTTAGTCCATTTCACAATCCGATTTGGTTTTCCATGGATTTGTAAATAAGACTTTCAGTGTGCTTATCAGAATAAGATGATTGGTCTGACCGGTACGGCATTCTTGATTTGCCACCTTTCTGGAAATGTAATATTGTTCCAAGGAATCATTTTAGAAACAACTACCTGACTATTGAAAAGATTAGTATCAATTAGAACAGTTTGTCCTAACTCACTGTGTTTTCTGATATATGGATTTAAAGTACTTAAAACCTTAAGATGAATTCTGAAAATAGCTGATAATGGTGGTGATCCTGGTAAATACTGGTAGCCATTTGTCAAGATTCTAAGTTCAAGAACTTTAGACAGGTTCGGGTCTATGAGTGCTATACTCAAATTCGGATAAATATTGAAATATACTGGTCCATGAGATAAACTGGTTTCGATGGCTCCCATCAAAGAAGCTTTCCAATCAAGACATCTGCCATCTCTAAGTGTACAAGCAAGGCTGGTATTTTGCCCTAACAGAGTTAAGCGTTTAAAAGCTATCTGGACAAGTCCTATATGAACATATTTATATTTTTTCAAAAATGGTACTAAATTCTGTATCTGGAGTAATTGGATTACTTCATCATCATTCTGTAAAGGAACTTCGTGTTCAAAAGTTTTAATGATTTTTCTACTGGTAAAATCAAAGGTACCAATTTTATAAATGGTTTTTGGTTTTACTTTTGGGATTGCCCATTTATCAAGGGCTTTCCTCACATCCTGATAGGCTACTAGTTTTGCTACTTCTGATGTAGAAGCTACTGTATTGGCTACTGTTGTAATGGTTGCTTCTTCTGCCATTTGTCGTATGTGACCATAGATGTACAATTTAAATATCATATATATATATATGTGTGTGTGTGTGTGTATTATGTATATGTATAAACCTGACTCTGATACCAACTAAGTGCTCGAAAGGGGGCTAGGTTAAGCACGTCTATCAATGATTTATAAGGTGTACGTGTCCTATAAGCAATCCCTGCTAGTGGACTAACCTATACGCGACTTGGATGATGTCTTACTTCTCCTAACTTCATTCTATCCTCATGTGAACAAATTATAACATATATGGTCTCATGATTTACTGCTGAGGTGGAAGCCTAACAGCGGCTGCCCACACATAGATATATTCCTGTATTTGCTAGTAGATTCTGTTTATTTGTTGCTCACAAAATTCTACCTGTTGTGCCGCCCAGGGCTGGGGATATGGAACTTGAAGAAATGTTAGGTAACTATTACAACTTGTAATATAAAATTCTAAAATATTTAATAAATCAACAAGTGTATCAACAGAGGACATACATTAAAAATCAATACTTATAATCACAATCTTCAAAGCAGCTTAATTATTCAATACTTAATTTGTATATTGGAGAAACGTTTACAAGAGAAGAGAGGGAGAGCTTACTAATAAAAACTTATACTTAAAACTCACACTTTTAAAACTCTACCTCAACAAGGGTGAGGACCTTCTCCTTTTATAATACAAGGAACAGAAAAGATAAGATAAGAGGAGGACAGGTGGCATGTCCTTGTGGAGTGGAGTCAAACGTCTTTATCGTCATGACTCAGCATCCTATCTTCTTTATCTGGGGGTGGACAACTATCTAGACAGCTGTATGGTAGATCTGGATAGCAGACAGAGCATCTGCTTTTGTCAAAAGTTGTTGTACTGGTTTTGTCGTTTTATGTCGATGGTTTTGCGGGTGAGGGACAAAACCCATCATGCTTTGCCTTTACCTTTACCTTTTTTTATGTTTTTCTTTGTCAATTTTGTCGTCAATCATACTGGTGAGTGAATCCCAAAAATCACCAAAGTTGGGTTCATCATCTTCTAGTGCTTGTGATTCGCCAGCTAACACAGCAAATTCATTTTCATCTTGGTCAGGATCCTCATGGTCTTGACTACTGGTAATAGATTTCATGGAGGTATCATCCCTGGAAATAGTTTGGAGAAACTGTTCCTTCATAAAATCCATACTTTTAACAATTAATTCTGTTTTTGACAAATTAGGATATTTTTGTCGTAATTCTATTTGGATTTGTAAAAACGGATTTTGAGTAACTAGTTGGCTAGGAATAGTTTTTGGAATAGCATCCCAACAGGCTTGAGAATATTTCTTGATTTTCTGGACAGTTTCTGGTAGAGTAAGGTTCATACCCTTATCCCACCATCTCACAAAAAAAAAAAAAAAAAACCCTTTTGAGACGTGGGATCTTATTATGATAATCACACTGAAAGTCCCATTTCCAAATCCATGGAATACCAAAACGGATTAATAAAAACACATCTTTATACCAATGAAAATGGGTTAAAGATGGACATCTAAGATTCTGAAGTAATTCATGGCTACAGTCATCATTAACTGTACTGCTTCCAATAAAATTGTAGAGAATAGTCTAGACTAAAGTATAAACTGCATCCTCTCTTTGAGTAACATTATTACTAGTGGGATCGGTTTCAGTTTTGGTAGCATTTAAGATTTCATGCTGTTGATTAGAAGTGAGAACATTATCCCACCATCCTTTAAGGATACTTGAAAATCCATTAACAATGAATCTAACTATCTGATGGTTAGAATTATTACTCTATTTACAAACAGTGGCATGCATAATAATCTAATGTATACATTCAAATATCTGATATTTAGAATAACCATCTATATTCCATTCATGAATGGTTTTTCCATGATAAGAGTTCTGGCCATGAAAGAAGTCTTCTTCATAAAGAATATCCCGTGGTGTAGGTCTATGATAATAATACCTACTGGCGTCTTCTATGGTTGTCCTGTCGGTTTGTTTTGGGAAAGCGGTTCTGTTAATAGATTGCATATCTTTGAAATTATTCTGGATTTCATAAATTAATGAAGGTGTAACACCTTTATTAGCATCTGGATGTATTTCTAGAAATTGTTGAGTAGAAAACATGTTTACGAAACTACTACCTGGTGCTGCTTTTCCTAAATTTAATTCATTCATTTTTTTTCAAAAGGGTATCCATAAATTCATTATTCTTTTGAACAGAACGTAACTTAAAATTAGTTACTTCTAAAGGTGGTTTATTATTTACCGGTTGAAGAGTAGAGGCTGGGAACGGGACCAGTTGATGATCTTTAAAAGTATCAATGGTTTCCTCGATTCTAGTCAACTATTTGCCTACTGTTTGAAAACATAAATTAGTATAATTGTTCTGTTTTATTAATGGTACAATATCTTTAATCTGTAAAGACTCTTTCTGAGCCATTCTGGAAGAAGTTTCCACATAAGCTGTAATGACTAACGGTTGATGAGATCAATAGAGGCTAACTCTAAAGACTGTGGTGGTGGATGGACAAAGATTATGGTTTGACCACTTACTATTGTCCATGTCCTTTGGATTTTCTCTAGGACATTAATCTGCTGATCGGAAATGAGGTCCATAACTGTGGTAAATTCATTATACCATTCAAGAAAAGATCGAAGGATTTGATATTTTGCTAAATGATAATAATATTGATTTTTTAACTGTTGAAGTTGTTGCTGAAAATGGTTATTAAAATACCATATTCCAAATTCCTAATATTTATCTTATATAAAATCCTGGTTCAGTTGTTTTCTGATTTCACTTCTTGGTTCAGTTGTTTTCTAATTTCACTTCCTGGTGTAAAATTCATATCACTTTCTGTCATCTGATAAGTTGTGTATGTGAGTTTGATCTTGAAACTACCACATATGGATGATGATCAAACCTCTTTCATTAAACAAAACAACAACAACATATGACAAATAAAATTAAAAAACAGTAATTAATCGGAAACATAGAACTAGAGAGAAAGAACTCACTTTGATCAATTGATCATCTTCCAGAGAAACACCTTCAAGACTGTACTCCTTCATGTCCCACACACTTTGTTCACTTGATTCTCTGTTGATATAATCGAAACTTCGCTTGCGTCCAGTATGCCTTTCTTCATTGTCGTGAATAGGCTTGCCTCTGTCGAGTCCCTTCCACGTACCCTTCCCCGCCATGCGATCAATCCTTTTTCCTTTCCCATTCTTCTTCTTCAACTCCATAAAATAATAGTACAACTTCGATTTGGTTCTTATTTTGCTGAATATCTTCGACAGTTCTTGATCGTCGTAGAGATTGCATTCATTCACTAAACCGTTTACCGATAATGGCTGTCCTTTGGCCTTTGCTCTCAGATAATGAAGAACAAGTTCCTTGTCCGTTGGTATAAATTTGTATCCTATTGTAATCTTGGCTGCCATTGCTGATTTTTCTTGAGAAGTAAAATAGTCGAAAAAAGTAATAGAAAGACTAAAGATTTTTTTTTTCTTGGGAAATAGTAAGAATTTGAGAGAGATTAGATTATGGGACCAATATGAGAAAATAAAGTGAGAAGAGAGTAATATATAGGGCTTTGAGACTTAGCCGACTATGTTTTTGAAGTCGGGTAGTGTTTGGTTTTAGATGAATTTCTTTCTTCAGTAATAAGTTTGCTTGCATTACAAGCAAAATAATAATAATTTGTATTCTGTAAACTAGGTTAATCAAATACTATCTTCTATTGATAAATAAATATAGGGTTGATTTTATTATTATCAAATGCTATCTTCCATGCATGCGCTTTGTTTCCTATTTTAGTTTCTCTAAAAACCATTGCCATCCAATCATTTGACAATTTGTAGTAAATCACGTAACTGTCTAATCTTAGCGATCCAACTGTTTTTTATTTTTTTATTAATTAATGATATTAAAATCAAGAGGGATTTAGTCAAAACTCTCTCATGATAAAATTCTAATTCATTAAGAATAACCATAAAAAGTTTTCCTTGAAAAATCTAATACATACCACTATCACCAAAATATAATTAGTGAGTAAATTAATATTTCAAATTTTCAAATAATATAACTTTTGATTTAAATGTCAATTTTTTTAAATATTAGTATTTTTAAAATTATCTCATCATAATCTATCAAACAAGATCTATGTTGACTATGAAATTCTTCAAAAACAATAATAAAAAAATATCATCGAAATTGATGTAAATAATAACATGTTACTATGTTTTACTCTAATTCACAGTAACATTTTACTGTTACAAAAAACAGAGTAGATACTACATGAACCAACCAGAAATACACATACACAATATTTTTAAACTCGTATAAAATAAAATTAAAATGGTCCTCGTCAAAAGAGTTTTGTGATATATATATATATGCATGGGCAATATTGTTGAAGAAATTTTTTTTTTTTACTATATCCGTACTCAATTATGCATCTCCCCCTTAAGGGTTTATGAAGCAAAATAAATTGAATTATCATTTTCATCAAATAAGTATCCAATTGAGAGGTTTTGACTAAAATTAATAATAAGGGGACTTACGTGTAGGTCCTAATGGTGGACTTGTCGTTCAATAGATCCTATGATAATTAATAGCATTTTTCATCAAACACAATTAAAAAAGTCACTAATTGTTAATTTTTAGCGACAGTTTGAAAATTGTCACAAAAAATGTTACTAATTATAAGTTTTAGCGACAGTTTAAAAAGTCGTCACAAAAAAAGTCATTAATTTTCAACTTTCAATGACAGTTTCAAAAATTCATCACAAAAAGTCATTAATTGTAAGTTTTAGCGATAATTTATTAAAACTGTGATAAAAAAAAATTACTAATTGTCAATTTTGAACCACATATCAAAAAATCGTCACAAAAAATTATTTTTAGCAACAATTTCACTATGCCTTATTTTTAATAGAACATGATATGACTTAAATCTAGAACAAAACTAAGTGGGGAATATCATAGGAAATGGAGCAAGTCAGAAACGAAGGTTGGATTCTGGTTGTAAGTCAACGGAAAGGTGGTAGAGGGTAAGGCAAGGAAGCAATGCATGGATTTTTTACTATCTTCGTGGATAACATACCGACAAAAATAGATACTAAATCACTATTCAAACTTTTTACAAAGTTTGGCATTGTGAAGGATGTCTTCATCCTTTCCAAAAGAAGGAAAGTAACAAACTCAAGATTCAGGTTTGTGAGATTTGACTATCATGTAGCAACAGATGTAGCCATCCAAAAAGCAAATGGCCTTTTGGTGGACGACATGCTATTAGAAGTCAAAAATGCCACTTATGATAGACGAAATAGAGAGAAGTAGAGCAGGAGAAAGCCACAGTTCATCAGAAAGCCTCAGTTCATTAGAAGATCTTTTGAAACCAACAGATCTAGGGGTCAAGTTTTACCTAGTGGTCATAGATCCTTCACTGATGTATTACAAGGGGTCACCCCCATGGAGGCTGGGAAAGCACATACCATCATAAAAGTAAATGAAGAGGGTCATGGTTGGCTTTACGAAAGTGCCATAATCCGATTTAATGCTGAATATTCCATTCACAGTATTATCAAAGCCCTGAAGGAGAAAGGGTTGGAGCAGATAATGGTCAGAAAAGGGGGTGATCGTGATGTAATTTTAACTTTCAAATCCCAGGAGGAGCTAAAATCAAACATTGGCAATATCAAAGATTGGTTCACTGATTGGAGTCAATTTGTGGTGGAATGGAAGCTCGGAATTCATTTGGAACAAGAAAGATGTGTGTGGTTGAGGTGTTATGGCCTATCCATGAATATTTGGAATAGAAACACTCTCAACAACATTGGAAGTTTATGGGGTTCTGTTCTCAACCTGGATGGCGATATTTGTTAACCAAAATCCTTCTCCCATACCAAAATCAAAGTGGCTACTTCGTCTGTGGAGTTCATTAATAAAACTTTAATCTTGGAGTGTAAGGGTAAATCACATTCCATTATTGTCACATATATCGTCACATACGACAAATGGCAGAAGAAGCAACCATTATAACAGTAGATTCTACATCAGAAGCAGCAGAACTAGTAGCCTATCAGGATGTGAGGGAAGCCCTTGATAAATGGACAATCCCAAAAGTGAAACCAGAAACCATTTATAAAATTGGTTCCTTTGATTTTACCAGTAGAAAAATCATTAAAACTTTTGAACACGAAGTTCTTTTACAGAATGATGATAAACTAATCCAATTACTCCAGATACAGGATTTAGCACCATTTTTGAAAAAATATAAATATGTCCATATGGGACTTGTCCAGATAGCTTTTAAACCTTTAACTCTGTTAGGGAAAAATACCCGCCTTACTTGTAGACTTAGAGATGGCAAATGTCTTGATTGGAAAGCTTCTTTGATGGGAGCCATCTATAGACACCCCATTTTTGACCGTCCCCAAGACTTGGACGTCACCGTTTGAACACCCGGTGATCATCCATCTTTGTGTTCGTTTGGAGTTCCCGGAGGTCTCGGCTACGCGCCTTGCCTCAGGATCTCCGAACTCGACTGTTTAGTGTCTGGTTTTGCACCAAACACTGGTGTTTTGCCTTGGAGGGGCAGGGAATGCCTTGTGAGGCATCCCCACACATCATCGGCTGTGGCTAGAGGCCACCGGCTGGTGTTTTGTTGCCATCGGCAATGTGTATTGCCGGTCGGCATTCTTTGTTGCCGGTCGGCAGTAAATTTTGTCAAAATGACAATTTTGAGCAGCCGACTACTGTTTATCTACTTTTTGTAGATATTTTGTGCCAGCTGTGATAGCTGGCACACACTCTGTTCCCCTCCATACACGTGTATGGAGGGATTTCCCTCTTGGATGGCTTGTTTTGTAAGCCTTACAAGAGGGAATTGCCTATAAGAGAGGACTTCCTCTCTTGGCATGGGGTTGGAACTTTTAGGCAGCCATTTTTCAGAGTTTTGAGCTTTAGGGTTAGAGTTATATCTATCCTATCTCTATCACTCTCTCTTGTGTGTGTTCTGGGTGCTTTTGTCCATACTATTGCACACAAACACATAGTCTTACACCTTCTCTTGGTTGTTGAGGGACCTGAGGCTTGTTCTTGGTGTTCTTGGCTGGATTTGAGTTCAAAGAGGCCACAAGATCATCCTTTGTGAAGAAGGTCAACAAGGGTAAGAAACTTCCATTTTTTCCCCCATTTTTGCATTGTATTTCTACCTATCTTGCAATTGTTTTTGTGTTTAGTGTATAACATAAAAAAGTTCTGTTTTTAAGGCCTCTAAATAGTTTGTTAAGAGTGCTTTAAGCTTTGAGGAAGTTTGACCCCTCTAAAGGCTTGTTTGGCCCTTGTTTTGTGCCATTTTGTTTGAGCTCCGGGACCCTAGTGTTTGGGCCTCCTCACCACTGAAATCTTAAGGGATTTCAGAGGTGAGGATGGTGCCTTGAGGTCCTAAGAAGGAGGGGGCCACCCCCTCTCCTTGTTGTCCTTGAAAAGGACCCATTTTGGCCTCTTAAGGGAGCATCATGTTTGAGTGTTTGTTGATCATGCCATGGCTGTGTTTTATGCTTATTATGCCATGATATAACATTGGTGTGTGTTGGTTTTGGTACACCATGCTTGCTTTGCATACCTACCTTGTAATGCCATGATTTGCCCCAATACATGCATAGCATTTAGACTATCATGCTTTTGTGTTTTGGCTAAGCTTTGTGAAGCTTATTTGCATGATTTGGTGTGCTAAGGGACTGTTTTAAGTCATTGGAGTCATTCATGCCTTGCTTTGTATAGCAACCATGCAATACCTCTTGTATGCCTTAAGCTTTAACCCCTCTAGCATGCCTTACTTGCATGACTTGTTTGATTGGGCACCTTTTCTAGCATGTTTCTAGTGTCTAACGTGTTGGTTATATGTCCATGTTTGTGCCTTTTAAGTGTGCTTAAAAGTTGCTTTAATATGCCCAAGTGTTGGATCATAAGTGCATGCATGTTTGTATGTCATTTTGCCTTCATTCTTGAGCACATTAGCCACTGTTTTGGACCTAATCTAGAGCTGTCCAAATAGTGTAAGTTCATCCCTTGCATGTCATTCAAGTGTTGTTACATCGTACCATGCTTGCATGCTTTGGTTGCATATGTTGCATGCTTGAAATCACTTGCATTTGCCTTACATTCCTTTGGTCGAATGCCTAGCATGTTGTATGCTTAGATTCCATTTTGCGTGCTCTAGTGGTTTGCATAATTGTGGCATGCTTGTTTGCTTTGTCCCTAAGGTTGTGTGCCTAATGTGCATTGCATTGTATGCTTCCCTTTCATGCCATGTTGCGTACTAGTTAACATGCCTAGGTTGCATTCCATCTAACATGCATGCCTTGTCCCTTGATCAAGTGATAGGGAGGGGGGCTTTTGTTTAATAGCTTACATTACATTTGAAATGGAAATGCACACTTGATTCTTGGGCCATCATGCATGGAAATGCTTGATTGGTGGTCCAAGAACCAAGGACCATGTCCCTTTGAGTCATAAACATGATAAGAGGCTTGGTTGGTGCATACATAGCTTGAATTGCATTGCCATGCAAGGTTCTGTCCTCTGCTGCTGTCAAACAGGTTCTGCAGGAACTTTTTGCCGACCGGCAATATTTAGTGTCGACCGGCAATGTATTGGTGGCCGATAGCCTCATTTCCAGCCGATGATCACATGCTGCAGCCGGTGGCCATTCTACTCAGCCGATGGTGATCCCCAGCATCTGAATAAGCATCTCTGAGACTTTGGCAGTCTTCAGAAGGGCAAAGCAGGGAAAACAGAGGCAGTCTATGCATGGCAGTGCAATTCCGAGCAGGACCCGAGCATGCATTGCATCAGGCTCTCCTCCCGAGGCGGTTTACTGCTTTTCCTAGTTTAGTTAGTTGTTAACTAATTAGGCAATTTGTAATATTTAATTAGCTTGCGTAGTTAATTAATTTGTATTATTCTTTTGGTCCCTCCGAACGAGGGCGAATCTGTAATAAGTGTGGGTGCGTGTGTGTGCATGTCTTCCAATCCCCACTTCTTTCTTCTCTTTTATTTACCTGCTTATGATGGTAGATTAGGGCACGTCTAAATTAGCATACCTTATGCTACGCATGCGCGCATCCATGCATTTGTCTTGCATACACCAGGCTCGGTACATCATACAAACTGCATTGTATTTTCAATTCCAAATTGAATACGTGATAATTGTAGCATTTCACATGCCATTTTAGGGTTAGCCGAGCCTACTCTAACTGCATCCTTGCATGTGTTGCATTAGCCATTTAACATGAACTAGGACATGCATATTTGCTAACTAGTTTATTGTTTTGGCACGGAGTACAATGTAAGTATTTACGCTTTAGCATCTCGCATGCGTGTGAATGTTAATATGACAGCATGATTACCATGTGGCTAAGTGCTTATATGAGATAAACTGCCTGATTGCCTGTGGGTGAAGGTTGGATTGTTTGAGTTGGAAAAACTCGTTGAAATCCGTGTTTTAGCCTACTTGCGAGTAGCAAATTCCAAAGCATTTTCAAAACAAACGGATATGCGATGCTTGTTTCCAAATTAGGCAATCTAGTCTATACTTGTTTGCTGTGCGCATAACATAGTAAATCTAGGCTAATAACCGGAAAAAGAACACATAATGTTTTCAAAATCGGATATCATGGTTAGTAGAGGCCGGTCTTCGGACCGGGCGAAAGGGGGTGCTCATAGCTGACCTTCCCCGATCGTACCCAGCTCCCGAGCCGAGGCAACTTTGGTGATGACGGACACGTGGCCTTTGGCACCGAGTCAGGGTTTCCTAAATTTCCCCATTAAAAAATATTTAGGTGGCGACTCTGTATCTGGCAAAGCAGTCCATGTTTGGCACTTCTTTTCAAAATCTATTTTTTCTCAAAACGATTTGCCAAAGTTGGACTCTTTGGTTCAGATTAAGAACCGCAACAAACACAAAGGGAGTCCGAACTGTAGTAAGCCCACGGGCGCGCCTACAGTTTCTGGCGACTCTGCTGGGGATATTAGAGAGCTTGACTCGAACTCGTGATACCCTGTTTTGATTTCATTTATGTGTCTCTTTGCATTGCATGTGCATTGGTGCGCCTAGGACACCGTGTTTGCCATCTGCCATTCCTGAACGGTTTGCCGGAGGCTTGTCTTGTCAAGGCATGTCCATAAGGCTGACCGGTTATGGGCTCTGACAGCATGGGAACACAAACCCCGGTTTTACCGGGGCACCCTTTTTGACCATTCGACCTAGTGCATATTCGGAATCCATAGCGACCATTCCAAACTAGGACAGGTTGCTTACCCGATGTTAGGTTCTTTGAAACCGCTGCGTGCCTAGTGAAACCCTAGCTCCTGACAAAATAGGACAGGGAAACCCTACCCCAACATAGGGGTGTTTTGTGCTCTCTCTACTTGCTATGTGCTTTCAGAGTGTATCTCTACAGGAACATACATATCAGTTTGCAAGATTGAGTATCAAGCCTGAGGACATCAGTATCAGTTTGTGAGAATCAGTTATGTCTGTGGGTATCTGGTTCAGTGTTTTGGGAACAGTGATTCTGGGGAACAGTGATCAGTAGTAGAGTACAGTTGATCGGCTGCACCTGTGTTTGATCTGTTTAGGCTGAAATGCTGCATGTTTTTCCTTTCAGTCCAGAGAGTTGATCCGGGACAGCTAGTGTTTCTCCTCGTTGAGGCAGGACTTATGATGACGCAGAATTCGGAAGAGATTGCGGTTATGACAGCCGCATTAGATCAAGAAATCACCCCGCAAAGTGGGACCAATGTCGATGTGCCACACCCACCCAGGTCGCCTGTTGCGCACCCGGTCTGGACCCCCCCAGCTATATCAGGCTCGCGAGCCCACCACATTCGAGTTAATGGGGATGATAGGTGATCTCTAGAGGTCTGTGGCGGATCTCGCTTACGGGGGGTCAGCTTCGCCACTAGCCGCACCATATGCAGGGAGTTTTATATCCCAGGAGCCCCCGCTGTTGGGACGGATTGTGATTGAACTTAGCCAACCGGAGATGGCCTCCAGCTGTGGCAATGACGTACCAACACCAACCCAAATCCTAGATCAGGCTGAGGCCAGGGACAAAGGCAAAATGAAGGCAGATGCCGATCCTATCGAACAACTGCTGTG
The DNA here is from genome assembly GCA_036172215.1 of Camellia granthamiana. NCBI lineage: Eukaryota > Viridiplantae > Streptophyta > Magnoliopsida > Ericales > Theaceae > Camellia > Camellia granthamiana. Next base: position 154,550,164 of record CM069903.1, read on the forward strand.
GGCAGTCGAGGCTTTGAAAGCCGCGGGGATGAACAAGCAACAGGTATCTGCAGTTGTGACAAAAGCTGTGGAGGATACTTTCCCCGCTCCACCTGAGGGTAGTTCAAGTCAGTCAGAAAGTCGGGATAGGCCCCGTCATGCCAAAACAGTTCTTCCCGTTCCCAACCTTGTACCCGGGAAGGATCAGAAATCCAAGGCCGCGCCTGCTGACCCGTTCGCTAGTGCGTCCAGCAAGAATACTCAACCCCCGAAGTACCTGCCCCGAGGGCACAGGGTCTTCCATGCTCTCTACATGCCGTTGTCCAAGGCAATTTAGATCCTAGCTGAAAGAGGGCATCTTAAACCCTTGGAGCCTCGACCTCTGCCGAAGAATCTCCCTGCTACACATGATGCTGCTCTGTACTGTGTGTACCACCAGCAAACTGGCCATGCTACCGACAATTGTTTCCGCCTCCGTCATGAGGTGCAAGATTTAATTGACAACGAGGTTATCCTCCCGCCCACCTCAGCCAAGTCCGTTACTACCCGGTTATTGGATTTTGAGGATGCAGATACTGTGAGTATGTGATCAGGGTTGGACCACTTGTGAGCGGCGCCCAGTGTTTTTGATGTGGCGTCTGGCATGCATTTTTGAGCATCTGCGAATGCTAGTTTTGTAAAATCTGGCTTGGGTGTCGAGTCAGTCTTTGTTTTTTTTTTGAGTCTGTCTCGTTGTCTCGAGTCAGTCCTTTTTGCTCACGGGTCTGTCTTGTTGTAGCGAGTCAGTCCCCTTTGTATAGAATGTCAGGTGATTCTGGGGTTGTTGCCTCGAACACCGTTTTGTAATTACCCCTTTTTGTTTTCCTTTTGAGTCTGTCTCGGTTGAGGAGCCAGTCACAATTAGGGAATCTGAATGAAACAGTTGCGGCTGTCACGTTTCCGTACTTGTTGCTGTTTAAGCTAGTTGTGCCAGAGGATGTGAATGGAACGACAGTACATTCTACCTACTCTCTTATGCCTTGAATATCGTTGTAATGACCTAAGCTTTTCAAAAAACCCTTTTCGAACACTGTGGTGATAAAAACGAAGAGGAAGCAATTCCTCGGGTTTTGCAAAACCTTGATCATTTTGAGAGAAAGATCGGCATGCTAAGCCTTTTTATGAATGAAATCATGCCTGTCAGCGTGAGTACTGAGAAGGATCCTGGTTTGATCCAGACTGGTTTCACACTATCTTCAGCACGAGCGATTTGTCGCTTTCTGAAAAACTTTCAAAAACAAAATGTTTTGCGCGGTCTTGTGAAGACTTGTGTGGAATTCCTCTTGAGATTGTGCAGCCCAGGATCGCTTCAGCCTCGAGATTCAATCTATCTGTTGCGAACCTGGAATCCGTTCAAAACGTTCAACAGTCAACTGCCATGTAAGGCCTGTGTGGCCCAATTCGAAGCTGCTCTCGAGCAAGAGGCACCAAAATTAGATCAAGGAGGTCAGGTCTCACTGGAAAAAGCTCGTGAAGCAACCGCGATGGATTCTTCTGCAAATCAACACAGTAGTTGCTCTCCCGAATACGGAGGACTTCAATTTCAAAACCATTTGGCATGGACTTGTTACACTTTTTCCCTTTGAGAGGCTCGCTGGGCCGAAAACTCGAAAGGGCGACCCAGGCAAAAGTTAGAGCAAGGCAAAAAAAAAAAGCAAAAAAAAAAAGAAAAAAGAAAAATGAATGAAAAAAATGCAGAAAATTTGAAGAAAAAGAAAAAGAGGGAAGAAAAGAAATGAAAAAAATGAAGAGAAAAAGAAAAGAAGCTCGCAAGGTCGAAAATCCGCATTGGGCACCTTGACAAAAGTTAGAGCCTGAAAAAGTGAAGGTTAAAATACCCGAGTGTACCTTAACCGGAACTACGTAAGGCTTGATTCCCATGTTTGGGATACGTAGGCAACTTCATCCTGAAGTCCAGCCACCATTGCTCTTACAGTGACTGTGTCCATATATTGGTTCAGACCGTCGCCTTCGGAGTTCAGTCGTCATCGATAAAAACCATCTACAAAAAAATGCTGCAGCATCATCCAGACAAGGGGCAACTTTCCGTTGCCAGGCATTGCCATAAGTCGCCCTGAGTTGCCGTCCAAACCAGGGGCAACTTTCCGTTGCCATGTGCCCCCTTTAAGCAAGGGGCAATTTTCCATTGCCTCCGATCCAAGGTTGCGCATCTCGGGGTTAAGTTCCGCGCTCGTCGAGCATTGATTGTTTGCAAAAATAGTTTTTGAAAATTTTTACTGAAGTTGACTATTTTCTCGAAAATTATTTCATTTTCCAAAACCGGACCATCTTCTTGGACCCAAAAAAGGAAAATTTTCAGTGCTCGCAGCCTGACTTGCATGATTTTGAATCAGAAAATCGAACAAGTATGCTAATCCGACTCGTATTTTGGTCAAAACTGTTTTAGAAAATAAAAATGGTCAAAGCGACGAACTAGGGGCACAATCGAGTCAGGTCTTCTGTCTTTCCCCCGCCGTCAACCTACTTGCCAGAAGGGCACTCTATCCACCGGAAGAAATGACCGTGAGCTAATGGTGTTGGGCACGAACCCGCAACTTCCTATTCATCCATCAATCACCCTGGGGAGGGATAAAAAATGAGAGATTGAAGAATAGAGAGGTGTAAGTTGAGAGAAAAGTGAGCGACGAGGGTTTTGAGAGAAAAACCGAGCCTGAGGGCCGAGTGACGTGAGGATCACACAAATAAGAAAGGGTGGGAAACATACCCGGAAGAATTGGCTCCTCAAGATCCGAGGTCTTTTGTTTTCTATAAACACGTCCGTGTGTCGTGTCTTTTGATTTGTCGGTCTCAACTATTGTTTTGAGTCTTTTCCGAGCACGTCTCGTTGTATTTAGGTCGTGTGCCTTTTATTTTCTTCAATCGAGTCCCTCCGTCGTGTTTTGTCGTAGGCTCGATACCCCGGTTGTGAAACCCTCTGTATTTCAAAGTTAAAATCATTTGTGCTCAGGATGCTGTGCCATTCTCTACATTCATGCGAAGCAAGAGAAGAAAATGAAATTTGGGACATCCGAGCGTGTTCCAACTTCAACCGTTTCAGTTTTGTGGTCCGTCTTGTCAGATTGGGCTGTTTGTTCAGGGTTTGCTGTGTGCAGAATGAACCGAGTGTTGTGTTATGGGCCGTATGCAGACTAATCCCCAACAGAGTATGGGCTGTGTGTCTAGGTTAAGCGGTGGTTTGTATAAGTTGTTTGCTGTTAGTTGGTTGGTTATCCGATTATCACAGTGCAAGTGCTCAATTTTCAAGCAACAGATCAATTCCATTTGCATTTGAGATGTAATATGATGTAATGCAATACAAAGTATGGAATGTACAGATATGACACTTTTTTAGACAAAAAAGAGTTTGTTTCATTTCATATAATCTTTTTCAAGTACAAAGTTTTGGGGACAAAAACCTGCCTGCGGCAGTACAAGGTAATCCAACCAAAAAGAGAAAAAGTATAAAAAGAAGGAAAAGGAGCAAAAATCTGAAGCAGCATCAATGGTCTCACGCCTGGGGATCCGTCCTCGCCCTCTTCCTGGGCAGAAGTCCAGGAGCATCACCAGAAGCATCACCGTCTGAGCCCGAGTCCGAGCTATCACCGGTCTCCTCCTCCGACGACTCTGCCCCCGCCTCTGTCTCTGCCTCAGACTCGTCATCTGGAACTGGAGTCCGTGAGCTGCTCCCTACATGAGTGCGCCCCCCTCTGGTGCGGGGATATACTCTGCCATCCCGGGTAGAAATGGGAGGTCCAGCCGGAGCACCACCCACCGGAGGAATCTGGAAGGGAGGCTGAAAAAAGCATGAAAGGCGAATGCATTAGAATACTGTGAGCAGTGAATCAGTGCAGAATACAGTGTATGAGTACAGTGTATGTATACTGTGAGCAGCGAATCAGTGCAGAATACAGTGTATGAGTACAATCTGTGAGTGTCGTGAGCAGTGAATCAGTGCAGAATGCAATGTATGAGTACAATCTGTGAGTGCCGTGAGCAATGAATCAGTGCAGAATACAGTGTATGAGTACAGTGTATGTATGCTGTGAGCAGTGAACCAGTGCAAGATGCAGTGTGTGAGTACAGTGTATCAGGTGCCGTGAGGGCTGGGTATCTAGTGTTGTGTTGTGCATCAGATTATGCAAAGCAGTTTGTGTATGGTTTGAGGCTGTGGTCAGAAAGAACATACCGGAATGCTGTAAAGGGCTAGGAGGTCGAAGGTCCGCTGTAGCATCCCCATCATGGAGGCATTCATCTCCAATGACTGCCGGGTGTACTCAGAAGACGCCTGCAAAAGTATCAGATGCATCAGTATTCTGCGGAATATCAAATAAACTGAAATGAAATAATAGTACAAGATGCGAAATAAAGTAATACATACCGGAGGTAATTCGGGGACACTGACAAACTCGTGGTCAGCCGGGGGAGGAGCGAAGGGGATCTGGTAGGTCGCCCCACCCTGCCCTCTGAAAGTCAGTGAAGAGGGCAGAGCAGGCCAACCGGTCCCCCGTCCTCGCTGAACTCCGCCCCTGCCACGGACTCAAGCTCTCCTTAACACTCCCCCTCCAGCCCCTGCTCCCGCTCCAGCCGTTGGCGCCGCAGGTCTCTCTCTCTCTGCTCGGCGGCCGCCGCTCAGAGGTCGCATGATGAAGGTCCGGACGTACTCCAAGTAATCGCCCTCGCCTCTGAAGCCATCTGCCTCCCAGCCAATGGTGTAGTCCGCCATCTGCTCGGCGGTGAATCTCTCGGTATCCCTCATATGCTCAGGAGGGTGCACCGGGACTATCTGGTCCGGTAAACCCAGGGTCTGACGCAAGAAACGCTCACCCAGGTACCAAGCTCGACAGACCGGGCCCTCCAGCAGAATCCGGAAACGTGAGGTCTCATCGGCACCGGCAAACCGATCCCGCATCACGGTCTAGTAGACCTTAAATCCTTCGAAGGTGTAAAACCTTTATTGTTGCGCATGTCTGCATGCGTTGTAGTACGCATCATCCCCTGCATTGTTTTGCATGACTGCACGCGTTGTAACGCGCACATTTTGCATCGTCATGCACCTTCCCCGCATCACGGTCTAGGAGACGTTAAATCCTTGGGAGGTGCAAAACCTTCATTCGCGTTGTCTGAACGCACCGCGCTGTTTTGCGCATCTCATTGCATTTGGCATGCATTCCACCGCGCGATCTTGCGCATCGTACTGTTTTGTGCACCGCATCTCAATTCATGCATTGCCCCAAAATCGGTCCGGCGGGACCAAAAACACTCACGGTCCAGGAGACCTTAAATCCTTGGAGGGTGCGAAACCTTTACTGCATTGACATGCATTGCATTGTAAATACCGCATTGTCATGCATTGCATTGTAAATACCGCGTTGTCATGCATCATCGTAGGTAGTGCATATGTCATGCATTTCAAAAAAAAAAAAAAAACAAAAACAACATGCATCATTGTAGATATTGCATATGTCATGCATTTCATCGTAATATAGTGCATTGTCATGCATTTCCACTGTAAATATTGCATTTACATTCCATTGCATTTTCCCCAGCAGATCGCATCATTTGCATTGTCATGCATCATTGTATCCATTTCTATTGCATTATAGTTCGTATGCATTTACTGCATCACCCTCCATCTATGGCTCGCGCCTTCCCAGGTTAAACTCGGTCTGGTATGTGCCCTTACTTTTCACGTTAAAGCACAGTTCTGCATGTGTATGCGCCTATTCCACGTTGGTATGTTGGTTTGAGGGTTGCGGCACCTTTTCTGTGTTAGACATGGCTTGTTTGTGTACATGCCTTTCCTAGGCAAGATTTGGTTTGGCCCGCGTGCCATATCCATTGTATCTCATCCATTCCATTGCATGTTTGTAGATATTGCATTGTAGACTGCATGCATTCATTGCATCACCTTCCGTCTATGGCTTGCGCCTTTCCATGTTAAGCTTGGTCTGGTTTGTGCCCATACTCTTCACGTCGAAACATAGTTCAGTGGACCGTTCTATGTTAGCCGCGGCTTGTTTGTGTACATGCCTTTCCTAGGCAAGATTTGGTCTGGCCCGCGTGCCATATCCATTGTATCCATCTCCATTGCATTTTAGTTGCATGCATTCACTGCATCATCCTCCATCTATGGCTTGCGCCTTTCCTTGTTGAGCTTGGTCTGGTATGTGCTCTTACTTTTCACGTCAAAACACAGTTCTACATATGTACGCGCCTATTCCACGCTGGTATGTTGGTTTGAGGGTTGCGGCACCTTTTCTGTGTTAGACATGGATCGTATGCGTACATGCCTTTCTTAGGCAAGATTTGGTTTGGCTGCATGCCATATCCATCGTTTATATTACATTGTAGTGTAATTTTGCATCCGGCATTAGGATCGTTGTCCTTTCCCCAGCGGGTCGTTACCCCACTTATGTCATTCCACCCAATACTTGTTCTTGTGTCCGTCTACATTACTCATAGTTCAGTTGACCGTTCTATGGTAGACGGACTTGTTACCTCCATCAACCTATTTGACATACGTGTGGTTTTGAACCGCTCATGATTGGATCATGATTCAATTGCTTTGCATATAGTTAGCATTGTTTCAATTGCATTGCATTTTCATTTGCATTATTTATACATTGTTTTGTATATATTGCATATCATTTTGCATTCATTTTTTTGCATTGTCATGCATGTTGCTAACAATATCATACCTGTCAAGTTTGTTTTCTTTACAGGCACGATATTGTATGTACGGTTCATTTGCGGCTGGTGGAGCCAGACGAACCGGACAGGTATTGTATCCTCCGCGTGAGACGTATCGAGAATTGCATAATTCTCTTACATCCTTTCTGCATTGTAGTGTAGTTTGGTGTATGCTAGCTTAAAACTGTCGCATGTATGCTTCGTTACAGCTTTCTTTGTATGATCATGAGTTATGCTCGGCTTCGTGCATTGCCTTGCATTTTGCCCCCGCCTTCGGGCGCATACCTTAATTGTCTTGCATGTTTGTCTAAGTCTTCGGCCTTGTCAAAAATGGGTCGTCTCTGGGCTTTGACATTCACTCCCGTCATTGTTATGACTTCCGAGTTCTGTCAAAGAGGGGCAACTGTAGACACCCCATTTTTGACCGTCCTCAAGACTTGGACGTCACCGTTTGAACACCCGGTGATCATCTATGTTTGTGTTCGTTTGGAGTTCCCGGAGGTCTCGGCTACGCGCCTTGCCTCAGGATCTCCGAACTCGACTGTTTAGTGTCTAGTTTTGCACCAAACACTGGTGCTTTGCCTCGGAGGGGCAGGGAATGCCTTGTGAGGCATCCCCACACATCACCGGCCGTGGTTAGAGGCCACCGGCTGGTGTTTTGTTGCCATCGGCAATGTATATTGCCGGTCGGCATTCTTTGTTGCCGGTTAGCAGTAAATTTTGTCAAAATGACAATTTTGAGCAGCCGACTACTGTTCATCTACTTCTTGTAAATATTTTGTGCCAGCTGTGATAGCTAACACCCACTCTGTTCCCCTCCATACGCGTGTATGGAGGGATTTCCCTCTTGGATGGCTTGTTTTGTAAGCCTTACAAGAGGGAATTGCCTATAAGAGAGGACTTCCTCTCTTGGCATGGGGTTGGAACTTTTAGGCAGCCATTTTTCAGAGTTTTGAGCTTTAGGGTTAGAGTTATATCTATCCTATCTCTATCACTCTCTCTTGTGTGTGTTCTAGGTGCTTTTGTCCATACTATTGCACACAAACACATAGTCTTACACCTTCTCTTGGTTGTTGAGGGACCTGAGGCTTGTTCTTGGTGTTCTTGGCTGGATTTGAGTTCAAGGAGGCCACAAGATCATCCTTTGTGAAGAAGGTCAACAAGGGTAAGAAACTTCCCCTTTGTCCCCCATTTTTGCATTGTATTTCTACCTATCTTGCAATTGTTTTTGTGTTTAGTGTATAACATAAAAAAGTTCTGTTTTTAAGGCCTCTAAATAGTTTGTTAAGAGTGCTTTAAGCTTTGAGGAAGTTTGACCCCTCTAAAGGCTTGTTTGGCCCTTGTTTTGTGCCATTTTGTTTGAGCTCCGGGACCCTAGTGTTTGGGCCTCCTCACCACTGAAATCTTGAGGGATTTCAGAGGTGAGGATGGTGCCTTAAGGTCCTAAGAAGGAGGGGGCCACCCCCTCTCCTTGTTGTCCTTGAAAAGGACCCATTTTGGCCTCTTGAGGGAGCATCATGTTTGAGTGTTTGTTGATCATGCCATGGCTGTGTTTTATGCTTATTATGCCATGATATAACATTGGTGTGTGTTGGTTTTGGTACACCATGCTTGCTTTGCATACTTACCTTGTAATGCCATGATTTGCCCCAATACATGCATAGCATTTAGACTATCATGCTTTTGTGTTTTGGCCAAGCTTTGTGAAGCTTATTTGCATGATTTGGTGTGCTAAGGGACTGTTTTAAGTCATTGGAGTCATTCATGCCTTGCTTTGTATAGCCACCATGCAATACCTCTTATATGCCTTAAGCTTTAACCCCTCTAGCATGCCTTACTTGCATGACTTGTTTGATTGGGCACCTTTTCTAGCATGTTTCTAGTGTCTAATGTGTTGGTTATATGTCCATGTTTGTGCCTTTTAAGTGTGCTTAAAAGTTGCTTTAATATGCCCAAGTGTTGGATCATAAGTGCATGCATGTTTGTATGTCATTTTGCCTTCATTCTTGAGCACATTAGCCACTGTTTTGGACCTAATCTAGAGCTGTCCAAATAGTGTAAGTTCATCCCTTGCATGTCATTCAAGTGTTGTTACATCGTACCATGCTTGCATGCTTTGGTTGCATATGTTGCATGCTTGAAATCACTTGCATTTGCCTTGCATTCCTTTGGTCGAATGCTTAGCATGTTGTATGCTTAGATTCCATTTTGCGTGCTCTAGTGGTTTGCATAATTGTGGCATGCTTGTTTGCTTTGTCCCTAAGGTTGTGTGCCTAATGTGCATTGCATTGTATGCTTCCCTTTCATGCCATGTTGCGTACTAGTTAACATGCCTAGGTTGCATTCCATCTAACATGCATGCCTTGTCCCTTGATCAAGTGATAGGGAGGGGGGGCTTTTGTTTAATAGCTTACATTACATTTGAAATGGAAATGCACACTTGATTCTTGGGCCATCATGCATGGAAATGCTTGATTGGTGGTCCAAGAACCAAGGACCATGTCCCTTTGAGTCATAAACATGATAAGAGGCTTGGTTGGTGCGTACATGGCTTGAATTGCATTGCCATGCAAGGTTCTGTCCTCTGCTGCTGTCAAACAGGTTCTGCAGGAACTTTTTGCCGACCGGCAATATTTAGTGTCGACCGGCAATGTATTGGTGGCCGATAGCCTCATTTCCAGCCGATGATCACATGCTGCAGCCGGTGGCCATTCTACTCAGCCGATGGTGATCCCCAGCATCTAAATAAGCATCTCTGAGACTTTGGCAGTCTTCAGAAGGGCAGAGCAGGGAAAACAGAGGCAGTCTATGCATGGCAGTGCAATTCCGAGCAGGACCCGAGCATGCGTTGCATCAGGCTCTCCTCCCGAGGCGGTTTACTGCTTTTCCTAGTTTAGTTAGTTGTTAACTAATTAGGCAATTTGTAATATTTAATTAGCTTGCGTAGTTAATTAATTTGTATTATTCTTTTGGTCCCTCCGAGCGAGGGTGAATCTGTAATAAGTGTGGGTGCGTGTGTGTGCATGTCTTCCAATCCCCACTTCTTTCTTCCCTTTTATTTATCTGCTTATGATGGTAGATTAGGGCACGTCTAAATCAGCATACCTTGTGCTACGCATGCGCGCATCCATGCATTTGTCTTGCATGCACCAGGCTCGGTACATCATACAAACTGCATTGTATTTTCAATTCCAAATTGAATACGTGATAATTGTAGCATTTCACATGCCATTTTAGGGTTAGCCGAGCCTACTCTAACTGCATCCTTGCATGTGTTGCATTAGCCATTTAACATGAACTAGGACATGCATATTTGCTAACTAGTTTATTGTTTTGGCACGGAGTACAATGTAAGTATTTACGCTTTAGCATCTCGCATGCGTGTGAATGTTAATATGACAGCATGATTACCATGTGGCTAAGTGCTTATATGAGATAAACTGCCTGATTGCCTGTGGGTGAAGGTTGGATTGTTTGAGTTGGAAAAACTCGTTGAAATCCGTGTTTTAGCCTACTTGCGAGTAGCAAATTCCAAAGCATTTTCAAAACAAACGGATATGCGATGCTTGTTTCCAAATTAGGCAATCTAGTCTATACTTGTTTGTTGTGCGCATAACATAGTAAATCTAGGCTAATAACCGGAAAAAGAACACATAATGTTTTCAAAATCGGATATCATGGTTAGTAGAGGCCGGTCTTCGGACCGGGCGAAAGGGGGTGCTCATAGCTGACCTTCCCCGATCGTACCCAGCTCCCGAGCCGAGGCAACTTTGGTGATGACGGACACGTGGCCTTTGGCACCGAGTCAGGGTTTCCTAAATTTCTCCATTAAAAAATATTTAGGTGGCGACTCTGTATCTGGCAAAGCAGTCCATGTTTGGCACTTCTTTTCAAAATCTGTTTTTTTTTAAAACGATTTGCCAGAGTTGGACTCTTTGGTTCAGATTAAGAACCGCAACAAACACAAAGGGAGTCCGAACTGTATTAAGCCCACGGGCGCACGTACACCATCGAAACCAATTTATCTCATGGACCAGTATATTTCAATATTTATCCGAATTTGAGTATAGCACTCATAGACCCGAACCTATCTAAAGTTCTTGAGCTTAGAATCTTGACAAATGGCTACAATATTTAGTAGGATCACCACCATTATCAGCTATTTTTTGAATTCATCTTAAGGTTTTAAGTACTTTAAATCCTTATATCATAAAACACAGTGAGTTAGGACAAACTGTTCTAATTGATACTAATCTTTTCAGTAGTCAGGTAGCTGTTCCTAAAATGATTCTTTAGAACAATATTACATTTCTAGAAAAGTGGCAAATCAAGAATGCCGTACCAGTCAGACCAATCATCAGACAAACCTTAGATGATATTATTCAGACACAAGGAGGTAATGTTTATCTTAAATTTCAAAGACCTCTAACCCGAAGTCTATCCAGCATGAGTCATCACTCTAATTTACCCTATAGAGTAGATTTACCAGAATCCTCTAGATATTCTATGTTTGAACCAATTGAATCTGTTAATCAAGGAATGCCTTCTTGGCCTCCCAGTCAAGCTTCTCCTGACCCTCTTCCTGAGACTCTAATCCAGGTGATTCATATATTTGAAAACCAAATTCCTCATGGCGTATATGAAACTAGAAGGCCTGAGAGCTCAACTACTAGTGATATGAATTTTGAAATTTAAATGGATTTTACACCAGGAAGTGAAATTAGAAAACAACTTAACCAGGATTTTATACAAGATAAATATCAGGAATTTAGAATATGGAATTTTAATAACCATTCTCAGCAACAACTTCAACAGTTAAAAAATCAATATTATTATCATTTAGCAAAATATCAAATCCATCGATCTTTTCCTGAATGGTATTATGAATTTAGCACAGTTATGGACCTCATTTCCAATCAGCAGATTAATGTCCTAGAAAAAATCCAAAGGACATGGGCAATCGTAAGTGGTCAAACCATAATCTCTGTCCATCCACTACCACAGTCTTTAGAGTTAACCCCTAGTGATGTCTCTCATCAACCGTTAGTCATTACAGCTTATGTAGAAACTCCCTCCAGAATGGCTTAGAAAGAGTCTTTACAAATTAAAGATATTGTACCATTAATAAAACAAAACAATTAAACTAATTTATGTTTTCAAACAGTAGGCAAATAGTTGACTAGAATCGAGGAAACCATTGATACTTTTAAAGATCGTCAATTGGTCCCATTCCCAGCCTCTACTCTTCAATTAGTAAATATTAAACCACCTTTAGAAGTAACTAATTTTAAGTTACATTCTGTTCAAAAGGATAATGAATTTATGGATACCTTTTTGAAAAAAAACGCATAAATTAAATTTAGGAAAAGCAGCACCAGGTAGTAGTTCCATAAACATGTTGTCTACTCAACAATTTCCAGAAATACATTTGGATGCTGATAAAGGTGTTACACCTTCATTAATTTATGAAATTCAGAATAATTTTCAAGATATGCAATTTGTTAACAAAACTGCTTTCCCAAAACAAACCGGCAGGACAACCGTACAAGGCGCCAGTAGGTATTATTATCATAGACCTACACCACAGGATATTCTTTATGAAGAAGACTTCTTTCATGGCTAGAACTCTTATCATGGAAACACTATTTATGAATGGAATATAGATAGTTATTCTGAATATCATGTATTTGAATGTATATATTAGATTATTATGTATGCCACTGTTTGTAAACAGAATAATAATTTTAACCATCAGATAGTTAGATTCATTGTTAATGGATTTTCAGGTATCCTTAAGGGATGGTGGGATAATGTTCTCACTTCTAATCAACAGCATGAAATCTTAAATGCTACCAAAACTAAAACCGATCCCACTAGTAATACTGTTACTCAAAGAGAGGATGCAGTTTATACTTTAGTCCAGACTATTCTCTACCATTTTATTAGGAGCAGTACAGTTAATGATGACCCTAGCCATGAATTACTTCAGAATCTTAGATGTCCATCTTTAACCCATTTTCGTTGGTATAAAGATGTGTTTTATTTAAAAGTCACGCAATGACCTGATGCTAACAGTAGCCATTGGAAAGCCAAATTTATTGATGGCCTTCCTGGTCTTTTTGCAAAAAAAGTTCGGAAAAAACTTAGAGATCGCCATGATTGCATGGCCATTTCTTATGACCAGTACACCTATGGCTAACTCATAGGCCTCATCATAGAAGAAGGTCTTTCTTTGTGTAATGACCTGAAACTTCAATACCAGATGAAAAAATAAAATCTTACTGGGAAAAAAAAATTAGGGGAATTTTATGATCAGTTTGCCTATGACACCCAGATCCAGTAAAACTGTACCACAAAAAGCCTTCCAAGCAGAATCATAAATATTATAAAAAATATCGAAATATACCATCTCAACATAAAAAGTTTTTCCCCCGTGAACGGCAACCCACTAAAAAGCCTTTATCAAAATAGAATGTTAAATGCTATAAATGTGGGATAACCAGACATTATGTTAATCGATGCAAATCAAAATTAAAACAGAAAATTAATGAAATGTCTTTAGATCCTATTATCACTCAACAACTTTTACAAACATTATCTGCAGAAGAAACAGACACTAGCTCTGAGTCAGATGCACTAGCTAAGCTATACTCTCATTCCACCTCTAGTGATGAGCTAGAAACACCAGACCCTGATTGCTTATGTTCAGCCAACCTGAATCAAATTTCTGAAATTAATTACTGGAAATTTATTGTCGAACTGAATGGTTTGGACCTTGGGGGTCCTAGTATTCATGTTTTAACTGATGATCAGAGATCCATGCTAGATCTCACTGACCAAATTAAAGATCCAGAAATGAAACTCAAATTTTTAGAAATTTGTTATCAATAACAAAAAGCTAGTACTGAACCTCCTTTGATTCCTATTCAATCTTATAACATGAAAGTTGTTTTAAATAGAATGCAATCTTCACCTGTAATTGAAAAACCAGTTACCATTCAAGATTTAAAAATGGAAATTAATGTCTTAAAAATAGAAATTCGGCATCTTCAAATTGCCAACCAAGCTATATAAGTCGACGTACATCAGCTTAAAACTACCAACCAAAAAGGAAAAGGTAGTGTTCCCAGTATTCCAGCAACCTCTGACCAGCAAAATACAAATAACCAGTATTTACTGCTTGTTAATTAGGTTACATTTCAAAAATGGTATATTCGTATTACTTTTGTTATTAAACTTGATTTTATTAACAAAGATACAGTGGCTCTTGTTGATAGTGGTGCTGACATGAATTGTATATAGGAAGGACTAATTCCAACCTGATATTTTCATAAAACTACCCAATCACTTACTAGTGCTAGTGGTAACCCTATGCTTATCAAATATAAAATTCCTGAAGCTCTTATCTGTAATTAGGGCATTTGTTTATCCTCATCTTTTGTCCTTATCAGAAATATGTCTCCAACCATAATTTTGGTAACACCATTTTTGTGTCTCTTAATGCCTATCACTAAGATTGATCCTCAAGGCATTCATATGACTATCAGTAATCAACCACTTATTTTTGAATTTATAAATGAGCCATATACTAAAGAGCTAGATCAACTTCGTGATTTAGTTACTTTTAAAGAAAAACAAATTAATTTTCTTCAAACAGAAATTCATTTTCTTACAACTGAGCAAAGGTTACAACAACCCTCTTTACAGAATAAAATCAAGCTTATTGAAACACAATTTCAAACATAAATTTGTAGTGATCTTCTAAATGCTTTTTGGGAAAGGAAAAGACACATTGTTTCTCTTCCCTACGAACCAGATTTTGATAAAAAATTTATCCTAACCAAAGCTCGCCCTAGTCAAATGAAAAAAGACTACCTTGAACTTTGCAAAACAGAAATTAATTCTCTCATTCAGAAAAAATTAATCAGAATTAGCCACTCACCTTGGAGTTGTCCAGCATTTTATGTTAATAAAAATGCAGAAATAGAAAGAGGTGTTGCTAGATTGGTCATCAATTATAAACCTCTTAATGATGTTTTAAAATGGATCCGATATCCAATTCCGAATAAAAAAGATCTTTAAGATCGTTTACAGGATGTTGTAATTTTTTCTAAATTTGATCTTAAATCAGAATATTGGCAAGTACAAATTGCAGATCAGGATCGTTATAAAACCGCCATTACAGTACCTTTTGGGCATTTTGAATGGAATGTTATGCCTTTTGGATTAAAAAATGCTCCTTCAGAATTTCAGCATATCATGAATGACATAGTTACTTCTTATACAGAATTTGCTATCTGTTATATAGATGATGTTGTTATTTTCTCATCTTTTATTGATCAGCGTATTAAACATCTCAATATCTTTAAGAATATTATTATTAGAAATGGTTTAGTTATTTCTGCACCAAAAACGAAACTTTTCCAAACAACAGTACGATTTTTGGGTCATAACATTCATAATGTGACTATTATACCCTTTAACCGCAATATAGAGTTTGCATCTAAGTTTCCTGATGAAATCAAAGATAAAACTCAATTATAGAGATTTCTTGGTAGTTTAAATTATATTCGAGACTACTATCATCAGTTCTCTCATGATGCATCTATTCTTTATACTAGGTTACAGAAAAATTATCCTCCTTGGTCTGTGGAACATACCCAAGTAGTACAGAAAATTAAGGCTAAAGTTAAACAACTTCCTTGCCTTCATCTTCCTAATCCAATATGGAAGAAAATTGTCAAAACTGATTCCTCTAATCAGGGCTATGGTGGGATTTTAAAACAATTTAATCCTACTACCTGAATAGAAGAACTTTTATGTTTTACATCTGGTAGTTGGAAAGGACCTGCTTTAAATTATCCAACTATTAAACAGGAATGTTTAGCCATTGTTAAATGTGTTTTAAAATTTCATTTACTTAATCAACATTTTCTTATTCGGGTAGATTGTTCTGTAGCAAAACAGATTTTAAAAAAGATGTTTTAAATCTTGCATCTAAACAGATATTCGCCACTTGGCAAAGTATTTATCAGTCTTTGACTTTGATATTGAATATATCAAAGGTGACCGGAATTCTTTACCAGATTTTCTAACACGTGAATACTTGCAGGGTGCAGCAAACTAATGACCAGCAGAGGCCGGGGCCGCAAAGGCCGTGGTCGGGGATCCAATCCCTACCAAACAGAATTTCCCAAGCTCCAAGCTTCTAACAGTAAAGGTAATTCAGTCAAATGGTTAAGGATATTCTTCTTAAGCCTGAAGAATAGTATATCGCTAACATTATTACTGAGGAAATAGTCCTCTATATTAAACTAGCCGATGAACAATGGATGTTCGATCCATAGGAAATTAAGCGTCGATATCTTACAACGCAACAATTTCCTCCTCATTTTGACCAATATCGTTATGTTTATAAACAGATACTTATTGAAATTGCTGCTACTAAGATCAAGCACACTTTGCATGATCCTTCTAAAACAGCTAGCCCTATTCAGTATAGCAAAATAACTATCCGACACATTATGCCTATTACCACATGGGGCATTCACCCGCATACTACCCGGCAACTTGACATTCGTAACAAGGAAACTTGGTATAGTTATTAGGACTATATCGATGCTTTCACTCAAACATTTTACAATTAGAATGCCATTAATAACCATTCTTGGTTTATCCATATTTGCCTTGATGTCCTAAAAAATGATGTCCCTTCGTGGTTCCTCGTTTGGTGGGATAAATTTGGATTACAGTTAGAAGTTTTACCAGTACCAATCAGGAAAGCCTATAATGAATGGTATGTTTCATATTCTCATTTACCAGTAAATAAAGATATCTCTATTACAAAATCTTTAGTCCATTTTACAATCTGTTTTGGTATTCCATGGATTTGGAAATGGGACTTTTAGTGTGATTATCAGAATAAGATGATTGGTCTGACCGGCACGGCATTCTTGATTTGCCACATTTCTGGAAATGTAATATTGTTCCAAGGAATCATTTTAGAAACAACTACTTGACTACTGAAAAGATTAGTATCAATTCGAACAGTTTGTCCTAACTCACTATGTTTTCTGATATATGGATTTAAAGTACTTAAAACCTTAAGATGAATTCTGAAAATAGCTGATAATGGTGGTGATCCTGGTAAATAATGGTAGCCATTTGTCAAGATTCTAAGTTCAAGAACTTTAGACAAGTTCGGGTCTATGAGTTCTATACTCAAATTCGGATAAATATTGAAATATACTGGCCCATGAGATAAACTGGTTTCGATGGCTCCCATCAAAGAAGCTTTCCAATCAAGACATCTATCATCTTTAAGTGTAAGAGTAAGGCTGGTATTTTGCCATAACAGAGTTAAGGGTTTAAAAGCTATCGGGACAAGTCCTATATGGACATATTTATATTTTTTCAAAAATGGTACTAAATCTTATATCTGGAGTAATTGGATTACTTTATCATCATTCTGTAAAGGAACTTCGTGTTCAAAAGTTTTAATGATTTTTCTACTGGTAAAATCAAAGGTACCAATTTTATAAATGGTTGCTGGTTTCACTTTTGGGATTGTTCATTTATCAAGGGCTTCCTTCACATCCTGATAGGCTACTAGTTCTGCTGCTTTTGATGTAGAAGCTACTATATTGGCCACTGTTATAATGGTTGTTTCTTCTGCCATTTGTCGTATGTGACCATATATGTATAATTTAAATATCATATATATATATATTATGTATATGTATAAACCTGGCTTTGATACCAACTAAGTGCTCGAAAGGGGGCTAGGCTAAGCACGTCTGTCAATGATTTATAAGGTATACGTGCCCTACAAGCAATCCCTGCTAGTGGACTAACCTATACACGACTTGGATGACGTCTCACTTCTCCTAACTTCATTCTATCCTCATGTGGCACAAATCCAGGAATATAAATACACATAATACAAGTATATAATAAAAAAATTATAACATATATGGTCTCATGATTTACTGTTAAGGTGGAGGCCTAACAGCGACTGCCCACACACAGATATGTTCCTGTATTTGCTGTTGGATTCTGTTTATTTGTTGCTCACAAAATTCTACCTGTTGTGCCGCCCAAGGCTGGAGATACGGATCTTGAAGAAATGTTAGGTAATTATTACGACTTGTAATATAAAATTTTAAAGCATTTAATAAATCAACAAGTGTATCAACAGAGGGTATACATTAAAAAAGAAATACTTTCAATCGCAATCTTCAAAGCAGCTTAATTATTCAATACTTAATTTATATATTAGAGAAATGTTTACAAGAGGATGGATGGAAAGCTTACTAATAAAAACTTATACTTAAAACTCACACTTTTAAAACTCTGCCTCAACAAGGGTGAGAACCTTCCCCCTTTGTAATACAAGGAACGGAAATGATAAGATAAGAAGAGGACAGGTGGCGTGTCCTTGTGGAGTGGAGTTGATCGTCTTTATCCTCATGACTCAGTATCCCATCTTCTTTGTCTGGTGGTGGACAGCTGTCTGGACAGCTGTGTGGTAGATCTGGATAACAGACAGAGCATCCGCTTTTGTCAAAAGTTGTTGTACTGGTTTTGTCGTTTTATGCTGACGGTTTTACTGGTGAGGGACAAAACACATCATGCTTTGCCTTTACCTTTTTTATCTTTTTCTTTGTTGATTTTGTCGGCAATCATACTGGTGAGTGAATCCCAAAAATCACCAAAGTTGGGTTCATTATCTTCTAGTGCTTATGATTCGCCAGCTAACACAACAAATTCATTTTCATCCTGGTCAGGATCCTCATGGTCTTGACTATTGGTAACAGATTTCATGGAGGTATCATCCCCGAAAATAGTTTGGAGAAACTGTTCTTTCATAAAATCGATACTTTTAACAATTAATTCTGTTTCTGACAAATTAGGATATTTTTGTTGTAATTCTATTTGGATTTGTAAAAATGGATTCTGAGTAACTGGTTAGCTGGGAATAGTTTTTGGAATAGCATCCCAACAAGCTTGAGAATGTGCCTTGATTTTCTGGGCTGTTTCTGGTAGAGTAGGGTTCATACCCTTATCCCACCATCTCACAAAAAAAACCCTTTTGAGACATGGGATCTTATTCTGATAATCACACTGAAAGTCCCATTTCCAAATCCATAGAATACCAAAACAGATTTAAAAAAACACATCTTTATACCAATGAAAATGGGTTAAAGATGGACATCTAAGATTCTAAAGTAATTCACGGCTACGATCATCATTAACTGTACTGCTCCCAATAAAATGGTAGAGAATAGTCTGGACTAAAGTATAAACTGCATCCTCTCTTTGAGTAATAGCATTACTAGTGGGATCGGTTTCAGTTTTGGTAGCATTTAAGATTTCATGCTATTGATTAAAAGTGAGAACATTATCCCACCATCCTTTAAGGAGAACTGAAAATCCATTAACAATGAATCTAACTATCTGATGGTTAGAATTATTACTTTGTTTACAAACAGTGGCATGCATAATAATCTGATGTATACATTCAAATACCTGATATTCAGAATAACCATCTATATTCCATTCATGAATGGTTTTTCCATGATAAGAGTTCTGGCCATGAAAGAAGTCTTCTTCATAAAGAATATCCGGTGGTGTAGGTCTATGATAATAATACCTGCTGGTGTCTTGTATGGTTGTCTTGTCGGTTTGTTTTGGGAAAGCGGTTCTGTTAACAGATTGCATATCTTGAAAATTATTCTGGATTTCATAAATTAATGAAGGTGTAACACCTTTATCAGCATCCGGATGTATTTCTGGAAATTGTTGAGTAGACGACATGTTTATTGAACTACTACCTAGTGCTGGTTTTGCTAAATTTAATTCATTCATTTTTTTTTCAAAAGGGTGTCTATAAATTCATTATCCTTTTGAACAGAACGTAACTTAAAATTAGTTACTTTTAAAGGTGGTTTAATATTTACTGATTAAAGAGTAGAGGCTGGGAACGGGACCAATTGACGATCTTTAAAAGTATCAATGGTTTCCTCGATTCTAGTCAACTGTTTGCTTACTGTTTGAAAACATAAATTAGTATAATTGTTCTGTTTTATTAATGGTACAATATCTTTAATCTGTAAAGACTCTTTCTAAGCCATTCTGGAGAGAGTTTCCAAATAAGCTGTAATGACTAACGGTTGATGAGATCACTAGGGGCTAACTCTAAAGACTGTGGTGGTGGATGGACAGAGACTATGGTTTGACCACTTACTGTTGTCCACGTCCTTTGGATTTTCTCTAGGACATTAATCTGCTGATCGGAAATGAGGTCCATAATTGTGCTAAATTCATAATACCATTCAAGAAAAGATCGAAGGATTTGATATTTTTCTAAATGATAATAATACTGATTTTTTAACTGTTGACGTTGCTGCTGAAAATGGTTATTAAAATACCATATTCTAAATTCCTGATATTTGTCTTGTATAAAATCCTAGTTTAGTTATTTTCTAATTTCACTTCCTGGTGTAAAATCCATTTAAATTTCAAAATTCATATCAATTTCTATCATGTGATAAGTTGTGTATGTGAGTTTGATCCTGAAACTACCACATATGGATGATGATCAAACCTTTTTCATTGAACAAAACAACAACAACATATGACAAATAAAATCAAAAAACAATAATTAATTAGAAACGTAAAACTAGAGAGAAAGAACTCACTTTGATCAGTTGATCATCTTCCAGAGAAACACCTTCAAGACTGTACTCCTTCATGTCCCACACACTGTGTTCACTCAATTCTTTGTTGATATAATCGAAACTTCGCTTGTGTCCAGTAAACCTTCCTTTACTGTCATGAATAGGCTTGCCTCTATCGAGTCCCTTCCATGTACCCTTCCCCACCATGTGATCAATCCTTTTTCCTTTCCCATTCTTCTTCTCCAACTCCGTAAAATAATAGTACAACTTCGATTTGGTTCTCATTTTGCTGAATATCTTCGACAGTTCTTGATCGTTGTAGAGATTGCATTCATTCACTAAACCCTCTACCAGTTATGGTTGTCCTTTGGCCTTTGCTCTCAGATAATGAAGAATAAGTTCTTTGTCCGTTGGTATAAATTTGTATCCTATTGTAATCTTGGCTGCCATTACTGATTTTTCTTGAGAAATAAAATAGTCAAAAAAAGTAACAGAAAGACAAAAGATTTTTTTTTTCTTGGGAAATACTAAGAATTTGAGAGAGATTAGATTATGGGTCCAATATGAGAAAATAAAGTGAGAAAAGAGTAATATATAGGGCTTTAAGACTCAGCTGACTATGTTTTTGAAGTCGGGTAGTGTTTGGTTTTAGATGAATTTTTTTCTTCAGTAATAAGTTTGCTTGCATTACAAGCAAAATAATAATAATTTGTATTTTGTAAACTAGGTTAATCAAATTGTCACGCCCCAAAATTTAGACAATTAAATATTAAATTAGGACTAAACCCCAATCAATATTCCATCATCCAAATCCTAAGAGTGAAACAAAAAAAACTAAATGCCAACCAAACCATCCACCATAATCTCATAACTATCCAATACCTCCAACATTAAAGTAACAATAAATAGTTAAAATAACTTAAATAATGTACGGCCTCAAACCATGCCAAATTGTCCCAATACTAAAGTCATAAATAATAATAATAATAATAATAAATACATAAACTAATATCAACCCTAAGCTTAAGAAAACAAAAGAAGTCCAAACGACAAGTCCAACAACTATAGTAATTCCACGTCATCACCGTACCCCCAATTAATCCTGCAAAGGAAGCTCAACTGCGCTCAAACAGAACACACCCGAGTTGCCAAGAGACAAAACGGGTCAGTATACAGGTATACTGGTATGAGTACAAGATTTAACACCCACGTGTCTACTAGACACAAATAAAAATACATTTAATTCTTGTTACGGGACAAGACAAGTAGTTCCATCCGCAACGAGACGAATGGATAGTTTCCCGAGATACGGTGGTTTAGTTTCTTGCCCGTACACAACGAAATATAAATTGAGTATAAAATAAACAAAATATAAATAAAAATGTGGTGGGTCAGCCCTGCATAAAAAATTAGTAAGACCCACCATCCTGAAAAAAAATAAAATTAATATAGTTTAATCCTAAGTAACTTGTTGAAAAAGTATAAAAATGCACCGTTTCATGCTTAAATAATTCGAATTGACCAAAAATCAAAGAACAAAAGTTGTACAAAATCAAATTTCCTAAATGACTTCGCGGATGAATTTAGTAGAAACTGAACAAGTTGAGAGAAAAACTTAATAGAATATCCTAACCGAATTTCGATCGAAAAATCTGGAATTGAAAACGAAAAGAAACTGTTGTAAGATGAATTTTCTCAGAAAAGTTCAAAACACGAAAAGTGTTCAGAATAATGTTTTACTTCAGTTTACGTGTAACCAATAAAAATGAGCTCATTTCGTGGGTTAAAACAGCCTATAAACTCTGTATTGCTAAAATGAATCAAAACTACAATAACCAAGATCATCCGATTATAAGTTCTAATCGATCTTTTCAATAAAAACTTGTCTAGAATCATGTATACATACCTCTGCTCAAATTTCATAATTTATCGAGGTCGTTTACTATTTTTGAACATGTACAAATCAATACAATTCATACTATACCAATAAACTCATAATTAAATTCTTTGTACCTTAATTCCACCACTTTGGCCCATCACTTCCGGCCTACACGTATATCTCATGTGCCTCCCGTATACCTAACACCGCTTCGAAGCCAAACTTACACAGGGATATCGTCCCGAGTTTGACCCACACTCCCCAGATGGTTAGTGTCGTGACCCGAACTCGCCGTTATGGGTTAAGGACATAACCGGCCAGTAATCTAGAGATTACCTATGGCCTCGAACCAACACAGACATAACTCGTCAGAGTAAAGGGGCCAAACAGAAGTAATTTCAAACTTTGTCCATAGAGCTGTGGTTATATGCACACCATAACATTTCACATAGGTATTCGTCAATAACTCACATCAAAGGGAAGTTAACATACAAACTGTACATATAGGATCATTTAAGTCTAAGTCAGTCAAACCCAAAATTTATATACAAAAGTAATCCACAGTTTTCGCCAACATGACAAAATTATGAGAAAAGAACAAAAGAGGCGAAGACAAGTCTCGTGCGTGAGACGTTTGGGCTGACTCTTTAAAACTGCTACTGTTTCTCACGTATTTCACCGAGGCTGGGTTTGGGTGTCCCTTGGCTCACCTACATAAACATGAATGAGCGCGAGCGAAAACCCAGTGAATAATATCAAATAAAGGAGATACACAAACGGTATTTAGAACAACGTGCTTTGAACGGCCTTGGGCCCAATTCATATTTCTATCTAGCATATATATATAAATATAGGTCAAGTGACTGCGGTTCCAAACACATCATACGGCCTCGGGCCCAATTCATTCGTGTCATACGGCCTCTGGCCCATTCATTCATATCATTCATGTCATACGGCCTCTGGCCCATTCATTCGTATCATTCATTTCGGACGGCCTTTGGCCCATTCATTCTTTCTTTCATGTCAAACGGCCTTTGGCCCATTCATTCTTCCATTCATGTCAGACTGGCCTTTGGCCTAACCATTCTTTCATTCATGTCAAACTGGCCTTTGGTCCATTCATTTGGCATAGCAAACATTTGTCCACCATTCAAATTAACGAACTCATAAGACTTACATAGAGGTAAGCAATTGAACAAATAACATACTTCAGATATCTTTATTAAGATATTACTCACAGTGTTTTGCCGGTGGATTCACCATTGAGCTTGACCCTACACATTACATAACACATATGGGTCACAAACGATTCAATCCGTTCTTAATTCATACATCCCTCTCAGGCTTCATTCTTATCCTTCTTATTCATTCATAATGCTCAATGCATGCCTAAGAGTACTTAGAAGTGAAGGAGAACGGAAACCGAAACACAGAACATCTTTACAAAATTTCTAAAACAAGGGTCCCCGCTTGAGCGTGGACTTTCCCACTCGAGCAGACCCATTAGGTCTGCAAAAGTACTGGTTGTCTCATTTTTACGCTCAAGCGTGAATTCGGACGCTCAAGCTGAAAGTCTCACTACATGGCTCCCCGCTCGAGCGTGAATCTCCCCGCTCGAGCGGATATCCATGTCTGCAAAACTTCTGGGAGCTCGCATTTCACGCTCGAGCGGCGGTTCCCCCGCTCGAGCAGACATTATCAATTCTGGGTTTTCCAGAATTGTTCTTCAAGTTCAAATTCGACCTCCAAAGGTCCAAAACCCACAATTTTGGTTTCAAAACATGCAAATACAATATATATCATGAGCATACAAGCAAGATGAGGTCAATTGCTCAAAATCATGGCCCAATTTTTCAAAATAAATCAACATTCCTTTAGTATAATTAAGGTTCATGCATTCAACCCTCATATAAGCTTCATATCTTCTATAATCAAACATGCATGTCAATTTTTGACCTCATTCCCATTTCAAATAGCACCAATGATGCTCATAAACATGAAAATCAACAAAACCATGCTTGCATGTATGCTTCAATGCTCAATCTTTCATAATTCACATATTACATGCTAGATTATGTAATTTCATAGGAATTCTCTACATGCATGCACACATGGACTTTAATCTTAACTTAATCAACTCAACTCATGATCTAGCTCACCATTTAATCTTCAATTCACAAAATTACAACTCAAACTCATGAGTTAAGGGTTGATTACTCACCTAGGAGCTTTAATCCTCACAATTGAAGTTAATCCTTGAGCCTGCTTTCAAATCTCACAAACCTTGAGCCAAACTATACAATTCCTCCTCTTTCCCTCTTTAATCGACCCTCTCTCTTTTTCCTTAAGGTAATCTCAGCCAAATGAATACAAAAAGAGGTATTGAGTGGAAATGGCCCATTTAAATAAGCTCCTCTAATCACATTTCTTTAATATTAAATAATTGAGCACCATTTCATTAATTTAATCTATTTAATTTGATCCGAATCAATTTTCAATTAAATTTCACCGTAGGCCCTAAAAATTACGCCAATCACAGTGGCGTAGTCAATTTCAGTTTCTGTGGCCGATAGGGCCTTCAATTTAAATTCCAAAGCAGATAATCGAACAGATATTCCTACGATGAACAGATAGAAATTCAAAACCACATATATTCATATAAATGGTACTCAAAATCATATCAAACACATAATCACAATCACAATTAAGATTAATTAGCATAATACGGACCAAGGTTATCACAGTTTTCCCCTCTTTAGGAAGTTTGGTTCTCCAAACTTATTTTACCTTCGTTGGGGAACAAATATGGATAGCATAGTCGCATTTCATCCTCTTTTTCCCATGTGGTATCCATCCCATAGTGTTCTTTCCACTCTACTTTCACCATTGGGATGGACTTGCTCCTCAATTGTTTCACTTGCCGGTCGATGATTCGTTCCAGCCATTCGGCGTACTCCATATTTTCATCAAGAGCTACCCGGTGATAATCAATCACATGAAACGGGTCTCGGAGATAACCCCTCAACATCGACACATGAAACACATTATGGATTTGCTCGAATCCCAGTGGCAAAGTGACTCGATAAGCAACTGGGCCAAGCCTTTCCAGAATTTGAAACGGCCCAATGTAACGGGGCGACAACTTACCCTTTTTTCCAAATCTGACTTGGCCTTTCATTGGAGTCACGCAAATAAACACATGGTCACCAACCTCATACTCAAGAGGTCTTCTTCGAACATATGCATAATTCTTTTGTCGGTCCTGAGCTGTTTTGAGCCTCTGTTGAATGGTTTTGATCTTCTCAGAAGTGTCTTGCACAATTTCAGGCCCAAGTAAAGCTCTATCCTCGACTTCTGTCCAACAAATTGGTGATCTACACCTTCTACCATACAAAGCCTCGTACGGTGCCATATTGATGCTGGAGTGGAAGCTGTTATTGTATGCAAACTCTGCTAGTGGCAAATAGTCTTCCCAACTCCCCTGAAAATCTAAGGTACACATTCTCAGCATATCCTCTAACGTCTGTATAGTCCGTTCTGATTGCCCATCTGTCTGGGGGTGGAATGCGGTACTAAACCTCAGTTCTGTCCCCATAGCTTTCTGCAAACTTTTCCATAATCTAGATACAAATTTCGGATCTCTATCCGACACAATAGATACCGGGACCCCGTGTAAACGGACAATTTCATCAACATATATAGTAGCCAGTCTATAAGCATCAAATGTAGTTCTAACAGGTAGAAAATGTGCAGATTTAGTCAGTCTATCAACTACAACCCAAATAGAATCCATACCTCGAAGAGTCCGAGGTAGACCGACAACAAAATCCATAGTCACATGCTCCCACTTCCATTCAGGAATAGGGAGAGGTTGAAGTAGACCGCCTGGTTTCTGATGTTCAGCTTTAACTTGCTGACATTGAAGGCACTTGGACACATATTCTGCAATTTCTTTCTTCATTTTAGGCCACCAATAACTTTGTTTCAAATCCTGCTACATTTTATTGTTACCCGGTTGCATAGCAAACACTGATTTATGGGCTTCATCTAAAACCCTTTTCTTTAGTTCCAGAATATCTGGGATACACATTCGGTTTCGAAATCTCAACACTTCGCCTTCGATGCTGAACTCTGCTTTCGGACTTGTCCCAAATTCGTCAATCACTTTCTTAAGGAATTCATCCTCTTTTTGTTTCTATTTAATCTCATCAATGATTGCCGATTCAGCTGAAATAGTGGCTATCAATCCGCCCTATTCGCACAATACCACTTCAATCTCAGACTTCTCAAAATCTTGCAAGATTTCTTTCTATTCAGTAAGCAAGCAGGCCATACTCCCCGTTGATTTTCTGCTCAAGGCATCAACAACTGTATTAGCTTTCTCGAGGTGATATTGAATCTCAAGATCATAGTCTTTTATCAGTTCAAGCCATCTCCTCTATCGCATGTTCAACTCCTTCTATGTAAAGAAGTATTTCAGACTTTTGTGGTCCGTGTAGACTTCACACTTTGCCCCATACAAATAATGCCGCCAGATTTTCAAAGCAAAAACAACTGCGGCCAATTCTAAATCATGTGTCGGGTAGTTCTTCTCATGTGGCCTCAACTGTCGAGAGGCGTAGGCAATTACCCTTCCGTTCTGCATTAGCACACAACCTAAACCTTTATAAGATGCATCACTGAAAATTACAAAGTTTTCTGTACCTGTGGGCAATGTCAATACTGGTGCAGTGGTCAGTCTTGTCTTTAGTTCATGAAAGGCAGATTCTCTTTCATCATTCCATTCAAATGGTTGCCCTTTACGTGTCAATTGGGTAAGAGGTACAGCTATTCTTGAAAAGTCTTTCACAAATCTTCTGTAATAACCATCTAAGCCCATGAAACTGCGGACTTCTGTCAAATTTGTCGGTGTAGGCCAATTCACAATTGCCTCTCTTTTCTGTGGGTCCACTGAAATCCCTTCCTTGTTGATCACATGCCTTAAAAAGATAACTTCATCCAACCAAAATTCACATTTCTTTAGTTTGGCAAATAATTTCTTTTCTCTAAGTGTTTGCAGGACAGTTCTCAAATGATGTTCATGTTCAAGTCTATTCTTAGAGTATATCAGAATATCATCAATAAAAACCACAACAAATTCGTCAAGGTAAGTTTTAAAAATTCGATTCATTAAGTCCATAAACGCTGCCGGAGCATTAGTCACTCCAAATGGCATAACAAGAAATTCAAAATGACCATACCTCATTCTGAATGCAGTTTTCTCAACATCTTCTGCCTTTACCTTCAACTGATGATACCCGGATCTCAAATCAATCTTGGAAAACACTTGTGATCCCTGCAATTGATTAAAGAGGTCATCAATACGGGGTAGGGGATATTTATTCTTTATTGTTACCTTGTTCAGTTCTTGATAGTCGATGCACAAACGCAAAGTTCTATCTTTTTTCTTCACAAACAACACTGGTGCACCCCACGGTGAAGTGCTAGGCCGGATAAACCCTTTGTCAAGCAGGTCTTGCAACTGTTCTTTTAGCTCTTTCATTTCAACAGTAGCCATTCTGTAGGGAGTTTTAGAAATAGGTTGGGTGCTTGGTATAATTTCAATCGTAAACTCGATCTCCCTGTCCACCAATTCCCCTGGTAATTCATTTGGAAACACATCTGAAAATTCTCTAACAATAGGGATACTATTCAATTCAACATTCACAGATGGTTTAGACAACATATAACACAAATAACCCTGGCACCCTTTCCTGATCAGTTTACATGCCTTCATTGCAGATATTAAATAAGGTGGAGGTACTACCCCATTACCCACAAATACAATTTCTTCTTGTTCTAGTGGTCTAAACATAACCCGTTTTGTTACACAATCAATGGTGGCACAATATTCAGTTAACCAATCTATGTCCAGAATTATATCAAAGTGCCTAAAGTTCAAGGGCAACAAATCCACATACAAAATAGCATTCCCAATTCGCATGTCACAAAAATGATATACAGATTCACACAATACAGATTCCCCAGATGGAGCAGACACACATAGTAGATATGGCATTAATTCTAGAGGTCTACTCAGTCTAGATGCAAATGCACATGTTACGAAATAGTGCGTCGATCCGGAGTCAATTAACACAAAAGCATCCTGATTACATATATAAATAGTACCTGAGACAACTGCGTTAGCATTCCGTGTATTGCCCGGAACAAGCGCGAAAACTCTCCCTTGCCTCACGGTATCCCTGGTGGTAGTAGATCTCATAGTACTTCCCGGCTTCGGGATTGATGCAGTTGAGCTAGCAGCTAGCTTCCCACTGTTCTGGTTACAATCTCTGGCCATATGCCCTTGTTTACCACAATTAAAACAAGCCCCTAACACACGGTAACAAACCCCACGATGACTTTTACTACAAATATTACACATTAGGGATGTATCTCAAGAAGAATTAGAAGTATTCGAGGAGCCCGTATTCTGCTTTTTCAAAAATTTCTTCTTCGAAAAGAAGCCTTGTCTCTTACTGCCTTTCCAGTCTGTTGTTGGTTTAGTTTGTTTAGCTATGTTAGCTTCTGATATTATGGGCCGGTCTAGCACCCCAATATAGGTTTCCAACTTCAGGACATTTACCCTTTCTAGAATGTCACTTCGAAGCCCACCTTCAAAATGCCTCGCTTTCTTATAATTAGTATCAATCACATGTGGTGCAAACCTGGCCAATTCAGTGAATTTGGCCTCATACTCAGCCACTGTCATGCTGTCTTGTTTAAGTTCCATGAACTCTGATATTTTCCTATCACGGACACATTGCGGGAAATATTTATCATAGAAAACTTCCAGGAATTTTGCCCAGTCAACATCTTTATGATTTTCACGCATTAACATTCACCATCTTCTTGTTTCGTCTTCTAGCATAAATGTGGCTAGAAGCACTTTCTATGTCTCCGAACAAGGGAACACCTCAAATAGTTTTTCGATGCCAAGGACCCATGCTTCGGCTTTCAACGGTTCTAATCCCCGATGGAACTGTGGTGGCTTCATTTTCTTAAACTCTTTGGTGAGAGCTATTATCCGATCATCATTCTGATTATCTGGCACGGGTGGTGTCGGAGGTGGAGGTTGTGGTTACTGCCACTGTTGTTGCCACTGTTGTTGTTGCCTCAATGTTTCTGCCATTTCCTGAATCAACCTTTCCATCTTATCCATTCTGGCAGTAGAGGACTCTTCTATCTCATCACTTCTTGTTCTCACCATCTGATTAGACTTGCATTATACTTTATACAAAAGATTCACAGGTATGCATATACTAAAGAGCATACATATTCAAATAATTTGCAATGAAAGCAAATCACAACTTATAACACATAATCATTCATATTAAAACATTTAAGCGTATCCTCAATGCTTTCAAATTCATACTTATCACATGAATGCATCCTAGATCTTTTCTAGACATGTATTGCTCATTTGGACAAGTGTGTGAGTTATTAACTCGTGCTCTGATACCACTCTGTCATGACCCGAACCTGCCCCTATGGATTAAGGACATAACCGGCCAGTAATCTAGAGATTACCTATGGCCTCGAACCAACACAAACATAACTCGTCAGAGTAAAGGGGCCAAACGGAAGCAATTTCAAACTTTGTCCATAGAGCTATGCTTATATGCACACCATAACATTTCACATAAGTATTCGTCAATAACTCACATCAAAGGGAAGTTAACATAGAAACTGTACATATAGGATCATTTAAGTTTAAGTCAGTCAAACCCAAAATTTATATACAAAAGTAATCCACTATTTTCGCCAACATGACAAAATTATGACAAAAGAACAAAAGAGGCGAAGACAA
The DNA here is from genome assembly GCA_036172215.1 of Camellia granthamiana. Lineage (NCBI taxonomy): Eukaryota > Viridiplantae > Streptophyta > Magnoliopsida > Ericales > Theaceae > Camellia > Camellia granthamiana. The sequence goes on from CM069903.1 coordinate 154,580,279, forward strand.
GTCTCGTGCGTGAGACGTTTGGGCTGACTTTTTAAAACCGTTACTGTTTCTCACATATTTCACCGAGGCTAGGTTTGGACATCTCTTGGCTCACCTACATAAATATGAATGAGCGTGAGCGAAAGCCCAATGAATAATATCAAATAAAGGAGATACACAAACGGTATTTAGAACAACATGCCTCAAAAGGGCCATGGGCCCAATTCATATTTCTATCTAGCATATATATATATAAATATAGGTCAAGTGACTGCGGTTCCAAACACATCATACGGCCTCGAGCCCAATTCATTCGTGTCATACGGCCTCTGGCCCATTCATTCATATCATTCATGTCATATGGCCTTTGGCCCATTCATTCGTATTATTCATGTCGGACGGCCTTTGGCCCATGCATTCTTCCTTTCATGTTAGACTGGCCTTTGGTCCAACCGTTCTTCTATTCATGTCAGACTAGCCTTTGGCCCAACCATTCTTTCATTCATGTCACATTGGCCTTTGGCCCATCCATTCTTTCATTCATGTCAAACTGGCCTTTGGCCCATTCATTCTTTCATTCATGTCAAACTGGCCTTCGGCACATTCATTTGGCATAGCAAACATTTGTCCACCATTCAAATTAACGAACTCATAAGACTTACATGGAGGTAAGCAATTAAACAAATAACATACTTTAGATATCTTTATTAAGATATTACTCACAGTGTTCTACCGGTGGATTCATCCTTGAGCTTGACCCTACACATTACATAACACATATGGGTCACAAATGATTCAATCCGTTCTTAATTCATACATCCCTCTCAGGCTTCTTTCTTATCCTTCTTATTCATTCATAATGCTCAATGCATGCCTAAGAGTACTTAGAAGTGAAGGAGAATGGAAAACGAAACACAGAACATCTTTACAAAATTTCTAAAACAGGGGTCCTCGCTCGAACGTGGACTTTCCCACTCGAGCGGACCCATTAGGTCTGCAAAAGTACTGGTTGCCTCATTTTTATGCTCGAGCGTGAATTCGGACGCTCGAGTTGAAAGTCTCACTACATGACTCCCCGCTCGAGCGTGGATCTCCCCGCTCGAGCGAACATCCATGTCTGCAAAACTTCTGGGAGCTCGCATTTCACGCTCGAGCGGCGGTTCCCCTGCTCAAGCGGACATCATCAATTCTGGGTTTTCCAGAATTGTTCTTCAAGTTCAAATTCGACCTCCAAAGGTCCAAAACCCACAATTTTGGTTTCAAAACATGCAAATACAGTATATATCATAAGTATACAAGCAAGATGAGGTCAATTGCTCAAAATCATGGCCCAATTCTTCAAAATAAATCAACATTCCTTTAGTATAATTAAGGCTCATGCATTCAACCCTCATATAATCTTCATATCTTCTATAATCAAACATGCATGTCAATTTTTGACCTCATTCCCATTTCAAATAGCACCAATGATGCTCATAAACATGAAAATCAACAAAACCATGCTTGTATATATGCTTCAATGCTCAATCTTTCATAATTCACATATTACATGCTAGATTATGTAATTTCATAGGAATTCTCTACATGCATGCACACATGGACTTCAATCTTAACTTAATCAACTCAACTCATGATCTAACTCACCATTTAATCTTCAATTCACAAAATTACAACTCAAACTCATGAGTTAAGGGTTGATTACTCACCTAGGAGCTTTAATCCTCACAATTGAAGTTAATCCTTGAGCCTAGCTTTCAAATCTCACAAACCTTGAGCCAAACTATACAATTCCTCCTCTTTCCCTCTCTAGCCGACCCTCTCTCTTTTTCCTTAAGGTAATCTCAGCCAAATGAACATAAAAAGAGGTATTGAGTGGAAATGGCCCATTTAAATAAGCTCCTCTAATCACATTTCTTTAATATTAAATAATTGAGCACCATTTCATTAATTTAATCTATTTAATCTGATCCGAATCAATTTTCAACTAAATTTCACCATAGGCACTAAAAATTACGCCAATCACAATGGCGTAGTCAATTTCAGTTTCTGTGGCCGATAGGGCCTTCAATTTAAATTCCAAAGCAGATAATCGAACAGATAGAAATTCAAAACCACATATATTCATACAAATGGCACTCAAAATCATATCAAACACATAATCACAATCACAATTAAGATTAATTAGCATAATACGGACCAGGGTTATCACAGTTAGCATATACGTATGCGCGTAAATCAAAGCACTCGTCTACTCATGAGAACAAGGCAACAATATACATATACAAAACATCTCACACATGACAACAAACATAACAATGCCAAGCCTATGGTATTCAAATAAATCTCATAATCCTCATTTTTTTTTTTTTCAAATAAAACAACAATCCATGGAGTCATGGTAAAGTATAAGGAATTTATCTATGGGTTCCTAATTAATTTTAATTTCATATAACCATGATTATGATTACAATCATAAAATAAATCTATATAAAAACCCTAAACCTGGCATACACAACTAATCAAAATAATTTAAATTAATCAATCATCTACATGCAAATCTAAAATCAATTCAACATCAAATAAATAAAAACAACAAATTAAATATAAATCAAGAAAAGTGAGTTTTGTATTCACAATATTATTTTGAAGATCAAAGAATTATTTGAAGAACTAATGGCGCCACCAAAACAAAACCCTAATCTTTTTCTTCCTTTTACTCCTTTTTTTTTTTTTTTTCTCCTCCCGTTTCTCTTGATTCCTCAATTCCACTCTTTGATTTTAATCACTCACTCTCTCTCTCTCTCTCTCTCTCTCTCTCTCTCTTTCTCATGGGCTTGCTACTCTCCTCTTTTTTTTCTTTCTTTTTTTTCCTCTGAACTTCTAAACCTAGTTGACTACTTATATTATATTATATATATAATAACCTAATTTCCTTTTACATTATATTATACAAATAAATCACATACATAAATATAAATATCTTATATGAAATTTATACCAATAATTTCTTTTTTAATATATATATATAAATATATAAATATAAATATTCATATTAATTATATATAATTAACTAACACATTAAATTAATTAAATACCACATTAAATTCTTATATAACTATGCAATTAATAAAGCTAAAAATAAAATCAAGTAATAATAAATAAATAAAGACCTACGAAGAAATCAGGGTCGTTACACAAATGCTATCTTTTGTTGATAAATAAATATAGGGTTGATTTTATTATTATCAAATGCTATCTTCCATGCATGCACTTTGTTTACTATTTCAGTTTCTCTAAAAATCATTGCCATCCAATCATTTGACAACTTGGAGTAAATCATGTGACTGTCTAAACTTAGCGATCCAACTGTTTTTTATTTTTTATTAATTAATGATATTACAATCAAGAGGGATTTAGTCAAAACTCTCTCATGATAAAATTCTAATGCATTAAGAATAACCATAAAAAGTCTTCCTTGAAAAATCTGACACATACCACTATCATCAAAATATAATTTGTGAGTAAATTAATATTTTAAATTTTAAAATAATATAACTTTTGATTTAAATGTCAATTTTTTTAAATATTAGTATTTTTAAAATTATCTCATCATGATCTGTCAAACAAGATTTATGATGACTATGAAATTCTTCTAAAACAATAATAAAAAAATATCACCGAAAGTGATGTAAATAATAACATGTTACTCTGTTTTACTCTAATTCACAGTAACATTACTGTTACAAAAAACAGAGTACATACTACATGAACCAACCAGAAATACACATACACAATATTTTTAAACTCGTATAAAATAAAATTAAAATGGTCCTCGTCTAAAGAGTTTTGTAATATATATATATATATATGTGCATGGGCAATATTGTCGAAGAAAAAAAGAGAAAATTTTATTGTATCCGTACTCAATTATGTGTCTCCTCCTTAAGGGGTTTACGAAGAAAAATAAATTGAATTATCATTTTCATCAAAAAAGGATCCAATTAAGTGGTTTTGACTAAGATTAACAATCAGGGGACTTACGTGTAAGTCCTAATGGTGGACTTATCGTTCAATAAATCTTATGATAATTAATAGCATTTTTCATCAAACACAATTAAACAAGTCACTAATTGTTAATTTTTAGCGACAGTTTGAAAATTTTGTCCCAAAAAATGTCACTAATTACAAATTTTAGTGACAATTTAAAAAAATCATCACAAAAAAAGTCATTAATTTTCAACTTTCAGTAACAGGTTCAAAAATTCATCACAAAAAGTCATTAATTGTAAGTTTTAGCTATAATTTATTAAAACCGTGATAAGAAAAAGTTACTAATTGTCCATTTTGAGCCACATATCAAAAAATCGTCACAAAAAATTATTTTTAGCAACAATTTTACTATGCTTTATTTTTAATAAGACATGATATGACTTAAATCCAGAACACAACTAAGTGGGGAATATCATAGGAAATGGAGCAAGTCAGAAACGAAGGTTGGATTCCGATTGTAAGTCAGTGGAAAGGTGGTAGAGGGTAAGGCAAGGAAACAATGCATGGATTTTTTTTTGTCTTCGTGGATAACATGCTGACAAAAATGAATGCTAAATCACTATTCAAACTTTTCACAAAGTTTGGCATTGTGAAGGATGTCTTCATCCCTTCCAAAAGAAGGAAAGTAACAAACTTAAGATTCAGGTTTGTGAGATTCGACTATCATGTAGCAGCAGATGTAGCCATCCAAAAAGCAAATGGCCTTCTGGTGGACGACATGGTATTAGAAATCAAAAATACCACTTATGATAGAAGAAACAGAGAGGAGCTAAGCAGGAGAAAGCCTCAGTTCATCACAAAAGCCTCAGTTCATTAGAAGATCTTTTAAAACCAACAGATCCAGGGGTCAAGTTTTACCTAGTGGTCATAGATCCTTCACTGACGTATTGCAAGGGGTCACCCCCATGGAGGCTGGGAAAGCAAGTACCATCATAAAAGTAAATGAAGAGGGTCGTGGTTGGCTTTACGAAAGTGCCGTAATCTGATTTAATGCTGAATATTCCACTCACAGTATTATCAAAGCCCTGAAGAAGAAAGGGTCGGAGCAGATAATGGTCAGAAAAAGGGGTGATCGGGATGTAATTTTAACTTTCAAATCCTAGGAGGAACTGAAATCAAACATTGGCAATATCAAAGATTGGTTCAAGGATTGGAGTCAATTTGTGGTGGAATGGAAGCCCGGAATTCATCTGGAATAAGAAAGATGTGTGTGGTTGAGGTGTTATGGCATACCCTTGAATATTTGGAATAGGAACACTCTCAATAACATTGGAAGTTTATGGGGTTCTGTTCTCAACCTGGATGGTGATATTTGTCAACCAAAATCCTTCTCGCATACCAGAATCAGAGTGGCTACTTCGTCTATAGAGTTCATTAATAAAACTTTAATCTTAGAGTGTAAGGGTAAATCACATTCCATTATTGTGTGTGAAGATCATCTATCAGATTCTAGTAGCCTGAAGCACAATGGCATGGATGATTACAGCTTCATTGAAACATGTTGCAGTGCAAAGAAAGGAAATAATCCAGAGGTAGACGGCAGGCAGAAGGAAGATGATAATGAGGCGGCAGAGGTTAGTGCCATGTTTGGTGCTGAGCTTGCTTGTACCAATGAGGAGGCACACAGGAAGGACCCTATTGACTGTCACTTAGGTGAGGAGGTTGACACAGTTGTTGAGGAGACAAATTATGAAGGAGGTCCCAGCAGAGAAGGTGCATGCGTAGGGGAGTCTATGATGGAAAAGACAATGCACAGTTCAAAAAGCAATGATGATAGACAAAGGTGTGCTGAGCAAGTCTTCACATATGGATTCATCCAAAGCTAAAATGAATCTAGTGTAGGACTTGGGCCTGACATCAACTTGGAAATGGATTTGGCCCAGTTACAAAGTAAGAACTTAGTTAGTGGCCTTCCCAGTAGGCCCAATGAACCTATTGATATCTGCCCTGGCAGTAAAGATATTTTAGCCCTTTATCACACTAATAAGCATTCTTCTAGGCCTTCAATCATAAATGGTCCTAATGGGAAGAGTATTTTGACCCAATATCATTCTAGCCAAGATACAACACTTGCCTCCATCTTAAATCCTCTGCGAAGTGAGTAGAAAAAAGGAAAAAATGAAAACTCAGCTAGAGGGGTTCACTAGCTTTGCTAGACTTTATGCCTTCACAGCTGCTTCAGCCAATAAACACTCCACTAAGTTTGTCATTTTCAGGCCAGCAGCAACTGCTATTGCACATTCAGATTTATTTGAGGGAGTTACATCTTTGAATAATTATCTACTCACAGAAGCTATAACCACTATACAATTGGGGAAAGCTCTTGGTATCAATTACAATGGGAAAGAAGATGTTGTTCTCAGCAAGATTGTTGACCTAGAGCTAAAGGACAATGAGAGAATTAACAAGGAGGGGAAAACACATCAGTAAGTTGCTGTAGATGGGTGATTTTGAGTGTATCAATTGTTTCTCTATGAAGCTATTATCTTGGAATATTAGGGGCAAGGGTAAGGCTGAAAAGCAGGGTAGAATCAAAAAGCTCCTAAAGGATAGACATATAGATGTTGCTTTTTTTTTTTAAGAGACTAAGAAGGCAGTGGTCTCAGATATTGCTGTTAGAGAACTCTGAGGGAGTAGGAATATGGAGTACATGTCTATTGATCCTGAAAGAACAACTGGAGGGCTATTACGTATCTGGGACCCTAATGGTTTCAAACTTTCTGGTTACTGTTGCAATAGGAGGTATATTTTATTTTCTGGTTCTCTATATAATTCCTTTGATTGTGTATTGCTCAACATTTATGCACCCAATGATGTCAGTAATAGATCCACTTTTGGGGAAATCTTTTAAAGCTCAAGGTTTTTTTTCCCCCTAATCCTTAGTGCTTGGGTGGTGACTTCAATGAAATTAGACATATAGGTGAAAGGGTAGGATGCTCCAAGAGGGATAGGGGAATGAAACACCTAAATGAGTTTATTGAAGAAAGTGAGCTCAATGATTTACCTCTTTATGGAAGGAAATACACTTGGTGTAATAATGCCCATGAATCAGAGAAATGGAGCAGAATTGATAGAATCTTGCTCAGTCCTGAGTGGCTAATTAATTTTACAATGAAACTTTGGGGCCTGCCCAGATTAGTTTCAGATCACTGCCCTTTGTTGATGATGGAGGATGACATAGATTGGAACCCCAAACCTTTTAGGTTCTTAAATGCTTGGACTTTTCACTCCAATTTTTCTCAGCTTTTTGTTACCTTCTGGACAAACACTACCTTTACTGGTTGGACTGGATTTATACTTGTTCAAAAGCTTAAGCATTTCAAGCTGGATCTAAAATCTTGGAATATTGAGGTGTTTGGCAATATTTCTTCCAAACTCAAGACTTCAAAGGAAGAGTTATATGCAATAAACATCATTGTAGAGAAAAGGGCATTGCTTGATTCAAAAAAGGCAAGAAGAAGTGTGGTTAGAGATGAAATGTGGAAACTTTATAGAATGGTAGAGTAGATTTGGCATCAAAAATACATATTGAACTAGACTCGTAATGGGGATAAAAACACTAGGTTTTTCCATGTTGTTGCTAGTACCAAACAGAGTAGAAACCTGATCAATTCTATTGCAGTTAATGGTGTGCTTCTTGAGGAACCTAATAGGGTCATGCATAAAGTTTTACATCACTTTAGGACTCAATTCACTGAAACATGGATTAAGAGACCTATTCTGGGAGGGGTGTTCAAAACTATTAAGGTAGATTATGTTTCTCATCATCTTGTATCTGAGTTCAGTACAGTAAAGGTTCTAGCAACAATTAAAGAATGCAATAACAACAAAGCACCAAGCCCTGATGGGTTCAACCTGTTGTGCTACCAGAAATTTTGGAAGGTTATGAAATAGGAGATCATGCAATTTTTTAAAGAATTTCACTCCAACAGTAGGCTCACTTATGGCATTAAAGGTACCTTCATTACTCCCATCCCCAAGTTAGAAAATCCTATTGGTCTATCTGACTATAGACCCATTAGTCTTGTGGGATCTATTTACAAAATCTTGGCCAAAGTTTTATCACACAGATTGAAATCAGTGCTTCCCTCAATCATTGGTGAAATCCAAACTACATTCATAGGAGGGAGACATATCCTTGATGAGGTGTTCATTGCTAATGAAGTAGTGGATGGGTGGAAGAAGGACAAGAAGCAAGGGCTGATTCTTAAGTTGGATTTCGAGAAAACATTTGATTATGTAAATTGGGAATTCTTATTCGTTATGATGATCAACTTTGGCTTTGGGGATAAATGGATCTCTTGGATGAAAGCTTATGTGTCCACAATAAGAATCTCCATTTTATTGAATAGATCACCTACTAAGGAGTTCTCACCCCAAAGAACCACTATAAAAGCGACACGTGTATAGCATTATCTGGCAAAGGAATCAAAAGTACTCACACCACTCACACCTGGGCCCGGGTGTGACTTCCTTTTACCACATCCATACACGTATCCATAAGTACAACAATGGATGGCCTAAATCAATGAGAGGAGGGGGGGCGCTGGTAATATTAATGTAGCACCCCCCCCAGTCACACCATTCACACCAGGTTTTTTAACCAATAGGGAGGCCTTATACGGCTGGTGTGAGTTCACTGTTTACCACTACAAAATGCCTCGCCAAGCCTCTTTTCGTTTTTATGCCAAGAATGTTTTCCTCACCTACCCACAATGCCCATGCCCAAAAGAACAACTCTTAGAACTCCTCCAATCCCTTCTCCAACTAGCCTGTCAGCCATACTACATACTTGTTGCAAGGGAGCTCCACGAAGATAGAAGCCCTCACCTTCATGTTGTAGGGTGATCCACTCTCCCATTTTCTATTCAACATAGTGTCTGAAGGGCTTAACATACTTTTGGTCAGAGTAGTTAACCTTGGCATTCTTAAAGGTGTGTTAGTTGGGGCTAATAACGTTCTTATTTCATATTTGCAATTTGCTGATGATTCAATTCTCTTTTGTGAAGCTGATTGGGATCAATTGGTCTTTGTCAAAAGAGTTCTTTGTCAAAAGAGTTCTCAGATGCTTTGAAGTTCTCTCGGGTCTCAAAATTAACTATCACAAGAGTTTTGTGTGTGTTGTTGGTGTGGCTGATGATCTTATGCTTTCTTTTGCTAATCTTCTCAATTGTAAGGTGCATAGCCTTCCTTTAAAATTTCTGGGGTTGCCTCTAGGTGCTAACCCTAGTAGGAAATTTACTTGGAATCCTGTTCTTGACAAAAATCAAATCTAGACTGTCAGGGTGGAAGAGAAAACTGTTATCCTTTACATGTAGACTAACATTGATCAAGTCTATCATTTCTAGCTTACCTATTTATTTCCTTTATTTATTTAAAATGCTTAAAGGGATGGCTAGAGAAATTGAAAAGATTAAGGCTGCATTCTTATGGGGTGGTAATGACCTTAAAAGGAAAGTTCATCTAGTGAAATGGGTGGAGGTTACAAAGAGTATTGATCAAGGGGGATTGGGCATCAAAAGGGTCAGGGATGTCAATGCTTGTTTACTACTTAAATGGTGGTGGAAATTTGGAAACCAAATCAATCCACTTTGGAGGAGAGCTATCTGCAGTAAATATAAGATTAAGGAAGATTGTTGGCATCCTCCAGTGAGGCCCTCTTACAAGCATTCTAGAATGTGGAGTGACATCTTATCCATTGGGGCTCATAGCAAGTCTATTTTCAACTTCTTCTTGGCCAACTGTCTAATTAAAGTGGGAAATGGTAATAGAATTAGATTTTGGTTTGATAGGTGGTGTGGTGACCTCTGCCTGAAATCTGTTTTTCCTCTTCTTTTTAATCTTTCAACTAATAAGGAAGGCTCTCTCCACCAATTCTTTGCTAGGAAAACAAGTTCAAGTGTCTGGAACTTTCTCCATAGAAGCGAGTTGTATGCTTGGGAATTGGTTGAAGAAGCTAGACTGATTGATATTTTATCCTCAGCTCCTCCTCTGCGTATTGAAAGTGCAGACTGCTAGGTCTGGTCTAATGCTTTTGTAGGTCTTACACAGTTCTCTGTGTCTGCACTCTACTCTCACAACACCTCTCTTCTTGGCCGTCATCTAAGAATCTATAAACATGTTTGGTGTACTGTATTGCCCTCCAAAGTTTCCTTCTTTTGCTGGTTGGCCTAGAAAAACAGAATTAAATCTTCAGAGTTTTTGCACAGGATTAGCATTCTTGACAGCAGTGCTTCGATCCTCTGCCCCTTCTGTAGTTCTGAAACTGAATCAACTATTCATGTCTTGCTCCATTGCCCTTTTTCTTGGTTGGTTTGGTCTACAGTGATTTAGGATTGGGGGTTTCATTGGTGTATCCTAAAATCAATAGATGGTCTGCTCAGTTGGTAGATGGGTGGAAAATTTCATAAGCTTAACAGGTTAATTTGGAGAGCCATCCTCTTAGTAGTTCTTTGGTCTCTCTGGAAGCATAAGAATGAATGTGTATTCTCTGAGGCACAATCCAACTTATCTAGTCTACTTGAACTCATCAAAATCAGAACTACCCTTTGGCTCAAAGCATCCATTAAGGATTTCCCTTACTCAGTTGGTGATCTTGTCTTCAAGTGGAGACAGATCAATGGTAGGGTTTGATTCTTCAGCTGGAATTGTTTTATTGCTTCTGTTCCCCTTTCTTCTTCTATTCTCTGTGGTTGGTGCCTTATCAACCTTGGGGAGCTTGCATTAGCTTGAATTTGTGCGTTCTCTTGCCCTTTGCAGCTCCCCTTCTTTATTGATTATATCTCTTCTCTTTGCCTCTCCAATCAATAAAGTTTTCTTTGCCGATCAAAAAAATAAAAAATAAAAAACTGTGACTTAAATCCAACTATTAAAACCCATTTATAATTTACCCTTAATAATAATCATTATGTATATCTAAGAAAAAAAAATCATTATGAAAATCAAACACAACACAATTAATACAAATAAACTTCCTAACTTGAGGAATAAGACACATGTACACTAAAAAAAAATTAAAAAAAAATAGTCGCCAAAAGTCAATATTTAGTCGTGGAAAGTTTTAGTAGTCTAAACTTAAACTAACACTGCCCAATATTTTTTTGTCTTCTATTGTGGCATATTTGGTGACTAAATATTTTTTTAATCGTCAATAATTAATATACCTTGATTAAAAAAATTTAGTAGCTAAATCCTGAACAACGCCAACCAATTTAATTTTTTGTCGTCTATTGTACAACTATTGGCTAAATTTCTTTTAATCGACAATTTTGGTCACCAAAGTGTAAATTGTTGTAATGTCAAAATATTCGAATCATGAACCTCCTAATGAGGTGTAAGAGCATCTCCACCTGATATGTCAATTTCAACATGGCAGTCCAACAGTTCTATTTTGGCTGCAAGAATGAACTCAACTTGATATGTCAAAAGCTAACATGGCTTTGGCATCACATCTTCATGTCAATTTTGGCATGTTTCCTACTTCATGCTTTTTTTTTTTTTTTTTTCCAAATAAAAGAAAACCAACGATACACAATTTGTGGTTATCACTTACCATGTCATGAGGGTTTTTTTTTAACCAACGGTTAATATTATTTGAAGAAAAATGCTTTGGAGTTCTAATTTTTGAGCTCTAAAGCTAGCTCTAATGAGCTGGTAGTGGGCCTCACCTATTGTGATGTGATGTTTTTTTTTTTTTTTTTTTTTTTTTTTTTTTTTTTTTTTTTTTTTTCTCATGTCATTAGTGTTCCACTAGAGTAACAAAATTAGTGCTCTATTCGAGTAACAAAATTAGTGCTTTGAATCATTGCTATTATTTGAAAACCAACATGTGCTGTCATGTACGACAATTACTATTGTAAATAAAATATTTTTTAATTATTTTTTATTTTATTTTATCATCTATAAATTTGGAGTTGAGCAAAATATTTTTTTAATCATTCACACTATAACATTTTCAGGGGCAATCGTAGCATGTCATTTATAATGATATTTATGTATTGTCATTTTATTTATTTTTTAAATATGTATTGTAATTTTCTTTTTTCACCAAATTAAAAAAAAAAAAAAAAGTTTAAGTAGCAATGGATAAAAATTTTGAATTTTGCTAAAAAATTATTTTATAAATATAGAATTTAAAAAAAATAAAGTACTATTTAAATGGCATCAAACCTCTTTTAAAAATAAATTTATTTCAATTAGTAAAATAAAACAATTTAAATTTTAAAATAATATATTAGGTAGATAACTTCCATGTCAAATTGACATATGTCAATATGCCACCTAAGTCTTTAAAAAAATTTGACATCTCTAAGATTGAAGGTTTGAGTGGAATTGCTATAAGGATTTTAGCCAACAAGTTAACCCGATTGGTTAATACAAGTATATGTTGAATGTAAGATTATATTAGGCAATAATATTGTCAATTAGTGAAAATCTCAAATTATATTATATTGTAGCAATATAACTAACTAAATTTTAGAACAAATTACTACGTAATTTATAATTTATGCACATCAAGTTTCAATTGTCAAATTTTAGAACAAATTACTATGTAATTTATAATTTATCTCTTGTATCAATTTGATAAGTAAAAAAGTTTAAGATAATTTTACAAATAAAATCATTAAAAAAATTTAAAAAAACGATAACTTTTTTAATTAGGAAAAATATCACATCAATGGGGTGTGAAAAAATAATAATTACAAATTAAGAAGAAATTTTATACATATTAATAATTAAATTTATAAATTTTTTCTTGAATTTATATTTTTTTTTCCTAATACCGCTATGACACTATCAAGTAATAACCCTTTTTAACTAATACACAAAGTTTCCAAACACCCAAATATTAGGAGAGTATCTAATAATTTTTCTCTCAATCTATGATCTCTTTTGACAAGGGGTTAAAAGTAAATTTTTTGATTTTTAATTTTTTTTGAATCACATTATCTTCCTACTTTTTACACGTTTTTCAAAAAATAATTACAAAAAATCAAAAAAATTAATTTTTAATCTACTTTCCAAAACAACTCTATTACCGACAAAATCACAACTATCTAAACATAAATTATTTAATGGATGACGGAGGAGGACGAGGTTGGAAGCCGATGCTGAGGAAGAGACGGGAAGGTGGATTACAGAGGGCATCAATGGCGAGTGGATTAGTAACGATATTTGTTGATAAGGTCCTGGAGATGAGGAATCCAAAAGGCCTGTTCAATCTTTTCAGCCATTTTGGAGTGGTAAAGGATGTGTTGATTCCGGTGAAAAAAGGAAAGCAGCGGGTTCAAGATTTGGGTTCGTCCGGTACAACTGTCCAGCATCGACAGAAGCGGCAGTTCAAAAGACGAATGGAATCTGGTGCAAGGAAAAGAGATGGAAAGTGAAGATGGCAGAATTTAATAGGATTGGGAAGGAGGAGGAAGTTAAGATGACTATGCAGAGGAATCATCTGGGACTGAAGCCATCTTTGGCAATTGCGAAGGAGAAGTGTCCTATGCAATCAAGGAAGGAAAGAATGGGTCAAAAATCAAACGCTGATGTAGTATTAGGAAGAGAGGAGCAGGGGATGGATGATATCACAGTTATGGTGAAAGAAGAAGGAAATGGGTGGTTGGGCGACAGTGTAATTGTGAAGCTTAAAACTTTCTTCTCATTTCATGACTTTAAGGAGGAGGTTAGTAGAAGAGGAATGAAAGAGGTTCTTGTCTGTGAAGAAGGTGAAAGATTAGCAGTTTTGTCATTTAGCTTAGTACTTGCACTTAAGGAGGGGATTGTAAGCTTACAAGAATGGGTGTATGAGTGGTGTGATTCAGTTTCAGAGTGGAGACGTGGGGTTTATGAAGATTAGGAGAGATGTGTTTAGATTTGCTGTTTTGGTGTCCCATTAAATTTATGGAGTGTGAATACATTCAAAAGTATTGGCAGAGTATGGGGTGAAGTTGTTGTGCAGTTAGATGATAGCACCACAAGGATGAATTCATTCTAGTATGGAAGAGTTAGAGTGGTTACAAACTCCATGGAGAACACTTGGTTCCAGTTCGGGTATGTAAGGCAATGAAAATTCCACTGCATGAGTTAAGCTATAGTAGTATGAGTAGAGACACTAAGAAAGGCACCATTGAGGAAGTGGGCCAGATCTCTATCAATGGAGGTCATCGGAGGGTTGGTGGTACGGGGGAGGAGGTAAGAGAGGTGGCAAAACTAGGTGGTGAAGTGAGTGTGGAGGACCATGTGGCAAGCAAGGACCTGGACACGGGCAAATCATACTAGCAAGGTGGACAAAAGCTCTGGGGATCTGCATGGTGAAGGAACATGTGATGATAGTATATTGGAATCAGTGGTTAAGAACACTGGCATGGAGTTAGCGATATCAACCAGTGGTGGCTGTATTAAAGAGATGGACGTGGAGGGAGTGAAAAAGTTGTGGTTGGAAGAGATAGGTAGCATGCATGGGATGAATGATACCGTTGTAACTAAAGGCTTCTTAAGAAGTGTTAGTGGGCTTGATAAAGATAGGCCCAGTATCAATTTAGAGGTAGTGCTTAGTGAGCCCCAAAGGAGGGCTTCATTGGGGCAGGAAGCATGTAGTCCACTGTCTGGGTGTATTGGGCCAGGTTCTAAACGGTTGGACTATGATAGTAAGAGTAAAGGTGTATTATCAAGGAAGAGAAAAGTGGGCAACAGAGGGCAGAGAGCTACTGGAGTGAAAAAGTATACGCAGAGAAAGAATAATTAGAAGGGCATGTTGCGTTCGAGCTATTTTTCTAGAGGGGCCATCTGTAGAGTTGTTGCTATTGCAGCTACATTATCATTACCTCAGACAAATGGTCCTAGTAGAAAAGATGCGTTACTGAAGGAAGCTCGTGATATAGTTCAGCTGGGTAAGTTGTTGGGGATGAATTTCAAGGGGAAGGAGGAGGAAGCTGTGAATCGGATTATGGAAATAGTGGTTCACGACAAGGAAAAGATAGGGGTGGGCTGAGGGCAGCCCCTGTTTGAGATGGGTGACAAGGGGGTCTCAGGAGTAGTTTCAAGTTTTCAAATGAAGATTATGTCATGGAATGTAAGGGGGTTGGGGAGGAAAGATAAAAGGGGTAAAATTATGAAGCTGGCTAGGGATAAAAATTTGGATATGTTGATGTTACAAAAAGCTAAGAAAACCAATCTTGATGAAATATTTGTGAAGTCAATGTGGCCTTTTGATTCTATGTAGTTTTTACCAGTGGATTCTGTGGGAACTGCAAGGGGCTTGCTATGTGTGCGGAATCTTGGTGTCTTCAAGATTTCAGAGTGCTGCAGTACGAGGAATTTTTTACTTCTATTAGGTATTTTTAAGCAATCATTTGAGTGTGTAATCGTTAATATGGGAAGTATCGGGTAGGCTGAAGTCATCTTTTCACAAACCTTGGTGTATTGGTAGAGATTTTAATGAAATTTGATTTTTGAATGAAAGAAGGGGTTGCCTGAGGAGGGAAAAGGGAATGATTGAATGTAATGAGTTTATCGAGAGCTAGTAGATTTGCCACTACTAGGGAGGGGCTTTACATGGTGTAATTCAGTAGAAGGTGATAGATGTAGTAGAATTGATAGGTTTTTATTGGATTCTCTGTGGCTGGAAACGTTTAGCCTTAAGCAGTGGGGCCTTTCAAGGAGTATTTCTGACCACTGTCCATTGGTGTTGATGGAGGATGAAAGAAATTGGGGTCCTAGACCTTTTAGGTTCCTAAATGCAAGGAGTTTGCACTCTAATTTTATGTCTATGGTCAAGAAATCTTGGTCAGAGATAGAGACTTATGGATGGGCTGGCTTTAGGCTGAAAGAAAAATTAGCAAATCTGAAGATAGCATTGAAGAAATGGAACATGGAGGTCTTTGGAAATGTTGAGCATCAGCTAAAATCTGCAGAGGAGGAGCTCCATGAGATTGACTTAAAAGCTGAAGATGGGACACTTCTAGATACCGAAATTGATAGAAGAAGAGAGTTAAGAAGTTTAGTATAGAAGCTGAATAAGAGGTTAGAATGGATATGGCAGCAGAAATCTAGAGTGAAATAGGCTCAAGATGGGGATAAGAATACGAGATTCTTTCATGTGATGGTTAAGAGGAGACAAGGAAAGAATTTAATTGATACAGTTGTTGAGAATAGGGAAGTTATTGAGGAACTAGAAAGGGTGAAACAAGTAGTGGTCAAGCATTTTAGAAAACTATATTATGATGTGTAAAAAAATAGACCAAAGCTGGATGGCCCTTTTCTTACCATTGGGGATGATGAGGCAAAGAGGGAGTTAGTAGCAAAGTTTACAATGGAAGAAGTGTGGGCAGCTGTGAAGGACTGTGATGGGAATAAAGCTCCAGGGCCTGA
This sequence comes from Camellia granthamiana, assembly GCA_036172215.1. NCBI lineage: Eukaryota > Viridiplantae > Streptophyta > Magnoliopsida > Ericales > Theaceae > Camellia > Camellia granthamiana. Next base: position 154,596,671 of record CM069903.1, read on the forward strand.
TGGATTCAATCTTTACAATATTTAGAGGAATTGGGAGGTGAAGAGAGGTGAGATCCTCCAGTTCCTACATGAATTTCACATCAAAGGTAAGTTGGTTAAAGGGATTAATAGTTCATTTATAACATTGATTCCTAAGAAGGACAGTCCAGTAGATTTGGTGGATTACAGGCCAACTAGTTTGGCGGGTTCACTGCACAAAATTCTAGCTAAAGTTTTCTCTAGCACAAAATTCTAACAAACTCTAACTCATCCATCCTAACCACCACTACTACAACTTTGATATTTATATCTATTTACAGCTATACTTGATACACTAAGCTGATGCTTCAACTGCTGAGACTGAGGCTTCAATTGTTGATAATGCTACAATGGCTTCATAGTCTTATCATCCCCCCTCAAGATGATGGGGTTGGGTAGCACCAAAAGTTTGGATTTGAGATAAAGAAACCGAAAGGAAGTGAGGGGCTTAGTAAATATATCAGTAATCTGATCATCAGTAGCAATATAAGCGAAAGAGATTTGCTTAGAAACCACTCTTTCTCGTATGAAATGACAGTCCACTTCTACGTGTTTGGACTTAGAATGGAACACTGGATTGGAAGCTAAGGCCATGGCAGATATATTGTCACCATAACACAGGTACCGAGGAAGAAGGAACGGATAAATCTTTGAGCAATTGTTGAATCCAACAAATTTCTACTGTAGTGTGAGCCATAGACCTATATTCAGCTTCAGTGGAAGATCTTGAGACTATGGGTTGCTTCTTGGCAGACCAAGAGATGAAATTAGGGCCTAGATAAATGCAAAACCCAGAAATGGACCTTCTGTCCTTGCACTTCCCTGCTTAATTGGAATCAGTGAAAGCATGAAGATCATAGGACCCTTGTCTGAAAGTAAGAACATGAGAAACAGTTCCTTGAATATATCTCAGCAGGCGTTTAACTAGTGCAAAATGGGCATTGGTTGGAGCTTGCATATGCTGACAAGCCTGATTGACTGTAAAGGCAATGTCAGGCCTAGTAATGGTTAAGTACTGTAATGCATCAACTAAGCTTCTATAAAAGCAAGGCTGAGCATAAGGAAGCTCATTAGTGGAGGAAAAAACAGTAGAAGATTTAAGAGCTATTGGTGTGGAGCAGGGCCTACAATGATCCATGCTAGCTTTATGTAGCTGCTCTTGAGCATACTTTTGCTAAGATAAAATAACCAGTGGAATGGGATTGGACTGAGATCCCCAAAAAATAGGAGACATCTCCTAGTTCCTTCATGGAAAATGCCACATGCATCTGAGCAAGTAAGGCTTTAATCAAACTAGGATCACTTCCAATAAGCAAAATATCATCTACACAAATGAGAAGAATAGTGATACTAGTAGATGTCTTCTTGACAAAGAAAGAAGGATCAGAATAGCTATGACTGAGAGCTTGAGTAAGTAAGAAAGAGAAGAAGGTTGAATACCAAGCCCTAGGAGATTGCTTGAGGCCATACAAGGCTTTGTTCAGTTTGCACACATGATGAGTAAAGTTGGAATCGACAAAGCCCTGAGGTTGCACCATATAGACTTCTTCATCCAATTTTCCATGTAAGAAGGAATTGGATATGTCCAACTGCTTGAGAGGCCACAAATGTTGAAGAGCAAGACACAAGCGAATTCAGATAGTGGGTTGCTTAACAACAAGACTAAAAGTTTTATCATAATCTACACCTTTTTGTTACAAATAACCCTTAGCAACTAACCTAGCCTTGTATCTAACAATGGTGCCATCAGAATTCTTTTTAATATGAAACACACACTTACAACCAATGGTGGATTGGTAGAAGGGGGAGGAACAAGAGTCCAAGTGCCTTGTATATGTAAAGCCTGAAATTCTTCATTCATGGAATTAACCCAATGATGAGAGGTTAAAGCTTGAGTAGCAGTCTGAGGCTCAGTATAAGAAAGATCCACTGGAGGAGTGTGAGTAAGATGACAAGAAGGAACTGGTAGAGGCTTTAGACCTAGCAGTCATAGGATGAGTGTTAATTAAAGAAGAGTGAAAGGAAGGAATGGTAGGTGAATAGAGATAGACTCAATAGGCATAGGAGAAGAAGTAGGTACTGTAGCTAAGTCAGGTACTACAAGAACAGAAATTACAAGTTGAGAGGAAGAAGCAACAGGTGCTATAGAATGGTTAGATATAGGGACTATTGGAGAGAGTGATGGACAAGAGGCAGGTATAGGTGATAGAGAGGCTGCAGACTAAGAATTAGACCAGAAAAAGGATGTAAGAGTAGGTAGAGTAGGAGAACTAGGTGTATAAGTAGCAAATGGGAAGCAAGACTCATTGAACAAGACATATCTTGACAAATAAATTTTTCCATTTGAGGGATCCAAACACCTGTGTCCTTTAGTTGAAGGATGATAGCCTAAGAAAACACAAGGAGAAGATCTTGGTTGAAGTTTATGATCAATATAAGGCCAAAGCCAGAGAAAACATTGGCAACCAAACACCTTAAAAAAATACATAATCTGGTATAGCATGGAAGAGTAGCTGAAAAGGAGATTTATTGTGAAGAGACAAACTAGGCATTTTATTTATAAGAAACACGGTTGTAACTAGAGCTTCAAACCAGTATGCAAGAGTCACACAAGACTGATACATCAATATAATGGCAGTTTCAACAATGTGTTGATGTTTCCTTTCAGCTATGCCATTTTGTTCTGGAGTGTAAAGACAAGTGAGATGATGAATAATACCATTTTGAGCAAGATAACTATCCATTTGATGATTAACAAACTCAGTCCCATTATCAGTCCTTAGAATTTTCAAGAATGTGTCAAATTGTTTTTCAACATAGGCTTTAAACACAAGAAAAGTGGAAAAGACTTCACACTTAACATAAATAGGATAAATCCAAGTAAACCTTGTGAAATCATCAACAAACAAGAGATAGTATTTATATCCAAGCAAATAAGCATGAAATGGTCCCCAAACATCACTATGCACAAGAGAAAAGGGTTTATTAACAGTAAAAGTAGACAATTTGAAAGGCAGCCTATGTATCTTAGCAACACTACAAGAAGTGCAAGCTAATGAAATACAATCTTTATTGTGAAATGTAGCAGGCAAGTGTTGAACAATATGATAAAGTTTTAAAGTAGAAGGGTGACCAAGTCTTTGATGACAAGTAGACACAGAGACTTGTGATTGTGCCTGAGTAACATGAGCCTAAGGAATCATGGAAGAGGATGAAAGAGCAAAGTGATAGAGTCCATGAATATTAGGTCCTTTATGCATAACCTTGTTCGTATGCTTGTCCTAAACCACAAATGAGTTAGAATCAAAAGTAACAAAACAACTATTATCCTTAGTTAGTTGATGAACAGATAAGAGATTAGAGGAAATATGAAGCACATGAAGAAGATTATTGAGACAAAAAGAGTATTGAGGAGTAGGTAGCAATCCCTTACCAATGTGTTGAATGGGAACAACTTGACCATTACCAACAGTGACTTGATCTGAGCCTTGGTAAGTTTAATAGAGTTGGAGATTAGCCAAATCATTTGTGATATGATTAGTAGCTGCTGAGTCTATGTACCAAGGAGTAGGTGATTCAAATAGAGCGAAGGACTGATTAGAAGAAGATTGATTTGCAGTGACAGAGTAAGCTCTAGATTGTGTGGTACAAATTTAGGAAAAGACTGAGAGTGAGATGAAGAAGAAGCCTGAGAAGGCCGATAGATTGGATCCATTCGAAACCAGCAATCAAGAGCACTATGATTATGACCTTCACAAATTTGACAACCAGAATGTGAAGAATTACTTTCATATCTCCCTGAATTTCCTCCATACCTACATCTGAAACTATAATTGGTATACCTTCCATTAGCTCTATATCTTCCTCTTCTAGTACCATGAAATTGATATCTACCTCAATTTCCATATGAATATCCTCTAGTATACTGAGGATATGAAGCAGAACTAGACTCCGATCCTTTAGTTGCAGCACAAGCCATTGGCAAATCATTGATAAGAGCATGTTTAGTTTTATTTTCCACATATATTGCTTCAGAACATAGCAATGAAGACAAGTCCTCCATAGTAATAGCCTCTACTCTAGCTTGTATGGTAGTTTTCAATGCCTCATACTCATCTAGTAATCCATTGAGTGTTAACAAAACCGAAGGCAAGAATGAGTTGATTTGCAATATCTATGATCCGATTCAAATACCCTTCCATTTAGAGTCCTTTCTTTGAGACTGATTGGATTTTATTCTTTAATTGATGAATATGAGATCGAGAGAGTGAGGTAAATCTCTTCTCTAGAGCACTTCATACTTGAGCACAATGTTGGTTATAGAGAATAGTTGAAAACACAAGGGATGAGAGAGTTGCAGTAATGCAACTTAACAGATGTGTATCTATGATCTTCCACTTTGTAAATTCTGGATTAGCAATTACTGTTCCAAATGCATCAAGGATCTGAGGTTTTGGACATGGAATCATTCCAGTTACAAAATCAAGCAAATCTGTGGCTCTAAGCACATTTTGAAACTGATTTTTCTAGATAAGAAAATTGAAGAAATCAAGCTTTACTGTTACTAGAGAATTGAAATTCAAGATAAGTAAACTAAGATTTGGTGGTACAGAGGTTGAAGAAGATGGTGAAACAGCCATTGATGAACCTTACTTGTGAGAGCTACTATGGCTCTGATATCATAACAAGAAATGAGAAAAGATCTTTATAATGTAAAAGTTTTTTTCTGTATTGAAAAGTTTTATAATACTTATATAAAAGTTTAGTTTTTTTGTATTTATAAAGCATATTTGCTTATAAGTTTGGGTTTTTTTTATTTTTTTTCTATATTTGAGAATTATTTTCTGTACTGAAAAGTTTTTGAAATAATTTAGTTTTTTTATTGCTTATTATTTATTATTTGGGTTTACCTTGAAGGTAATTTGAGAAAAATAATAGGGTGCAATGAGAGTAAAATAAAATTTTAAATAATTAAATAAGGTGCACTTAAAAATTTGGAGTATTTAATGATTTTTTGAGTGTAAATAGAATCCCCCAACTAGGCAGTGCTAGAAGTCCACCACAATAAGCAAGCCAAAGGTTCACTAAAACTGGAAGGCCCACAGGCCTAGACGCTGACCAAAACTAGTCAAACCAGAGGCCCACCAAAACTAAATAGGCCCAAAAACCCACCAAAACTAGGTAGGACCAAAAGAGTTCCCAAAAATAGGCAAGCCCAAAGGCAAACCGTAATGGGTAGCAGCAGGCCAAACGGCCCACCTGGTTGCTAAAGCTGTTCAGAAAGCAGCCCTATGAGTTAATGGCAGTATGGTCTAAGGCCATTTCATAGTAGGAAGGAGGAATGCCATGTGATTGGCGTACTTTTATTAATTCAATAAGTGAAAAATGATTCTACATCTCATTTATGTTAATTAAAATGCAACAAATTAAGTTTTATCTAGTAAAAATTAATCAATTTATTTAAGTTATTTATGATTTATATAAGTTATAAACAAAAAATACAAGAAACAGTTTAATACAAATTTTACTTCAGTTCTTATTGTTTTAATTTGAAAAAAATTCTATGTGTATATTTTAGGAGATTGGCACTTGCTATAAATTTGTTAATTTTAATGTCTAATTTAAAGAAAATGAGTAAACTAAAATTAGACTCAAAAATGGAATTTGCCATTATTTATTTATTGTTATAAACTCACGAAACAATGTATCAGTTAGGTCTAAAAACACTAGTGAAAGTTGAATCCAAAACATTTGATTTTACCATTTGCACCATGGTTTGCTCCTTTAACCGATGAATTACTTGTGCGGTTTACACCATTTATTTCTTTTTTCATTTGTGAAAAACAACATATTCATATTATTGTAGAGAACTATAGTGCAAACATATTAATTAGAACTTAAATAAGAAGCGACCATGGGGCTCCTCACTTGATGCACCCCATCATCCCACACCAACGAACCTGTGAGCACAATTTTATCTACGGTGCCACTGATTGTCATGATGAAGCATTGCTTTTGCCCTAGAGCTTTGAATGTAAGGACACTCGGCTCAACCCCAACCTCAAGTCCTGGTGGAGCCACCACAGTTGCCTTGTAAGTGGACACCGGTGAGCCAACATTGGTGACAGACCTGTGGATCATACGAGTGATGGGTTTACCACTATGGGTAGATAGTGCAAAAGAAGGCATATTAAGATCCCAAACGGTTGTTATAAAAATGGTGTAATTAAAAAGAACAAATAGATTCATATATTTAACAATCTGAATTTTATGTTGAAAATTATAAGTAAATTGAACAGAAATACATAATAAAATAAAAATAGCAGAAGAAAGTAAACCGAAATCTGCACTAGATAGTCTCTTTAAAATAGATTCGCCACTTCACCAGTTGGATATTCGAGGTTGTTCGACGTCTGTCTCCCAGGATACGACGGTTGGATCAGTTACAACAGGGCACCTACTAAGTAGTTTCGGCGAATGAAACTAAAGCAGCACTCTCTCACACTACTAGAAATATGACTTTTTGCGTCTATTTTTTTGTGACTGATTATTTAACTGTCGCAAAAAATTATTTTTTACATCAAAGTCTCATTTTACTTGACCCAATCGTGTTCTTAACTTTTAAAAAAAAAAAAAAAAAAAAAAACCAAATCAATAAACCTTGACCTATGTTCCCTTTTTTTGTTATTTCCCAAATTTGAACTCTCTCTAACTCTCTCTCTCAAAATCTGTCTCTCGCTCGAATCTCATTGTTTTTCTCGCTCGAATCTTACATTGATGAAGATTTGAAGATTTTGATTGTTGATGAAGATTTTAATCTCCTATTGATGAAGATTTTGATCGATTCATAATCGAGATTCATAATCGGTAAGCCTAAACACTTCTCTTTGTCTCTCTCTGTAATGATTCGAGTTATGTACTACTCAGTAATGGAATCTATCTCAAGAAGAATCTGTAATCCGAGTTATGTACTTCTCTATAATCAATTCAAAAGAATCTGTCTTTGTAATGGAATCTATCTTCTCTGTAATGTACATAACTTGAATGGAACCTAATACTTGGTGCTGTGGATCCCGAAACAGCCCTTTACACAGAGCTATGGCGCGCTTGTGCTGGTCCGCTCATGATAGTGCCTCGTGAAGGCGATCTTATTCGGAGTTCTTTGTTTCTCTTAGAGGTTAGACTCATGAGGATTTCTCATAATGCTCTATAATTTTATCGGTTTTGTCTCTCTTGGTTGTGCATCTCCAATTTTCCCTCTTGCCATTTTAATATTCAACTTTACTATCCAAAGCAGTGAGTGCAGAAGCACAGGTATTCACATTGTTCCACTTCAATTTGTCAGCCTCAATCGCATTAGCTTTACATATTCTCTTGTAAGTCATTTACATAGACTTCTTAAGTTTGATGGGCACTGAGGCGCGGGAAATTCACTCTCTTTAAGGAGATTCAAGCCCTCTGCGGTTAGGCAAAGCCTCACACCGGTGCAGCAGAAAAACCTTGACTTGTCCCCCCCAGGATACAACAGCCCGACTAAGTCGTATGGTTCACCAATACTGCACAATTGATTGAATCTAAAGCTTTATCACACACACCTTTTTTTATTTGCCTGATAATCTCATTCAAGACATAACCAAACAACCAAAACTTCTTCACCTCTATCTGTACAAGATATGACAAAGTTCAATATATATAAAAGGAAACTTAATAGGCAAGTTCTTGGTGGAGCAATGGATGAAGACTTGGATGACTTAATGGATAAGTCTTGGGAAGACTTGGAGAGACTTGGAGAATGGATAAGTTACCTGGACTTGACCAAGACCAAGACCAAGAAAGCTTACATTGGAAGGAATGGATAGGAGACTTGAAGAAGACTAGAGAGACTTAGCTTGGAAGTCATGGAGACTAGGAAGACTTTGAGGAAGACAAAAACACATTATAATATTAAAATACCTGCTAACATTCCCCCACCTATTTTAATATTATAGGTAACAAAAAACTGAGATTATTAGGCAAATAAGGATATTATGCATCATGGTAGGTGTGCTCTGCATTGAACCTCCATTAGTGAAACAATAATATCTACTCCAGAGCCAATAGTATGCTTAGCATTGAACTATGACTACTTAAGGGAAATAAATAATTAGTGCACACACATAATATTCCAGGTGTTCACAAAAGCTTTAAAAGCTAGCACGTTACGACCTTGTGCGATCCCAAGATTCATGAGTGTATTTGAGAATTAGCCCAAATCTCATAGGTAGCGGCCCCATTACCACACTCACATAGGTGAATTCTGTCAAGGGTGCTCCTGTAACTATGACACCCCACTCAATAAGAGCTACAGAAATTCATTAAGAGTTTTTTAATAACTCAACCTCTACAACGTTACAGGATAAATGCACTTACATCATAGGGATGGGTAAAAATTAATTTAGTGCATTTCTCACGGCCATCATATGATCGTTTTTCTCATTAAACCCAGTTACAGGATCTCTGGTCCCTGGGTTGAGTATCCTCATACATGGCTCCTGCTATATTCAATGGGCTTCAACCCCATCCCCCTTGATGTATTCCAGACTCTATCTCTTGCTAAGGCCTTAGTTAATGGATCTGCAAGATTATCACCAGATTTAATATAATCCACATTTATGATGCCATTATTCATATAAGATCTCACAGTACTGTGTTTTCTTCTGATAGGTCTGGATTTACTGTTATAATAACGGTTATTAACTCGACCAATTACTGCGGTGCTATCACAATGAATCAATATAAGTGGAATCGGTTTTTCCCAACAAGAGATTTCATTTAACAAATCTCTTAATCAATTTGCTTCTTCACTAGCTGTAGCTAAAGCAATAAGCTCAGCCTCCATTGTTGAATTAGCAATAATGGTTTGTTTTTTCGATTTCCAACGTATAGCACCACCTCCCAATGTAAATAAGTAACCAGTAGTTGATAATGAATCACCTGACAAGGTATTCTAATCGGTATCACTGTAACCTTCAAGTACTGCAGGAAATTTATTATAAAACAAGTCATATTTTATGGTACCACATAAATATTTCATAATACGCTCAATGGCTAGCCAATGATCACTGCCAGGCTTGCTAGTAAACCTGCTAAGTACTCCAACTGCATAGGCAATGTCAGGTCTAGTACAGTCAGTCGCATAACGCAAGCTACCAATCATACTAGCATATTCCTTTTGATTAATTACATCCTCATCATTTTCAACAGGAAATAAACGCACATAAGGATCAAAAGGAGTAAGTACATGCTTGCAGTTATAAAAATTATATTTTCTCAAAATTTTCTCAACATAATGCGACTGATCAAGAAATATACCATCACAAGTTTTGGTAATTTTCATTCCCAAAATATAATTAGCCTCACCAAGATCTTTCATATCAAAATGGCTACTAAGCATATTTTTAGTTTCCACGATGATATGCAAATTAGAGTCAAATATAAGTAAATCATCCACATAGAGGCTAATAATGACATGTGAATTCTCTTCAGATTTATAGTAAATGCATTTATCACATTCATTTGTTTTATAGCCATTTTCAATCATGCAGGAATCAAATTTCTCATGCCACTGTTTAGGGGCCTGTTTTAAGCCATAGAGGGATTTAACTAGCTTGCACACTTTGCTTTCTTGACCGGGTTCCACAAAACCCTCAGGTTGATCCATATAGATTTCTTCACCCAGGTCTCCATTTAAAAAGGTTGTTTTAACATCCATTTGATGAATTTTTAAATCATGAATTGCAGCCACTGCAATTAATAATCTAATGGATGTAACTCTAGTAACCGGAAAAAATGTATCAAAAAAGTCAAGATCTGCTTATTGTTTAAAACCTTTTGCAACAAGCCTTGCTTTATATTTATCAATAGTTCCATCCGGTTTAAGTTTTTTTCTCAAAACCCATTTACAGCCAATAGTTTTACAACCTGGTGGTAAGTCTACTAAAACCCAAGTTTTATTGGATAACAATGATTCCATCTCATCATTTACAGCCTCGTTCCAAAAAACAAAGTCAGGAGATGCCAAAGTTTCTTGTAAAGTTAATGGAGTTTCCTCCATATTAAAAACATGATAACTAGGGCCAAAATCTTTTTCTATTCTGGCTCTTTTACTCCTTCTAGGTTCAAAAACTATAGGATCTTGGTTTTGTAAAAGAGGAGTAGAGGAACCAGTTTCAGATAAAATATTTTCTTGATAATTTTGACCCTCACCATTTTTAGATTTAAAAGGAAATTTTTCTTCATGAAAAATTGCATCTCCTGATTCAAAAATTATTTTGTTTTCAATATCAAAAAATCTATAAGCTGTACTATTTGTTGCATATCCAAGAAAAGCACAAGTGGCAGCTTTCACACCTAATTTAGGTCTTTTAAGGTCCACAAGTCTAACAAAAGCTAGACAACCCCAAACCCTCAAATATCTCAAATTTGGTTTATGCCCTTTCCACAACTCAAAAGGTGTAACTTTCATTTTTTTATGTGGCACTCTATTCATAACATAACATGCAGTTAAAATTGCTTCTCCCCACAAATTTGAAGGAGCACCTGCTTCAATTAGCATAGCATTTGTTAAATCAGTTAAAGTTCTATTTTTTCTTTTTGCTACACCATTAGATGCAGGTGAATATGGTGGAGTTGTTTCATGGATTATTCCCAAAGACTGAGCAAACGAGTTGAATCCAAAAGATTCATACTCCCGGCCTCTATCACTTCTATATCTTTTAATCTTTTTACCGAATTGATTTTCAACTTCAAGAAGGAATTCTTTAAATTTTTCAAAAGCATCACTTTTATTTTTCAACAAGTATACATAAGTGTATTTTGAAAAATCATCAATAAAAGTGATAAAATATCTATTTCCACCACGTGTTAAAATTCCTTCAAATTCACATAAATCAGTGTGAATTAATTCTAACAATTCAGTATTTCTTACCACACTTTTATGAGGCCTTTTAGCTATTTTTGCTTGACTGCAAATTTGACATTTCTCAAATTTATTTGTCAGTCTGGGAATTAATCCTAAACTACTCATGACTCCCACATATCGGCTATTAATATGACATAGACGAGCATGCCAAAAATTCATAGAAGACAGCATGTAAACAAAAACATGTGCTTTCTTATTCTCAACATTTAATTTAAACATTCCATCACAGGCATACCCTTTTTCCACAAATATGCCTTTTTTAGTGATTACATATTGGTCAGATTCAATAGTCTGTTTGAAACCAGCTTTGTTGAGCAAATAACTTGACATCAAATTTTTCCTCATGGACGGTGTGTACAACACATCTTTTAAAACAAGCACACGTCCAGAGGTAAAATTCAGCTCGACATCCCCACACCCGAGCACCTTGGTTACACTGGAGTCACCAAGCATAACAGTCCTCTTCTCATTAAAAGGAGTGAAATCTTTGAACCAATCTTTATCATAACAGACATGCCTATTAGCACCAGAGTCTGCCCACCACCCTTCCACAGATTGAACCATAAAAATATCTGTGATCATAGCCACAAATGGTTCCTCGGTAACATTAGCCTGTGGGCGAGGCTGTTGTTTCCGAAATTTGCAAGTTCGAGCAATATGCCCACTTTTGCCACACACAAAACATGTCACGTTTGTCAGATCTTGTGAAGGGGGTTCTTGGTTCCATTTCTTTTGCCTCGGGTAATTTTTATTTTGTGGTCTTCCAGTATTTTTCCAAATTTTCTTAACTGGCTTCAAATGACTATTTTTATGAAATCGACCTTTAGGTAAATTATTTCCAGAAGTTAAATTTACCTTTGCAGTGGAATGTTCTTGTGTCATAAGCGCATCTTGTCCTCGTGCTTCCTCCTCCACCCGAATCCGTGTGATTAGAGTCTCCAAGGACGTCTCTTTTTGCTTGTGGCGCATTGACTTCTGGAACTCCCTCCAAGATGATGGAAGTTTGTCAACAATACCTGCTACAACAAGATTGTCTCCAATTTTGATGCCTTCAGATCTCACTTCAGCCACTAACATCTGAAAATCTTGAACTTGCTCCACCACTGATTTTCCATCTATCATTTGATAGCGGAAAAAGCGGCTTGCAACATATTTTTTAGCGCCTGCTTCTTCAGTGTCATATTTATTCCGCAAGGCTTTCCAAATTTTCTTGGCAGTGGTGTAAGTAGTATCATAATAATCATAAAATTGATCTGAAAGACAATTCAAAACATAGTATCGACAATTATACTCATCTATGTTGTATTTCTCGATTTTTTCAAGATGAGCAGCATACTCCTCATCGGTCATTTCTTCAGTGGGGACTTTGTTAGGATTTTTCTCGGTTAGGATATAGGCCACCTTGAGGAGACTGAGGTAGAAAAGCACCTTGCCTTTCCATCTCTTGAAATGAGCTCCCTTGAACCGGAAGGGCTTGTTGAGATCACTGGTGTTCTCGTTGGACTTCTCCAGTACTGGCTCCATGAACTTTTGCTAGTTGATTCTCCTTAAAATTGTTGGTGATAAAACACCAGAAAATACACAAAATAAAAGTTACAACAATTAATATAAGGGCTGAGGCGCGGGAAATTTGCTCTCTTTAAGGAGATTCAAGCCCTCTGCGGTTAGGCAAAGCCTCACACCAGTGCAGCAGAAAAACCTTGACTTGTCCCCCCCAGGATACAACAGCCCGACTAAGTCGTATGGTTCACCAATGCTGCACAATTGATTGAACCCAAAGCTTTATCACACACACCTTTTTTTATTTGCCTGATAATCTCATTCAAGACATAACCAAACAACCAAAACTTCCTCACCTCTATCTGTACAAGATATGACAAAGTTCAATATATATAAAAGGAAACTTAATAGGCAAGTTCTTGGTGGAGCAACGGATGAAGACTTGGATGACTTAATGGATAAGTCTTGGGAAGACTTGGAGAGACTTGGAGAGACTTGGAGAATGGATAAGTTACCTGGACTTGACCAAGACCAAGACCAAGAAAGCTTACATTGGAAGGAATGGATAGGAGACTTGAAGAAGACTAGAGAGACTTAGCTTGGAAGTCATGGAGACTAGGAAGACTTAGAGGAAGACAAAAACACATTATAATATTAAAATACCTGCTAACAGCCACAAAATATTTGCCATGATTAGAAATGTGAAACCTTTTCCGGTGAACCATGTGTAATTTTCTTTAAATCACAGTTTTTGAAGTAATAAATGCTGATAAAATGATTACTTCTCAATTTTGGGACACTTCATTTCAGTTAATACTCAAGGAAGACACACATTGTCAACAATATATATATACATATCTAGGCTCTCTAAAACTTCTTAGAAGCATCTAAGAACCATTCGTTTAATTTTCACAAACAGTAGGGCACGACACTTTTCTTATCAAATTACTTCAACCATGATTTGATTTTTATTTTTTTTAAGTCCAAAAAATCCCTTGTGGTTATTATCCATGCTTGCATTTAACTAAATTCAAACCCAATTGTGAAATCAACTAGAGTCCAACAACAGTCAAAGAAACACAAGATGGTCCTTAGTCCCTTATGTTGGTCATAACCAACTATGAAGCACGGATATTTCAAAAAGGTTGACATATCCATATCGTATCCGTATCGGATACCGATACTCTTTAGATACTCACGAATACGTATTAAATACTTATTAAAAGTATCGAATACTTCTTAATTAATTTTGAAGTATCGGATACTCCAAGTCACGTTTTACTTCTCTTACGAAATTGGAATTGTAGCACTTCTTGCATGACATTATAATATATTATAATTGCAAGGATAAATACAATAATATTTTTCTAATACTTTGTTTAATTATTTGATAAAAACATAGTGAATTTGTAATACATAATTCTTAAAGGTTAATATTTTACATTATAAAATTATAATGTGCTTTCTCAACATTCTTTAGCTTATGTGTAACTCATTACTAATAATTTTATTTTTATTATTATTATTATTATTATTATTATTGTTATTTATTTTGACAAATGCATCCTAACCGTACCACTATGCTATTTTTTAAAATTTTATCATATCATTGGATCATATTGTGTCCATACCTATGCTTCCTAGATGACCTACAATATCAGGATGTGGAGAGAGAAGTGAGGCAATTTAGTGCAGCTTTGTATATATCTACCAGAGTAGCATGAATGTTCATATGAGATACGCATCACATATTTTATACTCTCATTTTAATACTGTTTGAAGTTTGATCTTGACATTCACTTATAGCAGGCAAAAAAGGTAGGTGATCAAATCCATGAACCACTTGGTCATATTATTCCCGATTACAAAGCTCTTCTGCTCTTTGTTTGAAGCTGACAAATATTTTTGTTGCCATTTATTATCAGTTCTTTGTTTCTCTCAGAGCTATGGCGCGATTTCTCATGTTGCCCTTGTTTGATTCATCTTCCTCCACTTTGTCCACTTTCTCAGTTGGCGTCTCTTTGTTATGTTTCTCTTCTTTTACAACTTTTGCATCTTGCTGAGGTGGCAATCTCATTGGGCACCGGTGGTTGGGATAGTGCATCAAGCCCTGCCTGCTCGAGATCTGACATCAACAGTGATTTATTCCCTACATCATCATTTTCTGGTTTTATCTCATCAATCTCTACTTTGTCTTTTTGCTCCAAGTCTTCGATATTGTCTTTATCCAGAACAGCTGTCTCCACATCTTCCATTTCTAATTCTGTAGCAACTGCCACTCCTTTACTTGTCACGACTCAATCCTAGAGACTTAAGGTTGGAATCACAACTTATTAATTAATTTTAATCTTAATAAATTAAGTAGCACAAGTAAAAGCAAAATAGAAATAAGAAAAAAAATTAAATGCAAAAAATTAATTCCATTCTATTATTTGATAAAAGAAAATACATCTATAAGACTTTTATTTATTTTTTTATTATGTAGTGACCGGCCCTCAGTAAAAAAATAAAAAAATAAAAAAAATAACAAAATAATGGATCAATATCAATTCTTGTTCAGGTTCCGCTACATAAAGTTACGGGTCTTCCTTACATCTCGTCACCTAAAAGAATAACTGTTATAAGCACACAGTAAAGTGAGAAATATTATGCCGAGAGTATAGGGAATACAAAATAACCATGGATAGTTAGTTAGGTTAAAATATTTACATAACTCAATTTGAATAAACAAATTATTCAAAGTGGCAGAAACTAGAATACATAAATTATGTAAATAAATAACCATAACCACGATACAGAACAAAACAAAACAGAGGTCACAGAAGTGACGGTCAGAACAGAGGTCAATGGATCCATGACAAACAAAAGACCACAAAGTGGCCAAATAAGGTCAATGGTTATTTAAATCCCCCAAGGCGTGGGACTCCCGTGATAGTACTTACAAAATAAAATTGTTTATAAGGTCATAGTCAAATATTTTTTAAAATTTAATCAAATATATCCATGGGTTTCATTTTAAACAAATAAAGTTCAGAAATTAATTCACGAAATTGAAATATTAATATATTTTATAAAATATAACTTGTATAAAATAAATTATAGTAAGTCAAAACATACATAAAATATATTATGGTGACTCAAGGTATAATATAACTCACCTTAAGATTGAGTCTTACTAATTCCTTCCTATTTTCGTTGGTTTTCGACCCTTTCCTTGCTCTCTATTTTTATTTTTTTTTTGCTGATTATTTCTTTTTTTCTTTTTCTTTTTTCTTCCTTGTTTTTCCGTTTATACTCACTTCACATCACCTCCCCCCTTTTTTATACACATAACTTAGGTGATGACTCATCCTATCTAATGGCCCTAAGGTAATGAATCACCTCCCCTCCCTAATCCTAGGTGGTCCAGATGGCTTCCACTCCTTCATCTCAGTAGATTTGCAATCTTTGTAATTAATAGTACTTAATTTGCTTAATTATATATATACATGCCAATCTTCTCACATTAATTAGTGATTAACTTAGCCCCCAAATAAATCTCTTCATCATATATTTGATAACCACAATGGCAAATTAATTTATATAGCGCGTATAGCTTGTTTATTTTATTATTTCCATTATTATTGTTCTTCTTATTATTATTATCATTAATTGTGGTTGGTTGTGGTATTAATTAAATATTTAGGGTGTCACATTTCTCTCCTCTTAAATAGAAGTTTGCCCCCAAACTTGACGTACCTTAATTTTCGAAGAGGTGTGGGTATTTAGCTCGCATTTGACTTTCTGTTTCCTACGTAGCTTCTTTGATACGATGATTTCGCCATAAAACTTTTACCAACGGTATAGTCTTGTTTTGGAAAACTTGATTACGACGATCGAGAATCTACACTGGTTGCTCTTCATAAGAGAGATCCTCTTGAACTTTCAGGTTTTCATAATCAATAATATGTTCTGGATCTCAAAGATACCGTCAAAGCATTGAAACATGAAACACATTGTGGACATTGGATAGTTCAAGTGGTAGTGCAAGGCGATAGGCTATAGGACCAATCATTTCCAGTATCTCGAATGGGCCGATGTAATGTGGGTTTAATTTTCCTTACTTTCCAAATCGGATAACTCCTCTTGTTGGTAAGATCTTAATGAACACATGATCTCCTATTTGAAATTCCAAGTTCCGTCTCTGTGTACCTGCATAGCTTTTCTGGCAACTCTGAGCAGTGCGAATTCGCTGTTGGATGAGTTGGATTTTCTCACTTGTGACTTGCATGATCTCGGGTCCTAACAGTTTCCTATCCCTGACTTTTGTCCAACACAGAGGTGATCGACATCTCCTTCCATACAAAGCTTCGTACAGTGCTATTCCAATGCTTGCTTGGTAGCTGTTGTTATAGGCGAATTCCACTAAAGGTAGGAGATCATCCCAGTTACCTTTGAAGTCCAACACGCATACACGTAACATGCCTTCCAACGTTTGGATTTTTCTTTCGGATTGCTCATCAGTTTGTGGGTGATAAGCAGTGCTAAACTTTAGTGTGGTTCCCAAAGCTTCTTGCAATTTGTTCTAGAAGTGAGACACGAAACGGGGGTCTCGGTCAGACACGATTGAAACTAGGGTACCATGCAAACGAATAATTTCCTTGATGTATAAAGTGGCAAACTTATTAAAGGAGTACATGATTTTGATTGGCAGAAAATGTACTGACTTCGTCAATCGGTCTACTATAACCCATATTGCATCATTCTTCAAAAATAACTATGGTAGCCCGACCACGAAGTCCATAGTAATGTGCTCCCATTTCTATTCAGGAATAGAGAGTGGTTGCAGCATTCCTACAGATCTCTGATGTTCTGCTTTAACATGCTGACAATGCAGACATTTGGAGACATGGATTGCTATGTCTTTTTTCATTCTTGTCCACCAGTAGTGTTCCATTAGATCATGGTACAACTTTGTGTTGCTAGGGTGGACTACAAATCTCGAGCTATGAGCTTCCACCAATATCTTCTTCTTGAGTTCCGAAATGTCAGGTACACAAATTCGATTCCAAAATTTCAGTATCCCATTGCTTATAGTGAAATCAGGATTAGGCGTACTTCTTTGCTTCTCGTACTTTCTCTTCAAAAGTTTATCTTCACATTGGTGCACTTTAATTTCTTTAATCAATGCGGGTTCCATGGTTATATTGGTGAGCAGTCCATTGATCTTGCGGGAAATGAAAGTACACGCTAAACTTTTGGTCATCTTTTGACTCAGTGCGTCTACCACCACGTTAGCTTTGCCTAGATGGTAACGGATTTCTACATCGTAGTCTTTCATAAATTCTAGCCACCGTCATTGCCTCATATTCAGTTCCTTCTATGTGAACAGATATTTAAGACTCTTGTGATCAATGTAAATTTCGCAAGTTGCACCGTAGAGATAATGATGCCAGATCTTGAAGGCGAAGACCACTGCAGCTAATTCTAGATCATGAGTTGGGTAGTTTTTCTCATGAGTCTTTAGTTGGTGTGAGCCATAAGCAATGACTTTTCCATTTTGCATAAGAACACAACCCAAACCATTGTATGAGGCATCATTATAAATTACAAGCCCATCTACTCCTATAGGGAGTGCTATTATAGGAGCAGACACAAGTTGACTTTTTAATTCTTGAAAGCAACGCTCCTGTTTATCAATCCATTCAAAGGGTGTGTTCTTCTGAGTTAGCTGGGTCAAGGGTGATGTTATCTTTGAGAAATCTTGCATGAAACGTCGGTAATAGCCAGCTAGACCCAAGAAACTTTGAATTTCTGACACATTAATAGGTCGTGACCAGTCTACGATTGCTGCAACTTTCTGGAGGTCAACCGAGATGCCATCTTTGTTAATGACGTGACCGAGAAAGTGTACACTAGTGATCCAGAATTCACATTTTTTCAACTTGGTATAAAGTTTGTGATCACGTAGTGTTTGTAGAACCGTTCGTAAGTGCTGCTCATGGTCTTTTGGTGACTTGGAGTATATGAGAATGTCGTCAATGAAGACGATGACGAACTCATCAAGATAGGGTTTGAATACTTGATTCATGAGGTTAATGAAGGCTGTTGGGGCATTTGTGATGCCAAATGGCATGATGAGAAACTCGTAGTGCCCATAACAGATTCTGAAGGCAGTCTTTTCGATGCTTTCCGTTTTGACTTTTAGTTGATGGTAGCCAGAACGTAAGTCAATTTTTGAGAATACTTGGGAGCTTTGTAATTGATTGAACAAGTCATCAATTCGTGGCAGGGGGTACCGATTCTTGATGGTGACTTTGTTCAGCTTTCGGTAATCAACACATAACCTCATCGTGCCATTTTTTTTCTTTACGAATAGTACTGGAGCTCCCCAGGGTGAGGTACTAGGTCGAATGAAACCTTTGTCCAAGATTTCCTGGAGTTGAGTCTTCAATTCTTTAAATTTCGTCATTGACATGCGATAAAGGGCTTTTGATACTGGTTGGGTACCAGGTTGAGTTTCAATGGTGAATTTGATTTCATGGTCAACCGGGGTACCAAGTAGATATTCAGGAAAGACATCCGGGAATTCTCGTACTACGGGGATTGCATCAACAGTGGGCGCCTCTTTTTGTGTATCGATCACATAACAAATATAACTACCATAACCCTTTCTTAGAAGTCGTTGGGCTATCATGGAGGATATAATACAGGAAGGGTTGGAAACTCCAGTCCCATCAAAGACAAGCTCGGGTTGGTTTGGTAACCTGAAGGAGACCTTTTTGGCTTTACAATCAATAGAGGCGTGGTTGATAGCCAGTCAATCCATACCTAAGATCACATCAAAGTTCCCACTGCGGAGGGGAATCAAGTCTACGTATAAGGTTTTGCCTTTTAGGGATATATCACAAGATTTGTATACATCAGCACTAAGGGCGGAATTACCTAAAGGAAAAGACACAGACAATATATATTCTAAGGGTTCGGGTGTTGATACCAACTTGGCAGCAAAGTGTGGTGCAACAAAAGAATAAGTTAATTTAGAGTCAATGGTGACATGATCTAAATGATTACAGACAGAAAGTGTACCTGACACAACGTTTTTGGTATCTTCTGGTTTTCCAGGTACCAAGGCAAAAACCCTTCCTTGGCCTTTTTGGTCCTTCCTCTCTCCTGCATGTCCTTCGGGTTTTCTAACTAGACCAGAGAGGCTTGCTGTAGGATTGGTTAGCTTTGGACAATTCCTTAGCAAGTGGCCAACTTGACCGCATTTAAAGCATGCTCCCGTGTCTCGATGGCATTGTCCCCAATGAGCCTTCTCACAAGTAGTACAAGTTAGAATAGTGCCACCTCGGGGGATGGT
This sequence comes from Camellia granthamiana, assembly GCA_036172215.1. Lineage (NCBI taxonomy): Eukaryota > Viridiplantae > Streptophyta > Magnoliopsida > Ericales > Theaceae > Camellia > Camellia granthamiana. The sequence goes on from CM069903.1 coordinate 154,616,491, forward strand.
AGGACCTTGATTGCCTAAACTGGTTGTTCCTGTATTCACCTTTTTGGGAGGCGCAACACCGGGTCTTCTGTTGTCTCTTTCCCAGAATCGCTTCTTTTAGATTGGTTCTTCGAAACGCGAGGCTTTAATCCCCCTTTTTACAATATACGCCTGGTCTACCACTTCCGCACAGGTTGGCACTTTCAAAACCTTAAGCCTATCTTTGATTTCAACATCTAATCCTGCTTCAAATTTCTTGCTTTTCGAGCTTCGGTAGAGATGACATATGTCGCAAACCGAGGGAGTTATGTAAACTTGCTCTCGTATTCGGCCACTGTTATGGTTCATTGCTTTAGATGTATGAATTCTAACGCCTTCTGTTCCCGCAACGAATCTGGGAAGTATTTTGCATAGAACACTTCCAAAAATCTTGCTCAAGTCACAATTTCTTCTTTTTCTAGGATGAGAAACCACCAGTCCTCTGCATTATCTTTGAAGGTGAAAGTAACGAAAGTGACCATCTGACTTTCGGTGCAGGGTAGGACACGAAAAATCTTTTCCATGTCTTTAACCTAAGCATCTGCTACCATTGGGTCTGGGCTGCCGATAAATATTGTGGGTTTCAGATCTTGGAATAGTTTTATGGTAACCGGCTTTTCTCGTCGTTTTGGCATCCCATTGTTGATGTTAGTCTGCAAGGCTTGCAAAAAGCCAGTAACCGCTCTTTCCATGATTCTTTCCATCGATTCGGTGCCACTGACTGATGACTCGCTTCTATTACCATTATTAGCCATTCTACAAAGTAATAAATGAGGCATTACATCCATAACGCCGCATATATATAAGCATATATAGCGCAATATATATATAAAGAGTACCAACTTTACTATTTTTACAATTAATATTACATCCTTGTTCAAAAGTCAAAATATGTTAGTGTCTCATCCTTGTGGTACAAAAAAAAAAAAAAAAAAAAAAAAAAAGAAAAACAACAACAACAACAACAAAAGGGATTAGAACACATCATGGTTAGCGTACAAAAAAAGGTTTTCTTCTACCAAATCTAGAGTGGTGGGTCAAACGGGTCAAACAACCATGGGAAGTAGTGTTACATAAAAAGCTCAAATTCATATCCTAACTGGACCGCACCAAAACACATGCACGCTGCCTGGACTGTGAAAATGGGGACGGACTATATGTATCCCAAAAATGCTCGATCAGCAATCCAGCCGAGTGTCTCGATATATGATAGGTCATTACTAAAATTAACATTTTGAATATTAATAATTTCCAACGGGTTAGGGACAGTGGTAAAAATGTAGTTCTCGGGGTACACATTTCCTCTTCTTGCCACAAAATCTGAGGGCAAAGGGCCTACGATGTAGTGCGAGCGATCATATCCCGGGGCAATACCGAGGACACGAGTGGGCCCGAGAAAGCGTTCGTGCGTATAGACACGGCTCTGCCTCCATAGTAAGTATGGGACATCAATACGATCAGTCTGTATATAGATTGGCAGACCCATCAATTGGGTAAGGCTTGGATGCAGTCTCCTAATTATATCCTCTGAGTCTGCCATCCTTCAGGTGAGGTAGGGGCGAAGTGCTCTACTAAAATATCATCCAAATTAATGGCCTCGAGCTCCTCCCAAAATGCCTCATCAATGTTAATCTCGGACATTCCTACATCACCAGAATAAACGTGAGATTTTACATAAAAGGACTAACGTCGCAGGTAAATATTTATTATTTATTTCATTATGTGTATCTAGCTATATAGTTTTATTTATAACTTTTTAAACTTTCTGATCAAATTAAAATAGCTTCTTTTTTTTTTTTTTTGGAATGAATCATTGCTTTGATACCACCTTTGTCACAACCCAATCCCAGGGGCTTAGGGCTGGAATCGCAACTTACTAATTAATTCTAATCTTAATAAATTAAGTGGCGTAGGCGAAGGCAAAATGGAAGTAAGAAAAAAATTAAACGCTAAAATTAATTCCATTCTATTATTTGATAAAAGAAAATACATCTATAGGGTTTTTATTTATTTTTTTATTATGCAGTGACCAACCCTCAGTAAAAAAAAAAAAAAAAAAAAGAAAAAGAAAAAGAAAAAGAATAAAAATAAAATAATGGATCAGCATCAATTCTTGTTCAGGTTCCACTACATGAGGTTACGAGTCTTCCTTACATCTCGTCACCTAAAAGAGTAACAGCTATAAGCACACCGCAGAGTGAGAAATATTATATTGAGAATATAGGGAACACAAAATAATCATGGATAGTTAATTAAGCTAAAATATTTACATAACTTAATTTGAATAAACAAATTATTTAAAGTGACAGAAACTGAAACACAGAAATTATGTAAATAAATAACCATAATCATAGTACAGAACAAAACAAAACAGAGATTACAAGAGTGACGATCAGAATAGAGGTCAATGGATCTATGATAAATAGAAGATCACAAAGTGGCCAAACAGAGGCCAATAGTTATTTAAGTCTCCCAATGCGTGGGACTCCCGTGGTGGTACTTACAAAATATAATTGTTTATAAGGTCATAGTTAAATATTTTCTAAAATTTAAACAAACATATCCATGTGTTTCATTTTAAACAAATAGAGTTCAGAAATTAATCCACGTAATTGAAATATTAATATATTTTATAAAATATAACTTGTATAAAATAAATTATGGTAAGTCAAAATATACGTAAAATGTATTATGATGACTCAAGGCATAATATAACTCACCTTAAGATTGAGTCTTACTAATTCCTTCCTATTTTTGTTGGTTTTCAGCCCTTCCTTTGCTCTCAAATTTGTTTTTTTTTTTTTTTTTTAATTCTATCTTCTTCTTCTTTTTCCTTCTTTGTTTTTCCGTTTGTACTCACTTCACAGTACCTCCTCCCCCTTTTTATACGCATAACTTAGGTGATGACTCATCCTATCTAATGGCCCTTAGGTGATGAATCACCTCCCCTCCCTAATCCTAGGTGGGCCAGATGGCTCCCACTCCTTTATCTCAGCAAATTTGCAATCTTTGTAATTAATGGTACTTAATTTTCTTAATTATATCTATACATGCCAATCTTCTCACATTAATTAGTGATTAACTTAGGCCCCAAATAAATCTCTTCATCATATATTTGATAACCACAATGGCAAATTAATTTACATAGTGCGTATAGCTTATTTATTTTATTATTTCCATCATTATTGTTCTTCTTCTTATTATTATTATTGATTGTGGTTGGTTGTGGTATTAATTAAATATTTAGGATGTCACATTACTATGGTTGCCCACGTCCTTCATTACATCTTTCAATTCCATGTCAGCACTTTCTTTGATTTCTTCTTTAGTTACTTCTTTCTCTTCAACAATCTCATTGTCTTCATCAATATCGTCCTTCTCTTTTTCTCTTTTCTTTGAGCTTGATTTCTTCTGTACTTTCTTGGTGGGCTAGGAGTGTCACCTGTTGACAGGAGTATAGCAGCAGATTTAACTCGACCAAGTTATAGGCAATTGTTTAAAAGTTTAAATCCTTGCTACCTAGGTGATGCCGAATGGTTAATAAAAAGTCTGTTCAACTATTTTTATGGAGAGCAAAACTATTACGATTATTAAAAATTGTATATAAATGTGAGAGTGAACAATGTTGGTGATGGAGATTTTCGGTGTTAGTACATTTTTTTTTAGTCATTGGTCTGCCTAGATACAAAGAAGAAAAGAAAAAGAAGAAAAAAACATTTTCAACAATATGATTCCTTGATGTGGCGTAGAAGATGATAAGTAGAGCACTGAATTTATCAATTTAGCAAGCAGGGCACTATCATATTGAGTAATCCCATGTCTAATCTTTTTGTATATGCTGTTGTATGTTGCATTTCTAGCTCACTCATATGTGATTGATGAACCGTAATGTGCTTAAAATATGAAACCGGCTACATGATAACAAATTGAAAGAGTGTTTCTCCTAATTAGTCAGGATTGAACTACGTTTGAAAGTTCTTGTTTTTGAATTTGAGTTGAAAATGCTTTTATTGGAAGAAGGTGGTTTATTTTAGTTTTGTGCTAGTGTATAGGCAGGCAACATTAGAGTGGTTTTTCTAAGTGATTTACTGGTTTTTCTAAGTGGTTTTTTTAGGTGGTTTTTCTAAGTGGTTTTTCTAGGTGGTTTTTCTATGCTAGTTATTTACTGGTATCTTGAAGCCAAATGCTCTCCATAGAAGTAGTAGCTGCTCCAAGTTATTTGTTTAATTTATAGAATGTACAAAATGAAAATTAGAAGAAGGTGAATATTGGCCCCGGGGTGGGAAAGTAAATGTGTATGACATGTAGATGATTTTGGTTGAAAAATTCATATTCAACGTATTAAAGTGAACATTGATTTTGGTTTTGATTCTTTTGAGAGTTATAGTAGATTGTTGACATCTATCTTATACCTCAAACACCACTGGCTTGTGGCAAATTCAATTGTGCTCAAAATCTCTCTCTCTCTCTCTCTCTCTCTCTCTCTCTCTCTCTCTCTCTCTCTCTTCTCTAATTTTTTATGACATTTTCTCTGTTATAGTAGATTGTTAATGTAAATCACTCTTTTGTTCATAGCTTAACAATTTCTCGCTATTTTGCTTATAATCATATTGCTTGTGTTGCTTTGTATGCTTGGGCTTGTGAATTTTGACTGTTTAGCACCTAACTATCATCTGTCAAAATTTAAAATGAATTTATAGATATTATATAGATCATTGTTGTTATTTTAAAGCATTCTTGAGCTCCATTTTTTCCCCAGATTAATACTCGAGCTACTTTTCTTTTTTTCTTTCTCTCTCCCTCTCCCTCTCTCTCTTTCTCTCTCTCTTTCTCTTAAAGCAGATGACAAAATCAAAAGATGTCTGCAATCTCAAGAGTTGCTGCTCTTCTTTTGACTCTGTAACAAGACTGTGAAGGATTTTTAGAATCAGAACTATTGTAACCTCAAATGTTCTTTGTAATTGCAAGAGATGAAAAACCTTTGTAGGATTTTTTTCAGGAACTCCTTGTTATTGTTGCATACTTTTTTTTTTTTTTTTTTTGAAGAGAGAGAATTTTATTAAGGGAAGAAATGGAAAATAATACATGAATATTGAGATTTTTACAAATATGAGTTTACGTTTATTGTATATAATATTTGAATATATATACATATATCTATATATATGATTATAGGTTTTTTTTTTTTTTTTTTTTTTTTTGGCAACGGTAAGAAGATGGTCACTAATACATTGTAGGCATTTTTTGAACTTTTTTGCGACCGCAAAAATATCAATCGTTATAAGTAGGTTAGGCGGTCGCAAATAGTTTGCAACTGTTGTTTTGCGGTTGCAAAAAGTATTTGCCACCCCCACATTCACGACCCTCGTTTGCCATTGCATGAGCTGTCGTAAAAAGTCTTTTGCGACTGTTTTTTTATTATTTGCAATGGCATGTAATGATCGCAAAAAGTACTTTTTTTAGTTGTCACTAGGATGAATATACAAACTGGATGAAAATTGTAACACAAATAGAGCAAACTTTATGGTGGTGAAAACTGAAGGAACAGACCTTTTTTTATACACATGGAGAGAGAGAGAGAGAGAGAGAGAGAGAGAGAGAGAGAGAGAAAGTAAAAGACTCCTACCATCAAGGCCCATCACAAATGTAGAAATAAATTCTGTATTAACTGGCAAAACTGATGGATTAATCCATCATGAATGTAAAGGACTTACACATTTTATATATATACATGTATAATATGTATAATGCTGCAAACACATATCTAGCTTGGCCCAAAAAGATTAAGATGGGCGGGCCAAGAACCCAGCCCAACCCCACACTTAATCCAGTACAGCAAGCCTCAAGCATCAAGCCTCAGCCCAAGATCCACGGTAAGGCTGAGCAAAGAATCCGTAAAATCCGTAATCTGATCCGGTCCAATTCAATCCGGTAGGTTTGGATGCGTTTTTTGAATCCGTGATTTGGTTTTGGATTGAAAAATTAAAAATCCTTAGTCCATGGATCGGTTCCAAATTGAACCCCACAGTTTCGAATTGGAGCCGATCTGGACTGTATACAAATAGCCTATATTTATATTATACACTCTCCCACATAGTATCTTCTCTTATTCCATATAAAATCTAAACCCAAACCCAAACCCAAACCGCATAGTATCTTCTTTTATTACTTTTGTTTGTTGGTTTATAGTTTTAATTTGTAATGGTCTAAATACTTATAGTGGAACTGGTTTTCTTATTTTTGTTTAAATTCTAGAATAGTATGTCGCTATTGTGGAAAGACATGTTGCTATTATGGAACTAATATGATGCTATGTTTATATTTTTATGAAATTAAAATGTTTTATATATATATTTTAATTTAATTATGTGAATCCGTGGTCCTAAACCAATCCGATCCATGTTTAAATGGATTGGTTCGGATTGGTTCCACGATTTAAACAAATTGGATTGGTTCCAATTTTTCAGGAACCATAAATAACAGATTGGTCCTGGTTTTACCCTAATCCAGACCATGCTCACTCCTAATCCACAGATCACGGACTCGGACTAGGCCCTGTCCAGGCGGACAGGCGGGCGGCACGCGCGTGTGTAGCAATTTTTGCATAACCAACTTAGACTATAGTCTCGACCCAAGTCCATCCTTAAAGCATCCATAAACTCCCTTCTTTCGAAAAATTTGGATGCCCCAAAGGGCTCACACCCTTAGGCAAAAAGTGAGATTTAAATACCCATCAATACTCTCCTCTATAATCAATGTGGTATAGAAGGTTTTACACCTTTCCCAACACCTCTTTCATGAGGCCAACTTAATGAGTCAATTTCTCATTCAAATCTTAATGGTTTTTTGTCATGCTTTTTGTGGTGTAAAGATTTCAGTACAAAGAATCTAAACCCACTTTAAACCACCTCACTTGAGAATTGGCACCCACTTTAATATTGCATTAAAGTCAACACAAAATCATTATTTTCCAACAACGGTTCCATTATTGACTTCATTACAAGTACTGCTATTATCTCTGGTAACAAGACGTAATGACTTGTTGCTATATCCTTATCCACATAAATATCTCACATAATCTGCCTCTTCGATATCGTAGACTAAACTAGGATTTGCAGCTTTTACAGGGTTTATATAGCATGTCCCATATGCGAACTCAGCATCATTGTTAGTCTCTGCACTCATACAAGAAGCTATGAAGAACAAAAAGAGAAAGGTAAGTTCTTTTAGTTGCAATATTAATAGATGTATAATAGAACAATTTGTCAAGGGTGTGCGAAACTAAGTTCATAAAGAAAATAAAACAAAACTTGTATATTCTTTTTATGTAAATTGATGAGTCCCAAATATTTTGAGAGAACTTTATAATGTGATGGTTATTTTGGAGGCCAATCAGTGTAGGCACATAATTTTTCTTTTAGAGAAATGCATAGCATCAAGACAAATGTAATGTTGTTAGCTCCACTTTATGTGGAACTTTTCTATTTTTTTTCTTTCTATATAGAATTATTTTTTTGAACGTTAAAAAGGAAAATTTTCTCTTTCGTACACCTAAACAAAGGATTCTAAATTTGATCAAAGAAGGTTTCTCATATAAGAAAATACCTTTTATCTTTTAGAATAATTCAATTTGTGGTTTCGAGCAACTTTCTCTTTCTTTTAGTTGCTTATTATAAGATATCCAAGATCACAAGTTCTTTCAAGGGTATGGCATAGATTATTTCATTTTCCAATCACTTTTCAAATAAAGTTTTTGAGATTCACAGATTGTTGTATATATTTACCAGTTATCATTAGAACGGGCTTAATAGCTGTAGAAGACCATTTCAGGTTGAATGACTTCACGTAAGCAGCTGCGCCAATAGCATGTGGGTAAGACATGAATGTTCCTAAGTCGATATTGTATTGAACTAGTCTTGTATCTCCTTCTAGCCTTGAGATAGTCATAGCTTTTGACCATGCAACTAGAATCTCCACTGCGCAGTTAAATCAGGCTACACATTGGAATAAAACGTGTCAAAAAAAACTTTAAATTAACGATGAAGAAAATGATGTGTTAACGATCATAAAGAAGAAGAAAAAGTGTACATGCAAATAATTCAATCATAGAATCATAGGGTTTAAGGTTTAATATTCTGTACACTACAAGAAATTAAGATTTTAGAGACAAATTTTTAGGGACAAATAATTTGTCTGCAAAAATTATACTTTTAAGGACAAAATGAAGGAATTTAAAAAAAGTATATTTAATCATATTATTACATTTTTGAGACAAATCTATTATAAAAGGATTAGTGACTTTTTACCTACAATCTTTGTTGGTCCCCAATAAACTCAACTAATACATTATCTTATTTTATTTTCATTCTTTGAACTTCAATAGTCGGGATCTCATTCAAAGGCTCTCTCTCTCTCTCTCTCTCTCTCGATCAAAACCCTAATTTCCTTCTCCATAGAATCGGTGGTTTTTTGATTTCGATCCCTAATCTGATCTCAAAGACTCCATATCTGCACTTCTAATTAGTGGTTTGTTGATTTCGTCCCCGAGGAGTCTCATAGCGTCTCTCTTGACAGCGATTTCAGTATCCAAGTTTGATCGATTAATCAATTTCAATCTCATTGATTTGGTTTTCGATCTGTTGTTCACATTTGTTCTTCAAAAATGCTTATTTATCGATGTAATGTTTGTGTTGATTATGTGGTATGACGGCCTCTTCAACGCTGACTCTATCTTCGAGGAACAACACCAATGGCAACAAGAGCAAGAACGCTGTAGCATCGTCTACATCTTTTCATCAGAAAACCCTAAGTCCGATCTTAGAGCTGAAGGAATTGGCCTCTTCGCTCTTGGACTCCGCCAACTACCATCTCGACCGCTTGCATTAGGAGATCCTCAAGGACCTCAAAGCCTCTCTCTCTCTCTCTCTCTCTCTCTCTCTCTCTCTCTCCATAAACGATTAAAGGTCCCTCTCTCTCTCTCTCTCTAAAATTTTATTGTGATGTGCTCTAATTGCTTGATCAAAATTTCACCATAGAACTACAGGTTGAGTTTTGATTGTTCTATCTCTGTCTCTATGAGAGCACGCACGAGTGTGTGCTCCTCCACATTGTTGTTATTATTATTATTTGTAATCTCGAGTTTATTTACAAAAATAAAAAAAAAAAAAAATAAAAAAAAAAAGAATTGCAGAATGAGAGGTTGAAATGTTAGATTAAATTTTGTGAGATGAACTGAATTGTCATTGAAAAGGAAAAGTGTCATGGCAAGAAACTTTATACAGTTTAAACTTATAGATGCTTCTTGCTTGCTCTTACTTTTGCTTTAAATACCATATCGGCAAGGCCTTAATTGCATAGTTTTGTTATGGGACAATGATTAAAGTTTGTTTGTGAAGAATGGAGGAAAGAATTAGGTAGCTAGCAATGAGAATATATTTGGAAAATATTAACAAGAGTTATAATAGTTTTATCTAAGTAATTAGATTTTACATGGGAGAGTGTTGTTTGCGTTGAAATATCAAAAAGATTACTTACTTTGGCATTTTTGTCTAGGTAAATTTAAAACTTGTTGAGCATGTTACTTCAAAAACATGCTTTCCAATGAAGTCTTGTGATTTCATGGTCTTAGCTTCACAAAATGAGATGTGAACCCTGAAATATTTAGGAAGTGATTGGGGTTCTTGGATTGGTGTACTAATCATTTGACTGTTATGATCTTTCTATTTATGGATCAATATCTCCTTGTTATAGGGCCAAGACCATGAGATTATCTCTTTATCAACAGATTATTGTGTTTCAATATTTGACCTAATACCCAAATGTAAGTAGAAAGAGTACCTACACTAATTCACCCGACACAAGACCATGCATCATATTTCAGAGTTGGTAAGGTATTTGAGTTTACTAACCAATTAGAATTGTGAATAATATAGAATAGAATTGTGATAAATAAATTGAAATTCTATATCATAATATATCATATTGCTATATTTATTGTTATGTTCTATAATATTCAAGTTCTTGTGAAACTCTTTTTGGTTACAAATCGTGGAGGCAAAAGTTCACCAGTTGGATTTTTCACTTGAACGTATTTTTTTTGTCATTAAAGGAAACAATGGTAATCTATGTCAAAATTTGTTTGCACTTAAATATCATTTTCAGATTCGGGAAAGTTTTTTTTTTTTAACTATTTTAAATATTTTGCTTTTCCTCTCCTATGGAAGCCAGATCCATTAATTAAGGCCTTTGAAGCTATTTGGTGATCATGATTCCTTTGATACTCTTCTAAATTTGTAAAGTATCTATGTTGGACACTTGACGTTTGGATAAGGGTATAAGATATATATCCGGCATGCCTAGTTGGAGATTCACCCAAGAAGTATGTATAAATAGTCGAGTTTATTACATAACTACGCATAAAACTTTCATTTTGTACATACATTAAATGGTATATTTTAGTTTGTAAGCATCATTTTATTCTTAAAAAATAAAAGATATATTTAAGAAATATGAAATATAGCCTTTTGTGGTGTCCTTGCCAGAATGAGATGAATCCGACACACATACCTGCACTCGACATTTGTACCCGAGTCCACATAACATAGCTCAGCTTATGCTTATGTTTAGCTCCCAAGAACTTGTTTCTTGTCAGACTTTACTTTAACTGCTGGTAATCAATTTTTTGGCAGGTTTATATGGCATCCATGTTTTAGAATGAATACAAGCTACTTGCCTGATCAGAAAACAAAGTGCAAGAGGTAAAATCTCATAATCCTACCAAACTTGGCTTGACTTTCTATCATTATTACATAGTAAAAACTTCATTGTCTTATCTTTGATCACGATCTACATTTTCATGGTTATATCTTTTACAAAAATTTCTTAGTTAAAGTGGATCCAGAAAAGAATTGAGTTGATTAGCTATCTACTACTTCTTGGTTTGTGTATATATCTTCATCTTCCCAATTGGCCGAGTTGGATGGTGATCTATGTCACGGTCTTGAGATGGAGCCTTGATCTTGATAGACATCTCAGTGAAGGAAACAAATAAGGGAAGCAGTTATTCTTCACCGATTTTTTTTTTCATTTTTTTGGCTCAAAAACTATTGGCACCATAAATTATTGTTGTTGTTGTTTTCAGGACACATGGCATCCTTTTATTCATTTGGAAGTTAAAAAAAGTTATGGAGATGATGGAGAACATGAAGGACAAAGTGGATGAGTGGAAGGACAAATAGCAAGACAAGGATAAAGATAGGAGAAATGGATAGTTACTAAGCAGTTATTGTTGTATATCAATGGATGCATTATAAAGGGATCCAGAACTTAAATCAAAGACAATTGATTTCTATTTTTCTTGTCTTTATATTTCCTACATTTTATTTTACGCACTTTCTTTTCGAAGTATTTATTTTCAGCACTTCCTTTTTAAAACATTTTATGCACTTCCTTTTCAAAGCATAGGGAGTAGAAGTAAGTAATTGTTACTTTGATTGTTCACTCAATCATCTTTCTCGGTCTCCCTCTTTCTTTTAATTTTTCTTTTCTTTAACACTTGGCAATTTTGAAGTCCTCTTCATTTAAGCAAAAGAACTATCAACGCAATTGCTTAATAATTGGCTTGAATTTAATATGTAAAGATTTTTCAATCCTTGCTGGCACGCTCGCATTTATGATATTTTCTTTCGTAAGAAAAATAAGCCAACAATTTTTGGCACGCCTAGTGAGACGTCAAGTGTAAGAAATGAAAAATGAATTGGATTCATCCATTTCAAATAGCCTAGATGAAATCTATTGGCGTAAACAAAAAATTTTGGATCTTCAAGAAGAGATCCATTTTCCTGGTGAAATAAATTTTCATCCCTTACAATATTATTTGATGGAAAAAAAAATACACCATTTAATTGGAGAAATTCATCAACTTAATATGAAAATTTGCCAATGGAATAATGAGCTGTCAGCTCTCACTACCAAGTCTTTAACTGAAGCTTTATGGCCGAAATTGGTGAATTTTTTCATGGTTGAAAATAGCAAAAGCAAAGAGTTGATTTCAACAATGGCTCAGGGGGGTCAAAAAACTCATTTTTAAAGAGCCAATTTATGAAAATAACATGGCTAAAAAGCATGTTGTTGAGCCAAGCATGGTTAAAAATAATGTTTTCATATAAGACTCGGGGGGTTGAAAAACCCATTCTTAGAGAATCAAACCATGGACATAAGATGTCTATAAAAGATTTTCATAAGCTATTAATGGCTAAAAGGGAACAACCCATTAATGTTCATGAATTTGAATTTTTAAGGCTATCTTGTACTATGGTTCTTGGTGCTCAAAATCCTTTTTGGATTTGTGGTTCACATCAAAATTTAATTTTGATGAAATGGCTAATAAAAACAATCATCTTTAAGCATTGTTTTGATGAGTTGGATGCACTAAAAAACAACTTAGCCATTTGAAATACTGAACTTGGCCAGGAAAAGCCTATGCATTTAAATCAATGGTTGAGAATGGCTTATCTTTTCAAATTGATGGCCAATTGTTTATTTTTATGGCACAAAAATGACAATATGTGTGCCTGGTTTCGGCCTTTCAAAATTCAAGTAAACATCATTTTTAGGGCCGCGGGGGGGTAATGTTGGCAAAATAAAATATTCTTATTATTATTGTTGTTATTATTTTTAGAACACATGGCATCCTCTTATTCATTTAGAAGTTAAAAGAAGTTATGGAGATGATGGAGAACATGAAGGACAAAGTGGATGAGTGGAAGAACAAATGGCAAGACAATGATGAATATGAGAGAAATGGGTAGTTACTAAGTAGTTATTTTTGTATTTTTTTTCCTCTATAAATAGCCATCAATGGCTACATTATAAAAAGGATCCAGAACTTAAATCAAAGACAATTGATTTCTATTTTTCTTGTCATTTATATTTCCTACATTTTATTTTACGCACTTTCTTTTTGAAGCATTTATTTTCAGCACTTCCTTTTCGAAGCATTTTATGCACTTCCTTTTCAAAGCATAGGAGTAGAGGTAAGTAATTGTTACTTTGATAGTTCACTCAATCACCCCGATTTTTCACTCAATCATCTTTCTCGTTCTCCATCCTTTTTTTAATTTTTCTTTTCTTTAACACTTGGCAATTTTAAAGTCATCTTCATTAAAGCAAAAGAACCGTCAACGCAATCGCTTGATAATTGGCTTGAATTTAATATGTAAGGATTTTTTCAATCCTTACTGGCATGCTCGTATTTATGATATTTTCCTTCGTAGGAAAAATAAGCCAACAAAAACCTATACAACTTTGTTCATATTGTGAGAAATATGCTAATAATGTAATCATGATCTGTTTTTTGTTTTTTTTTTATTTCCATAGTAATGATGTAATTGTACTGATAAAGTTATATCAATTAATGAACTGAATTGTCATTGAAATTATGAGTTGAAAATGTTAGATTATGAGATGAAACTGTATTATGCTTTGTGAGTATGTATACGAGTTAGCAAAGTACTTTGCTTTTTGTTATATGACGATGGAAGCTGGTTTTTTCTTTTACTTTTGCTTTTGAATCATGAGCAATTTTATAAAATCAAGAAGCAAAAAATATATATATATAATCAAATTTTTAGAGACTAATTTTAATTGTCTCACAAAAATTGTAATTTTTAGAGGCCACTTTTAATTTTCTCAAAAATTAAAACTTTTAGAGATTAACTTTTGTTGTCTCAAAAACTATTTTTTTTGCCGTAGAGTTGTAACAAACATTTAGAGACAAATTTTGATTGGCTTAAAACAAAAATTTTTTGCAATCATATATTTTTGTCTCTAAAAGTCTATTTATAATGACAAATGTAAAATTTTGTCTCTAATGGTCAATTTTTGACTTTTCCAGACGGATCATTTGGGATAAATTTTGCGACGAAAAAAAATTAATTCATTAAATATTTTCTTAACAAAATATTATAATTTTAGGATGAAATAAATTTATTCTTAAAAAACTGATTTCTTGTAGTGGTAATTCAATTATGTGCACGTAGAAAGCTCAAATGAGAAATGGTCTCATTAATTACCGAGAGGATGGATATCGTTGTGATTGGGTTCGTTTGGTTTGTGTTTCTGAAAAAAATTTCGGGAAATTTTCTCTACAAATAAGTTTCAAAAGTAATCAAACCAAACAAATTTTTCCAAAAAAATTTCCCAAAACACACAAACCAAACAAGTTTTCCAAACAAATCTCTCTCACACACACATCAAATCAATCACTTTTTCCAAAACTTTCTCTCAAAACAATTTTCCAAAACAAATTTCCCAAAAAACCAAACCAAACATATTTTCGTACTTTTTATCTCTAAAACACATCTCTCAAACACAAACCAAACATACGAAACAACAAAAGCTGCCAATTCGTCTTTACTCTCTGTACTCCTTGCAATGTTTGCTATTGACTTACTGTACAATTAGTATTATCAAAAAATACAAGTGTATCTTGATCAATAAATTAATCAACAAGTAGATTAAAAAAAAAAAAAACTTGTTTTGGCAAATTTTTTTTTTTAAAAGTTTACTTGAGAAAATATTCTGAAAACGGTTTTTGTTTTAGGAAACATTTCAAAGTTGTGTCATGAGTTTTTACGAACTTTTTTGTCATGGAAATAAAAATTGTTCTCAAAATTTTAATTACTGTTTGCCCCAGAAAACATGGAAAGAATATGAAAGTTAAAAGGGTAAATTAAAAATATATTTATTGAAATTTGCTTAAAATATTAATTAATCCCTACAGTTTTGAAAATTATATCTCACTTTTTAAAATTTCTAATTAAATAAAATAACCCCTTTCATTAAATTACTATTCAGTCAATTAATAATTTGTAATGATGTTAGCAATATATAAATTAATAGTTCTAGTAATTTCATTGTTATTCAAAAGGATAATTAGGAATTTTGTTTTTTCCGTCAATTTTGTTAAATAATAAAGGGCAAATTACACTAACAGTTCCTATAATTTGGGCCTTATGTCACTTTGATCCCTGACTTTTCAATTGTGACACATTTGACTTTGAATTTTGAATCTTATTCCAAATAAGAACAATTGAAGATACCATTGATCAATTTCAAAAGCAAAATCGTCAATTTAATAAAATATAAATTAATTTGACAAAAATAAACGTTAAAAAGATATTTTTGAATTTTTAAAATTATGTCTACTCACCAAAGATAAAATTATGTGAATTGATAAATCTTTTACAAATTTTATTTATTTATTTATTGTACCAAATTAATTTTTATTATGTGTTTAGATTATGATCATGTAATGGGCGGTTGTTTTTGTTTCCATTAAATTAGTTTATATTTTTCAAAAGTCAAATATGGCGACAACTTTGATATCATTATTAAACTAATCTATTAAATTAAAAAAATTCAAAATTAAAAATATTTCATATCTATATAATAAGGGAGGAAGGTTTTTTAAAAATATATAAAATGTATGTGAGATACATTTAGATTCAAAGACTCAAATCAATTTTAATAAACATCAATGGTTCGGATGATAATTTATTCCCCGCCCCAACCCTATCTCCCTCTCCACCTACCCACGTCTCCTCTCCCATTCCCTCTTTATCTCTCTCTCTCTCTCCCTCCCTCTCTATTCTATACCCTCCCTCTCCAACTCGGCCTCGATTTCTGCCTCCCCTCTCTCCCCCTTCTCTCTCAGTGCTCGCTGCGCCCAAGGTAGGGTTTTCAGATTGAGAACTCTCTCCCCTCTCCCCCCTCTCCCCCCTTCTCTCTCAATGTTCGCTGCTCGCAAGATAGGGTTCCGATTGAGAACTGGGTCACCGAGTTGGCTGGTTTCTCAGAATCGTGGACGAGTCTCATTGGCTCCACACTAGACCCACTACTCTCAAATCTGTACGAAGGTCATAACACTTATTTTTTTTGGTGTGTGTGGGTCAATTAAAGTCTTATTGTAAGTAATCTGATCAGAGCGTAGTTAATGTCGAATTGAGTTTGATGATTTTGTGATTGATTGGTTTTTATTCAGGTATGATGAGCTTTGGATGCCATTGAATTTCTGATCTTACGGTTGGATCAACATCAACTCATCATCCCCCAATGATTCTTCCTCCAATTGATATTCAATGGCTCTGGTTTTGTCACACCTTCAATCCGGTAAGCTATTATTTGATATGTTCTAATTTGAACTCTATTCGGTTGCCCAGAAAAGTTCACAATTTGGGCTAAGTTAACTTTTGGGATTTGGTTTGCTTTTCCTCTGTTTTCTGAGCACCCAAACACAATGTAATCAAATATAACAGTCCATTTTCAGGTCTTTTACAGGCAATACTGTGATTCAAGGTTCCCAAAAATCATAGCAAAACTATTTTCGACGAAGAGAATGAAGAGTGCATTGAATAGATGCAAAGATATTTGGATCCGTAGATACCCATCTGAGCAGTTCTTTATGGTTGGTACTTCAATTCATTGTGTATATACATATTTTTGGTTGTGTTATTATATACATAAGTTTGTATGCTTGAAAAAAACTATTTTCATTGGCTCTAAATATATATGATACATATATAATTTCTTAGAAAAGCATTGGAACAGAAAAAAAACTATTTTTCTAGTAAGTAAAGTAATGTACCTATTCATATATATGTATCAGTGTATGTGTTTATTGTGTGTAATTAATTAGTCATTATATTTCATGGATGAGTAATGTCTCGCTTAATTCACACTTGTGATTCTGTTTTTGGAGGTTCATAAGCGGTATGTTAAGCGATTGCGGAGAAAACTACGATTCGAAGAAAAAAGAAATTCTAATCAAAGACGAGTAAGTTTTGATCTCTTTGATTTTGATGATTTTTCCTTCAATTGGTTTGTGAAATTAATTTTATGGACAATTCGTTAAGTTCGTTAATTTAAATATTATCAGTTTAAATCATATTCATCAGCACAATAATTGCAAAAAGAAAAAATACACAAGTGACACTACATATGACTTAGACTACAAACACTTCTTCAAACATCTGCGACTGCCCTACTAACCGTACAACCAGCCCGAAATACATTACAAATGACTTAGATTTTGTCTTACAGAAATTACCAACCTTATATATGTAGCCTATTTTGTGCAACACTTTGGTTTGCTCTGTGTTTTGTTGATAAGAATGAGGAAAATTGAGGTTAAGAAAAGGAAATAGAGTTTTACTATCCTATTTTATGTTGTTTTAGGGCCAAAAAAAACTATTGAACTTAGTACGTACGTACTTATGTTGGGCTAAATTCACGGCGGCCGTGGGGGGTGTCTTTTCTTGGGTACGAAATAGTTAAAATTTCAGAATTTAAAACTTTAATATCATATTTGCCTTTTTCTTTTTGTTCATATATTCCCTTTGTTGTCAATTTGGGGCATTATTTCTTCTTTGCATCTTTTTTTTTTTTTTTGGCTTGGTTATATTGTATGTATGTAATTATGTATATATGCATATATTTAGATCTATTTATCAAAAATATATATATATTTAGATTCCTTCAGAAATTTTCTTTGTTGCTAATATAGATAGGTATAAATGTTTAATTTCCTTTTGCCTTTTATAGGTGCTCTCTGATTCTGAAACTGTGTGGTGGTTGAACCACATAGTTGAAAAGATTTGGCCTGTTTGTATGGAATAGATTGTTTCACAAAAAATCCTCCTTCCTGTCATGCCTTGGTTCTTGCAGCAGTACAAACCATGGACTGCGGTATGAGTGTCTACTCCCCTAATACCATCAACTACACTTTTTGTTGCATTTGTTTGGTCCTAATTGCCTTAGACATTGGGGAAGACCCCTTTCCATTATATTTTTGTGCTGATTTCACCACCAGTGGATATTTTGTTTGTTTCTAAACTCATCATGAGTAATACTCCATGACATAAATTTGGTTTGTAGCTTGATTCAAGTTGAGTAACATTTTACCTGTAACACATGTATTCTACGTATGAAATGCCCATGATTCATGAATATCATGTTTTATTGATCCCATGAGCAGTCTCATAACATTCTTATGATTAGGTACTAGCAAGTTGCAACTATAGGGCCATTGAAATTGAACATACCCGGTGAAGGAATGAAGGAATTGAACATACCTGGTGAAGGAATGCAGTCTCAAGAGGCTTTTTGAATCCGGATGTGACTCTTATACCTGTGTCAAAATTTGGACCATTAGATTGATTTAATCTAAAAGCTCAAAATATCTCGCCCCATTTGTCTCACTCATTTTCAACAAACCCTCTCTTTCTCTCTCACTCCCATTTGTCTCTTCCATTTATCTCTTTTTTGATTTCAAATTTTGAAAACACACCGCCCCCCCTCTCTCTCTCCCTCTCCATCAGAGCCCAACCTTCCCTGTCGGAGCCCATTCCCTCTCATCATCTTCTCTCTTCCTCCCTCCATCTCTCCGCCAACAGTGGCTGCCCCAAACACCCTTGAATATTAACGACGACACCTCCTCTCTCTCTACCTCCATCAGAGCCCATTCCGTCCAACCCTTCCTGGCGATTGAACCCCAAACCCCGTATTACTCTCTTCATCTTCTCTCTTCCTCCCTCTCTCTCCCAATCTTCATCAACAATGACAGAGCCGTTGCAAAAGAGGAACAAGGGGACTGCAAAAGAGAACAATGGTGTTCAATCTTTAATACGGTTCAGGTTCTTTAATACGGTTCATATGGAACAAACGGTTTACATACGTATTTATACATACGGTTCAGGTGAGCAAACCTGGGCTTTTTCTTTAGTATTTATATTTCTATCTTTGGGTAATCTTTGGATAATCTTTACTCTAATCTTTAATTTTTGGATCTAATCTTTAGTCTTTACTGATAATGATCTCTACTCTAATCTTTTGATTGAAACATTAATTAAGCCTGGTTTGGATAATCTTTACTCTAATCTTTTGATTGAAACATTAATTAATCTTTAGTCTTTGGGTAATCTTTGGATAATCTTTACTCTAATCTTTTGATTGAAACATTAATTAATCTTTAGTCTTTACTAAACTCTAATCTAATTTTATAATCTCTAATCTCTAATCTTTAGTCTTTACTAAACTCTAATCTTAATTAATTAATTTTAATTTTATAATTAATTAATTAATTAATCTATAAAGTGTACAATACATGGCAGGCTAGGATTATGTACTACTGGTTCAAGCAATTCAAGGATGGTCCCAATTCTGAGATGGGTGGCTTCACCAGGATCTTGCATTCTGGGAAACCTGACAGCTTCATGGATGAGATCCCAAAATTTGTTGCTCAGCCTCTCCCTGCTGGAACCTATCAGGTTTTATTCATAGGGTTTCTTCCAATTTAAGACATTCTAATTCATCTCAGTTTGTGCTTTATATTCTCTCTTTTCAGTAAATTTTGGGTTTGCACATTCTTATTTGAGAAACTAACTTCACAAATTCAACTGATTTGCAGTTTGGGATTTTGGGTTTACTTTGTTTTTCCATTTTGGTTTGATGCTGGTGAAAATTGATGAATATAACTGGAAAATATGCTATAAAGTTTTCATTTTGGTGGAATTTCCTGTTTACTATAGTTTAAGAAGCATTTGTTGTACATTTCTTTTAAATGTTTTATTACATGTTGTTGATTATTAGTTGAACATTGAAAAAGCTTTTACACCCTCTGTTTGTTCTGACAGAAAGTAGTAGTTGCTAAAAAAAAACCCAATTCTTTGGATGGTTGCTTTTATCAGTTCTTCATATTTCTTCTATTACTTCAATTGGGTATGTGGGAATTTGAGTTTTCTTGGAATATTTTTTTCTGGGTATACTTTGATTATTATGCATTCATGAGGAGGTACAATACAAGCTATATAAGTTGGTCTTATTGTAAAAATTAAATTAAATAATTGAATAAAACCCGTGCCTGAATTTCTTTTGTATACATAAAATTGGTTTAAAGTTGTATGTAAATGCTAGGTTTTGTTTATGGTTAGTGATTGATTTGCAAAAGCACATTTTGCCCCTGTTTTTATGATTTAATGATTTAATTCATAACTAAAGTTCCAGAAGTTTTGAGGAGTCTATTATGTCTTCCATTTGAAGAGGGGGAAAAAGAAAGAAAGAATGTAAAGACTGAATGTAAAGAATGTAAAGATTTGATATTTAATTCATAACTAAAGTTTCAAAAGTTTTTCTCACTTCCCCCTCCCCCTCTTCTATTTGGCTTTTATTTATTTTCTTTCTTCCTGTTTGGTTGCCGAGAAAGTGGCGGCAGAAGTAGAGAAAATGAAATTTTCGTTACTGTCATTTCTGGGTTTGACTGAAAGGTTTGTTAATTTTTAAATAAATCATATTTATGAAGAAGGGAGTTGTTATATTTGCATTAAGATTAAGGGAGTTGTTATTTTATTTGAATTTTGTAGAACATGTAATACAATCAAAATTGTTACAGGTTCTTTAAGAAGAAAAATATTTCAATATATTTTTATAACAACATTTTAATCTTAATATTATTTACACCGTGCCTTTAGGCACGGGCATACACTAGTATTAAATATATCGATTATACATTAAAAGCTTAATAACCATTACATAATTATCATCCAAACACATAATAAAAATTAATTTGATAAAATCAAAAAATAAATAAATGTGTTAAAGATTTATCAATTTTACATAATTTTATCTTTGGTGGGTAGAAATAATTTTTAAAATTTCAAAAATATTTTTTTGACATTTATTTTTGTCAAATTCGTTTATATTTTATCAAATTGATGATTTTGCCATTAAAATTGAGCAATGATATCTTCAATTGTCTTTATTTGAAACAAGATTCAAAATTCAGGATCAAATGTGTCACAGTTAAAAAGTTAAAGATCAAAGTGACACAAGCCTCAAACTATAGGAACCGTTAGTGTAATTCACCCAATAATAAATTCTAACATGGTGTAGTTGTAATTTTTACAACTACATGGGGGCAATCTGTATTTTAAGCAAATTTTAAAGATGTAATTGTAATTTATCCAAATTAAAAATGAAAATGATCTTTAAAAAAAAATGCTCAGGCGTGTAATGCACTCCTATGCAACGCTACTACAAAATTACATAAGTTTTCACAAACTTACACAAGTGATATCATTAAAATGCATAAATTTAACACAAATTCGCGTCAGCTTGTGAAAAATTAAGACTTACGCAAATTTGTATTCAATTTATATATTTTTATGAAATCACTTATATAAATTTATGAAAATATATGTAATTTTATAATAAAATTACATATAATATGTATTGCACACCATAAATTTTTTCAAAAGAAAAAATATGCATAAATTGTCGTATATCTATCTACTTCTACCACAATATAAGGGAGTTTGAGGATTTTGAACAATGATTTTATTGTTCATATGATGATTCTCTTTTTTTATTGTCATTTTTGTCATTCTTTAGCCTTCTTTGCAGGTTAAGCATTTAGGACTGATTTTGTAATTTGAAATCAATCTATTTGTCATTTGTTATTTGTGGGGACAACTTTAATGGTGATGAGTAAATTTTCATCATGATGTAATATTGTGTTATTTGTTTAGAGTTATAATAATTCTAAAATAATTATATTTATTATATTTTGTTTATAATCTTGACCTTGTTTACATTTATAAGTCAATTTATTTAATAAAAAATTTCACTAATAATGTTTTGTAATTTTTATTATAATTTATTTGACCTTTTATTTATTTATTTGGGAGAAGAAAAAAAAGAAAAAAAGAAATTTCCTTTAAGTTACAAACTGTAATTTTTAAAATTTATGTAAGACTCTTAAATATGTATTGATTATTGATTAAAGAAGCAACTTGTCTTCGGTCCACTTTGTGGATTGGACAGCATTGTTGGCCCCGTGGGGCCTACTACGGGTCTAGTTTCGATAATTCGAACCGTTCAATGTATAGATTTTGTCGAGTATTTTATCCTTATAAAAAATTATGTTGATCAGATATCAATAATTATTTAATCAAATCAAATTTTTGTCAACAATATATTTTGAAAATTATATTTACCGTGGACAAAAATTTAATCTGATCAAATAGCTATCGATATCCGATCAATGTAATTTTTTACAGAGATAAAGTTCTCGATGAGCTCTATACATTAAACAGTTCAGATAATCAAAACAAGACCTGTGGTGGACCCCCACAGGCCCAATAGTACGCTCTAGTCCAATCTTGGATTGAAGAGAAGCCTGACCCATTGATTGAATAACTCTATTTTTTCACCCCTTAATTGTAATTTTTGAAGACATGTTAGATATTTGAACTACAAAAGTTATGTGATAATATTTTTTTTTTGGGAAATTATGAAAAGTTGCACTAAACAAATTCATAACTTATTTTAAATATTTCAAACTAATAATTTAAAAAGTTATAATCATAAAAATTAACTTACAAATTATATCTAATGGGGCCACTATGTGTCAACACTGTATTTGTAATATACACTACAGAAAAAAAGGGGTATTGCAACGGTTTTTTTATGGGCGTTTATGAAAACGCCATTATAAATTAATGAAACACAATGTTTTGAAAAACGTTGTCATTGATCTCTGTTAAACGGCATCGTATTGGGTCAATTTATTGACCATCCAAACCTCTGTCTCTTTCAACTCAGTCTCTCTCTTTCTCAGTTTCTTCTACGAATCAGTCTCCCTCTCTTCCAAAACTCTCGATTTGAAGCTCTCACTGCCACTTCCACTTTCATTCTCAAACAAACTCACTCTCTCTCGCTCAATTTCAAACATACACACTCTCACTCGCTCGCTCGCTCGATTGCAAATTTTGCATTTGATTAGTTTCTCACTCTCACACACCATAGTTTGCGCTTCATCGATCTCTGTCGCTCGAGGGCTTTGCTCTAGCTGTTCTTCATCGAAGTTGAACTCAAACTCAATCTGTCTTCATCAAATCATAGATTCAAAATCGATATCATTCTTGAACCAGGTTAATCTTTCTTGCTCTTATCTCAGGTATATTTTTCATTCTCTACTTTCTCATTGTCAAATCTGCTCATTAACTCTGTAATTTTTTCATTCTTTAGTTTAAAAAAAAAAAAAAAAACTAGTTTAAATAAGTTGTGATGATCTTACTATTCTAGTTCTTTAGATTATTTATGATTTTAGCATTGCAATCTGTTGCTGTTCTAATTCTTGTTGTCTTTAATGTTGTTTTTGAACATAGAAATGATGTAATACATAAACAAATAAATTGTTACTATTACATTTCAATGACTTAGTTTTAATAATTGTAACTTAGATGGAAAGACCTATTTTGGATGATTCACCTATTTAAATCTGAATGGTCTAATTTTGAAATGAATGTGAAAGTGTTGAAAATAGTATTGATGAATAGAGTAACTTTTATTTTTGTTTTTGTGTCTGACGAATATGATAATTTGAGTTAGCCATGAATCAATCTATTCTAGAACAATCCATTTGTAAATTTCCCTGAGTAGCTTTTTGTATTCAATTGCCTAGAACAATTGTTAGTTTGTTCATTCATTTATCACTACTATCATAGTTTTCAAAGAGGAGGGTGTTAGAATATGGATTTATAAAACGATGCAAAACATTTTTAACTGTGACACCAGTTGTTGGATTGGTATCAAAGACAAGGAGATTGGGGAAAAAGTTGTTGAAAAAGAAAAATACAACACCTCTATTGTGGTGGTTGGCTAACATAAACTCATTTGACGTGTCCTATTGAAGATGATTGTAGTAAGAAAAATAGGACACCTCTACAATTATGTAATGTGCTATCAACTACAATCATGAAATTTTTTTACCTTACGCTTTAATTTTACTCATTTTTTCAGGTCTTCTAAGACCCCTAACATTCCATGACATGATCTTCATTAAAACCAACAACACAGCTCCTACGCTCCTTCTTGTTTCCAACAGCTTAAGCCATCTCACCCCTCCCTTCAACTCTTTCCAAATCTTTTTCCTCCAACTCAATTATTCTTTTCACCACTTCATCTTTCTTCCCTTCACAAATTAGCCCTAATACTTTTCCCACCTCAATCGTAGCTTGAGCTTCAGTAAGTAGCTTTCTTCTTCTTCTGGAATTGCTACTTTACGACACTGATAAGGAAATAGCAGCTGCTGCCACTCTAAGGATCATCGTATTTTGTAGACAGTTACTAAATAGAATCCCCTTCTGGTTTGTCTAGGCACCCTTCCTCCTTCTTCCTTTCCTCTGTTCAGCTCCTTTCATTTTTAGATCATTCTTCCTTTTTGTTCTATCATTAGCCCTCTGCGATGGGCCACCCCTCTCATGTTTGTCTTTATAGGCTGAGTTTCCCTTTACATACATAGGTTGGGACTGGGCTATACAATTACTCAAATTCGAATTGACCTCCCATCTTGGCTCATTAGTCATAGGCTTAAATTGGGCTCCATTTAGCACAACTTCTAAATTAATATTGGGCCTGCCACACTTCGACCCATTCAAACTATTCATAAAACCAGTAGTGCAAACATGGTCATCTACCCCTTGAACTTTCCCATTTTCCACTTTTCTTGAGTAGACCACCTGCGCCACCCCTTTTTCATTACAACAACCCCCAATGTTTGATTTCCCTAGAGCACTGTTAGTTTCTTTGACGACTGAACTAGACACACAATTATTGCCTCCATCCACGACATCTATTACTCTTTCCACTGTGTGAGTTCCATTGATTGACACCTCATCACTTTTTGCCACATCGTCATCATCATTCGCCTCTGCAGATGTACCATCTTCATCTTCATCCTCACTTTCTTCTCCATTGTCAACTGCCTCTGGATGTGCAGCATCAACTTGTCCCCTATTTTTGGACAAGTAATCAACCTCAGCTTGTATATTGGATTCCATTACTTCATTTTTTTGGCAGCTATAATCACCATTACACTAATAGATGCTAACTACTGGCTCTTCATGCACTCGCACTTGATAAGTCCTCACATTTCCTACTAGATTAATCACCGTATTGATGGGCTCCATAATCTTTGTGATAATCCTTACTTTTCCAAAAATAAAGTGCTTACCTCTAATTGTATCTTCATCATACTGAACTACTTCTCCCTATACAGTACCAATATCTTTGAAGGTTTTTAGACTCCAAAGATTGAGAGGAACACCCACACAAGTAATCCAAACACATCTCTCTTGGTCCGTACATTTCCTTTCTTTCCATTCAGATACTTGATCACTCCATTCATATATCAACTCCTCCATTCTAGCTCTTTCTTTCTTCATCTGTTGATTGGAGTTAAATGATAAAATTGTTAACTTTCCTCCTCCTTGTCTAGAAACCACATCCTTTACATTCCTCTTTTGTATCTCCTTTCTAAAGTCATGAAAAGAGAAAAATGCTTTGAGCTTCACCAGCAAACTATCATATAACCACCCATTACCAGCCTCAACAGCTTTGACAGACACTTTTTCTTTTTCATATTTTCCACCATTTTTTCCTCCATTTTGAACTACTTCCGCTTATGACTTACCTTTGTTTCCCATCATAAGTTGTATGGAATTCCATTGCTTCTTCTGCACCATACCTACCTCCTTTATATTTGTTAGCATCTTTCTACTTTGATCAAATTTACTGTACTCCGCCATTTTTACTTTCAAGGCCCTGTTATCACACTATAAGCCCTCAGCTTTTTGCACTACTACCTCCACAGCCACCTTGCAATCGTATCTCAAAACTTCAAATCTTGTTCTTGTTGTTTTCCTCCTTTTCATTGGTATGAAGACATCCTTAGCAACACCAAACATGCTGAAAAGATTAAACAGGTCTCTGGGGGTCATGGACTCTGGTACTTTATCCACGAAAAGAGTGACCAACTCATTCTCCCTTGATCGACCAACTTGATTACTCATCTTTCTTATTCTCATAACCGAATTCCACCATCCTCTCTCTATTCCCCATATATATACATGTATATGTATATGAATATACATTGTGCAAAGTTTAGTTTTTCTTGTTAGAAATGGTTTTTGAAAAAATCTGGAAAACATAATTTTTTTCTAAACTTTGGTCGAATTTTTAGGTGAGACCCATGTGTCGAATTTCACGGGTTAAAGTGATAATGTGTTATATGCCGCGTTGTGATTCACGTGGTATATTTGGTTGCTCAAAACCATTATTGGATGAATGAAAAATTGAAGCCAAAGTGAGCTCCATGGAAATAGAGTTTTTGTGGAAATTTCTTAAAGGTGTGGTTTAAAGCTTGTCCCACATTGGTTTGGTGGGAAG
This sequence comes from Camellia granthamiana, assembly GCA_036172215.1. Classification (NCBI taxonomy): domain Eukaryota; kingdom Viridiplantae; phylum Streptophyta; class Magnoliopsida; order Ericales; family Theaceae; genus Camellia; species Camellia granthamiana. Next base: position 154,642,792 of record CM069903.1, read on the forward strand.
AATTTTATGAGTTTATAAAGCTTGGGATTGTAACTTGGAGAGGGCCCCAAGGGGCACCCCAAGTTTGTAGAAGGGAGAGGTTATGGATAAATTGGGCTAGACCCATTGGATCCAAAAATAACCACACGCGCCGTCCGTCCGAGCGGGCTAGACTGGGCTTGGGCTTGGGCGCGGGTGTGTGGTGTGAGGTTGGGTTGGGCTTGTCCGGCCAAAAACATTTGAATTTATTTTTTCTTTTTGGAAAATAAATTCTGACCATTTGAATTTAAATTTCAGTTGGAAAATTCAAATTCAATTTTTGCACCTCTTCACGGTTTCTATACAAAACAGTTCCGAATTTTTGTACAGTTTTTATCTGTTCAAATGCAAACCCAGAACAATTTAATATCTGTTTAAAATTCAAACCGAACAGGTACTATACCTGTTGAATTCAAAGTGAAAAGCCGCAATTATACCTATATATAGACAAGTCCTTCATTTGGATTACTCACTTCAATTTTCATCCTTAAATCTGCTACTGCTCTCTGCATTTTGCTGCATCTAATTTTCTATGAGAAAGAGTGTAAACACAAAGTGTGTTCGTTGTGCGAATAAATTGTAGTGATATATTTATTCGTTGTTGATCATTTTATCCTGTGAGATAGACGTCCGCAAATCTGAAAGTACCATGGAGAGAACGAATCTGTCTTAAGGATGCAGTGTTAAACACTAGACTTCATAAAAAGTTTGTTCAAGAAATTAATCAATACACAAACAGAATTTATTTCATTAAATACAGTGAAGATTGTCCAACAATCTTAAGACATGCAATTTTTTGGTTTCTTCATTGTATTTATTTGTGTCTTCACAAGGAAAATACAAATAGTAGTAATATACTGTTTATTTTCTTTGACAACTAGTAGTAATATACTGTCATTAACAATTGCAGAATATTAATTTGTGTTACAGAAAATTATTGTGGTACTTTATTTTTTAGTTTTAGTAACAAGGAAAGTAAAATTATATAAAATTATTTTGTGTTATAATTTATTTTCTGGTTTTAGTAACTAGAAAATTAATTTGTGTTTTGGTTTTTTCTAATTTTTGTAATCAGATATTATGGCTACTGCAACTGAAACTGCAACTGGAAGTGGTACTCCAATTGTTACACCAACTCCGGTCCCTATCCAGAACCATGTTCAAGTTCCGATAAATTATGGAGAAAAACTGAAAAAATTTAATGGCACTGAGTTTAAGAGATGGCAGCTGAAAATGCTGTTCTATCTTACAACTTTAAATTTGGTTCAGTTTCTCTGTGAAGAGGCTCCAGTACTTAGAGAGGATAAAAGTGATCAGCAAGTTGTTGCCGCTGTAGATGCTTGGAAACATTCTAATTTCCTGTGCAGAAATTACATCCTCAATGGCCTTAACAACATGCAGTATAATGTTTACAGCCATCTGAAATCAACAAAAGAATTATGGGATTCTTTGGAGAAAAAATACAAGATAGAGGATACCGGCACAAAGAAATTTGTTGTCGGTAAATTTTTAGACTTTGTTATGGTAGACTCCCAAACGGTAATTTCTCAAGTTCAAAATTTTCAAATAATTTTTTATGATATTCATTCTGAAGGTATGTCTCATAGCGAGTCTTTCTAAGTCGCTGCTTTAGTGGAAAAGTTACCACCGGCTTGGAAAGATTTCAAAAATTATTTAAAACATAAACGCAAGGAGATGACCATGGATGCATTGATTGCAAGATTGAGAATTGAGGAAGATAACCGAAAGGCTGAAAAGAAGAATGGTAAAAATCCCATTGAGTCTAAGGCTAATGTGGTTGAACAAGTGCACAAACCACATAACAAAAAGAGGAAGTTTACTAGAGATGGTCCTAAATAAGGCGACAACAATGGCAACAAGAAATTCAAAGGAAAATGCTATAATTGTGGCAAGACCGGACATGGAGCTTCTGATTGTCAGCGCCCTAAGAAGGATCGCGGAAGTACAAACAAGAAGACCACCAATCAAGCCAATGTGACAGAATTATATTACATCTCTGACGGGGTAAATGACATCAATCTCTCTGTTGTGGTGTCTGAGACTAATTTGGTTGGAAATCCTAAGGAATGGTGGGTTGACATTGGAGCAACTCGTCACATTTATGCAGACAAGAAGATGTTCACAACTTATAGTGAGGCTGCAAATGGTGAATAACTTTTCATGGAAAATTCTTCTACTTCTACTGTGGCTGGACAAGGAAAAGTGATCTTGAAGATGACATCAGAGAAAGAACTTACCCTCAACAACGTACTGCATGTACCAAACATTCAAAAGAATTTAGTTTCTAGATCTTTGTTAAGTAAAAATGGTTTTAGGCTTGTATTTGAGTCTAATAAATTTGTATTAACAAAGAGTGGTATGTATGTTGGTAAGGGATACATAAGTGATGGTCTCTTCAAATTGAATGTAATGACGGTTGTACCAAAACTTGCTATGAATAAGAATAACACATCTTTTGCTTATATTCTTGAGTCGAATTTATGGCATGGTAGATTAGGACTTGTGAATTTAGATGCTTTGCATAGATTAATTGGTTTGGATTATATACCAAAGTTTGAAATTGATCCTAATCATAAATATGAGATTTGTGTAGAAGCGAAACTAATTAAGGCTCCATTTAAATCGGTTGAAAGAAAAACCAAACCTCTAGAATTAATTCATACAGATGTATGTGATCTTAAATTTGTTCAAACTAGAGGAGGTAAAAAGTATTTCATAACATTTATCGATGATTGCACAAGATATTGTTATGTATACTTACTTAGAAGTAAAGATGAAGCCTTAAAAATGTTTAAACTCTACAAAACTGAAATTGAAAATCAACTTGGAAAAACCATTAAAATGGTTAGAAGTGATAGGGGTAATGAATATGATGCACCATTAAATGAATTTTGTGCACAACATGGCATTATTCACCAAACTACAGCACCCTATTCTCCACAGCAAAATGGAATTGCTGAAAGGAAGAATAGAACCCTTATGCTGTGTTTGCTTGAGGGGATTTGGGGAGTGATTTGGAAAGGGAAAGGGAAAAGGAAAAGGTGTGTGAAACTAGGTGAAATGTAGGTATATTTTATTCACATTTTACCAAACTTTTCCCTTTCCCTTTTTAAATCCCTCTTCAAATCCTCCAACCAAACACAACGTTAAAGAAATGATGAATGCCATGTTACTAAGTTCGGGCTTGCCACAAAACTTGTGGGGGAAAGCAATATTGTCTGCTAATTATGTTATTAACAGAATACCCAACAAGAAATCCAACAGCGCTCCTTATGAATTATGGAAAGGTCGACCACCTTCCTATAAATACATGATCAAATCAACTAAGCAAATGCTAAACAAAAGATTTGATATGAAAGATATGAGGGTCGCAGATGTAATATTAGAAATGAAAATTACTAGAATATCTGACGGATATGCATTATTTCAATCACATTATATTGAGAAGATTCTTGATAAATTTATCAAGGATGATATGAATGTAGCTAGAACACCTATAGATATCAGTCTTTATTTATCGAAAAATAAAGGTGATGCGGTGTCTCAGTTAAAATACTCCCAAATCATTGGAAGCCTAATGTACCTAATGAATTGTACTCGTCCTGACATAGCTTATGCAGTCAGTAAATTGAGTAGGTACACTAGTAACCCCGGAGAAGACCATTGGAAAGCGATCATTCGAGTTCTTAGTTATCTAAGATTTACTTGTGATCATGGTTTGAACTTTACTCGATATCTAGCAGTACTCGAAGGTTATTGTGATGCCAATTGAATATCGGATACTAAATATTCAAAATCAACTAGTGGATATGTCTTTACTCTGGGAAGCACTGTTGTTTCTTGGAAATCCACGAAACAAACATGTATCGCACGATCCACAATGGAATATGAGTTCATTACTTTAGACAAAGCAAGAGAAGAAGCAGAATGGCTTCGCCACTTCTTAAAAGACATTCCAATGTGTCCAAAACCTATGCCAGCTATTTGCATTTATTGTGATAGTCAATCTGCAATAGGCAGGGCACAAAATCATATGTATAATAGTAAGTCACGACATATTCGTCGCCAACATAATATTGTAAGGCAATTGCTCTCAAATGAAATAATCTCAATAGATTATATAAAATCTAAAGAGAATATTACGAATCTATTAACAAAAGGTTTGACAAAAAAACAAGTGTATAGTTCATCGAATAGAATGGAATTAAAGCCTATTACATAAGAGTCATCATAATGATAATCCTACTTATATGATTGAAGATCCCAAGAACTAAGTTCAAAGGGACAATTAAGTTATGTGTGGTTCACCAAAAATACCAAGGGATTAAAATTTCATACCCATTCCTATGGTGAGAGTGATATCTGCAACATGTGTTGTATGCAGGGGTTTAAAGATAAGCTTAACTTTTAATAATTACTTATATCTTGATTTAGGCATAAAATCAAGACGAGTATAATTGATACTCACAATAAGAATCACCTATATGAGTGTTGAACTAGAGCCGGTTCTATGAGAATAAAAAGGCTAAATTCTCTAGAAGCACTCATGAACAACCAGGAGCGTTTAAAGCCAAAATGAACACAACTATGAGAACCATAATGTGCCAGAAGATATTTTGTGTGAAATCTATTGTCTTGGCTTATACAAACGGCTGAACAATTCAAGGCATTGCGTCCATTGGTTAGCTAGTAAGTCCGATATGTTATCACTAGGGAAGGTTCAAGGCCGAAAGCTACCTATCCTAATGCAAGATATTTTCGATTTACACTCTTTCGACAAATTCTGCATATTGTTACATTTCCGTTGTTATCAAATTCCATTCATGTGGGGGATTGTTAGAAATGATTTTTGAAAAAAAATCTAGAAAACAAAATTTTTTTCTAAACTTTGGTCTAATTTTTAGGTGGGACCCATGCGCCGAATTTTGCGGGTCAAAGTGATAACGCGTTCTATGCCGCGTTATGATTCACGTGGTTTATTTGGTTGCTCAAAACTATTATCGGGTGAATGGGAAATTAAAGCCAAAGTGAGCTCTATGGAAATGGAGTTTTGGTGGAAATTTCTTAAAGGTATAGTTTAAGGCTTGTCCCACATTGGTTTGGTGGGAAGAATTTTATGGGTTTATAATGCTTGGGATTGTAACTTGGGGAGGGCTCCAAGGGGCACCCCAAGTTTGTAGAAATGAGAAGTTATGGGCAAATTGGGCTAGACCCATTGGACCCAAAAATAACCACACACGTACGCCGCCATCCGTCCGGCCCAATACTTATCTTTTTGGACCAAAAACATTTGAATTTATTTTTTATTTTTGGAAAATAAATTCTGACTGTTTGAATTTAAATTTCAGTTGGAAAATTCAAATTCAATTTTTGCACCTCTTCACGATTTTTGTACAAAACAGTTCCAAATTTCTGTACAATTTTTATCTGTTCAAATGCAAACCCAAAACAGTTTAATATCTATTTAAAATTCAAACCGAACAGGTACTATACCTGTTGAATTCAAAGTGAAAAGCCACCATTACACCTATATATAGACAAGTCCTTCATTTGGATTACTCACTCCAATTTTTGTCCTTAAATCTGCTAGTGCTCTCTGCATTTTGCTATATCTAATTTTCTGTGAGAAATAGTATAAACACAAAGTGTGTTGGTTGTGCGAATAAATTGTAGTGCTGCACTTATTCGTTATTGATCATTTTATCCTGTGAGATAGACGTCCACAAATCTGAAAGCACCATGGAGAGGACGAATCTGTCTTAAGAATACAGTATTAAATACTGGACTTGATAAAAAGTTTGTTCAAGAAATTAATCAATATACAAATAGAATTTATTTCATTAAATACAGTGAAAATTATCTAACAATTCTCTGGGAAAGAGGGGCATAAAGATGGGCTGACCTTCAGGAATGCTATGAAGGCCTTGTTGTAGAACAGTTATGGAAGGTCCGAACGTCAACGACACGTTTTGAAGGGAATTACAAGCCTTTTACAACGTTAGAACAGTACAGTAAAAAATCGGGGAATCTCGAATGATTTCAATGGAAGGAAAAATATATATATATATATGAGACTCAATGGTTGAACCATGAAATGAGCAAGAACTTTCAAAATTCTGAAGGATAGGTAAGTCCCAATGTTGAAACTGTGCAAGAATTCGGTGCACCAATTGTGAACAAAAAGAAGTAAGTGTAATGAAATTTGTTTAAGGATTTTTTAAATTGGTATAATTTGAAATTTTTGATTTATTTATCTATCTATATTATTATATATGTGAGTACATGATTTGGTGTCTAATTGTGTGGTGGTTTCTCCTTCTGTCATGTGACAAATTTTTCTTTCTTAAAATTAAAAAAAAAAAATTATTTAAAGGCGTAAGTAAGATTTGAATCCAAAACCTTAAGCTTTATTAAAAATATTCTTATCATTCAGACAACATACATATTATAATATTAATTTTTTTATTATTTATTTTTATACTTACTTATCTGAATTGTACACGCATTGCGTGTGCCATCCGTTATTTATTTGAATGTATCACAAATTATAATTTAATCTTCAATGGTAATTTATGAAAAAATAAAAAGTGTATTAAAAATAAATTATAACTTTAAATAATTTAATAGAAAGTGAAACTAAACGTACTGTGTAAATAGAATCTCTCGTCCCGCTCAAACCCCTATTATTCGTTCATATCTTCTATGAAAACCAAACCAAGGTCTGTAATTGCATCCCAAGCCCAAGTCAGAGCCCAATTGACTTGGCCCCAATTTCAGTAATATGAGACAAGAGAACAGTTCTTCTTTTTTTTCTTTTTCTATCTACACTCATTGATATAATTAATCTCGCGTGAATGTTATATTCAACTACTATGAATCACATTAGTTAAATAAATAAATAAATAAAATAAAATAAAACTAAGAAAAAAATGGTAAGCATGAATTACTGAGACAATCTTTCACTATCATGAAACATGAACAATTATTTTTTTTTTTTTTAATAACACCAAACGTAATATTATAGCTAAATGAACAAAATATTATGCCCTTAAAAGTACAAAGTGAAAATCATACAATACAATTGGCATACAATTTTTTTTTTTTTTAAAAAGTAAAGTTAGAAATCATTAAAAAAATATCATGAAAATAATCATAAAAGATTCTCCATCATTAGATTATATATACAATAAAACACTACATACTAATTAAAAGATAAAAAAATTTCATAATATTTTTTTTCATAATTCCTAATATATATTTTTTTTATTTAAAATACGCCATGCTTTTTTATTTGTTGTGATGGGGATTTTTTCCACGACTGAATCATTTGGACTCACTTTTCTAGAGTATATTTAGTTTAGCAGCAATCATTTGTAAATCATAGGTGTCAATTAGGCCTAAGAAACGTCAACAAAAGGTAAACCCAACTTATCCCATTTTACCACACGCCCCAAAGTTCACCTCTTTTAGGTTACTTATGCGGGGTACATCATGTTTATTTCTTTATTAATTTTACGCACAACCAAAAAAAAAAAAAAAAAAAGAAAAGAAAAGTATCTTCATACACTTGTTGAAAATTATTGGGCAAACATGTTGTCCAGAACTTAATTTAATGAGGCGACTATGGGGCTCCTCACTCGATACACCCCATCATCCCACACCAAGGAACCTGAAAGCACATATTTGCTAATGGTGCCGTTGACTGTCACAACGAATGATTGCTTCTGCCCTAGAGATTTGAATGTAAGGACACTCGGATCAACTCTGACCTCAAGGCCCGGTGGAGGAACCACAGTTGCCTGGTAAACGGACACAGGTGAGCCAACATTGGTCACAGTCCTATGGAACACACGGGTGATGGGTGCAGTACTGCTTTGAGTAGACAGTGCGAAAGAAGGCATGTTTAGGTCCCACACGGTTCCATTGTTGGCTTTAGTGCAGGTAGTACTGTTATCTCCAGTAACAAGACTCAATGACTTGTTGCTATATCCTTGTCCACATAAAAACGTCACATAATCAGCCTCTCCGATATCGTAGACTAAACCAGGATTTGCAGCTTTTACAGGATCTATATGGCCTGCCCCATATGCGAATTCAGCATCACTATTGGTTTCTACACTCATGGGAGAAGCTGGAAAAAAATAATAATAATAATAAGTGAGTTGCAAGTAATGAGACCACTCCATTTCTTTTTCTCTTTTTATCATTTGTGTATCTCACTGATCAGTCAGTGGCCTTGAACAACTCTCTTCTTTCAAGTTGTTTATTAAGGTAACTTAAGATCTCAAGTATTTATATATTTAAAAAGAAAGACTACAAAGTACAAAAAGAAAAATGTAGTTCAAAATTTTGACCAAAGAACTGAAAGTTTAATAGATGGATAAATTACAAATACAATATAGATTGTTTTCTGTTATTTAAAAAATTACAAATACCCCCTTATTAGAATTTTTTATTTAACAAAATTAACTAAAAAAAATAAAATTCATAATTGTTCTCCTATACAATAATAAAATTACCTAAATTATTAATTAAAATATGTTTTTAATATCATTAAAAACTGTTAAGTAACTTAATAATTTATTAATAAAATGGGTGATTTATTATGAAATTAGAAATCTCAGGAAGTGGAATGTAATTTTTAAAATTATAGGGGACAATTCATATTTTAATTAAATCTCGGGAGGGTGTATTTGTAATTTAACCTTTATGGATTAAATTTCAATTTAGTTTGCGGTGAGCTACACCCATATGGTTTACACACTTTATTTTGTTAACTACTTTTCAAGCTACTATTTCAGTAATATTATTATATAATTTACCAGTTGTCATTAGAGCAGATTTAATAGCTGCAGGAGACCATTCTGGATTAAATGACTTCACGTAAGCAGCTGCTCCAGCAGCATGTGGGCAGGACATGGAGGTTCCGGAGATGATATTATATGGAACCACTCTTGTATCTCCTTCCGTTCCCGTCGCTGTCGTAGCTTCTGACCATGCAGCAAGAATATCCACTCCAGGTGCAGTTAAATCGGGCTACAGGTCCAAATAAAATGTTGCAAAAATAATTCAAGATGAAGAAAATGATACGTTAATGATCATAAAACCACATAAAATAAAAATAAAAATGGTCTCACTAGTTACCTTGAGGATGTCCGTTGTAATTGGGTTTGGTCCCCTTGATGAAAACGAAGCAACAACCGGTGCCAATTCGTCTTTCCTCTCAATACTCTTCGCTATGTTTGCCGTTGGATTACTGCACAATTAGTTTTATCAATAGTCATTTTTTACGCACAATGACAATGATATATGTATGTACATATAGATATAGATACCTAGTTGAATTTATATAGAGAGAAACTTGGGAGCCGTTTTGAGGGGTCATGTAGGATGCAGATAAGGGGAACAAGAAGGCAACATCTCCTAATCTATCGCCTTGCATTACTGTACCAATTGCACCTGCTTGTAATGTTGATGTCCCGTCATGCAACTGATCACATAGAACGATTGTACCATTTACCAATGTTGCATTCAATGAGCCTGGGTAGCAGTATCTGCATTTCATTTCAAATAAATAAATAATATATCTCAATTATAAAATGTTCATAATTTTCTTTTTCATAGTAATTGAATTTTTGATAAATTACACTTAAATTTCACATGAATTTTACTTCAGTCTGGCATCTTTTTATTACAACAATTAAAAAATGAGTGAATAAGTAAAATTTGAAAGAAAGTAGAAGATTGAAAAATATAATTTCCCCTTAAATTTTAGATTACCTAGATTCAGATCCATGATAACCTGCTGTAGTATTCGGTGCATCCCCACCATAAATTAAAGGGTACATGCTGTTAAGATCGAAGGTGTTTATGGAGATACCCTACATTTGGAAATAGGGTTTAGGAACATTAAATTAAGCACATCTAAAGAACAGAGGCCAACCTAACTCTAAACAGCTTTATTGAAAAATATCAAAACTTGTTTGATGAATTATTTCTAAAATTTATTAGAAAAAAAGAGTCTCACTTTTTAGAAAACATCAAAAAAGTTCATTAGAGGGTTGGCCTAGTGGTTCAGGGGCTTCTATAACAGCCATGATGCTTGAGTTTGAGTCTTATTTCTGTGAATGCTGTTTCCATTCTTCTATTTCCTTTCCTTCTCTTGGCAGAAAACACCAAAAAGTTGTTTTCAATTTTGTGAACTTTAATTTGGCCAAGTCAAAACCCCTCCATTGAACTCTTATTTGGTGAAAATAACAACTCAATTTATTTTATTTTTTTCATAAATCCTCTAAGGAAAACCCACATAATTGAGTAAGGATAAAGTAAATTTTTTTTTTTTTTTTCCTTTCTTTGACAATATTAACAGAGTAACATTTTACTGTGAATTAGAGTAACATGTTATGTTACTGTCAAATAGAATAATTGTTAAACAGAGTAACATATTACTGTAAGATAGAGTAACATGTTACTGTTATTGTTTACATTAATTTCTACAGTAATAAATTTTTTTTTTTAAGAATTTCGTAGTCAATATAGATCTTATTTGATAGATCTCAATGAGAAAATTTTAAAAATATTAATTTTATTAAAAACCGACATCTACATCAAAAGTTATATTATTTTAAAGTTTAATATTTTGATTATAGTGACATTTGTTGGACTTTTCAATAAAACTTTTTGTGTTTTTTTCTTAATGTATTAAAATTTTATTATGAGGGTGTTTAGACCAAATCCCCCAAAAACTAAAAGGGATATAAGAACAATATGTGTTTGCAAAAATTTTGTTTTTTTGTGTCTGAAAACACAAAAATGTAAACGAGAACTGAAATTAAAGATCGAAAACAGAACAACTGCCAAGTTTAGTTGTGCTTTTGTATTTAATGTTTTTTTTATTTTTTAGTAAATCTAGAGAACTTAGTTAGCCAACTATTTCCGAAATGTATTTATTTCAGAAAAAAAATTCAGAGCACAAACCCATTTTTAAGAAACACTAAAAAGTTGTTTGGGCACAAAGATTTTTTTTTTTTTTTTTTTTGATCAGTTTCCTCACAAAGATGAAAACAATGGGCACGTGCTTGCTCACCTCGTAAACCATATTGTTACCCAGCATTACTTTGGTGACAAACTTTCTGTCTATCGTGCTAGCAGCAACTGAGAGAGACCAAGGTGAAAAATTCGTAATTGATGCAGAACTCGGACCCCAATTACCAGCAGAGTTGGAGGTGAGGATTCCATTCTTCATAGAATGGAAAGCTCCAATGGCAATCACATCATTGAAGTAGTCCAAAGGAATGAACCCCCCAACTGAAAGAGATATTAAGTCAACTCCATCCGCTATCGCATCGTCAAATGCAGCAAGGATATCAGCAGTATAACAGCCATCAGACCAACAAATCTTGTACACGGCAATGCGGGCAGAGGGAACCGCCCCTCGAGCCGTTCCTGGGGCAAGCCCAAATAAGCTGACATTGCTTACTAAGCGCCCAGCTGCTGTTGAAGAAGTGTGAGAGCCATGACCTTCTGAATCTCTTGGTGATTGAATGTCTCCTGGAGCAAAATTTCCACCAATTCTGTAGTACTTAGCTCCTATAATTTTACTGCAAAAGTATTTGAATTTTTGTTAAAATAATTAAGGTTCAGACATATGTGCATTGTAATGACTGTGGGGTGCTAGATTAGTAGTAAAAATTACTTGTTGCAAGTGAAATTGGATGAGGATTGACAAGTGCCGTTCCATTTGCTTGGAGGAGGACCAAATCCATCGTCGCTGAAGCTATCGGATTCAGGCCAGATTCCAGTGTCAAGCATTCCGACTATGATGTTACTTTCAGCTCCTACTCTCTTGACTTCTTGAGGGAAGCCCATGAAGTCCCATGACCTTGTTGTCAAAAGCTGCTTCTTTTCATTTGGGATCACAGACACCACACCTTCCATGCCTATTAGATTAAAGGTAAAAATTAAGCTAATGGTCTAGTAATTTATCTCTTGTATTAATTTAGTCCTTCTAGTTTTAATTTGATTTATTTTGAACTTCAATTTCTGACACTTTGTCAATTTAATCAAATTTATAACATCTTAAATAAAACCAAGAGCAATATGGTTCATTCAAAATAGATTAAACCATTTACAATTAAATCCTAAGAAACCCGTACAGAAAACCCAGTCTCAATTTCATAAGTCTATTTCTTAATATTTTGGGCCATTATGCCTAAGCTCTAATTTCTTTGTGTTAAAAGGACACATTTGTCTAAAAAAATAACTATTTATTGAAATCATCCTATGTATCTATCTTGAAATCACCCAATTTATCAATCCATTGAAATTCACCAAGTCTATTTTTCTATATGTTAAAATTCACTAAATTACCTATATGTTGAAATGTGACACATGTCACTCATTCAACATATGAGTTGAATATCACACATTCTTCTACCTCACCACTACCACCTGCCACTGCCGCACGCCAACGACTTTTCCAGCACATCCTTATCATCTATTAAGATTTTACCTTAAATATAATATCTTATACTCTCTTTAAATTAGACTTTTAACAAATTTTCTCTTAGATATCCTTCTCCCTCTAAGTTATCTTAACAAAGATAGATTAAATTGATAATATTTTAAATTTTAGGATTTAAATAATAAAGCAATTAAAAGGTTTGATATTTTTTTTATTTTTTTTTGACAACCAAATCTTGGATTTTTTTTTTTTTTTTTTTGTAATTTCTTTAAATGAAATTTAGAATAGAAAAATGATTCATTCCCCTAATTTTGTCCTAAGATGAGAGAGAGAGAGAGAGAGAGAGAGAGAGAGAGAGAGAGGTGCAAAACCGTTTCACATATTTTAGTCATGTCATTAAGGGTGGAATTGAGAGATTTTAATTAGGGGATGTAGCGGATTGCTTAGAATATTAAGTGGATGCAATAAGAAAGTAGGTGTACAGGCTGAATGTGTTGTATAAGTAGAAGCTCATATTCCCACAATCATTTTGAAAAAAGTAAATAAACTATTTTGCTTTTCAATTTCAGTTTAATTTTTAAAAAGAAATTATCAATTTGATTAAATCAACAACAATGCTACTCATCCAAAATTCTAAAGTGTTATGTGTGGTGTGGGTGTGGATGATGAGAACATTAAGGAGTTTGTCTCTATTCTAAATTGCACAAGTCAGAAACTTTCCCTTAAATATCTAGGATTTCCTATTGGTGCTAGTCCACAAGGTAGAAAGATTTGGCAACCTGTGGTTGATAAGATCAGGTGTAAGTTGGCATCTTGGAAGAGAAAATTTCTATCATTTGCTAGTAGGTTGACATTGATAAAGTTAGTAGTGTCTAATTTACCTTGCTATTATCTTTGTTTGTAATTCCTAAAGGTGGCCAAGGTGATTGATAGGTTTCAGGCATCTTTTCTTTTCTTTTTGTGTGTGTGTGTGTGTGTGTGTGTGTGTGTGTGTGTGTGTTGGGGAGGGGAGCTCCGATCTAAAGAGAAAGGTGCATATGGTTAAATAGGGGGAAGTGAAAAAGCCAAAAGAGCAAGGAGGGTTAGGTGTTAGAAGGATTAGGGAGATGAATGAGGCTCTATTATTGAAATGGTGGTGGAGGTATGGAGTAGATGAAAATGCTCTGTGGAAACAAGTGTTGGTTAGCAAGTATGGTTCTCAAGGGGGAAGATGGCTGCCTAACTTGATCACTGCAGATAAAGGGAAGGTTTCCAGGATTTGGAGTGACATTTTGCTTGTAGTAAGATCTAACTATCCACTGTATGACTTTTAGGCAAGTAAAATAAGGATAAAGATTGGTGATGGTTGTATAATTCAGTTTTGAATGACAAGTGGGACATGAATATTCTAATTAAAGAGGAATTTCCTAGGTTGTTTAGCCTATCCATGGATAAGGAAGGATCTTTGAAGGAGTTTGCTCAAAGAAGGCAGAGTTCTGGGGAGTGGGTGTTCAACTTTAGAAGACCCCTTTTAGCTTGGGAAGAGGAGGAGGTTATTAGATTACAAGGGATGCTGTCAAATGCATCATATCATAGTTCAAACAGCCATGATACATTGATCTAGGTGGCTGCCTCTTCAGGTCTTTTTTCTTTGGCATCAGTCAAAAATTGGTGTGAAGCTAGATGTGGGTATAAGTTGAAAGTAGCAAAGTGGTTGTGGCAAAATGTAGCTCCCCCAAAGGTACAATTTTTTTGGTGGTTAGCTTGGAAAGACAAGGTTAAAACAACAGGGTTCTTGCACAACATTGGGGTCATTAGAAGCAGTGAAGAATCTATGTGCCCTTTTTGCAAAGCTGAGGTTGAAACAGGTTCTCATGTGCTTATTCATTGCCCAAGAGTATGGAAGGTGTGGTCAAATTTGCTAGATTGGTGGGGAATCAGTTGGGTAACACCTGCAAATGTGGAGGGTCTGATGAGTTGGTAGATGGGGGTTAAGTTTAAAAAATTGGAATTGCAGGTTTGGAAACTGTTACCTTTTGCAATGTTGTGGTCCATTTGGAAGGTAAGGAATGAATGTGTATTCAATGGCCTTAATCTGAATTTTGCTGATGTGAAGGAGCTTGTAAAGGTAAGAGTGGCAATGTGGGCCAAATCAAGTTTGAAGGGTATCCATTTTTCAATCCATGATTTGGTCTCAAACATAAGGGAGGTTAGAGTATGCATTGGTAGAGGTTGAGACGGTCTTGAGCTTTGGAGTAAGGTCTGCTGTGTATATAAATAGGGTGTGCTGTAGGTTTTGTTCTGCTGTGGTCCTTTGTTTGATGCCTTGTTGCTGGTTGGGCTCTGAACTATCCCTGCTTGTTGCTGCTCCTACCACTTGCTGTTGATTGTTGGTAGTGCTCCTGTTGCTGCTGCTTTTTGGTGTTGTTAAGTGCTGTTTTGGTTGCTGATTTTGGGTGCTGTTTTATTTGGTGTTTTGGGTGCTGATGTTGGTATTTTAGTGCTGATTTTAGTGTTGTTTGTTATGTTTATTGCTAGTTTTTTTTCTTGGCTTTGTTTGGTTGCTCACCAACTCTTGATGACGTGCTAGCAAGGGATTGGGCGGGCGTATTGGTGCCAATCTAGTTGGGATTTATATGTCTCGCTATGATGCTTTTTGCACTTATCTATTTTCCTTTCTTGATGTAATGATTTCTTTGTTCATCAATAAAAGTTTTATTTTGCCGATCAAAAAAAAAAAGGAAGAGTATATATCATAGTTTATGCAATTATTTGAAGATTATAATTCACTTACCAGCTAGTTTCTTCTTCTCTTCTTCAGTCAACTTTGCTACGAAGCCGTTAAAGCTCCTTTGATAGCTGTGAAGTAAAGACTCTGATGCCCTACTGTTGAATTTATTCAAATATTATATAAGTTAGACAGCATATATGTAATTTACGAAACTGAGCAATTTGGATGCGCTTCAATTGATATTTACTTTGGCTTTTCCTTTTTCTGTTTTTTAATGCTTGAAACATTATTGAGAGAATATCTTCTGCAATTTTTTTTTACATACACAGAATCTGATCACATAATCAAACACAATTTTTTTACTTGAAATAGGACTCATAGATAGGGTTAGATCTTATTCTATGATTGAATTTTATGCATTTAGAATTTTTCTATCTTTTGTTTAATAATGCTAAAAGATTATAACCACATCATTTAAGATTGATTTTTTGTACAAAATTATGTTTGCATATCAAATTTTTTTTTTTTTTGGTTGCACTTTTCATGTATAAAATTGTGGTCACACTTTCTTTTTGCATCTGATGTGTAACTGTAAAACGAATCCAATTATTTGAAATCGAATCGTGTTTGATTTATTCGATAGGTTTATATGCACTATATATAAAAATAAAAATAAAAATAAGAATAAAAAAACTGCTTAAGTTCAACTCAATTAAAACTTGTTTGAGATTGATTTAAAATATAAATCAATTGGTATGAACACATTTTATAATTTATCGCTATTCAAAGGTCAATAAACAAAACAGAAAGTGTAAAATGACCTGCCCACAACTTCTTCTAGCATGCTAGTGTGCAAGGATGATGCTGAAAAATCACCCTTCAGAATGTCACCCATGTACACAATGTATATCTGCAACCACAAATTGATCATCACGAGTCAATTTTATCAGAATTAATGTGCTAAACAAAAAATCAAATTTTTAAGGTTTTTTTTTATATTATATATACTTAAGGGAGATTTGGGGATAGGAAAACGATATTGAAGGGTCGAAATAGAGTACTAACTTAGCTGATTCTCTCACAAGAATATGATATTTTTTCACTACACCAACAACCCTTGTTTTAATTATTAAGCTCAATATGCCTATCTATGATGCTTTAGAATACAAAAAGTAATATATATTTGAAAAAAATAAAAAAAATAAAAAGTTTAAAAAGCTAATTATTTTTTGCGATTTTTCTTTTTTGGTCCTTTCAAGACTTGTATACAATTTTTTAAAAAACCTTTTACTACTCTGGTCTATCTAATCGAGTAAAATCCATACAGGTTTTTGAATTTTTTTTAAAAAATTCACTAAAGTGAAAAAAAAAAATCAATAAAAAAGATACTAAAAAAAGTAACTCCAAACACCATTAAATAATAACTGGAATTATTTATATGGCCAAAACTTGTAGACCTCATTACAAGGTGATGAGTTTAACTTTCTTTATCCCTTTAATATATCCGAAAAATAAGTTATCAATAAGCCGGATCATAGGAGAACCAACTTTCAAAGAATCAAAATTATTGGGCTTTGTTTGTTTTCAGAGGTAAAATTGAGGAGATTCATAGTGAGAAAATTAAGTAAAATTGTGTTTGTTTTGATGATAGTTGTTAGTGTAGGAATTGTTAAATTATTTTTATATAAAATAATAAAACAAATAAAAAATACAAAAACTTAAATATTAATGTTAAAAAAAAATGCCCAACATGTAAAAAATAAAAAAATAAAAAAATTTCTAATCCCCTCACTATTTTTCTAATACCACATATATCTCCTCCATCTCAATCCCCTTTCTAACCTCCATCCTAATCCCCTACTCCATCTTAATTCATTTCCCAACTCTACAAACAAATATAATACTAAATGAGTCTCACCTCCATCCTAATCCCATCTCACCCTCTATACCCAAAACAAACGGGCCTTAGAGCAAGGTCATAAGAGTTGGAGCATCAACTCACACACTAATATAGTGTTCCTGGACCAATCAAAGCATCACTCATAGTATGGGTGACTCAGACCTAACCACCTTGGTCGGCTATGAGATAGACCCGGTGGAGTTAGAATACTAAAATTAGAGAGGTCAAAGTGAAATTAGAAATAAAAAAACAAAGGTTTTGAGGGAAGGGGCCATTAATGAAAGATAATCAGCTTGTTTGGTTTAATTTTTCACGATTCATTTTTTAGAAAATTAATTTTTTTTATTTTCACTGGATCTTTTTAATATTTTAAACAATTTTTTTAATTTTTACATACACTTAACATAAATACACTTAAAAAGTTTAATATTTGTTTAAAAAATATATATTTAAAAAAATTCACTAAACACCAAAAATACAAAAATAATAATAAAATAAAAATCAGTACATTTTCGTATTTTTGTGTATTTATTAATTTTTTAAAATATTTTTTTACAAATATTTTATTTTTTAGATACATCTAAGCAAGGTGCATCTAAACAAGTTTTTAAAAAAATTCTTCAAATTTTAAAAATATTCACTAAAAACAAAAATACATGAAAAACAAAAATTGAATATAGAAAATTGAAACCAAACACAATGAATAATATTTCATGGGCTTGCAAAGAATTACTCAAAATATATGGTTTTAAAAAAAAAAATTAAAAAATAATTTGTGGTTCAGGCCCTGGGGGAGATAAGATGAACCACATTCTCTGTGCGACTTTATTTATCAGTACACTACACAAATATGTCACCGTGAACTTTATTGTTCAAAAATCGACCAATAAAAAGGAAAATTAAAAACCATAGTAGAGTAGAGAAATATGCCTGTTGATCACCCTCAGATTGCCCAGTACTACAAGTAATAAGAAGAGCACATGTGAAGCTGATCAAGAGAAGCCATGAAGTAGTAGTATGAGGTATGTGATTAGCCATCGTCTAGAACACTTGAGACCTGTATTGTGTGATATGTTTTCCAGTGAAATAACTAATGAATTAATGGGCTTTTTATAGCAAGAAAATATGTGGAACTTACCTCCCACCCTCCTTCCCTTGAATTCTCAAATTTCTGTATGTTGTTATAACCGCTGCCAAACAATTGTCCAAAGTTGGATTTAACAATGATCTCTTGAATCTTCTCTATGAAAATGGAATTCATTAATTAGTTATTTAACAAAAACAAACGTGTTAAACGAACCAAAAAATATAAACAAAAATGTTTTTGAAAAAAATTTATCATAACAACTCATTTATTTTAGAAAATGCCCAAAAGTTAATTACTATTTTTTTTTTTTTTTTGAAAATTGCTTTTGTATAAAAATAAAACAGCTATAATTTTTTGTTATTTTATTTTATGGTAAATTACAAATACACTCCCTGAGATTTGCTTAAAATACGAATTGCCCTATGTGGTTAGGAAAATTACAAATACCTCCCTGTCATAATTTTTTATTTAATAGAATTAATTGAAAAAGTGAAATTTGTAACTATTTACCTATACAATAATAGAATTATCTTAATTATTAATTGAAATAAAATTTTAACATTATTAAAAACTGTTAATTAACTTGATGATTTATTAATAAAAAGACCTATTTGTTATGAAATTAGAAACTTTAGGAAGCATAATGTAATTTCTAGAACCACAAGGAAAATTTATAATTTAAGTAAATCTCAAGGGGTGTGTTTGTAATTTATCCTTTGTTTTTTAAGGTTAATTGTACTTTTGACGGCTGTAGTTTGATCAAAGTTTCACTTTGGCCCTTATTTTTTCAAGTTTCACTTATCATTAGAATTTTAAACAGGAAAAAAAGGAGACTTACGGATAGGTCCTATAGATAAACTTATTGTCCAATAGATCCTATGATAATTAATGGCTTTTTTTTTAAACACTATTTAACAAATGTCACTAATTATTAATTTTCAAAGATAGTTTCAAAATTTTGTTATAAAAAATGTCACTAATTATAAGTTTTAGCAATAGTTTAAAAAAAAACGTCACAAAAAAAAAAAGTCACTAATTTTCAACTTTCAGCGACAATTTGAAAATTCAACACAGAAAAACGTCACTCATTATTAATTTTTAACGACATATGTAAAATATTGTTACAAAAAATTATTTTTAACGATAATTTTACTAGGACTTGCTTTTAATAGGACTTAATAGAAATTAATTCCAACTATTAAGACATCTTGGTAGTTTACCCCAGAAAAATGCCACGTGTAAAACTAAAGATTTTTTTTGGGTGAATAATGTAAAACTGTAAAACGAGAGATACCAAAATAGAATTAAAAATATATATATATGGACTATTGATGTATATTTATTCACAATGGTCCCTATTGTCTCTTTGGAATTTCGCTTTGGCCCTTCTAATTTTGTACATTGTCTTTTTCCATTTAAAATGTTAATGGTCCATAACGAACGGACAACATTGTAACAAAACTGAAAATGGGATTTAAATTGTTTAAATTAAAAGTACAGAGACTAATGATATAATTTACCCTTTAAAATTAATTATCCCATACATTGCACAGTTGAATGCTAGTACATACATTTGGAAATGTCAAACTTAGAAAAAAAAAAAAAAAAAAAAAATTTACTCTATAAATAAACCATTTCACTGCTTTGATAAATTTCTCATTTAATATTTTCAATAATGGTGAGTGTGGTGAATATTGATGGGTGGTGTAATTTTAGGAAAACTTACGTATAAGTTTTAATAAGTGAACTTATTATCCAATAAGTTCTATGATAATTAATAGTGTTTTTTATCAAATGTTATTAAAAAAAATATTACTAATTGTTAATTTTCAGCTATAGTTTGAAAATTGTCACAAAAAAATCACTAATTAAAAGTTTTAGCAACGGTTCAAAAAAATCATCACAAAAAAAGTCACTAATTTTCAATTTTCAGCGACAGTTTGAAAAATTCGTGATAGAAAAATGTCACTAATTGTAAGTCTTAACAACAATTTATAAAAATCATGACAAAAAAAAATTACTAATTATTAATTTTTAGCGATATATGCGAAAAATAGTCACAAAAAACTATTTTTAGCGACTATTTTACTAGAACTAATTTTAATGAGAATTAAGTCCTACTATTAAGACTTATTAATAATTTATCTGTAATTTTTATTGTGTAAATGTTAAACGCAAACAATAAAAATTTACTCTATAAATAAACCATTTCACCGTTTTGATAAATTTTTTTTTTTTTAATATTTCAATGTGATAGTGAGTTCAATGAATTTCACTTTTAAATAAATGGGGGTAAACTGATACAGTAAGATTTTTTTTTTTTTTTTTTAGAGGAAATATCATTTTTTCCCCCTCTCAAACTATCACGTGTTTTTCACGTTGACCCTCATATTTCGATTTATTTCAATTTAGTATATGAACTTTTCACAAATTGATTAATTAAACCCCTGTCGTCACCTTTCGTCCACAATTGGACGAAATGTGCTGATGTGGGGGGGGGGGGGGGCAAATTGATTTTTAAAGTATAGTTTGGGGGCCAAATTGATTTTTAATTTGGGGGTAAATTGATTTTTAAGGTATAATTTGGGAGGTAAAATAAAATTTTAAATGAATTTTGGTGCTACGTCAGCACATTCCGTCTAATTGTAGACGAAATGTGACGGCAGGGGCCAAATTGATCAAAATTTGAAAGTTTGTGTATAAAATTGATATTAATTGAAGTCTTAGGTCAACGTGAAAAACGTGTAATAGTTTTGGAGGCAAAATGATATTTTCTCTTTTTTTTTTTTAATCATTAAAAGAAAGGAAGGTTTATTGATGATACAAACATACAATGATTACATAAATAAAGGAGAGGGAATGCAAAAAACATCGCAACATAACTAACACGATCCTAATTAAGTTGACACAAAAAAATATACCCAATCATTTGCTGACAAACACTTCAAGGTTGGTGAGAAACTACCAACAAATGAAGAAGAAGAAAAAAAAAAAAAAAATCACAAAAGACGGCAAATAAACAGCTGCTTACCATAACAGTGGTAATACCGCCCCAGCATCTACAATCCATATAGACAATCCACCACACTCCAAGCAACCAGACAGCAGCACAACCACTCCAACCTCTTTTCTTCGAAGGCCGATGCTCCTGCTGACCAGTGCCAGCTTTGGGCACAAGCGACACAAATCGTGGCTTGGGGCTCCCGAAAATTGCTGTAAAAAAAACGTTAAAAATTAAAAAAAATATATATCTTTTTTTTTTTTTTTTTGGTTATTATACTTGCTAAAAAGGGTCCCTAAAAAAACAAAAAACAAAAAAATTATTGATATGGTGAATTATTTAAAACTAATTGATGGTTATTTTTCAAATATAGAAATTGTATATAGAACATTATTGATTATAGTTATTACTTATAATTATTTATAAGAAAAAGGAATGTTTCAAATTTAAAATTGATTAAATCATGCATTTAGTGAAGTATTGGTTGATAAGTTGATTAAAAAAACATGATTAGTAATTTTACAGTTAAAAATGTGAAAATTCAGAAAATTTAAATAAAATTTAAATTATCAACTAGTTCACCAAAAAATAATTCAAATATCGGTTCGTATTAGAATTCTACTTTGAATCATATATATATAAAATCTCATATTAAAATCTTATTTTGGACCCCGAAAAAGGCAGAGCCAGCTCTGCTTCTACCCTGATGAATCTGATTCACATAATCATTAACAGAATAGAACCTCCCTATTGAATGTGATTTCAGCCAAAGATACCCTAATTTTTATGAGTTCACAGAGTTCCTTATGATCTGGTTGCACCCATTAAATAAGTAGTCATTCCTATGCTTCCACAAAGACCATAAGGTAGTCAAAGGGATAGATCTCCAAATCTGTGCTTCACCTTTTCTGAATCTCCAACCACTCTATCAAAGTAGCAAACTAGCCACTGATCTAGGGGTTACCCATTGCATACCCCACCAATTCAAAATATTAGACCAGATTATCCAAACAAAGGGGCAAAGCACCAACACATGATCCACAGACTCAATCTCAGAATGGCAGAACACACATTCAAGATTCACCTCATCACTCAGAACACCAATTCTGTGCAAATGCTCAGTTGTCTTTAATTTACCTTTCCAAGCAAGCCAAGAGAAAAATTGTGCTTTAGGTGGAGAAGGGTTGTTCCAGACCATACCAAGTGTAATATCACCAGGGCCCAAGGACTCCTCACACCATTTATAAGCAAAGCAAATTTTGAAACCACCTGAAGAATCAGCCACCCAACTGATGCAGTCCCTAAAACCCATCCTAAGAACAGGACCATCACCAAGTTCTATAAGCATTCTGAGCTCTTCTTCTTCCTCGCATGCCAACAATGCTCTTTTAAAAATAAATGACCAAGAATTCTGAGTTCTTTTTGTCAATTGCGTACTCCAAGTGGAATCTTTTTCCAAGGATAAATAGGAAAGTCTTGGGCATTGAAAATTTAAGCAGGTAGTACCCCTCCAATTATCCACCCAGAAATTGATTCTCTCCCCATCCCCAATGTTGATCACTGTATTGTTCATATAGAAGTTAAATAGCCTCGTATTAGCCTCGTATTAGCCTGGTCAACAAGTATGATGTCACCCCACACCCTTGAAACACTATGCCAAAATTGGACTTTAGTGGCGGTTTTTTACCACCGTTAAAGGATGTAAAACCGCTGTTAAAGCCTTTAACGGCAGTAATTTAGGACCGCCGTTAATACTCGTGTCGGAAAAGGTACAATCGTCATAAAAGGGTAAATTACCGTTGTTAAAAGTTGACCAAAAACGGCAGTAATATAGGACCAAAAACGGCGGTTCTTTACGGCCGTAAATAGATTCAAATTTAAAAAAAAATAATTCTCTCTTCTTGCACCCCCTAGGTCTCGAACCCTTGACCTCTAATCCACGCATGCCAACCACTCCACTATAGCCACTCTATATGAAATATATCCTTAACGGCGGTAATGAGAGGACTTTAGCGGCGGTTTCGTTACCGCCGTTAAAAGAGGGCTTTAGTGGCAGTTTTTTTAATGGCAGTTTCATTACCGCCGTTAAGGATACTTTAGCGGCGATTTTTTTAACAGCGGTAACGAAACCGCCGTTAAAAAAACTGCCGTTAATGCCCTGTTTTGACGTAGTGAAATATAATTTGCTTCCACAAAGAATAGGAACCATCTGCCACCCTCTGACTTGAATTTGCTGCATATAAGCTTCTTCCACAGTGAATCATTTTCCACCCCAAGCCTCCACCACCATTTATGTAGTAGGCAATCATTCACAACCCTTATATTTCTGATCCCCAAGCCACCCTGCTTCTTGTCCTTTGTAATTTCCTTCCAGTTCACAAGATGAACCATTTGGTTTCAGAATCTTTCCACAAAAATGCTGCTTGGACCTTATCTATTTCATTGGCAACACACTTTGGCATCGTAAACAGTGACATATGATAAACTGGAAGTGAAGAAAGGATTGATTCAATAAGTATGACTCTACCTGCAAAGGACAACAGCCTCCTCTTCCACCCAGTTAATTTCTTCTTATATTTCTCCACCACAGGTTTCCAAAAGTTGCTCCCTTGGCTGGGTTAGCAACCAATGGCATCCCAAGATACTTTAAGGGTAATTTCTGATAAGTACAATTTAATCTTGAAGCATACACAGCAACAATATCTTCAGGTACTCAGATTCCACACACCACACTCTTGTGAAAATTGATCTTCAAGCCTGATATTTTTTAAAACACCTCAGGATCCTCTTTAACTATTGCCACTTCAGCCCACTCAGCTTCATAGAAAATGATGGTATCATCTGCAAACTACAGATGGGAGACATTAACTCCATTTTCCAATAGAGACTCCCTTAATTAGGCCCAACTCCTTTGCTCTTGCCAGCAACAAATTCAGCCCCTTAGCTACAATATTGAAGAGGAATGGTGATAGTGGTTCCCCTTGCCTCAATCCTTTTTGTGGGCAGAATTCAAATGTAGGAGATCCATTAACAAGCACAGATACTCTAGTAGAATTAATGCAAGAGATCTAATCCAGTTGACCCACTTAGGACCAAAACCAACATTTGACATCATATGCAAAAAGAAAAAAAATAATAATAATAAAAATAAATTAAAATAAATAAATCCAATTCACCGTGTCATATACTTTTTGGAAATCAAGCTTCAAAATTAGACCTATGTTTCTGGATTTTTTCCACCAATCCACCACTTCATTGACAATCAAGAACCCATCCATGATGCATCTCCTTCCTAAAAAGGCAAACTGAGTTTTATCAATCACTGCTGGTAACACTTTTCAGCCTATTAGCAAGAACTTTAGAAAGTATCTCGTAGGTAGAGTTTATGAGTCTGATTGGTTTGTAATCCTGAAGGCTCGAGGGATTGTCCTTGGGAATTAAGGTGATGAAAGAGCAGTTCAACCCACTGACCAGATTGATGTTTTCATAAAAGTCCTTCAGGATCTGATTACGTCTTTCCGGCCCTTTTTGAAGCAAGTCATATTGAAGCCATCTGCCCAGGTGCCTTGTGGCCATCACATTCATCAATTGCAGCCCATATTTCTTCCTCAAAGAATTCAATCTCAATCTAATACTTTTATAAAAGTGTAAAGAGTTTGTCATGTTTTCTACTGTTTTTTTAATTTCAATTTTATCCTTACTATATTTTCTAAAAGTCATGAAGAGTCCTATATAAACCTTTTTTTTTTTGTAGTTTAATACTCAAAAACGATGGGTGTTATTCAGTAATTTCGGAATATAGACACGTAGTATTCCATAACATAGTGATTGGTGAAGAAGGTGGATAGGTGGAGTATTGTGTTGGGTGATTGGGAAACATGAGGAACATATTGAATGATGATTGGTTAAAGAGTCCAGATACATGGGACTCCGGGAACATTGAATAATTTCCCAAAAAGGATATATCTGCTTCCAAGAGTCCTATATAAATATAAACAAACTATCTTCCTTCTTGTCCAAAAAAAAAAATCGTCTCCCTATTTTTTACATTGATGATGATTGAAAAACAAAAAATAATTATTGGTTCTTATTTCATGTGTCTGCTTCCAAACTGATATACAAAATATTTACAATTATCTATCATGGATCAAATTACTGTGAATAATTTTGGTTGAATCATAAAGTTATATGCATTCGTTCGAATCTAGATAGAGGAAAATGCATGTGTTTTTAAAATAAAAATTTGTGCTATATCTCAAAAATTTGCAAATTATCTTCATACACTTTCTTTTGATTTTTTATATTTTATCAATTTTGGTTATTAAAGATACTGGAATTTCTTCATATTTTATATCTAAATTATGCTTTTACATGAAAATCTAATATTAAATAATCTAAAATAGAATTAAAAAGTAAAATATTGGTAAAAAAATTTATAAATTCAAACATGTACTAATTTTTTATTATTATAAATTTTTTCCAAAAAGAATATACAACAAATTATTTTCTCAGTGTATTTAGATTAAGTGAATTTAAATCTAAAAGCCAAATTAAAAAAATAAAAAAAGTATTAAATTAAGTGAATCTAAAAAAAAATAAAAGGGTTATTAAAAAAAGTGTAAAATTAAAAAATAAAAAAGTATTAAATTAAGTGAATCTAAATAAAAAATAAAAACGTTATTAAAAAAAACAATATCAAAAACAAAAAAATATGAAAACCAAAAAATTCAAAACAAAAGTTTGAATAAACAAACCAAATCAAACCAAACACTATAAATTTCTTTTCTTTTTTTAAATATTTCTTCACTAATCTCTAATTTTACACAAATTATTCACAAATTCCTTTTAATTTCTATGTGAATTTAATAATCTAATTAAAAAATGATGCATACACACAAAAATATAACACTAAATATTCACATTATGACCAATTATTTAATTATGAATAATTAACTTCTCATTGTTACTTATATTATATTGTTACAAAAATTTCACATATTACTTTATGATATCTTATATATATATATATCTATCAATGTCAAATATATAAATATATAAATATAAATTTATATATGTTACTGTATTCATACATTGCTAATTTGTAATGTTATATTATCATCGAATACTTTAATTTTCTATTATGTATCGCTCTAGCAATATAGTTATATTTGTTAGCAAAAAAAACTGCGAAATTGTATATTATTCTCCTATCAACTTATGTTCAATACATTACATATATATACACATCTCATATAAACAAGTGTCCACAATAAACACTTTCAATAACAAACTAAGATTTTGCAAAATACCTCCATCACGATAATAATTATACTTTTTTTTTCCCCTCACAGAAAAAATCACATTATTAATGTGTTGGCTATATATTTTGTATAAGCCAATTACAATTCAACACGTGGCAGAATAAGGGTAATACGGGAAGACTATTCAAGTCTTCGATCGTGATCGTACACGTGGCAATTAGCATTGGTTCTTACAAGATCTGCGTAGCACTGGATCAGCAAAGAGATGCAAAGTGATGTGGCTTCAACGGTTACTCACATTCAAATTCAAATTCAAAATCAGGAGGAAAGCCTAACTGTAGATAATGGCATAGTAGAGCTAATTATAAGGCAACATGATCAGCGATAATGGGGAAGCGAATCGACGGTTAGAAGTGCAGTTCGATGGTCATCCTTGAGAAGTATAAATAGCAGAGAAAGCCCCAGAAAAAAGATACAGACTCAGATCCAGAAACCAGTTTTATTCTACTTTATTTCCAGTTTTACATTTCTTGTTCTTTACATTTCTGTACTTCAAATTCCTGCACTGCATTTCATTCATAGGAGTAGTTTTCAAGTGGCTTATTGCTGTAAACCTCTACGAGGCTGATTTAGATCTTTGTAAGTCTTTCATTTTGCCTAATGAAATACTGCAACTGTTCTTCTTTTAATCATTGTTTGCTTAATTCTCCTAAACAAAGCCACCAGTAAAAGTCCTCTTCATTGAGGCTGAAAAAACTAAAACACAGTCGTCTGATAATTGGTTGGCAATTAACATTCTGTAAGGACTGATTGATCCTTACTGGCACGCTCACAATTACAAAAATAACCTTCGAAAGCCAAAAAAGCCAACATAATGGAAAACTGATTTTGAAATTCATAACAATATGATATCGTCTCAAACTCTTACTCATCAAAATATTTTTATTACAATATATCATAAAGGTGAGTAAGAAGAAAAACAAGAAAATGGTGAAATAAAAACTACAGAAGATCTATTGCAACATACTCTACAAGCAAAGTTAGATGAGCTGAAGCAGGAATTGTCTTATCTATTGTGAAATTCAAGAAAGAATCTTATGTACACATTTTAGTCAAATTATAAGAAAAAAAATTCAAATGATGCCCAAACATTATCGTAGCAACTCAATGATGCAGAAAGTAAATACATCAAATAAAAAATTTTGATCAATTTTTGTTATATGCTGATTATTTACAGATGCCATAATAAATTATGTAACTTAACAGTTTTATAAAAGTGACCCTGCAAATACTTATAAGTATGGATCTATAAATATTGTGAAAATAATTATTGAAATTGTAACGGACCCAAAGTGCGTGTCACGATGATCGTTATATAATTATGAATTAATATGATTTAATTTGAAAATATATGGTGGGGCTACGACTTCGGAACTGAAATTGACGATCTTAATGGGTTCAAAAACTGAAATTGAGTGCATGGATATGCTAATATGAATTTTTAGTGCCATTTGGGAAGTTTAATTGAAAATTGATTTCGTCTGATTCGCTAAGTTGTGTTTGGCTCATCATTCATAAAATTATATATATGTATATATGAGATATGAGCTCATATGAGCTCATCCTTATCAACTAAGAGCCCAAAATATCTTAAGAAAGAGGGAGAAAGTACTGGAAAAAAAGAGAGAAATGAAGAAAGAGAGAGAAGAAAGAAAGAGAGAAACCAAGAAGAATGTGTAGAAATTAAATGAGAGGCTCAAGATCACGCTTGTATTCAATAAGATTATGTAATATTAAGTAGCTATGAAGGCCTTAGGTAAGAATCTAACTCTTAATTCTTGAATATTAAGTGTTATGGAGTTGGATTTATGGATTATGTGTGAGTTTTGCATGTATTTTTCTGTACAATGTTAAGAACATGTTGTACCCTCATGCATGACATAGATTCATGAAAATCATGTTCATAAACTTGTTTTTCTTGCATGATTCTTGAGATTTGAAAATAAACTCTATGGATTTCAAAGATTGGAGTTCAATTTGCATAAATGATGGTTTTGTATTTCAACTCAAGGGTTTGAATGTTTTGTATGAAATTTAAGCTACACTTTGAAGTTATGATTTTGTTTAAAGCTAGATATGTTACATTCAACATGTTTTTGAAGAGTTTAGGCCTTGATTTCCATGATATGAAGTTGAATTTGGCAAAGAAAAAAGGGTCCACGTTTTCAGCATTTTCGTCGTGAAACGCTCGAGCGTCTCAGGCCACCGCTAGAGCGGCCAAGCCTTGATCGCCCAAAATTGCATACTATTTTCTGTTGCTAGTGCGGCCAACAGGGCAGTTTTTTCGGTTTTGATTTCTTTCTGTTTTTCCCACTTCCTGGCCCTGTTTACAGGTTTTCAAGTGCATCTCATATGCATTTCATGATCATATAGGAAGTTAAAGAACGAATTGGATTAACCAACTAAATAAGTAACAACTGAATACATTTAAGGACTGATGGACCGATTGCATGTATAATACTAAGATATGTATTGTGCTATGTATATTTGTGATTGTAGGTCACGAGTCGAGGACCGACCGACTGATTCTGGAAGCCCACTGTGAGTAACATTACTGTAAAGATACATTTATATGAATTATATTTAAAATGTTATTTGATAAGTTATGTTTTACTAAAATGGTATTTTGTGAATATGAACGAATATCAGGTTTGAATCTACTGTGGCATCCAAGGAATGGTCCCAAGTCATGGGGTCCATGACATATATGTGATTACGAAATCTCGTTAGCCATGTGATAACGTGGTGATGTGTTTAATCGATCTTCAGAATCGATCACTCTAGTCGAAAGACGATATGTTCTGTTCTGTTGGATGTACCACTATTATGTTCTGATATGTCATGCCCTCAAAATAATACCAACAATCCAACTCATAAGCGATGAGAATATAAACGAAATTAGTATACTTTCATATATCAGAGTTTATATTACAAAAGAAATTACATGCATTATACTTTCATAAATGTTCATTTTGAAACTATAGCATGTAACACTAATTAATAACAACAAAATAAACGCTTTACGGGCTTACATCTTTCCAAGACAAAGCTTGGTTACAACAAAAGAGAGTCATAAGCTCTATATATTTAAAGTCGTCGACTTGAATAAACAGTTAAACACAAAAATAACAAAAATAGTGCCTCTAGCTCCTAAGTCCTCCCAAGCTACGTTCTTGAAGGAAGCATGTCACATGTACCTGAAAATGGTTTCCCAAGTAGGGTGAGCCAAAACCCAGTAAAAATAGACTAACACAATATATGAGGTTTAACTAATATATAAGTCTCAGATAAATGTTCAATATACATAACCAACTTACATCTTTCCATGACCATTAAATATTGATATTCACACCTCAATCCATTTCCATTCATTCATATTAAGTTAATTCATGAGTCTAGTTCATTGTTATATAAACAAGCCAAATGAGACTACAACTCAGTGGTTCACAATTCAATAATATCTACTATTCAAAACACTTCGACATGCCATTTTACAGAATTTTCATCCGAGGGAATCGACACCCATATATATATACAAGATTTGGGGACTTTCACCCTGGACACTCCGGCCAACTTAATTTTAAATGGAGTCCATCCCCTATCTTCTCCCGAACAATGGAGTACATCCATTTTCTCCTCCCAAACAATTATACATATACAATGTATCCAAAACATCGTCATATACAATGACTATTCACAACACATATTCAATGATTTAATTATACCGTCATATTTAATGACATAATTCAAATGATTAGTTTCAATTCACCTAATCCTCATGCAATTTTTACAACAATCATAGCCATCCTCTACCGATAGCCCAAAACATATATTTCTAAACAGATATACAATCTATATAACAGATATTTTATCAAATTTCCATAGGTGAGTGATTTAACAAATCCAACTACACCATTCATTCATACAACTCCCCAATTTCACATTTTCCATAACAATTCCATTATTTATACAAAATAATCATTCAACACAAATTAGGGCAAATCTCCTCATTTTTGAAATATCCACCCCAAGGCCAAATTTCGCCATTTTGACTCAAGGTAACCTCATATTCAAAGCCCCAACTCCATTTATAGAACACAACATAGAAACCCTTCTTTCAATTTGAGTCCAAACCCTAACTTTATCCAAATCACACCCTAAACTCATCATTTATATATAACAACAAATAACTAGTTTAAAGATCATAACAATGTGTAGAATGTCCCTACCTCAAGAGTGGAAGCCCAAAGAAGAATCGGAAGAACTTCAAAAATTGCCCAAACTCATTTTTTCTTGAATCAAATGGAAGCCCACGGGATGCTCTACCCTTTTCTCAAAGGAAGTAGGGTAGAGCTGCTTAGGTCTTAGAGTATTTGTAGAGAGAATTCAAGTTTGGCCGATTTAGGGTTTTGGGGTGAAAAGATATAAGATTTCTGTGTAAAAATGAGCTGCTGCAAACAGATATACGCGAGGCTCGCTCGAGCGAAGAAGTTGTCACTCGAGCGACCAGACACAACAAGTAACCTCGCTCAAGCGCAAGAAGAGTCACTCAAGCACAGAATACATACCTTCAAAAGTTTTACAGACGCACACCCTCGCTTGAGCGAAGAACACCTTCCCAGAAATTCTACGTCTAAAAAAAAAAATACTGAGAACTCTCAAATCTCACTCGAGCTCAAGAAGCCTCGCTTGAGTGAAGAAGTAAATTTCACAAGCCTCGCTCGAGTGCAAGAAGCCTCGCTCGAGCAAAGAAGAAATTTTCTAGACAACAACAACTTGAACAACTAGCAACTAACGTACTCCGAACATGCCCAAGACATTCTAATACTCAAACCCATAGATAAATGAGGGAAAACAAGACATGGATAACAATATTAAACCACGAAACCTAAGTCCGAAATATAACAAAAGTCGGGTCAAAACCGGTATCGCTATATGATATGAGAATGATTCTAATATGATTTGTGTTATGTTTAAGAAATGTATGAAATTCGTTCACTAACCTCTTTACTTTAATGTTATTCACTGGGCTTTAGCTCACTGTTTTATATATATGTATAGGTAAGCGTCAAGGAGAACCAGCTTAGGGAGAGAGTCGAGCCACCCTTTAAAGCCCTACGAGTTTTGGTGCCTCTGAGTTGAGGCTAGGTCTAGTAGAACGATATAGAGTTACTGTTCAAAATGTTGGGCTTTTGTTTATATGTACATGTATAAATGTTATACAAGATGGTATGTAAGAATTACTGTATGTGAGTAAATTAATGGTTATGTATGTACATGGTCGCTCATATAGTTGCACAGCTCACTAGACTATTGGTTATTTCTATATATTAGTTTTTGCTAGCCCCAATTATTTTGATTTGTACAGGAAGGCATTTGGTAATCACGAATTACTGCCCGGTCACTTCACCAACCCTTACGAGGCGGGGTTCGGGTCGTGACAGGATACCGATTAAACACATCACCACGTTATCATGTGGGTAACATGATCTTGTAATCACATATATGTCATGCACCTGCATAAACATGTTGTCCCCCATGACTTGGGACCATTCCTTGGATGCCACAGTAGATTCAAACCAGATATTCGTTCACATTCACAAAATACCATTTCAATAAAACATAATTTATCAAATAGCATTTCAAATATAATTCATAAAAACATATCTTTAGAGTAATGTTACTCACAGAGGGCTTCCAGAAACAGTTGGTTGGTCCTTGACTTGTGACCTACAATCAGAAATATGCATAGCACATTACAAATCTTAGCATTACACATGCAATCGGTTCTTTAGTCCTTAAACATATTCAATTGTTACTTATTCAGTCGGTTAATCCAATTCGTTCTTTAACTTCCTATATGATCATGAAATGCATATGAGATGCACTTGAAAACCATGTAAACAAGGCCAAGAATTTGAACAAATAGAAAGAAATCAAAACCGGAAAAACTGCCCTGTTCGCTGCACGTGCGGTCTCCTCGCTGCACTAGCGGCAGAAAACAGTGTGCAATTTTGGACGATCAAGGGTTGGCCGCTCTAGCAGTGGCCCAAGACGCTTGAGTGGTCTGGGTAAAATTTCAAGACAAAAATGCTGAAAACATGGACCCTTTTTTCTTTGCCAAATTCAACTTCATATCATGGAAATCTCTTCAAAAACATGTTGAATGTAACATATCTAGCTTTAAACAAAATCATAACTTCAAAGTGGAGCTTAAATTTCATACAAAACATTCAAATCCTTGAATTGAAATACAAAACCATCATTTATGCAAATTAAACCCCAATCTTTGAAATCCACAGAGTTTATTTTCAAATCTCAAGAATCATGCAAGAAAAACAAGTTTATGAACATGATTTTCATGAATCAATGCCATGCATGAGGGTTCAACATGTTTTTAACATTGTATAGCAAAATACATGCAAAACTCACACATAATCCATAAATCCAACTCCATAACACTTAATCTTCAAGAATTGAGAGTTAGATTTTTACCTAGGTCCTTCATAGCTACTTAATCTTGCATAATCTTGTTGAATACAAGCTTGATCTTGAGCCTTTTCTTCAATTTCTACACATTCTTTTTGCTCTTTCTTTCTTCTTCTTTCTCTCTTTCTTCCTTTCTCTCGTTTTTTTCTAGAATTCTCTCCATCTTTCTTAAGATATTTTGGGCTCTTAGTTGATAAGAATGAGCTCATATCTCATATGTACATATAATTTTATAAATGATGAGCCAAACACAACTTAGCGAACCAGACAAAATTAATTTTTAATTAAACTTCCCAGATGGCTCTAAAAATTCCCATTAGCATATCTATGTACTTAATTTTGACTTCTAAACCTATTAAGGTCGTCAATTTCAGTTCTGAAGCCGTTGCCTAACAGATATTTTCCCAATTCAGACAAATATTTCTAAATTAAATTATATTAATTTATAATTACATAACGATCATCGTGACACGCATTTTGGGGTCATTATAGAAATTCTTATATTGATTGAAATATTAAGTTACAATTTTATTCCATTTTCTTATAAAAAAAATTTATTCCACATTTTCTACATAAATAAAAATATATTAATGACTAATGTTATATTTTTCATCATGCAAGCTATTCGTGGCATAGGAAACGAGACTCAACAACTCTTGATGTGTAAAAATATACTACATATTGATATTAATGCATTCTTATACCAATAGTATACAAATAATATCCAATAGTTGATTCAATGAATTCATATTATGAGATGAACTATTAAAACAAAATTGTGTAATTGTGCACTTAATTTCATACCTTCAATTATACTATAGATACAAATTATGAAAAACTAAAGTGGGACGTTGATAGAAATTTTTTTTGTGTAATACTATATATTTAAAGGACCTGCTTGTTGTTTATTGTTTAAGAGCAAATTGTAATCTCAACAATCTAACTATAAATTAATGTTTATATTTATATAAATTCTTATTTATCACTTAAATTGTTCAACCAAGTATGTATTCATTTCTTGTTAGAAATGGTTTTGAAAATTTTGGAAAAACAGAATTTTTCTTAAACTTTGGTCTAATTTTTTGGTGGGACACATGCGTCGATTTTCGCGGGTCTAAGTGGCAACGCGTTCTATGCCGCGTTGTGATTCACATGGTATATTTGGTTGCTTAAAACCACTATCGGGTGAATGGAAAATTAAAGCCAAAGTGAGCTCCATGGAAATGGAGTTTTTGGTGAAAATTTCTTAAGGTTTGAAAAATGGCTTGTCCCATATTGATTTGGTGGGAAACTTTGAATGGGTTTATAAGGCATGGAGTTGAAACTTGAGGTAGGCCCCAAGAGGCACCCAAGTTTTGTAGAGAGGGAAGTTATGGGAAAAATGGACTAGACCCATTGGACCCGAAAATTACCACACGCGTGCCACCGTCGGTCCAAGCGAGCTGGGCTGGGCCTGGGCGCGGATGTGAGGTTGGGTTGGGCTTGTCCAGCCCAATACCTATCTTTTTGGGCCAAAACTATTTGAATTTTATTTTTCTAAAATTAAATTCTAATTTTTTGAATTTGAATTACAAAAATTAAATTCAAAGTTGGGTCTGATTTTTTCCACCCGAACATAATT
The DNA here is from genome assembly GCA_036172215.1 of Camellia granthamiana. Taxonomy (NCBI): domain Eukaryota; kingdom Viridiplantae; phylum Streptophyta; class Magnoliopsida; order Ericales; family Theaceae; genus Camellia; species Camellia granthamiana. Next base: position 154,677,423 of record CM069903.1, read on the forward strand.
GAATCTGTTTAAATTTTTTAAAAAAACTGTAATGACCCTCACCACCGTTTACCGGATAACCACTGATTACCGTTGAACTGAACTGATTATGACTGATAATTGAGCTGGATAAAATACTGAATTGACTGACTGAAAATCGGAACTGAATTGATTGAATATATATATGTTAATTTGCATTTTATCTGTTTGATTGTTTACTTATCTGTTTATGTGTTTCCGTTTAAACTGCAAATTGAAGGCCTTATCGGCGGCCGAACCAGAAATTGATTAGAGATTTACGATCCTTATAACTAATGTGATTTTATGGTGTAATTATCTGAACTGTGATTTGGTATGATTAAACTAGATTAGTTTAAGCCAAATTAATAGAGTTGCCTTATTTACGGAATTGCCATTGGGTGGGCCTTAGTTTATTCTTATTATTTGAGCCTTATACACCTAATCAAAACACTTCCTTCAGCCATTTTGGAGTACTCAACCGACATTAGAGAGAAAGGGAGAGAATTGAGAGGGATTTTGGCTATAATTTGATGATCTTGAGGAAATTGAAGCATAAGTTGGCAAATTGAGCTTCTACACTTGTAATTGAAGACTTGGGTAAGAGAATTCAACCCTCTAATTGTGAGTTTAAGCTAATTCTTGCATGATCCATGCCAAATTATAGAGTTAAGTCTTGTTTTGGTCCATATGTGTTGGATTAGAGCTACATGGTTGCATGCATGTACATGTCTCTCATTTCTTTTAGGTTGTCCTTCATAGATTATCACATGCATGTCCATGTTCCAAGAATAAACCATGAGTTCATCTTGTTTTTGGAACAATTGGCTCCTTAGAGCACCAAATTGGAGTTTTGAAATGGTTTTAATCCATGCATGTTGCACGTTCATCTTGTTCTTGAAAAACGGTTTGAAATTGGGTTTGAATTAAACACCCTTGGGCTTTGATTTCTCAAATTGAGCTTTGAATCATGTTATTCTATGTGTTTACAAGTGTTTTCCAGAATTTGGGCCCAAGAGGTCGAGTTTTGAGCTTAGGAATGCTTGGTTTGAGCTTGGGAGGCAAATCTGGAAATTCCAGAATTTGGCTCCTACGCTCGAGCGAAAAATTCTACGCTCGAGCGACCATCGTTTCTTCCGAGCTTCGCTTGAGCAAGGAAATGGTGGCTCGAGCGTAAATTTCAAGCTCTCAGCATCTTGGTGCGCGCAGGCGTACGCTCGAGCGAGGGGACTTACGCTCGAGCGAAGAGCTGTGTCTTACGCTCGACCGGACATCGAGCGAGCATCGGGCGTAAAATCTGAGCATCCAGCATTTTTACTGTAGCACGCAGTCCGCTCGAGAGAAGGAATACACGCTCGAGCGGAGCTCCTTTGTCTGCATGTCCGCTCGAGCGAAGAGATCCTCGCTCGAGCGAGACCCCTGTTTTCAACAAATTTTGTAAAGTGTTTCTAAGTGCATCTTTGCATCCTCTTTCCATCCTAGGCACTCCTAGGGCATATTTAAGGCATCTTAAAGAGGATATAGATGTAGAACACACCGAAGCAAATCTAGGGATTAAGTATTACTTTTCCTAACTATGAAACTTAGTGTGTGTTCAATCTGTTAACTGTATAGGGTTGGCATTCCAAGAGGACGCTCTAGCCTACAGTAGCCCAGAACACTGTGAGTAACAATTGTGTAAGGATATGTTCAAATGATTATCTTCTGAACTGTTTACTGAACTGATATTGTTTATTGAATGAATGCATGTCCTATATTCTGAACTGTATTGTGGCATCTTTAGCGACTACTGTTTACTGTACTGCTACCGTTTGAGAAATCTCTGCCATCGACGGTCTGTGAACGGATGGCCCCACCGACGGTCTATGAACGGGTGGATTTGTCTAATCGATTCGGTTCCCATGTTGGAACCACTACTGTTTATTGATTGATGGCCATCATTACTGTTCGGTCTTTAAAACCTGCTGTTTACTGTACCGTCATGCTAATGGATGTACTACATACGACCGTTTACTGTACTGAGCAACTAATATACTGATTGAAATGAACTGTTTTCATACTGTAAGGACATTCATTCTAAACCTCTTTACGCATTATGTTATTCACTGGGCTTTAGCTCACTGCTCATATGTATATGTAGGTGTACAGGCACCAGACCGCAGCTAGGAGCGTCGGGGTAAACTTCAGTTTTGTCAAGCCAACCACCGTGCCTCACTGTGAGGTTCCGAGCCTACCAAGCTAAGGCTTAGGGGTGTTTCATGTTCCCCGTCTGTCTTGGGCTGTTTTTGTAATACTGTATAGTCTGTTACTGTACTGTTTAATAGGGATTTGATCCCTGTCCTGAATGGTTGTAAATGTTTTGTATACTAATCTGCATAATGTATGGAAAATCTTTTTGGCATACAGACTGTCACAGCTCATTGGACATAGCTTATTTACTGTATTGGCTTCCGCCATGCCCCTGTACTCTGTTTTACTGTATTACTGTCCAGTAGGCCTTCGGTAATCTCGGATTACTGGCCGGTTACGGTGCTAAACCCATAGGGGCGGGTTTGGGTCATGACAAAAACCCGGTTGGAATTCTGTACAGGTTGTTATCTATTCAAATTCAAATTTGAACTCAAACAGTACCAATTTAAACTCAACAAGTTCAGTACTTGTTCAATTCAAAATAAAAGGGTGCCACTACATATATAAATAGACTAGCCCTCATTTGATTTTTTATTCAATTTTTTTTCGTTCAAATAATTCTGCAACTATTCTTTACATATTGCTGTATTATTTTCTTGTGAGAAAGAGTGTAACCACTTAGTGTGTTCGTTGTGCGAATAAATTGTAGTGCTGTATTTATTCGTTGTTGATCATTTTATCTTGGGAGATAGACGTCCGAAAATCTGAAAGCACCATGAAGAGGATGAATCTATTTTAAGGACACAGTGTCAAACACTGGACTTGATCAGAATATTGTTCTGGAATTTAATCAAGTAAGCTGTTTATTTATTTTCTGTTTTTATTTATTTATATTAGATTTTGATTTTGTTTTTGTAACAAAATAAAATCTGTTTTTATTTATTTAATTTTATTTCTAGTTTGATTTTTGTAATCAAACATTCTCTCTCATTTCCTATTTTTCTTTTGTATTCTGCTTGTAGTTTAGTACACAAACAGAATTTATTTATTTAAATATAGTGAAGATTGTCTAATAATCTTAAGACAGAATAATTTTTGGTGTCTTCATTGTATTTAATTTTTTGTGTTTTCACAAAGTGATATTCTAGTTGGAAAACAAATAGTAGTAATATACTGTCTATTTTCTTTGATAACCAGTAGTAATATACTGGTGTCATTAACAATTGCAGAATATTAATTTGTGTTACAGGAAATTATTGTGGTTTTTTATTTTTTTAGTTTTAGTAACAAGAAAAATAAAATTATTTTGTGTTATAATTTATTTTCTGGTTTTAGTAACTAGAAAATTAATTTTGATTTTCAGAAATTATTTCTGAGTTTTCTTTAATTATAATTCTAGTTTCTTTTATTTTTACAAAATTAAATTTTGTGTTTATGGTTTAATTTTTTGTATAGTTATGTAACTTTGTGTCTCGGTCACAATCTGTTAATTTTGTACGTGACTTACGGTTTCGTTTTGAAGGCCGTTTAATTTATTGAACCCTTTGTGAAAGGGTGTTAGTTCAATTGACTTTATCATAATTCAACGTGAGTATATATGGAAGAATTTGATTCTGGCAATTAAGTAGTATATTAGTTTTATAAACTAATTTCATATTTATTACGAAGAAACCTTTGTGGCAAGTTTATATTCTTTATTGGTTTTTCGAATATATATTTTTTTAATTTCTATGTGTGGATCTGTAATCGTGAATAGTTTATGCACATGAATCGGAAAAAATATATATATATTCACAAGAACATTTTAATGTATATATATAATTAGTTTATTTGTGTACAAATCAAACTGATTAAATCAATGTATGTTTTGTCATTTTTGGATTTTAAAGTTTAAAACGTGTTGGTTTACTTACGTTGGATTTTATTTATGGGTTGAGAATCTTTTTATCTCACGATGCAAGTTATGGGATAATGCATGATAAATTTATTTTGTTAATTTATTCTTTTATTTGATGCGTTTGATATGCATGTATTGATATCAACTCAAGTTATTTCTTAAAAATAATTTCATGTGATTTGGAATGATAAATTGATATGTTGACCTCGTACATAAGTGAATTAATTTGAGTATTTCCAGTCAATTTTGAATGGGTGTTTAAACATCAGACAAATTTAAGCATGATGATTTAAATAGTTCCATTTAATTGGAAGTAATTTTGAGAAATCTTTTATGTGGATTATTATTTGTTGAATTTGTGACATAAGATGTCGTCAATCATTATTTTACTTGCGTAGCAGAATTTGTTAAACCATAAACCATTATATTAATATGGGAGTGTATCTCTTGCATTAGAAGAGATAATTTAGTTTTCTTTTGTCACAAATATTTTTGTGACAGTGATACTTATTCGTAAATGAGTTGCAAAAATTTATACAATCAAATAAGATTTTTGAATTGTTCGATTCTTAGGCAAAATCTTTATGAGGATATGATTTTGTCAAAACATTAATTCTGACTTGTGTAGTCATAATTATTTTGGATTTTTCATGAATTTGTTTTGAAATTTATGAATCAAGCACACCATAGTCAACAACATGACATTATTCACCAAACTACAGCACCCTATTCTCCACAGCAAAATGGAATTGCTGAAAGGAAGAATAAAACCCTTAAAGAAATGGTGAATGCCATGTCACTAAGTTTAGGCTTACCGCAAAACTTGTGGGGGGAAACAATATTGTCTGCTAATTATGTTCTTAACAGAATACCCCACAAGAAATCCAACAGCACTCCTTATGAATTCTAGAAAAGTCGACCACCTTCCTATAAATACTTAAAAGTGTGAGGGTGTTTGATAAAAGTTGAAGTTCTTGTTCCTAAAAAGACTAAGATAGGACTAAAAACAGTGGATTGTGTGTTTATTGGTTATGCTCAGAATAGTAGTGCATATCAGTTTCTGACTCATAAATCAGAAATACCTTATATAAATGTGAACACTATTATAGAGTCGAGGAATGCTGTGTTTTTTGAACATGTCTTTTCTTGCAAGAAAGGACATAAATTAAGTTCACAGAAAAAAACTTATGATTGTACATAAAGTTAAGAGACTAATGACAATCAAACACAAGAGACTAGTAATGGTCTCGACCAACAGGATTTAACTGATGATGAACCAAGACGAAGTAAGAGAGCAAGAACATCAAAATCCTTTGGTCCAAATTTTCTGACATACATGTTAGAAAATAAACCTCAAAGCTTTAAAGAAGCAATGACAGGTCCTGAAGCACCTTTGTGGAAAGAGGCTGTCAATAATGAAATTGAATCCATTATGCAAAATCATACTCGGGAATTGATGGATCTTTCACCCGGTTCTAAACCTCTTGGATATAAATGGATATTCAAGAGAAAAATAAAAGACTTACGTGAATTTGTATTTAATTTATATATTTTTGTGAAATCACTTATGTAAATTCATGAAAACATATGTAATTTTATAATAAAATTACATATAATATGTATTGCACACCATAAATTTTTTCAAAAGAAAAAATATTTATAAATTGTCGTATATCTATCTACTTCTACCATAATATAAGGGAGTTTGAGGATTTTGAACAGTGATTTTATTGTTCATATGATGACTCTCTTTTTTTATTGTCATTTTTGTCATTCTTTAGCCTTCTTTGTAGGTTAAGCATTTAGGATTGATTTTGTAATTTGAAATCAATCTATTTGTCTTTTGTTATTTGTGGAGACAACTTTAATGGTGATGAGTAAATTTTCATCATGATGTAATATTGTATTATTTGTTTAGAGTTATAATAATTCTAAAATAATTATATTTATTATATTTTGTTTATAATCTTGACCTTGTTTAGATTTATAAGTCAATTTATTTAATAAAAAATTTCACTAATAATGTTTTGTAATTTTTATTATAATTTATTTGACCTTTTATTTATTTATTTGGGAGAAGAAAAAAAAAGAAAAAGAAAAAAAAAATAGAGATTTCCTTTAAGTTACAAACTGTAATTTTTAAAATTTATGTAAGACTCTTAAATATGTATTGATTATTGATTAAGGAAACAACTTGTCTTCAGTCCACTTTGTGGATTGGACGGTATTGTTGGACCCGTGGGGTCTACTATGGGTCCAGTTTCGATAATTCGAACCGTTCAATATATAGACTTTGTCGAGTATTTTATCCTTGTAAAAAATGATATTGATCGGATATCGATAACTATTTAATCAAATCAAATTTTTGTCAACAATTTATTTTGAAAATTATATTTACCAGTGACAAAAATTTAATCTGATTAAATAGCTATCGATATCCGATCAACGTAATTTTTTATAGGGATAAAGTACTCGATGAGCTCTACACATTAAACAGTTTAGATAATCAAAACAAGACCTGTGGTGGACCCCCACAGGCCCAACAGTACGCTCTAGTCCAATCTTGGACTGAAGAAAAGCCTAACCCATTGATTGAATAACTCTATTTTTTCACCCCTTAATTGTAATTTTTGAAGACATGTTAGATATTTGAACAACAAAAGTTATGTGATAATATTTTTTTTTTGGCAAATTATGAAAAGTTGCACTAAACAAATTCGTAACTTATTTTAAATGTTTCAAACTAATAATTTAAAAAGTTATAATCATAAAAATTAACTTACAAATTATATCTAATGGGGCCACTATGTGTCAACACTGTATTTGTAATATACGCTACAGGAAAAAAGGGGTATTGCAACGGTTCTTTTATGGCGTTTATGAAAACGCCATTATAAATTAATGAAACACAACGTTTTGAAAAACGTTGTCATTGATCTCTATTAAACGGCGTCGTATTGGGTCAATTTATTGACCATCCAAACCTCCGTCTCTTTCAACTCAGTCTCTCTCTTTCTCAGTCTCTTCCACAACTCAGTCTCCCTCTCTTCCAAAACTCTCGATTTGAAGCTCTCACTGTCACTTCCACTTTTATTCTCAAACAAACTCACTCTCTTTCGCTCAATTTCAAACATACACACTCTCGCTCGCTCGTTCGATTGCAAATTTTGCATTTGATTAGTTTCTCACTCTCACACATCATAGCTTGCGCTTCATCAATCTCCGTCTCTCACAATCGAACTCTCTACCTGTTCTTCATTGATCTCTGTCGCTCGAGGGCTTTGCTCTAGCTATTCTTTATCGAAGTCGAACTCAAACTCAATCTATTCTTCATCAAATCATAGATTCAAAACCAATATCATTCTTGAACTAGATTGATCTCTCTTGCTCTTATCTCAGGTACATTTTTCATTCTCTACTTTCTCATTGTCAAATCTGCTGATTAACTCTGTAAATTTTTCATACTTTAGTTAAAAAAAAAAAAAGCTAGTTTAAATAATTTGTGATGATCTTACTGTTCTAGTTCTTTAGATTATTTATGATTTTAGCATTGCAATCTGTTTGCTGTTCTAGTTCTTGTTGTCTTTAATGTTGTTTTTGAACATAGAAATGATGTAATACATAAAACAAATAAATTGTTACTATTACATTTCAATGACTTAGTTTTAATAATTGTAACTTAGATGGAAAAGCCTATTTTGGATGATTCTCCTATTTAAATCTGAATGGTCTAATTTTGAAATGAATGTGAAAGTGTTGAAAATAGTATTGATGAATAGAGTAATTTTTATTTTTGTTTTTGTGTCTGATGAATACGGTAATTTGAGTTAGCCATGAATCAATCTATCCTAGAACAATCCATTTGTAAATTTCCCTGAGTTGCTTTTTGTATTCAATTGCCTAGAACAATTGTTAGTTTGTTCATTCATTTATCACTACTATCATAGTTTTTCAGATCGAAGGGTGTTAGAATATGGATTTATAAAATGATGCAAAACATTTTTAACTGTGACACCAGTTGTTGGATTAGTATCAAAGACAAGGAGACTGGGGAAAAAGTTCTTGAAAAAGAAAAATACGACACCTCTATTGTGGTGGTTGGCTAACATAAACTCATTTGAGGTGTCCTATTGAGGATGATTGTAATAAGAAAAATAGGACACCTCTACAATCATGTAATGTGCTATCAACTACAATCATGAAATTTTTTACTTTACGCTTTAATTTTACTCATTTTTTTAGGTCTTCTAAGACCCCTAACATTCCATGACATGATCTTCATTAAAACCAATAACACAGCTCCTACACTCCTTCTTGTTTCTGATAGCTTAAGCCATCTCACCCCTCCCTTTAACTCTTTCCAAATCTTTTTCCTCCAGTTCAAGTATTCTTTTCACCACTTCATCTTTCTTCCCTTCACAAATTAGCCCTAATACTTTTCCCACCTCAATCGTAGCTTGAGCTTCAGTAAACAGTTTTCTTCTTCTTATGGAATTGCTACTTTGTGACGCTGATAAGGAAATAGCGGCTGCTGCCACTCTAAGGATCACCCTATTTTTTAGACAGTAACTTAATAGAATCCCCTTCTGGTTTGTCTGGGCACCCTTCCTCTTTCTTCCTTTCCTCTGTTCAACTCCTTTCATCTTTAAATCATTCTTCCTTTTTGTTCTATCATTAGCCCTCTGCGATGGGCCACCTCTCTCATGTTTGTCTTTATGGGCTGAGTTTCCCTTTACATACATAAGTTGGGACTGGACTATACAATTACTCAAATTCGAATTGACCTCCCATCTTGGCTCATTAGTCATAGGCTCAAATTGGGCTCCATTTAGCATAACTTCTAAATTAATATTGGGCCTGCCACACTCCGACCCATTTAAACTATTCATAAAACCAGTAGTGCAAACATGGTCATCTACCCCTTGAACTTTCCCATTCTCCACTTTTCTTGAGTAGACCACCTACGCCACCCCTTTTTTATTACAACAGCCCCTAATGTTTGATTTCCCTAGAGCACTGTCAGTTTCTTTGACGATTGAACTAAACACACAATTATTGCCTCCATCTACGACATCTGTTACTTTTTCCACTGTGTGAGTTCCATTGATTGATACCTCATCACTTTTTGCCACATTTTCATTATCATCTGCCTCTGCAGATGTACCATCTTCATCTTCATCCCCACTTTCTTCTCCATTGTCAGCTGCCTCTGGGTGTGCAGCATCAACTTGTCCCCTATTTTTGGACAAGTAATCAACCTCAGCTTGCATATTGGATTCCATTACTTCATTTTTTTGGCAGCTATAATCACCATTACACTAATAGATGTTGACTAATGGCTCTTCATGCACTCGCACTTGATAAGTCCTCACATTTCCTACTAGATTAATCACCGTATTGATGGGCTCCATAATCTTTGTGATAATCCTTACTTTTCCAAAAATAAAGTTCTTACCTCCAATTGTATCTTCATCATACTGAACTACTTCTCCCTATATAGTACCAATATCTTTGAAGGTTTTTAGACTCGGAAGATTGAGAGGAACACCCACACAAGTAATCCAGACACATCTCTCTTGGTCCGTACATTTCCTTTCTTTCCATTTAGATACTTGATCACTTTATTCATATATCAAGTCCTCCACTCTAGCTCTTTCATTCTTCATCTAGTGATTGGAGTTAAATGATAAAATTGCTAACTTTACTCCTCCTTGTCTAGCAACCACATCCTTTACATTCCTCTTTTGTATCTCCTTTCTAAAGTCATGGAAAGAGAAAAATGCTTTGAGCTCCACCAGTAAACTATCATATAACCACCCATTACCAGCCTCAACAGCTTTGACAGACACTTTTTCTTTTTCATATTTTGCACCATTTTTTCCTCTATTTTGAACTACTTCCGCTTATGGCTTACCTTTGTTTCCCATCATAAGTTCTATGGAATTCCACTGCTTCTTCTGCACCATACCTACCTCCTTTATATTTGTTAGCATCTTTCTACTTTGATCAGATTTGTTGTACTCCATCATTTTTACTTTCAAGGCCCTGTTATCACACTATAAGCCATCATCTTTTTGTACTACTACCTTCACAACCACCTTGCAATCATATCTCACAAATCCAAATCTTGTTCTTGTTGTTTTCCTCCTTTTCATTGGTATGAAGACATCCTTAACAACACCAAACTTGCTGAAAAGATTAAACAGATCTCTGGGGGTCATGGACTCTGGTACTTCATCCACGAAAAGAGTGACCAACTCATTCTCCCTTGATCGACCAACTTGATTACTCATCTTTCTTATTCTCAGAACCGGATTCCACCCTCCTATCTCCATTCCCCATATATATACACATATATGTATATGAATATACGTTGTGCAAAGCTTAGTTTTTCTAGTTAGAAATGGTTTCTGAACTTTGGTCTAATTCTTAGATAGGACCCATGCGTCGAATTTCGCGGGTCAAAGTCATAACGCGTTCTATGCCACGTTGTGATTCACGTGGAATATTTGGTTGCTCAAAACCATTATCGGGTGAATGGGAAATTGAAGCCAAAATGAGCTCCATGGAAATTTCGTTTTGGTGAAAATTTCTTAAAGGTATGGTTTAAGGCTTGTTCCATATTGGTTTGATGGGAAGAATTTTATGAGTTTATAAAGCTTGGGATTGTAACTTGGGGAGGGCCCCAAGAGGCACCCCAAGTTTGTAGAAGGGAGATGTTATGGGCAAATTGGGCTAAACCCATTGGACTCAAAAATAACCACACACACGAGCGCCGCCGCCGCTGCCGCCTTCCGTCTGGGGGGGCTAGACTGGGCCTAAGACTGGACGCGAGTGCGTGGTGTGAGGTTGGGTTGGGTTTGTCCGGCCCAATACTTATCTTTTTGGGCAAAAAACATTTGAATTTATTTTTTATTTTTGGAAAATAAAATTCTGACCATTTGAATTTAAATTTCAATTGAAAAATTCAAATTCAATTTTTGCACCTCTTCACGGTTTCTGTACAAAACAGTTCCGAATTTCTGTACAGTTTTTATCTGTTCAAATGCAAACCCAAAACAGTTTAATATCTGTTTAAAATTCAAACTGAACAGGTACTATACTTGTTGAATTCAAAGTGAAAAGTCACCATTACACCTATATATAGACAAGTCCTTCATTTGGATTACTCACTCCAATTTTCATCCTTAAATCTGCTACTACTCTCTACATTTTGCTACATCTAATTTTCTGTGAGAAAGAATGTAAACACAAAGTGTGTTCGTTGTGCGAATAAATTGTAGTACTGCATTTATTCATTGTTGATCATTTTATCCTGGGAGATAGACGTCCGCAAATCTGAAAGTACTGTGGAGACGACGAATTTGTCTTAAGGACATAGTGTTAAACATTGGAATTGATCAAAAGTTTGTTCAAGAAATTAATCAATACACAAACAGAATTATTTCATTAAATATAGTGAAGATTGTCCAACAATCTTAAGATAGAAAATTTTTTGGTGTCTTTATTGTATTTATTTCTGTGTCTTCACAAAGTGATATTCTGGTTAGAAAATATAAATAGTAGTAATATATTGTTTGACGAATAGTAGTAATATACTGTTTATTTTCTTTGACAACTAGTAGTAATATACTAGTGCCATTAACAATTGCAGAATATTAATTTGTGTTACAGAAAATTATTGTGGTATTTTATTTTTTTGGTTTTAGTAACAAGGAAACTAAAATTATATAAAATTATTTTGTGTTATAATTTATTTTCTGATTTTAGTAACTAGAAAATTAATTTGTATTTTTGGTTTTTTCTGATTTTTGTAATCAGATATTATGGCTACTACAACTGGAAGTGCTACTCCAACTGTTACACCAACTCCGGTCCCTATCTAGAACCATGTTCAAGTTCCAATAAATCATGGAGAAAAACCGAAAAAATTTAATGGCACTGAGTTTAAGAGATGGCAGCAAAAAATGCTGTTCTATTTTGCAACTCTAAATTTGATCCGGTTTCTCCATAAAGAGGCTCTAGTACTTAGAGAAGATGAAAGTAATCAGCAAGTTGTTGCCGCTGTAGATGCTTGGAAACATTCTGATTTCCTGTGCAGAAACTACATCCTCAATGGCCTTAACAACATGCTATATAATGTTTACAGCCCTCTGAAATCAGCAAAAGAATTGTAGGATTTTTTGAAGAAAAAATACAAGACAGAGGATGCCGGTACAAAGAAATTTGTTGTCGGTAAATTTCTAGACTTTGTTATAGTAGACTCCCAAACGGTAATTTCTCAAGTTCAAAATTTTCAAATAATTTTGCATGATATTCATTCTGAAAGTATGTCTCTTAACAAGTCTTTCTAAGTCGCTGCTTTAGTGGAAAAGTTACCAGCAGCTTGGAAAGATTTCAAAAATTATTTAAAATATAAACGCAAGGAGATGACCATGGATGAATTGATTGTAAGATTGATAATTGAGGAAGATAATCGAAAGGTTGAAAAGAGGAATGGTAAAAATCCCATTGAGTCTAAAGCTAATGTGGTTGAACAAGTGCACAAACCACATAACAAAAAGAGGAAGTTTACTAGAGATGGTCCTAAACAAGGCGACAACAATGGCAACAAGAAGTTCAAAGGAAAATGCTATAATTGTGGCAAGACTGGACATCGAGCTTCTGATTGCTAGCGCCCTAAGAAAGATTGCGGAAGTACAAGCAAGAAGACCACCAATCAAGCCAATGCGACAGAATTAGATTACATCTCTGACGAGGTAAATGACATCAATCTCTCTGTTGTGGTGTCTAAGGCTAATTTGGTTGGAAATCCCAAGTAATGGTGGGTTGACAATGGAGCAACTCGTCACATTTGTGCGGACAAGAAAATGTTCACAACTTACAGTGAGGCTGCAAATGGTGAATAATTTTTCATGGGAAATTCTTCTACTTTTACTGTGGCTGGACAAGGAAAAAGTGATTTTGAAGATGACATCAGGGAAATAACTTACCCTTAACAACGTACTGCATGTACCAGACATTCAAAAGAATTTAGTTTCTGAATTTTTGTTAAGTAAAAATGGTTTTAGGCCTGTACTTGAGTCTGATAAATTTGTATTAATAAAGAGTGGTATGTATGTTGGTAAGGGATACGTGAGTAATGGTCTCTTCAAATTGAATATAATGCCGGTTGTACCAAAACTTGCTATGAATAAGAATAACACATCTTTTGCTTATATTCTTGAGTCGAATTTATGGCATGGTAGATTAGGACATGTGAATTTCGATACTTTGCGTAGATTAATTGGTTTGGATTATATGCCAAAGTTTGAAATTGATCCTAATCACAAATGTGAGATTTGTGTAGAAGTGAAACTAATTAAGGCTCCATTTAAATCGGTTGAAAGAAAAACTGAATCTCTAGAATTAATTCATACAGATGTATGTGATCTTAAATTTGTTCAAACCAGAGGAGGTAAAAAGTATTTCATAGTATTTATCGATGATTGCACAAGATATTATTACGTATACTTACTTAGAAGTAAAGATGAAGCCTTAGAAATGTTTCAACTCTACAAAACTGAAATTGAAAATCAACTTGGAAAAACCATTAAAATGGTTAGAAGTGATAGGGGTGGTGAATATGATGCACCATTAAATAAACTTTGTGCACAACATGGCATTATTCACCAAACTACAGCACCCTATTCTCCATAGCAAAAGGGAATTGCTAAAAGGAAGAATAGAATCCTTAAAGAAATGATGAATACCATGTTACTAAGTTCGGACTTGCCGCAGAACTTGTGGGGAAAAGCAATATTGTCTGCTAATTATGTTATTAACAGAATATCCCACAAGAAATCTAACAGTACTCTTTATGAATTATGGAAAGGTCGACCACATTCCTATAAATACATGATCAAATCAACTAAGCAAATGCTAAACAAAAGATTTGATATGAAAGATATGAGGGTCGCAGATGTAATATTAGGAATGAAAATTACTAAAATGTCTGACGGATATGCATTATCTCAATCACATTATATTGAGAAAATTCTTGATAAATTTATCAAGGATGATATGAATATAGTTAGAACACCTATAGACACCAGTCTTTATTTATCGAAAAATAAAGGTGATGCGGTGTCTCAATTAAAATACTCCCAAATCATTGGAAGCCTAATGTACCTAATGAATTGTACTCGTCCTGACATAGCTTATGCAGTCAGTAAATTGAATAGGTACACTAGTAATCCCAGAAAAGACCATTGGAAAGCAATCATTCGGGTTCTTAGATATCTAAGATTTACCCGTGATCATGGTTTGAACTTTACTCGATATCCAGCAGTACTCGAAGATTATTGTGATGCCAATTGGATATCGAATACTAAAGATTCAAAATCCACTAGTGGATATGTCTTTACTCTGTGAGGCACTGCTGTTTCTTGGAAATCCACGAAACAAACATGTATCGCACGATCCACAATGAAATCTGAGTTCATTGCTTTAGACAAAGTAGGAGAAGAAGTAGAATGGCTTTGCCACTTCTTAGAAGACATTCCAATGTGGCCAAAACCTGTGCCAGCTATTTGCATTCATTGTGATAGTCAATCTGCAATAGGCAGGGCACAGAATCATATGTATAATGGTAAATCACGACATATTCGTCGTCGACATAATACCGTAAGGCAATTGCTCTCAAATGGAATAATCTTAATAGATTATATAAAATCTAAAGAGAATATTACGGATCCGTTAACAAAAGGTTTGACAAAAGAGCAAGTGTATAGTTCATCGAAGGGGATGGGATTAAAGCCTATTATATAAGAGTCATCATAATGATAACCCTACTTATATGACTGGAGATCTTAAGAACTAAGTTCAAAGGGACAACTAAGTTATGTGTGGCTCACCAGAAATCACCAAGGGATTAAAATTCCGTACCCATTCCTATGGTGAGAGTGATATTTGCAACATGTGTTGTATGTAGAGGTTTAAAGATAAGCTTAGCTTTTAATGATTACTTATATCTTGATTTAGGCATAAAATCAAGACGAGCATAAGCGATACTCACAATAAGAATCAACTATATGAGTATTGAACTAGGGCCGGTTCTATGAGAATAAAGTAGCTAAATTCTCTAGAAGCACTCATGAACAACCAGGAGCGTTCAAGGCCAAAATGAACACAACTGTGAGAACCACAATGTGCCAGAAGATATTTTGTATGAAATCTATTGTCTTGACTTATACAAACGGCTGAATAATTCAAGGCATCGCGTCCATTGGTTAGCTAGTAAGTCCGATATGTTATCACTAGGGAAGGTTTAAGGCCGAAAGCTACCTATCCTGATGCAAGATATTTTCGATTATACTCTTTCGATAAATTCTGCATATTGTTGCATTTTCGTTGTCATCAAATTCCATTCATGTAGGGAATTGTTAGAAATGGTTTTTGAAAAAAATCTGGAAAACAAATTTTTTTTCTAAACTTTGGTCTAATTTTTAGGTAAGACCCATGCACCGAATTTCGTGGGTCAAAGTGATGACGCGTTCTATGCCACGCTGTGATTCACATGGTATATTTGGTTGCTCAAAACTATTATCGGGTGAAAGGGAAATTGAAGCCAAAGTAAGCTCCATGGAAATGGAGTTTTGGTAAAAGTTTCTTAAAGGTATGGTTTAAGGCTTGTCTTACATTGGTTTGGTGTGAAGAATTTTATGGGTTTATAAAGCTTAGGATTGTAACTTGGGGAGGGCCCCAAGGGGCACCCCAAGTTTGTAGAAGAGAGAGGTTATGGGCAAATTGGGCTAGACCCATTGGACTCAAAAATAACCACACGCGTGCGCCACCGTCCGTTCGGGCCGAACCTGGGCGTTGAAGCAGGTGCGTGGTGTGATGTTGGGTTGGACTTGTCCGGCCCAATACTTATCTTTTTGGGCCAAAAACATTTGAATTTATTTTTTGTTTTTTGGAAAATAAATTTTGACCATTTGAATTTAAATTTCAATAGGAAAATTCAAATTCAATTTTTGGACCTCTTCACAGTTTCTGTACGAAACAGTTTTGAATTTCTGTACAATTTTTATTTGTTCAAATGCAAACCCAAAATAGTTTAATATCTGTTTAAAATTCAAACCGAACAAGTACTACACCTGTTGAATTCAAAGTGAAAAGTCACCATTACACCTCTATATAGACAAGTCCTTCATTTGGATTACTCACTCCAATTTTTGTCCTTAAATCTGCTACTGCTCTCTGCATTTTGCTGCATCTAATTTTCTGTGAGAAAGAGTGTAAACACAAAGTGTGTTCGTTGTGCGAATAAATTGTAGTGCTGCATTTATTCGTTGTTGATCATTTTATCCTGTGAGATAGACGTCCGCAAATCTGAAAGTATCGTGGAGAGGATGAATTTGTCTTAAGAACACAGTGTTAAACACTGGACTTGATCAAAAGTTTGTTCAAGAAATTAATCAATACACAAACATAATTTATTTCATTAAATACAATGAAAATTGTCCAACAATTCTTTGAGAAAGAGGGGCGTAAAGATAGGCTGACCTTCAAGAAGACTATGAAGGCCTTGTTGTAGAACAGTTATGGAAGGTCCGAACGTCAACGACATGTTTTGAAGGGAATTACATGCCTTTTACAACGTTAGAACAGTACAGTAAAAAATCGGGGAATCTCGAATGATTTCAATGGAAGGAAAAAAAAATATATATATATATATGAGACTCAATGGTTGAACCATGAAATGAGCAAGAACTTTCAAAATTCTGAAGGATAGGTATGTCCCAATGTTGAAACTGTGCAAGAATTCGGTGCACCAATTGTGAACAAAAAGAAGTAAGTGTAGGCTTGGTTTGGGAAGTGGGTTGGCTTTTTGACTTTTTGACTTTTTTGGCTATTTTAGCCTAGGCTAAAGAGCTTGGTTTGGGAAAGGCTTTTTGGCTTTTTGGCTTTTTGACTTTTTTTGTAAGAGAAAAGTGTAATGATTATGGGTTGGATGTGATGTTTTGTTTGTTGTGGCTAAAATAGTCTATTTTGTTTTTTGTGACTAAAATAGCTAAAAAAGCCTCAAATCTTGCTTCCCAAACGGTGCCTAATGAAATTTGTTTAAGGAATTTTTAAATTGGTATAATTTGAAAATTTTGATTTATTTATCTATCTATATTATTATATATGTGAGCACGTGATTTGGTGTCTAATTGTGTGGTGGCTTCTCCTTCTGTCATGTGGCAAATTTTTCTATATTAAAATAAAAAAATATATTATTTAAAGGCGTGACTAAGATTTGAATCCAAAACCTTAGACTTCATTAAAAATATTCTTATCATTTGAGACAACATACGTATTATGATATTAATTTCTTTATTATTTATTTTTATACTTACTTATCTGAATTGCATACGTATTGCGTATACCACCCGTTAGTTATTTGAATGTATCACAAATTATAATTTAATCTTCCATGGTAATTTATGAAAAAACAAAGTGTATTAAAAATAAACAAAAATGCTTGAAACCACTAATTAGTGGTAGCACTAATGATGTGGCAGTGGGCCTCACCCACTGCCATAGCGTTGCTGTGCCTTGGTTTTTTTTTTGTTAAGTGTGTGCCAACTCATTAGTGATGTTTTAGAGTACCACTTTTAGTGGTATGTAGCATTGCTAAAAAATAAATTATAACTTTAAATAATTTAATAGAAAGTGAAACTAAACATACTGTGTAAATAGAATCTCTCGTCCCGCTCAAACCCCAATTATTCGTTCATATCCTCTATGAAAACCAAACCAAGGTCTGTAATTACATCCCAAGCCCAAGTCTGAGCCCAATTGACTTGGCCTCAATTTCAGTAATATGAGACACGAGAACAGGATCATCTTCTTTTTTCCTTTTTCTATCTACACTCATAATCATTGATATAATTAATCTCACGTGAATGTTATATTCAACTACTATGAATCACATTAGTTCAAAAAATAAATAAATAAAATAAAATAAAACTAAGAAAAAATGGTAAGCATGAATTACTGAGACAATCTTTCACTATCATGAAACATGAACAATTTTTTTTTTTTTTTTAATAACACCAAACATAATATTATAGCTAAATGAACAAAATATTATGCCCTTTTAAAAGTACAAAGTGAAAATCATACAATACAATTGGCATACAATTTTTTTTTTTTTTTAAAAAGTAATGTTAGAAATCATTAAAAAAATATCATAAAAAATAATCATAAAAGATTCTCCATCATTAAATTATACATACAATAAAACACTACACATAATCATTACACTCTTCTTTCAGGCTTTTTTGGAAAGAGCTTTTCTAGGTTTTTTTGGCTATTTTAGTCACAAAAGACAAAATAGACTATTTAGCAACAAAAAATAAAATATCACATCCAACCCATAATCATTACTCTTCTTTTACAAAAAAAGTCAAAAAAGTTAAAAAGTCAAAAAGTCCTTCCCAAACCAAGCTTTTTAGCCCAGGCTAAAATAGCTAAAAAAGTCAAAAAGCCAAAAAGTCAACCCACTTCCCAAACGGAGGCTTAAAAGATAAAAAAATTTCATAAAAAATTTCATAATATTTTTTTCATAATTCTTAATATTGTTTTTTTTTTTTTATATTTAAAATACTTCATGCTTTTTTATTTGTTGTGACGAGGATTTTTTCCACGACTGAGGCCTCGTTTGGGAACAGACTATTTTAGTAACTTTTTGGCTTTTTACGAAAAGATGTGCAGAAAAATAGAGAGGTGATGTGACTAGTTTTAGTTGACTTTTTGACTTTTTGACTAAAATAGTCAGTCCCCAAACGAGGCCTGAATCATTTGGACTCACTTCTCTAGAGTATATTCAGTTTAGCAGCAATCATTTGTAAATCATAGGTATCAATTAGGCCTAAGAAACGTCAGCAAAAGGTAAACCCAACTTATCCTATTTTACCACGAGCAAGGATCCTCTAGAGTTTTTTTTTTTTTAAAGTTTCTTAGAGTGGTGCATTGTGTGGTTGAAATTTAATGACAAGTCACATCAATTTTTCAGTATTAAATCTCAACCACATAATACACAATTTTAAAAAACTTTAGAAAAAAAACACTCTAGAGGATCCTTGGTGTTTTATCACACGCCCCAAAGTTCACCTCTTTTAGGTTACTTATGTGGGGTACATCATGTTTATTTCTTTATTAATTTTACGCGCGCCACCCAAAAAAAAAAAAAAAACAGTATCTTCATACACTTGTTGAAAATTATTGGGCAAACATGTTGTCCAGAACTTAATTTAATGAGGCGACTATGGGGCTCCTCACTTGATACACCCCATCATCATCATCCCACACCAAGGAACCTGAAAGCACATATTTGCTAATGGTGCCGTTGACTGTCACAACGAATGATTGCTTCTGCCCTATATATTTGAATGTAAGGACACTCGGATCAACTCTGACCTCAAGGCCCGGTGGAGGAACCACAGTTGCCTGGTAAACGGACACAGATGAGCCAACATTGGTCACAGTCCTATGGAACACACGGGTGATGGGTGCAGTACTGCTTTGAGTAGACAGTGCAAAAGAAGGCATGTTTAGGTCCCACACGGTTCCATTGTTGGCTTTAGTGCAAGTAGTACTGTTATCTCCAGTAACAAGACTCAATGACTTGTTGCTATATCCTTGTCCACATAAAAACGTCACATAATCAGCCTCTCCGATATCGTAGACTAAACCAGGATTTGCAGCTTTTACAGGATCTATATGGCCTGCCCCATATGCGAATTCAGCATCACTATTGGTTTCTACACTCATGGAAGAAGCTGGAAAAAAAAATAATAATAATAAGTGAGTTGCAAGTAATGAGACCACTCCATTTCTTTTTCTCTTTTTATCATTTGTGTATCTCACTGATCAGTCTATGGCCTTGAACAACTCTCTTCTTTCAAGTTGTTTATTAAGGTAACTTAAGATCTCAAGTATTTATATATTTAAAAAGAAAGGCTACAAAGCACCAAAAGAAAAATGTAGTTCAAAATTTTGACCAAACAACTGAAAGTTTAATAGATGCGTAAATTATAAATATATCTCCTGAGATTTACTTAAAATATAGATTATTCCTGTGATTTGAAAAATCACAAATACCCTCTTATTAGAATTTTTGATTTAACAGAATTAACCTAAAAAAATAAAATTTATAATTGTTCTCTTATACAATAATAAAATTATTTAAATTATTAATTGAAATATATTTTTAACATCATTAAAAACTGTTAATTGACTTGATAATTTGTTAATAAAAAGAGTGATTTGTTATAAAATTAGAAATCTCAAGAGGTGGAATGTAATTTTCAAAATCATAGGAGGCGATTCGTATTTTAATCAAATCTCAGAGAATGTATTTGTAATTTACCCTTTACAGATTAAATTTCAATTTAGGCCTAGTTTGGCATCTTTAAAAAAAGTCAAAAAGTCAAAAAATCACTATCCTATTTAAGTCGCATCATCTTCTTTAAGTCACATCATCACCTCTCTACCACATCACTTCAAACCCAACCCATACCCAACCCATATTTCATAAAAAGTCAAAAAATACTTCATCCCAAACCACCCCTTAGTTTGCTGTGAGCCACACCCGTATGGTTTACACACTTTATTTGTTAGTTACTTTTCAAGCTACTATTTTAGTAATATTATTATATAGGAAAATGTTTGATGGCCACAAATTTTGTGGCTCAAATGGCCCGAAAATGTCAAAACGACGTCGTTTTGACATTTTTGGAGTTGTTTTGTACTCAAAACGACGTCGTTTTGGCATTTTCGGGGCATTTGAGCCACAGAATATATAACTTACCAGTTGTCATTAGAGCAGATTTAATAGCTGCAGGAGACCATTCTGGATTAAATGACTTCACGTAAGCAGCTGCTCCAGCAGCATGTGGGCAGGACATTGATGTTCCAGAGATGATATTATATGGAACCACTCTTGTATCTCCTTCCCATCCCGTCGCTGTCGTAGCTTCTGACCATGCAGCAAGAATATCCACTCCAGGTGCAGTTAAATCGGGCTACATATCCAAATAAAATGTTGCAACAATAATTCAAGATGAAGAAAATGACACGTTAATGATCATAAAACCACATAAAAATAAAAATAAAAATAAAAATGGCCTCTTTAGTTACCTTGAGGATGTCTGTTGTAATTGGGTTTGGTCCCCTTGATGAAAACGAAACAACAAACGGTGCCAATTCGTCTTTCCTCTCAATACTCTTCGCTATGTTTGCCGTTGGATTACTGCATAATTAGTTTTATCAAGAATCATTTTTTACGCACAATGACAAGGATATATATATGTACATATAGATATAATCATATATAGATATAGATACCTAGTCGAATTTATATAGAGAGAAACTTGGGAGCCATTTTGAGGGGTCATGTAGGATGCAGATAAGGGGAATAAGAAGGCAACATCTTTTAATCTATCGCCTTGCATTACTGTACCAATTGCACCTGCTTGTAATGTTGATGTCCCGTCATGTATCTGATCACATAGAACGATTGTACCATTTACCAATGTTGTATTCAATGAGCCTGGGTAGCAGTATCTGCATTTCATTTCAAATAAATAAATAATAGATCTCAATTATAAATTTTTCATAATTTTCTTTTCATAGTAATTGAATTTTTGATAAATTACACTTAAATTTCACATGAATTTTACTCCAGTCTCTCATCTTTTTATTACAACAATTAAAAAATGAGTGAATAAAGTAAAATTTGAAAGAAAGTACAAGATTGAAAAATATAATTTCCCCTTCAATTTTAGATTACCTGGATTCAGATCCATCATAACCTGCTGTAGTATTCGGCGCATCCCCACCATAAACTAAAGGGTACATGCTGTTAAGATCGTAGGTGTTTATGGAGATACCCTACATGTGGAAATAGGGTTTAGGAACATTAAAAAGAACAGAGGCCAACCTAAGTCTAACAGCTTCATTGAAAAACATCAAAACTTGTTTGATGAATTATTTCTAAAATTTATTAGAAAGAAAAAAGTCCCACTTTTTTAGAAAACATAAAAAAAGTTCATTATAGGGTTGTCCTAGTGGTTCAGGGGCTTCTGTAACAGACGTGATGCTTGAGTTTGAGTCTTATTGCTGTAAACGCAGTTTCCATTCTTCTATTTCCCTTCCATCTCTTGGCAGAAAACACCAAAAAGTTGTTTTCAATTTTGTGAACTTTAATTTAGCAAGTCAAAACCCCTCCATTGGATCCTTATTTAGTAAAAAATGATGACTCAATTTATTTTTCTTCATAAACCCTCTAAGGATAAAACTCATAATTGAGTAAGGATAAAGCATAATACTTCTATCTTTTTTCTTTTATTTTTTTTCTTTCTTTCTTTAATAATATTGACAAAGTAACATGTTACTGTGAATCAGAGTAACACGGTAACATGTTATGTTATTATCAAATAGAGTAAATGTCAAACAGAATAACATATTACTGTAATACAGAATAACATGTTACTGTTATTGTTTATATTAATTTCAACGGTAATAATTTTTTTTTTAAAAGAATTTCAAAATTAACATGGATCATATTTGATAGATCTTAATGAAAAAAATTTAAAAATATTAATTTTATTAAAAACCGACGTCTACATCAAAAGTTATATTATTTTAAAGTTTAATATTTTGATAGTAATGATATTTGTTGAATTTTTCAAAAAAACTTTTTGTGTTTTTTCTTAATGTATTAGAATTTTATTACGAGGGTAATTTGACCAAATCTCCCAAAAAGTAAAAGGGATATAAGAACAGTAGGTGTTTTCAAAAAATTTATTTTTTTGTCTGAAAACTCAAAAATGTAATTGGGAACTGAAATGAAAGATCGAAAACATAGCAACTGCCAAGTTTAGTTGTGCTTTTTTCCTCTTTGTTGGTGCCTCACCAACTGGCGCTTGGAGCTTCTTCTCAGCTCCAAGCTCCTCTTTATTGATGTAACATGTCATGCTTTGTATGCTTCATCAATAAAGATATTGTTTAGCCGATCAAAAAAAAAAAGTTTAGTTGTGCTTTTGTATTTATGTTTTTTTTTATTTTTTAGTAAATCTAGAGAACTTAGTTAGCCAACTATTTCCGAAATGTATTTATTTCAGAAAAAAAATTCAGAGCACAAACCCATTTTTAAGAAACACTACAAAGTTGTTTCCGCACAAAGATTTTTTTTTTTTTTTGGATCAGTTTCCGCACAAAGATGAAAAGAATGGCAGGTGCTTGCTCACCTCGTAAACCATATTGTTACCCAGCATTACTTTGGTGACAAACTTTCTGTCTATGGTGCTAGCAGCAACTGAGAGAGACCAAGGTGAAAAATTCGTAATTGATGCAGAACCAGGACCCGAATTACCAGCAGAGTTGGAGGTGAGTATTCCATTCTTCATAGAATGGAAAGCTCCAATGGCAATCACATCATTGAAGTAGTTCTTAGGAAAGCCCCCCCCCCAACTGAAAGAGATATTAAGTCAACTCCATCGGCTATCGCATCGTCAAATGCAGCAAGGATATCAGCAGTATTACAGCCATCAGACCAACAAATTTTGTACACGGCAATGCGGGCAGAGGGAACCGCCCCTCGAGCTGTTCCTGAGGCAAGCCCGAATAAGCTGGTATTGCTTACTAATCGCCCAGCTGCTGTTGAAGAAGTGTGCGAGCCATGGCCTTCTGAATCTCTTGGTGATTGAAAGTCTCCTGGAGCAAAATTTCCACCAATTCTGTAGTACTTAGCTCCTATTTTACTGCAAAAGTATTTGAATTTTTGTTAAAATAATTAAGGTTTAGACATATGTGCATTGTAAGGACTGTGGGGTGCTACATTAGTAGTAAAAATTTTACTTGTTGCAAGTGAAATTGGATGAGGATTGACAAGTGCCGTTCCATTTGCTTGGAGGAGGACCAAATCCATCGTCGCTGAAGCTATCGGATTCAGGCCAGATTCCAGTGTCAAGCATTCCGACTATGATGTTACTTTCAGCTCCTACTCTCTTGACTTCTTGAGGGAAGCCCATGAAGTCCCATGACCTTGTTGTCAAAAGCTGCTTCTTTTCATTTGGGATCACAGACACCACACCATCCATGCCTATTAGATTAAAGGTAAAAATTAAGCCAATGGTCTAGTAATTTATCTCTTGTATTAATTTAGTCCCTCTAGTTTTAATTTGATTTATTTTGAACTTCAATTTCTGACACTTTGTCAATTTAATCAAATTTATAACATCTTAAATAAAACCAAGAGCAATATGGTTCATTCAAAATAGATTAAACCATTTACAATTAAATCCAAAGAAACCTGTACAGAAAACCCAATCTCAATTTCATAAGTCTATTTCTTAATATTTTGGGCCATTATGCCTAAGCTCTAATTTCTGTGTTAAAAGGACACATTTGTCTACAAAAATAACTATTTATTGAAATCATCCTATGTATCTATCTTGAAATCACCCAATTTATCAATCCATTGAAATTCACCAAGTCTATTTTTCTATCTATTAAAATTCACCAAATTACCTATATGTTGAAATGTGACGCATGTCACTCATTCAACATCCTATCGGTTGAATATCACACATTCCTCTACCTCACCACCACCACCTGCCACTGCCGCATGCCAACGACTTTTCCAGCACATTCTTATCATCTAATAAGATTTTACCTTAAATATAATATCTTATACTTTCTTTAAATTAGACTTTTTACAAATTTTCTCTCAGATATCCTTCTCCCTCTAAGTTATCTTAACAAAGATAGATTAGATTGATAATATTTTAAATTTTAGGATTTAAATAATAAAGCAATTAAAAGGTTTGATTTTTTTTTTTTTTTTGACAACCAAATCTTAGATTTTTTTTTTTTTTTTTTTTTTTGTAATTTCTTTAAATAAAATTTAGAATAGAAAAATGATTCATTCCCCTAATTTTGTCCTAGAGGGAGCTAAAGACGAAAGAGAGAGAGAGAGAGAAGTGCAGAACTGTTTCACATATTTTAGTCATGTCATGAAGGGTGGAATTGAGAGACTTTAATATTAAGTGGATGCAATAAGAAAGTAGGTGTACAGAACTGAATGTGTTGTACAAGTAGAAGCTCATATTTCCGCAATCATTTTGAAAAAGGTAAATAAACTATTTTGCTTCTCGATTTCAGTTTAATTTTTAATAAGAAATTATCAATTTGATTAAATCAACAACAATGCTACTCGTCCAAAATTCTAAAGTGTTGTGTGTGGTGTGGGTGTGGATGATGAGAACATTCAGGAGTTTGTCTCTATTCTAAATTGCACAAGTCAGAAACTTCCCCTTAAATATCTAGGATTTCCTCTTGGTGCTAGTCCTCAAGGTAGAAAGATTTGACAGCCTGTGGTTGATAAGATCATGTGTAAGTTGGCATCTTGGAAGAGAAAATTTCTGTCATTTGCTAGTAGGTTGACATTGATAAAGTCAGTAGTGTCCAATTTACCTTGCTATTATCTGTCTTTGTTTGTAATTCCTAAAGGTGTGGGCAAGGTGATTGATAGGTTTCAGGCGTCTTTTCTTTTTTTTGTTGGGGGGAGGGGGGGAGCTTCGATCTAAAGAGAAAGGTGCATATGGTTAAATGGGGGGAAGCGACAAAGCCAAAAGAGCAAGGAGGGTTAGTTGTTAGGAGGATTAGGGAGATGAATGAGGCTCTGTTATTGAAATGGTGGTGGAGGTATGGGGTGGATGAAAATGCTCTGTGGAAACAAGTGTTGGTTAGCAAGTATGGTTCTCAAGGGGGAAGATGGCTGCCTAACTTGATCACTGCAAATAAATGGAAGGTTTCTAGTATTTGGAGTAACATTTTGCTTGTAGCTAGTAAGATCTAACTATCCACTGTATGACTTTTAGGCAAGTAATATAAGGATAAAGATTGGTGATGGTTGTAGAATTCAATTTTGAATGACAAGTGGGACATGAATATTCTAATTAAAGAGGAATTTCCTAGGTTGTTTAGCCTATCCATGGATAATGAAGGATCTCTGAAGGAATTTGCTCAAAGAAGGCAAGGTTCTCGGGAGTGAGTGTTCAACTTTAGAAGACCCCTTTTAGCTTGAGAAGAGGAGGAGGTTATTAGATTACAAGGGATGCTGTCAAATGCATCATATCATAGTTCAAACAACCATGATACATTGATCTGGGTGGCTGCCTCTTCAGGTCTTTTTTCTTTGGCGTCAGTCAAAAATTGGTGTGAAGCTAGGTGTGGGTATAGGTTGAAAGTAGCAAAGTGGTTGTGGCAAAATGTAGCTCCACCAAAGGTACAATTTTTTGGGTGGTTAGTTTGGAAAGACAAGGTTAAAACAATAGGTTTCTTGCACAACATTGGGGTCGTTAGAAGCAGTGAAGAATCTATGTGCCCTTTTTGCAAAGCTGAGGTTGAAACAGGTTCTCATGTGCTTATTCATTGCCCAAGAGTATGGAAGGTGTGGTCAGATTTGCTGGATTGGTGGGGAATCAGTTGGGTAACACCTGCAAATGTGGAGGGTCTAATGAATTGGTAGATGGGGGTTAAGTTTAAAAAATTGGAATTGCAGGTTTGGAAACTGTTACCTTTTGCAATGTTGTGGTCCATTTGGAAGGCAAGGAATGAATGTGTATTCAATGGCCTTAATCTGAATTTTGCTGATGTAAAGGAGCTTGTAAAGGTAAGAGTGCAATGCGGGCCAAATCAAGTTTGAAGGGTGTCCATTTTTCAATCCATGATTTGGTCTCAAACATAAGGGAGGTTAGAGTATGCATTGGTGGAGATTGAGACGGTCTTGAGCTTTGGAGTGAGGTCTGTTGTGTATATAAATAGGGTGTGCTGCAGGTTTTGTTCTGCTGTGGTCCTTTGTTTGATGCCTTGTTGCTAGTTGGGCTCTGAGCTATCCCTGCTTGTTGCTGCTGCTGTCACTTGCTGTTGATTGTTGGTAATGCTGCTGTTGCTGCTGGTTTTTGCTGTTGTTAAGTGCTGTTTTGGGTGCTGATTTTTTGTGTTGTTTTATTTGGTGTTTTAGGTGCTGATGTTGGTATTTTGGTGCTGATTTTGGTGTTGTTTGTTATATTTATTGCAGGTTTTTTTTCTTGGCTTTGGTTGGTTGCTCACCAACTCTTGATGACGTGCTAGCAAGGGATTGGGCGGGCGTATTGGTGCCAACCTAGTTGAGATTGGTATGTCTCGCTATGATACTTTTTGCACTCATCTATTTTCCTTTCTTGATGTAATGATTTCTTTGTTCATCAATAAAAGTTTTATTTTGGCGATCAAAAAAAAAAAAAAGAGCATATATCATAGTTTATGCAATTATTTGAAGATTATAATTCACTTACCAGCTAGTTTCTTCTTCTCTTCTTCAGTCAACTTTGCTACGAAGCCATTAAAGCTCCTTTGATAGCTGTGAAGTAAAGACTCTGATGCCCTACTGTTGAATTTATTCAAATATTACATAAGTTAGACAGCATATATGTAATTTACGAAACTGAGCAATTTGGATGCGCTTCAATTGATATTTACTTTGGCTTTTCCTTTTTTTTGTTTTTTAATGCTTGAAACATTATTGAGAGAATATCTTCTGCAATTTTTTTTTACATATACAGAATCTGATCACATAATCAAACACAATTTTTTTACTTGAAATAGGACTCATACATACTTCCTATGATAGGGTTATATCTCATTCTTTGATTGAATTTTATGCATTTAGAATTTTTCTATCTTTTGTTTAATAATGCTAAAAGATTATAACCACATCATTTAAGATTGATTTTTTGTACAAAATTATGTTTGCATATCAAATTTTTTTTTTTTTTGGTTGCACTTTTCATGTATAAAATTGTGGTCACACTTTCTTTTTGCATCTGATGTGTAACTGTAAAACGAATCCAATTATTTGAAATCGAATCGTGTTTGATTTATTCGATAGGTTTATATGCACTATATATAAAAATAAAAATAAAAATAAAAAAACTACTTAAGTTCAACTCAATTAAAACTTGTTTGAGATTGATTTAAAATATAAATCAATTGCTATGAACACATTTTATAATTTATCGCTATTCAAAGGTCAATAAACAAAACAGAAAGTGTAAAATGACCTGCCCACAACTTCTTCTAGCATGCTAGTGTGCAAGGATGATGCTGAAAAATCACCCTTCAGAATGTCACCCATGTACACAATGTATATCTGCAACCACAAATTGATCATCACGAGTCAATTTTATCAGAATTAATGTGCTAAACAAAAAGTCAAATTTTTAAGGTTTTTTCTTTTATTATATATACTTAAGGGAGATTTGGGGATAGGAAAACGATATTCAAGGGTCGAAAGAATATGATATTTTTTCACTACACCAACAACCCTTGTTTTAATTATTAAGCTCAATATGCATATCTATGATGCTTTAGAATATAAAGGTCACCACATATACAACCAATCTTAATTGGGTGAAATCTGCTTCGAAGATTAAGCTCAATATGCTTATGATCTTTGTAATGTGTTTTTTTTTTTTTTTCTTAATAATAATAAAATATTACTTTTTGTTGATGAAAAGGTCGAAGGCTTATCTATTATCACCAAGCGGGTTTCGCATATACTTAAAAAAAGTCTTCTTCTTCAATTTTTTTTTTTTTTTTTTTTTTAGTAATTTGTTTTTTTAAATTATGTAAAATAAAAATTACTTTTTAAGTCCTTGTGAGTATAAAAAGTAATATATATTTGAAAAAAATAAAAAATAAAAAAAAAATAAAAAGTTTAAAAAGCTAATTATTTTTTGCTATTTTTCTTTTTTGGTCCTTTCAAGACTTGTATTCAATTTTTTAAAAAACCTTTTACTACTCTGGTCTATCTAATCGAGTAAAATCCATACAGGTTTTTGAATTAATTTTTTTTTAAAAAAATTCACTAAAGAGAAAAAAAAAAAAATCAATAAAAAAGATACTAAAAAAAGCAACTCCAAACACCATTAAATAATAACTGGAATTATTTATATGGCCAAAACTTGTCAACCTCATTACAAGGTGATGAGTTTAACTCTCTTTGGCCCTGTTCGGTAGGATTTATTTCCAACTTATTTTAATTTTTAGCTTAATCTAAGTTATTTTGATGTGTTTGATTCAGCTTAACAATACAGCTTATAACTTTTTGTAAGTCAAAAATCAACTTATTCTTTAAGTGGGGGAGGAGAAACTTAATTTATAAGTCAAAAATCAGCTTATGTTCATAACTATAAGTTATAAGCTGTTAAGTTATAAGTTATAATCACTTTTCCACAGCTCTACCAAACGGGGCCTTTATCCCTTTAATATATCCGAAAAATAAGATATCAATAAGCCGCATCATAGGAGAACCAACTTTCAAAAAATCGAAATTATTGGGCCCCGTTTGTTTTTAGAGGTAAAATGGAGGGGATTCATAGTGAGAGAATTAAGTAAATTTGTGTTTGTTTTGATGATAATTGTTAGTGTAGGAATTATTAAATTATTTTTATATAAAATAATAAAACAAATAAAAAATACAAAAACTTAAACATTAATGTTCAAAAAAAAATGTCCAACATATAAAAAATGAAAAAATTTGTAATCCCCTTACTATTTTTCTAATACCACATCCACCTCCTCCATCCCAATCCCCTTTCTAACCTCCATCCCAATCCTCTACTCCATCTCAATTCATTCCTCAACTCTACAAATAAACATAACACTAAATAGGTCCCACCTCTATCTTCTTTTTTTTTTTGTTACAGGAAAATCCTCCCTACCCTCCCGCAGGTCCAAGGCAGCGCCCCTTGCAGAGATCACCAAGGTGTCCTGTTAGCCGTTCCGAGCGAGGAGACTATAACCTGAGAACTTGCCCCGACCTCCCAAGACAAGCTCCGCTTAAGTCAGGACTCGCACAGCGGGGGAGCATTGAACTCACACCAAGTGCTGACTAGACAACTTGAGGTCCAACCTCCTAACCAACAGTGCTTCCGCCCAGGAGATTGGCCCAAGGGGGGGTGAGGAGTTGAACTTGTGACCTTGGGGCTTAAACCCCAAGGCCTTACTACAATGCCACAACCCCTTGGGTTACCACTTCTATCTTAATCTCGTCTCACCCTCTTTACCCTAAAACAAACGGCCTTAGAGCAAGGTCATAAGAGTTGGAGCATCAACTCACACACTAATATAGTGTTCCGACCAATCAAAGCATCACTCATAGTATGGGTGACTCAGACCTACCCACCTTGGTCGGCTATGAGATAGACCGGGCGGAGTTAGAATACTAAAATTTGAGAGGCCAAAGTGAAATTAAAAATAAAAAAACAAAGGTTTTGAGGGAATAAGGGGCCATTAATGAGAGATAATCAGCTTGTTTGGTTTTATTTTTCACGATTCATTTTTTAGAAAATTAATTTTTTTTATTTTCCCTATTTCTTATTTTCATTGGATCTTTTCAATATTTTAAACAATTTTTTTAATTTTTACATACACTTGACATAAATACACTTAAAAAGTTTAATATTTGTTTAAAAAAAATATATTTAAAAAAAATTTACTAAACACCAAAAATACAAAAATAATAATAAAATAAAAATCAGTACATTTTCGTATTTTTGTGTATTTATTAATTTTTTAAAATATTTTTTTACAAATATTTTATTTTTTAAATACATATAAGCAAGGTGCATCTAAACAAGTTTTTAAAAAAATTCTTAAAATTTTAAAAATATTCACTAAACAAAAATACATGAAAAACAAAAATTGAATATAAAAAATTGAAACCAAACACAATGAATAATATTTCATGGGCTTGCAAAGGATTACTCAAAATATATGGTTTTAAAAAAAAAATTAAAAAAAATAATTGTGGTTCAGGCCCTGGGGGAGATAAGATGAACCACATTCTCTGTGCGACTTTATTTATCAGTACACTACACAAATATGTCACCGGGAACTTTATTGTTCAAAAATTGACCAATAAAAAAGAAAATTAAAAACCATAGTAAAGTAGAGAAATATGCCTGTTGATCACCCTCAGATTCCCCAGCACTACAAGTAATAAGAAGAGCACATGTGAAGCTGATCAAGA
Source organism: Camellia granthamiana (assembly GCA_036172215.1). Lineage (NCBI taxonomy): Eukaryota > Viridiplantae > Streptophyta > Magnoliopsida > Ericales > Theaceae > Camellia > Camellia granthamiana. The sequence continues at coordinate 154,708,556 of CM069903.1, forward strand.
GAAGCCATGAAGTAGTAGTATGAGGTATGTGATTAGCCATTGTCTAGAACACTTGAGACCTGTATTGTGTGATATGTTTTCCAGTGAAATAACTAATGAATTAATGGGCTTTTTATAGCAAGAAAATATGTGGAACTTACCTCCCACCCTCCTTCCTTTGAATTCTCAAATTTCTGTATGTTGTTATAACCGCTGCCAAACAATAATTGTCCAAAGTCGGATTTAACAATGATCTCTTGAATCTTCTCTATGAAAATGGAATTCATTAATTAGTTATTTAACAAAAACAAACGTGTTAAACGAACCAAAAAATATAAACAAAAATGTTTTTGAAAAAAAATTATCATAACAACTCATTTATTTTAGAAAATACCCAAAAGTTAATTACTATTTTTTTTTTTTTTGAAAATTGCTTTTGTATAAAAATAAAACAGCTATAATGTTTTGTTATTTTATGTTATGGTAAATTACAAATACACTCCCTGAGATTTGCTTAAAATACGAATTGTCCTCTGTGGTTTGGAAAATTACAAATACCTCGCTGTCAGAATTTTTTATTTAGCAGAATTAATTGAAAAAATGAAATTTGTAACTGTTCACCTATACAATAATAAAATTATCTTAATTATTAATTGAAATAAAATTTTAACATTATTAAAAACTGTTAATTAATTTGATGATTTATTAACAAAGGGACCTATTTGTTATGAAATTAGAAACTTTAGGAGCCATAATGTAATTTCTAGAACCACAAGGGTAATTTATAATTTAAGTAAATCTCAGGGGGTGTGTTTGTAATTTATCCTTTATTTTTTAAGGTTAATTGTACTTTTGACGTCTGTAGTTTGATCAAAGTTTCACTTTGGCCCTTATTTTTTCAAGTTTCACTTATCATTAGAATTTGAAACAGGAAAAAAAGGAGACTTACGGATAGGACCTAATAGATAAATTTATTATCCAATAGATCCTATGATAATTAATGGCTTTTTTTTTTTTAAACACTATTAAAAAAATGTCACTAATCGTTAATTTTTAAAGATAGTTTCAAAATTTTGTTATAAAAAATGTCACTAATTATAAGTTTTAGCAATAGTTTAAAAAAAAAAAAAGTCACTAATTTTCAACTTTCAGCGACAATTTGAAAATTCAACACAGAAAAACGTCACTAATTATTAATTTTTAACGACATATGCAAAATATTGTTACAAAAAATTATTTTTAACGATAATTTTACTAGGACTTACTTTTAATAGGACTTGATAGAAATTAATTCCAACTATTAAGACCTCTTGGTAGTTTACCCCAGAAAAATGCCACATGTAAAACTAGAGATTTTTTTTGGGTGAATAATGTAAAACTGTAAAACGAGAGATACCAAAATAGAATTAAAAAAATATATATGGACTATTGATGTATATTTATTCACAATGGTCCCTATTTTCTCTTTGGAATTTCGCTTTGGCCCTTCTAATTTTGTACATTGTCTTTTTCCATTTAAAATGTTAATGGTCCACAACGAACGGACAACATTGTAACAAAATTGAAAATGGGACTTAAATTGTTTGAATTAAAAGTACAGAGACTAATGATATAATTTACCCTTTAAAATTAATTATCCCATACATTGCACGGGTTGAATGCTAGTACATACATTTGGAAATGTCAAAAAAAAAAAAAAAAAAAAAAAAAAAAAATTTACTCTATAAATAAACCATTTCACTGCTTTGATAAATTTCTCATTTAATATTTTCAATAATGGTGAGTGTGGTGAATATTGATGGGTGGTGTAATTTTAGGAAAACTTACGTATAAATTTTAATAAGTGGACTTATTATCCAATAAGTTCTATGATAATTAATAGTTTTTTTTATCGAACATTATTAAAAAAAATATTACTAATTGTTAATTTTCAGCTATAGTTTGAAAATTGTCACAAAAAAATCACTGATTAAAAGTTTTAGCAACGGTTCAAAAAAATCATCACAAAAAAAGTCACTAATTTTCAGTTTTCAGCGACAGTTTGAAAAATTCGTCATAGAAAAATGTCACTAATTGTAAGTCTTAACAACAATTTATAAAAATCGTGACAAAAAAAATTACTAATTATTAATTTTTAGCGATATATGCAAAAAATAGTCACAAAAAACTATTTTTAGCGACTATTTTACTATAACTAATTTTAATGAGAATTAAGTCCAACTATTAAGACTTATTAATAATTTATCTGTAATTTTTATTGTTTAAATGTTAAACGCAAACAATAAAAATTTACTCTATAAATACACCATTTCACCGTTTTCATAATTTTTTTTTTTTTAATATTTCAATGTGATAGTGAGTTCAATGAATTTCACTTTTAAATAAATGGGGATAAACTGATACAGTAAGATTTTTTTATTTTTTTTTAGAGGAAATATCATTTTTTCCCCCTCTCGAACTATCACGTGTTTTTCACGTTGACCCTCGTATTTCGATTTATTTCAATTTAGTATCTGAACTTTTCACAAATTGATTAATTAGACCCCTGTCGTCACCTTCCGTCCACAATTGGACAAAATGTGCTGATGTGGGAGGGCAAATTGATTTTTAAAGTATAGTTTGGGGGCCAAATTGATTTTTAATTTGGGGGTAAATTGATTTTTAAGGTATAATTTGGGAGGTAAAATAAAATTTTAAATGAATTTTGGTGCCACGTCAGCACATTCCGTCTAATTGTAGACGAAATGCAACGGCAGGGGCCAAATTGATCAAAAATTTGAAAGTTTGGATATAAAATTGATATTAATCGAAGTCTGAGGTCGACGTGAAAAACGTGTGATAGTTTTGGGGGCCAAATGATATTTTCTCTTTTTTTTTTTATCATTAAAAGAAAGGAAGGTTTATTGATGATACAAACATACAACGATTACATAAATAAAGGTAAGGGAATGCAAAAAGCATATAACTAACACGATCCTAATTAAGTTGACACAAAAAAGTATACCCAATCATTTGCTGACAAACACTTCAAGGTTGGTGAGAAACCACCAACAAATGAAGAAGAAAAAAAAAAAAATTCACAAAAGACAGCAAATAAACGGCTGCTTACCATAACAGTGGTAATACCGCCCCAGCATCTACAATCCATATAGACATCCACCACACTCCAAGCAACCAGACAGCAGCACAACCACTCCAACCTCTTATCTTCGAAGGCCAATGCTACTTCTGACCAGTGCCGGCTTGGGCACAAGCGACACAAATCGTCGCTTGGGGCTCCCAAAAATTGGTGTAAAAAAAAGCCTTAAAAATTAAAAAAAAAATATATCAACTTTTTTTTTTGGTTATTATACTTGCTAAAAAGGGTCCCTAAAAAAACAAAAAAAAAAATTATTGATATGGTGAATTATTTAAAACTAATTGATGGTTATTTTTCAAATATAGAAATTGTATATAGAATATTATTGATTATACTTATTACTTATAATTATTTATAAGAAAAAGAAATGTTTCAAATTTAAAATTGATTATCATGCATTTAGTGAAGTATTGGTTGATAAGTTGATTAAAAAAACATGATTAGTAATTTTACAGTTAAAAATGTGAAAATTCAGAAAATTTAAATAAAATTTAAATTATCAACTAGTTCACCAAAAAATAATTCAACTATTGGTTCGTATTAGATTTCTACTGTGAACCATCTATATATAAGATCTCATATTAAAATCTTGTTTTGGACCCCAAAAAAGGCAGAGCCAGCTCTGCTTCTTGATGAATCTGATTCACATAATCATTAACAGAATAGAACTTCCCTATTGAATGTGATTTCAGCCAAAGATACCCTAATTTTTATGAGTTCACAGAGTTCCTCATGATCTGGTTGCACCCATTAAACAAGTAGTCATTCCTATGCTTCCACAAAGACCATAAGGTAGCCAAAGGGATAGATCTCCAAATCTGTGCTTCACCTTTTCTGAATCTCCAACCACTCTATCAAAGTAGCAAACTAGCCACTGATCTAGGGGTTACCCATTGCATACCCCACCAATTCAAAATATTAGACCAGATTATCCAAACAAAGGGGCAAAGCACCAACACATGATCCACAGACTCAATCTCAGAATGGCAGAACACACATTCAAGATTCACCTCATCACTCAGAACACTAATTATGTGCAAATGCTCAGTTGTTTTTAATTTACCTTTCCAAGCAAGCCAAGAGAAAAATTGTGCTTTAGGTGGAGAAGGGTTGTTCCAGACCATACCAAGTGTAATATCACCAGGGCCCAAAGACTCCTCACACCATTTATAAGCAAAGCAAATTTTGAAACCACCTGAAGAATTAGCCACCCAACTGATGCAGTCCCTAAAACCCATCCTAAGAACAGGGCCATCACCAAGTTCTATAAGCATTCTGAGCTCTTCTTCTTCCTCGCATGGCAACAATGCTCTTTTAAAAATAAATGACCAAGAATTCTGAGTTCTTTTTGTCAATTGCGTACTCCAAGTGGAATCTTTTTTGAAGGATAAATAGGAAAGTCTTGGGAATTGAAAATTTAAGCAGGTAGTACCCCTCCAATTATCCACCCAGAAATTGATTCTCTCCCCATCCCCAATGTTGATCACTGTATTGTTCATATAGAAGTTAAATAGCCTCGTATTAGCCTGGTCAACAAGTATGATGTCACTCCACACCCTTGAAATATAATTTGCTTCCACAAAGAATGGGAACCATCTGCCACCCTCTGACTTGAATTTGCTGCGTATAAGCTTCTTCCACAGCGAATCATTTTCCACCCCAAGCCTCCACCACCATTTATGTAGTAGGCAATCATTCACAACCCTTATATTTCTGATCCCCAAGCCACCCTGCTTCTTGTCCTTTGTAATTTCCTTCCAGTTCACAAGATGAACCTTTTGGTTTCAGAATCTTTCCACAAAAATGCTGCTTGGACCTTATCTATTTCATTGGCAACACATTTTGGCATCGTAAACAGTGACATATGATAAACTGGAAGTGAAGAAAGGATTGATTCAATAAGTATGACTCTACCTGCAAAGGACAGCTGCCTCCTCTTCCACCCAATTAATTTCTTCTTATATTTCTCCACCACAGATTTCCAAAAGTTGCTCTCCTGGCTGGGTTAGCAACCAATGGCATCCCAAGATACTTTAAGGGTAATTTCTGATAAGTACAATTTAATCTTGAAGCATACACAGCAACAATATCTTCAGGTACTCATATTCCACACACCACACTCTTGTGAAAATTGATCTTCATCAAGCCCGATATTTTTTAAAACACCTCAGGATCCTCTTTAACTATTGCCACTTCAGCCCACTCAACTTCATAGAAAATGATGGTATCATCTACAAACTGCAGATGGGAGACATTAACTCCATTTGCCAACAGAGACTCCCTTAATTAGGCCCAACTCCTTTGCTCTTGCCAGCAACAAATTCAGCCCCTCAGCTACAATATTGAAGAGGAATGGTGATAGTGGTTCCCCTTGCCTCAATCTTTTTTGAAAAATCTAGAAATCCCCTAGATGTTGATTTGTGATTATGTATCAATTTTAAGCAGTATATAACAATCGCAATCAAACAATCAAGACAAATCGACATAACGATTTTACGTGGAAAAACCACAATTGGACACCTCCAATTGTGATAAAAAATCACGGGCAAAAGCCACAAAACAATCCACTAAAAGACATAAAGGAATTGCACAGGTATACTCTCAATTACCTAGCGAATCCACACCCGAATTGAACCAACCCTTATGTGCCTCTTCCAACCCCGTCTTCACCTCGGAATTGTCTTGACGATGAGCCACTCTAGAATCCACCAAAGCTTCAGGCTCGAATTCTTCAAAATCCACCGAAGAACAACTCTCTCTTTTATGTAGAACAAACAAATAATCCTTTGATGTATACTCTTTAAACCATGAGTTGAATACTCAATCAAAACATCAAAGAAAACTAGCAAAATATCCCCAGATATAAACCCTAGAACCCAAGAAGAAGATCTGGAGAAGTAATCCTAGATTTGGACTGAAACACGTATTTATAGAAAACTGTCCCGCGATCTCCGCTCAAGCGTCAGATTGGCCGCTCGAGCGGACCTACGCTCGAGCGCGGAAAGTTCTGCTCGAGCGGGAAAAAACAACATCCAGTTTTTTTGCAGGCGAACTAAACTTCTGGAACTCAGCGTTCTCCGCTCGAGCGCGGGAATGTCCACTCGAGCGGACAGGCAACTTTGAATGCATTTTTGCATTTTGCTTCGGGGGCACTGCCCCTCGACCCCGCCGTGGCTTTGCCCCGGACCCGCCAAGGGGCGCTGCCCCCTCGACCCCCGCGAGCTGACCGGGCAGCTCGATCCCCGTCATAATCAGGGAAGTGGCAATCTTGAAAGAATTAAACACCACAAACTTCTCTGCAAAGCACGATTCGGGTTGGATTCGCATCTAACAACTCATAGCCTCACTGAAATAAAAATGCGAATAAAATTACAACTCAAAGTAGTTTTGTCAAACGGGATTGTCAAGAAATAAAACCTAACACTTTTTGTGGGCAGAATTCAAATGTAGGAGATCCATTAACAAGCACAGATACTCTAGCAGAATTAATGCAAGAGATCTAATCCAGTTGACCCACTTAGGACCAAAACCAACATTTGACATCATATGCAAAAAAACAAAAAAAATTAATAAAATAATAAAATAAAATAAAACAAATAAATCCAATTCACCGTGTCATATACTTTTTGGAAATCAAGCTTCAAAATTAGACCTTTGTTTCTGGATTTTTTCCACCAATCCACCACTTCATTGACGATCAAGAACCCATCCATGATGCATCTCCTTCCTAAAAAGGCGGACTGAGTTTTATCAATCACTGCTGGTAACACTTTTTTTCAGCCTATTAGCAAGAACTTTAGAAAGTATCTCGTAGGTAGAGTTTATGAGTCTGATTGGTCTGTAATCCTGAAGGCTCGAGGGATCGTCCTTCTTGGGAATTAAGGTGATGAAAGAGCAGTTTAACCCACTGACCAGTTTGATGTTTTCATAAAAGTCCGTCATGATCTGATTATGTCTTTCCGGCCCTTTTTGAAGCAAGTCATATTGAAGCCATCTGCCCAGGTGCCTTGTGGCCATCACATTCATCAATTGCAGCCCATATTTCTTCCTCAGAGAATTCAATCTCAATCTAATACTTTTATAAAAGTGTAAAGAGTTTGTCACGTTTTCTATTGTTTTTTTAATTTTAATTTTATCCTTACTATATTTTCTAAAAGTCATGAAGAGTCCTATATAAACCATTTTTTTTTTTTTGTAGTTTAATACTCAAAAACGATGGGTAACTATTCAGTAATCCCGGAGTATAGACACGTAATATTCCATAACATAGTGATTGGTGAAGAAGGTGGGTAGGTGGAGTATTGTGTTGGGTGATTGGGAAACATGAGGGACATATTGAATGATGATTGGTTAAAGAGTACAGATACATGGGACTCCGGGAACATTGAATAATTTCCCAAAAAGGATATATCTGCTTCCAAGAGTTCTATATAAATATAAACAAACCATCTTCCTTCTTGTCCAAAAAAAAAAGTCACACTACGCCAAAACAGGGCATTAACGGCGGTTTTTTTAACGGCGGTTTTCGTTACCGCTGTTAAAAATACTATTAACGGCGGTAACGAAAACCGTCGTTAATACCGCCGTTTATGTATCATTAATGGCGGTTTCGTTATCGCCGTTAAAAAAACCGCCGCTAAAGTATCTTTAACGACGGTAATGAAACCCTCTTTTAACAGCGGTAACGAAACCACCACTAAAGCCCACTTTTAACGGCGGTAACAAAACCGCCGCTAAAGCCCTCTCATTACCGCCGTTAATGATGGCGGTCTTTGCCGGCGGAGCTCCGGCGAAACTCCGGCGAGTGGTGACCATGCGCGGCCAGAGGTTGAACATGACCATCTACAATAAAGCAAAAGTAATGTTTAAATATTTATTTAGGGAATATATTTCATGAAGAGTGGCTATGGTAAAGTGGTTGGTGTAGGTGGATGAGAGGTTGAGGGTTCAAGACTTGGGGAGTGCAAGAAGAAAGAATTGTATTTTGAAAAATTTGAACCTATTTACGGCGGTAAGGAACCGCCGTTTTTGGTCGACTTTTAACGACGGTAATTTACCTTTTTATGACGGTTGTACTTTTTCCGACACGCACATAAACGGCGGTAACGAAACCGTCGTTAAAGGCTTTAATGGCGATTTTATAGTCTTTAACGGCGGTAAAAAACCGCCGCTAAAGCCCAATTTTGGCGTAGTGTCGTCTCCCTATTTTTTACATTGATGATGATTGAAAAACAAAAAATAATTATTGTTTCTTATTTCATGTGTCTGCTTCTAAACTGATATACATAATATTTACAATTATCTATCATGGATCAAATTACTGTGAATAATTTTGGTTGAATCATAAAGTTATATGCATTCGTTCGAATCTAGATAGAGGAAAATGCATGTGTTTTTAAAATAGAAATTTGTACTATATCTCAAAAATTTGCAAATTATCTTCATACACTTTCTTTTGATTTTTTATATTTTATCAATTTTGGTTATTAAAGATATTGAAATTTCTTCATATTTTATATCTAAATTATACTTTTACATGAAAATCTAATATCAAATAATCTAAAATAGAATTAAAAAGTAAAATATTGGTAAAAAAATTTATAAATTCAAACATGTACCGATTTTTTATTATTATAAATTTTTTCCAAAAAGAATATACAACAAATTATTTTCTCAGTGTATTTAGATTAAGTGAATTTAAATCTAAAAGCCAAATTAAAAAATAAAAAAAGTATTAAATTAAGTGAATCTAAAAAAAAAATAAAAGGGTTATTAAAGAAAGTGTAAAATTAAAAAATAAAAAAGTATTAAATTAAGTGAATCTAAAAAAAAAATAAAAATGTTATTAAAAAAAACAATATCAAAAACAAAAAAACATGAAAACCAAAAAATTCAAAACAAAAGTTTGAATAAACAAACCAAATCAAACCAAACACTATAAATTTCTTTTCTTTTTTTTAAATATTTCTTTACTAATCTCTAATTTTACACAAATTATTCTCAAATTCCTTTCAATTTTTATGTGAATTTAATAATCTAATTAAAAAATGATGCATACACACAAAAATATAACACTAAATATTTACATTATGACCAACTATTTAATTATGAATAATTAACTTCTCATTGTTACCAATATTATATTGCTACAAAAGATTTCACATATTACTTTATGATATCTTATATATATATATATCAATGTCAAATATATAAATATATAAATATAAATTTATATATGTTACTGAATTCATACATTGCTAATTTGTAATATTATATTATTATCGAATACTTTAATTTTCTAACATGTATCGCTTTAGCAATATAGTTATATTTGTTAGCAAAAAAAACTGCGAAATTGTATATTATTCTCCTATCAACTTATGTTCAATACATTACATATATATACACATCTCATACAAACAAGTGTCCACAACAAACACTTTCAATAACAAACTAAGATTTTGCAAAATACCTCCATCACGATAATAATTATACTTTTTTTTCCCCTCACAGAAAAAATCACATTATTATTGGAAAACTGATTTTGAAATTCATAACAATATGATATCGTCTCAAACTCTTACTCATCAAAATATTTTTATTACAATATATCATAAAGGTGAGTAAGAAGAAAAACAAGAAGATGGTGAAATAAAAACTACAGAAGATCTATTGCAATATACTCTACAAGCAAAGTTAGACGAGCTGAAGCAGGAATTGTCCTATCTATTGTGAAGTTCACAAAAGAATCTTATGTACACATTTTAGTCAAATTATAAGAAAAAAAATTCAAATGATGCCCAAACATTATCGTAGCAACTCAATGATGCAGAAAGTAAATACATCAAATAAAAAATTTTGATCAATTTTTGTTATATGCTGATTATTTACAGATGCCATAATAAATTATGTAACTTAACAGTTTTATAAAAGTGACCCTGTAAATACTTGTAAGTATGGATCTATAAATATCGTGAAAATAATTATTGAAATTGTAACGGCCCTAAAGTGCATGTCACGATGATCGTTATATAATTATGAATTAATATGATTTAATTTGAAAATATATGGTGGGGCTACGACTTCGGAATTGAAATTGACGATCTTAATGGGTTCAAAAACCGAAATTGAGTATATGGATATGCTAATATGGATTTTTAGCGCCATTTGGGAAGTTTAATTGAAAATTGATTTCGTCTGATTCGCTAAGTTGTGTTTGGCTCATCATTTATACAATTATATATATGTATATATGAGATATGAGCTCATATGAGCTCATCCTTATCAACTAAGAGCCCAAAATATCTTAAGAAAGAGGGAGATAGTTCTGGAAAAAAAAGAGAGAAAGAAGAAAGAAAGAGAGAAACCAAGAAGAATGTGTAGAAATTGAATGAGAGGCTCAAGATCAAGCTTGTATTCAACAAGATTATGTAATATAAAGTAGCTATGAAGGCCTTAGGTAAGAATCTAACTCTTAATTCTTGAAGATTAAGTGTTATGGAGTTGGATTTATGGATTATGTGTGAGTTTTGCATGTATTTTTCTATACAATGTTAAGAACAAGTTGTACCCTCATGCATGGCATAGATTCATGAAAATCATGTTCATAAACTTGTTTTTCTTGCATGATTCTTGAGATTTGAAAATAAACTCCGTGGATTTCAAAGATTGGAGTTCAATTTGCATAAATGATGGTTTTGTATTTCAACTCAAGGGTTTGAATGTTTTGTATGAAATTTAAGCTACACTTTGAAGTTATGATTTTGTTTAAAGCTAGATATGTTACATTCAACATGTTTTTGAAGAGTTTGGGCCTCGATTTCCATGATATGAAGTTGAATTTGGCAAAGAAAAAAGGGTCCATGTTTTCAGCATTTTCGTCGTGAAACGCTCGAGCGTCTCAGGTCCCCGCTAGAGCAGCCAAGCCTTGATCGCCCAAAATTGCATACTATTTTTCTGTCGCTAGTGCGGCCAACAGGGCAGTTTTTTCGGTTTTGATTTCTTTCTATTTTTCCCACTTCCTGGCCCTGTTTACAGGTTTTCAAGTGCATCTCATATGCATTTCATGATCATATAGGAAGTTAAAGAACGAATTGGATTCACCAACTGAATAAGTAACAACTAAATACATTTAAGGACTGATGGACAGATTGCATGTGTAATGCTAAGATATGTATTGTGCTATGTATATTTGTGATTGTAGGTCACGAGTCGAGGACCGACCGACTGATTCTGGAAGCCCACTATGAGTAACATTACTGTAAAGATACGTTTATATAAATTATATTTGAAATGTTATTTGATAAGTTATGTTTTACTAAAATGGTAAATTGAGAATATGAACGAATATCAGGTTTGAATCTATGTGGCATCCAAGGATTGGTCCCAAGTCATGGGATCCATGACATATATGTGATTACGAAATCTTGTTAGCCATGTGATAATGTGGTGATGTGTTTAATCGATCTTCAGAATCGATCACTCTAGTCGAAAGATGATATGTTCTGTTCTGTTGGATGTACCACTATTATGTTCTGATATGTCACGCCCCAAAAATAATACCAACAATCCAACTCATAAGCGATGAGAATATAAACGAAATTAGTATACTTTCATATATCAGAGTTTATATTACAAAAGAAATTACATGCATTATACTTTCATAAATGTTCATTTTGAAACTATAGCATGTAACACTAATTAATAACAACAAAATAAACGCTTTACGGGCTTACATCTTTCCAAGACATAGCTTGGTTACAACAAAAGAGAGTCATAAGCTCTGTACATTTGAAGCCGTCGACTTGAATAAACAGTTAAACACAAAAATAACAAAAATAGAGCCTCTAGCTCCTAAGTCCTCCCAAGCTACGTTCTTGAAGGAAGCATATCAGATGTACCTAAAAATGGTTTCCCAAGTAGGGTGAGCCAAAGCCCAATAGAGATAGACTAACACAATATATGAGGTTTAACTAAGATATAAGTGTCAGATAAATGTTCAATATACATAACCAACTTAAATCTTTCCATGACCATTCAATATTGATATTCACACCTCAATCCATTTCCATTCATTCATATTAAGTCAATTCATGAGTCTAGTTCATTGTCATATAAACAACCCAAATGAGACTACAACTCATTGGTTCACAATTCAATAACATCTACTATTCAAGACACTTCGACATGCCATTTTACAGAATTTTCATCCAAGGGAATCGACACCCATATATATATATACAAGATTTTGGGACTTTCACCCTGGACACTCCGGCCAACTTAATTTTAAATGGAGTCCATCCCCTATTTTCTCCCGAATAATGGAGTACATTCATTTTCTCCTTCCAAACAATTATACATATACAATGTACCCAAAACATCGTCATATACAATGACTATTCACAACACATATTCAATGATTTAATCATACCGTCATATTTAATGACATAATTCAAATGATTAATTTCAATTCACCTAATCCTCATGCAATTTCTACAACAATCATAGTAGATAGCCCAAAACAGATATTTCTAAACAGATATACAATCTATATAACAGATATTTTATCAAATTTCCATAGGTGGGTGATTTAACAAATCCAACTACACCATTCATTCATACAACTCCCCAATTTCACATTTTCCATAACAATTCCATTATTTATATAAAATAATCATTCAACACAAATTAGGGCAAATCTCCTCATTTTTGAAATATCAACCCCAAGGCCAAATTTCACCATTTTAACTCAAGGTAACCTCATATTCAAAGCCCCAACTCCATTTATAGAACCCAACATAGAAACCCCTCTTTCAATTTGAGTCCAAACCCTAACTTTATCCAAATAACACCCTAAACTCATCATTTATATATAACAACAAATAACTAGGTTAAAGATCATAGCAAAATGTAGAATGTCCCTACCTCAAGAGTGGAAGCCCAAAGAAGAAGAGGAAGAACTTCAAAAATTGCCCACACTCATTTTTTCTCGAATCAAATGGAAGTCCAAGGGATGCTCTACCTTTTTCTCAAAGGAAGTAGGGTAGAACTGCTTAGGTCTTAGAGTATTTGTAGAAAGAATTCAAGTTTTAGAGACAGAAAGTGCCGATTTAGGGTTTTGGGGTGAAAAGATATAAGATTTCTATGTAAAAATGAGCTGTTGCAAACAGATATATGCGAGGCTCGCTCGAGCGAAGAAGTTGTCGCTCGAGCGACCAGACACAACAAGTAACCTCGCTCAAGCGCAAGAAGAGTCACTCAAGCGCAGAATACATACCTTCAGAAGTTTTACAAACGCACACCCTCGCTCGAGCGAAGAACACCTTCCCAGAAATTCTACGTCTAAAAAAAAAAATACTGAGAACTCTCAAATCTCACTCGAGCTCAAGAAGCCTCGCTCGAGCGAAAAAGAAATTTTCTAGACAACAACAACTTGAACAACTAGCAACTAACCTACTCCGAACATGCCCAAGACATTCCAATACTCAAACCCATAGATAAATGAGGGAAAACAAGACATGGATAACAATATTAAATCACGAAACCTATGTCCGGAATATAACAAAAGTCAAGTCAAAACCAGTATCGCTATATGATATGAGAATGATTCTGATATGATTTGTGTTATGTTTAAGAAATGTATGAAATTCGTTCACTAACCTCTTTACTTTAATGTTATTCACTGGGCTTTAGCTCACTGTTTTATATATATGTATAGGTAAGCGTCATGGAGAACCAACTTAGAGAGAGAGTCGAGCCACCCTTTAAAGCTCTACGAGTTTTGGTGCCTCTGAGTTGAGGCTAGGTCTAGTAGACCGATATATAGTTACTATTCAAAATGTTGGGCTTTTGTTTATATGTACATGTATAAATGTTGTACAAGATGGTATGTAAGAATTATTGTATGTGGGTAAATTATTGGTTATGTATGTACATGGTCGCTCATATAGTTGCACAGCTCACTAGACTATTGGTTATTTCTATATATTAGTTTTCGCTAGCCCCAATTATTTTGATTTGTACAGGAAGGCATTTGGTAATCACGAATTACTGTCCAGTCACTTCACCAACCCTTACGAGGCGGGGTTCGGGTCGTGACAGGATACCGATTAAACACATCACCACGTTATCATGTGGGTAACAAGATCTTGTAATCACATATATGTCATGGACCTGCATAAACATGTTGTCCCCCATGACTTGGGACCATTCCTTGGATGCCACACTAGATTCAAACCAGATATTCGTTCACATTCACAAAATATCATTTCAAAAAAACATAATTTATCAAATAGCATTTCAAATATAATTCATATAAACATATATTTGGAGTAATGTTACTCACAGAGGGCTTCCAGAAATAGTTGGTTGGTCCTTGACTTGTGACCTACAATCACAAATATGCATAGCACATTACAATCTTAGCATTACACATGCAATCAGTTCTTCAGTCCTTAAACATATTCAGTTGTTACTTATTCAGTTGGTTAATCCAATTCGTTCTTTAACTTCCTATATCATCATGAAATGCATATGAGATGCACTTGAAAACCATGTAAACAGGGCCAGGAAGTTGGAAAAATAGAAAGAAATCAAAATCGGAAAATCTGCCCTGTTCACTGCACGTGCGGTGGCCTGGCTGCACTAGCGGCAGAAAACAGTATGCAATTTTGGACGATCAAAGGTTGCTCTAGCGGTGGCCCAAGACGCTTGAGCGGTCTGGGTAAAATTTCAAGACAAAAATGCTGAAAACATGGACCCTTTTTTCTTTGCCAAATTCAACTTCATATCATGGAAATCTCTTCAAAAACATGTTGAATGTAACATATCTAGCTTTAAACAAAATCATAACTTCAAAGTGGAGCTTAAATTTCATACAAAACATTCAAACCCTTGAATTGAAATACAAAACCATCATTTATGCAAATTAATCCCCAATCTTTGAAATCCACAGAGTTTATTTTCAAATCTCAAGAATCATGCAAGAAAAACAAGTTTATGAACATGATTTTCATGAATCAATCAATGCCATGCATGAGGGTACAACATGTTTTTAACATTGTATAGCAAAATACATGCAAAACTCACACATAATCCATAAATCCAACTCCATAACACTTAATCTTCAAGAATTGAGAGCTAGATTTTTACCTAGGGCCTTCATAGCTACTTAATCTTGCATAATCTTGTTGAATACAAGCTTGATCTTGAGCCTCTTCTTCAATTTCTACACATTCTTTTTGGTTTATCTCTTTCTTTCTTCTTCTTTCTCTCTTTCTTCCTTTCTCTCGTTTTTTTCTAGAATTCTCTCCCTCTTTCTTAAGATATTTTGGGCTCTTAGTTGATAAGGATGAGCTCATATCTCATATATACATATAATTTTACAAATGATGAGCCAAACAAAACTTAGCGAACCAGACGAAATTAATTTTTAATTAAACTTCCCAGATGGCTCTAAACATTAGCATATCTATGTACTTAATTTCGACTTCTGAACCCATTAAGGTCGTCAATTTCAGTTCTAAAGGTCGTTGCCCCAACAGATATTTTCCCAATTCAGACAAATATTTCTAAATTAAATTATATTAATTTATAATTACATAACGATCATCGTGACACACATTTTGGGGTCATTACAGAAATTCTTATATCAATTGAAATATTAAGTTACAATTTTATTCCATTTTCTTATAAAAAAAAAAAACTATTCCACATTTTCTACATAAATAAAAATATATTAATGACTAATGTTATATTTTCATCATGCAAGATATTCGTGACATAGGAAACGAGACTCAACAACTCTTGATGTGTAAAAATATACTACATATTGATATTAATGCATTCTTATACCAATAGTATACAAATAATATCCAATAGTTGATTCAATGAATTCATATTATGAGATGAACTATTAAAAACAAAATTGTGTAATTGTGCACTTAATTTCATACCTTCAATTATACTACAGATACAAAATTATGAAAAACTAAAGTGGGACATTGATAGAAAAAAATTTGTGTAATACTATATATTTAAAGGACCTGCTTGTTGTTTATTATTTAAGACAAAATTGTAATCTCAACAATCTAACTATAAATTAATGTTTATATTTATATAAATTCTTATTTATCACTTAAATTGTTCAACCAAGTATGTATTCATTTCTTGTTAGAAACGGTTTTGAAAATTTTGGAAAAACAGATTTTTTCTTAAACTTTGGTCTAATTTTTTGGTGGGGACCCATGCCGTCGATTTTCACGGGTCTAAGTGGTAACGCGTTCTTTGCCGCATTGTGATTCACGTGGTATATTTGGTTGCTTAAAACATTATCGAGTGAATGGGAAATTGAAGCCAAAGTGAGCTCCACAGAAATAGAGTTTTTGGTGAAAATTCCTTAAGGTTTGAAAAATGGCTTGTCCCATGTTGATTTGGTGGGAAACTTTGAATGGGTTTATAAGGGTTTGGAGTTGGAACTTGGGGCAGGTCCCAAGGGACACCCAAGTTTTGTAGAGAGGAAGGTTATGGGCAAAATGGACTAGACCCATTGGACCCAGAAAAATTACCACAAGCGCACCGTCGTCCGTCCATCCGGGCGAGCTGGGCTGGGCCTGAACGCGGATGTGAGGTTTGGGTTGGGCTTGTCCGGCTCAATACCTATCTTTTTGGGCCAAAACCATTTGAATTTTATTTTTCTAAATTAAATTCTAATTTTTGAATTTGAATTACGAAATTAAATTCAAAATTGGGTCCGATTTTTTCCACCCAAACATAATTGAATCTGTTTAAATTTCAAAAAAAAACCCGGTTGGAATTCTGTACAGGTTGTTATCTGTTCAAATTCAAATTTGAACCCAACAGTACCAATTCAAACCCAACAAGTTCAGTACCTGTTCAATTCAAAATAAAAGGGTGCCACAACATATATAAATAGACTAGCCCTCATTTGATTTTTTATTCAATTTTTTTTCGTTCAAATAATTCTGCAACTATTCTCTACATATTGCTGCATTATTTTCTTGTGAGAAAGAGTGTAAACACTTAGTGTGTTCGTTGTGCGAATAAATTGTAGTGCTGCATTTATTCGTTGTTGATCATTTTATCCTTGGATAGACGTCCGAAAATCTGAAAGCACCATGGAGAGGATGAATCTGTTTTAAGGACACAGTGTCAAACTGTCACGACCCCAACCCGCCCCTAGTAGGATGGTGCCGTGATGGCCAGTAATCCGTGATTACCGAAGGCCAACTTATTAAAAGCCACACACGAACAAAATACACATAGGGGGCTTACCAAGGCGGAAGCAATAAATCAAGATACAGGTGGTCCATAAGAGCGGTGCGTAGATCAAATGAGAACACACATACAATATGGTTTACATCCAGTCCAAAAATAACAAAATGCAGCTTACATCTTGATCAAAAGGCTTCTCAGCCGACATATACAAAATACAGGAAATACAAGCCGAGAAGCATGATTTTCAAGAGTTAACGACGTAAATACAAAAGCCGACATAAACACAAAATGCCGACGTAAAAATGGCAATACCGACATGAATACAAGACAGCCGACGTGAGTACAAATTTGCCGACGTAAAATAAGTCAGGCCAACATGTCAAGAATCCAAAACAAGCTTTGCAAAATGCATCTAGGCGTCACCGCCGTCCTGCTCATCACCTACATATATATAGAGAGGGTGAGTATGGAAACTCAGTGAATGGTACGAGTAATAAAGGTTTTGCATGAATATAGCCGAAGTCTTTCAAAACAAAACATGTCAAAACCATACAAATATTAGCCGAGATCCTCCTATAGCAAAACACATCAAAGCTTAATCAGATCAAGAGATGAACCGTATTCATCTATCAAGTCTTACAAGTCTCAAGGGATGCTTACTGACATCGGCGAATCACAAATCAAGGCTTATCAAATCAAGAGATGAACCGTATTCATCCATCAAGTCATACAAGTTTCAAGGGATGCTTACTGACATCGGCAAAACAAGGGACTGTACGATCCGTAATCGATTAGTCAAGGGTACTGCGAAAGTTTAGAGTCCTCCAGCACAAGGGACTTGTGTTACTTAGGCCCGTAGCCCTTTTTAACACGACGGCTTTTCCAAGAAAGGACCGTATCCTTTTTAACACAAGAAGCTGGTGTCACTTAGGCCCGTAGCCCTTTTTGACAAGGTGGTGCTGCGAAAGTTTAGAGTCCTCCAGCACAAGGGACTTGTGTTACTTAGGCCCGAAGCCCGCTTTAACACAATAGCTTTTCAAGAAAGGACCGTATCCTTTTATACTTAGTGCTGCGAAAGTTTAGAGTCCTCCAGCCAAGGGACTTTTATACTTGGTACTGCAAAAGTTTATAGTCCTCCAGTACAAGGGACTTTTCATAGATAACATCAAAACAAAACTTATACTTGATACATCGAAATAGGCTAATCATTCATGCTTAACAAATACTTTCATTAAAACAAAGCAAGACAAGATTTATCAAACAGTATAACATAGCTTTATTAAAAGCACCACTCACCTAGCTCCTCAGGTGTAGGCTCAAAGCAAAGATCAAAGTCCTGACAAATCACATGGCAAATCACATTCTCAAAACAAGCTTTACATACATGTAATGATCTCGGCACTCCCACCGAATCCAAATCAATAACAAAGCGAAATATGCAGAGAGAGTCAAAACACTGTTTCCCATTTCATGGAAACACACTGGGTACCGTCCAGGTCATGCCGAGGTCCCACACCCCCTTGCCGAGGTGCGGTCCTGATGGCCACACACAAAAACGAAATCGGGGAAATCCTGGGTTTCCCCTTTGAAGAAGGCAAAGGACAAGTTCATCAAGAACATCAAGAACATGCATGCTAAAATCATAACTCGTTTATTCAAACACTCAGATTTCATGCTAAGAGTTCCAAAACATGAACCTGGGTACCCATACAAGAAGGTTGTGCAAGAACAAACACAAAAACATGGTTTTTGCCATACACTTTCGGATCAAAACAAGACTTTCTTCAAGAACTTATGAACACCATTTTCTCTTTCAAAAACCAACTTCAAATCAATGCATGGCATGCAAAACAGATGCGATCATGCAATGCTGCTCGGTAATCAATAAGAACAATCAGAGTAGAGCAAGAATCTAACCTCAAAGCCCAAATCTAACGGTTCGATCCTCAAAGATCAAGCTCAAAACTCTACTTCTCTCTCTAAGAATTCTTTCTTCTTCCTCTAGAGCTTCTCTCTCTAAAACAAAGACTTACAACCCAAAATGATACAAAAATGATATGTTTACAGGTCTGCTGGCTGGCTTAAAACTCAGCTCGGACACGTGGCGTTACCGGGTTGGTTTAGCCCAAAAAGTGACTGATTGATAAGACAGCTCTATGACAAAGCGTATGCAGCAAGCTAAGGCAAGACACATCGGCAATCAAAGACATCGGCTAAACACAAAGCTTCGGCAACAGGGTAGCAAAGACATCGGCTAGGGAGGACGACACCTGACTAAGCTGTGCCACACCTTGGCCTGGGTGTGCCACGTCTCGGTCTAGGCCATACCTGCCCAAGGACAAGGATCACTAGTGCCAAACATCTCGGCCTTGGTTCTAAACACTTCGGCCCAAAGAGTGACATCTCGGCAAACGTGCCGGGATGAAGATGGAGGTCAACCAAGTGGTTCCAAAATAATTCCAAGTACAAAGGTTCAAAGGCGAATAGCTAAGCTGACCTCGGCCAAACACCAAGCAAGTAACATGTAACAAAGCAAGGCAAAACAAGATGACAAGATTTACAACATAACAAGACAAGATCATACAAAATGTATGCAAGCATGACTGAATCAAGTGAGGGGTTGTTACACAAACACTAGACTTGATCAAAATATTATTCTAGAATTTAATCAAGTAAGCTGTTTATTTATTTTATATTTTTATTTATTTATATCAGATTTTGATTTTGTTTTTATAACAAAATAAAACCTGTTTTTATTTATTTAATTTTATTTCTAATTTGATTTTTGTAATCAAACATTCTCTCTCCTTTCCTATTTTTCTTTTGTATTCTGCTTGTAGTTTAGTACACAAATAGAATTATTTATTTAAATATAGTGAAGATTGTCTAATAATCTTAAAACAGAATAATTTTTGGTGTCTACATTGTATTTAATTTTCTGTGTTTTCACAAAGTGATATTCTAGTTGAAAAACAAAGAGTAGTAATATACTGTTTGACAGATAGTAATAATATACTGTCTATTTTCTTTGACAACTAGTAGTAATATACTGGTGTCATTAACAATTGCAGAATATTAATTTGTGTTACAGGAAATTATTGTGGTTTTTTATTTTTTTAGTTTTAGTAACAAGAAAAATAAAATTATTTTGTGTTATAATTTATTTTCTGGTTTTAGTAACTAGAAAATTAATTTTGGTTTTCAGAAATTATTTCTGAGTTTTCTTTAATTATAATTCTAGTTTCTTTTATTTTTACAAAATTAAATTTTGTGTTTATGGTTTAATTTTGTGTATAGTTATGTAACTTTGTGTCTCGGTCACAATCTGTTAATTTTGTACGTGACTTTACGGTTTCGTTTTGAAGGCCGTTTAACTTATTGAACCCTTTGTGAAAGGGTGTTAGTTCAATTGACTTTATCATAATTCAACGTGAGGTATATATGGAAGAATTTGATTCTGGTAATTAAGTAGTATATTAGTTTTATAAACTAATTTCATATTTATTACGAAGAAACATTTGTGACAAGTTTATATTCTTTATTGGTTTTTTTGAATATTTTTTTTTTAAATTTTTGTGTGTGGATTTGTAATCATGAATAGTTTTCTGCACATGAGTTGGAATATATATATATATATTCACAAGAACATTTTAATGTATATATATAATTAGTTTATTTGTGTACAAATCAAATTGATTAAATCAAGGTGTGTTTTGTCGTTTTTGGATTTTAAAGTTTAAAACGTGCTAGTTTACTTACGTTGGATTTTATTTATGGGTTGAGAATCTTTTTATCTCATGATGCAAGTTATGGATCATGCATGATAAATTTATTTTGTTAATTTATTCTTTTATTTGATGCGTTTGATATGCATGTATTGATATCAACTCAAGTTATTTCTTAAAAATAATTTCATGTGATTTGGAATGATAAATTGATATATTGACCTTGTACATAAGTGGATTAATTTGAGTATTTCCAGTCAATTTTGAATGGTTGTTTAAACATCAGAGAAATTTAAGCATGATGATTTAAATAGTTCCATTTAATTGGAAGTAATTTTGAGAAATCTTTTATGTGGATTATTATTTGTTGAATTTGTGACATAAGATGTCGTCAATCATTATTTTACTTGCGTAGTAGAATTTGTTAAACCATAAACCATTATATTAATATAGGAGTGTATCTCTTGCATTAGAAGAGATAATTTAGTTTTCTTTTGTCACAAATATTTTTGTGACAGTGATACTTATTCGTAAATGAGTTGCAAGAATTTATACAATCAAATGAGATTTTTGAATTGTTCGATTCTTAGGCAAAATCTTTATGAGGATATGATTTTGTCAAAACATTAATTCTGACTTGTATAGTCATAATTATTTTGGATTTTTCATGAATTTGTTTTGAAATTTATGAATCAAGCACACCATAGTCAACAATTGATGGATGTTATCTTCTGATTTATATCAGAAGTGATAGGGGTGATGAAGATGATGCACCTTTAAATGAATTTTGTGCACAACGTGGCATTATTCACCAAACTACAGCACCCTATTCTCCACAACAAAATGAAATTGCTAAAATGAAGAATAGAACCCTTAAAGAAATGATGAATGCCATGTCACTAAGTTCGGGCTTACCGCAAAACTTGTGGAGGGAAGCAATATTGTCTGCTAATTATGTTCTTAACAGAATACCCCACAAGAAATCCAACATCACTCCTTATAAATTATGGAAAGGTCGACCACCTTCCTATAAATACTTAAAAGTGTGAGGGTGTTTGGCAAAAGTTGAAGTTCTTGTTCCTAAAAAGACTAAGATAGGACTAAAAACAGTGGATTGTGTGTTTATTGGTTATGCTCAGAATAGTAGTGCATAGCAGTTTCTGACTTATAAATCAGAAATACTTTATATAAATATGAACACTATTATAGAATCGAGGAATGCTGTATTTTTCGAACATGTTATTTCTTACAAGAAAGGACATGAATTAAGTTCACAGAAAAGAACTTATGATTGTACACAAAGTCAAGAGACTAATGACAATCAAACACAAGAGACTAGTAATGGTCTCGACCAACAGGATTTAACTGATGATGAACCAAGACGAAGTAAGAAAGCAGGAACATCAAAATCCTTTGGTCCAAATTTTCTGGCATACCTGTTAGAAAATGAATCTCAAAGCTTTAAAGAAGCAATGACAGGTCCTGAAGCACCTTTGTGGAAAGAGGCTGTTAATAATGAAATTAAATCCATTATACAAAATCATACTTGGGAATTGATGGATCTTCCACCCGATTCTAAACCTCTTGGATATAAATGGATATTCAAGAGAAAAATGAAAGCAGATGGTTCAATAGATAAGTATAAAACAAGACTTGTAGTAAAAAGTTACAGACAAAATGAAGGTCTGAACAATTTTGACACATATTCTCATGTGACAAAATTAACATCCATTCGCATGCTATAGCAGCGTTGTATAATTTAGAAATACATCAAATGGATGTTAAGGTAGCTTTCTTAAACGGTGATCTAAATGAAGTGATCTATATGGTGCAACCTGAAGGGTTTGTAGTGCCGAGGCAAGAAAAGAAAATTTATCAGCTCGTAAAATCTCTTTATGGATTAAAACAAGCACCTAAGCAATTCTATAAAAAAAATTGATCATACTATGCTTACTAATGGGTTTAAGATAAACGAATGTGACAAGTGCGTCTATGTTAAAAAAACTAACCAAGGATATGTCATAGTTTGTCTTTATGTGGATGGCATACTTATCATTGGAAGCAGTCAAAATATGATCAAATCAACTAAGCAAATACTTAATAAAAGATTTGATATGAAAGATATGGGGGTCGCAGATGTAATATTAGGAATGAAAATTACTAAAACATCTGACGGATATGCATTATCTCAATCACATTATATTGAGAAAATTCTTGATAAATTTATTTAGGACGATATGAGTGTAGCTAGAACACCTGTAGACATCAGTCTTTATTTATCGAAAAATAAGATGATGCGGTGTCTCAGTTAAAATACTCCCAAATCATTAGAAGCCTAATGTACCTAATGAATTATACTCGTCCTGACATAGCTTATGCAGTCAGTAAATTAAGTAGGTACACTAGTAATCCTGGAGAAGACCATTGGAAAGCAATCATTCAGGTTCTTAGATATCTAAGATTTACTCGTGATCATGGTTTGAACTTTACTCGATATCTAGCAGTACTCGAAGGTTATTGTGATGCCAATTGGATATCGGATACTAAAGATTCAAAATCCACTAGTGGATATGTCTTTACTCTGGGAGGCGCTGCAGTTTCTTGGAAATCCACGAAACAAACATGCATCGCACGATCCACAATGGAATCTGAGTTCATTGCTTTACACAAAGTAGGACAAGCAGCAAAATGGCTTCATCACTTCACAGAAAACATTCCAATGTGGCCAAAACCTATGCTAGCTATTTGTATTCATTGTGATAGTCAATATACAATAGGCAGGGCACAGAATCATATGTATAATGGTAAGTTATGACATATTCGTCGTCGACATAATACCGTAAGGCAATTACTCTCAAATGGAATAATCTCAATAGATTATATAAAAACTAAAGAGAATATTGCGGATCCGCTAACAAAAGGTTTGACAAAAGAGCAAGTGTATAGTTCATCAAAGGGGATGTGATTAAAGCCTATTACATAAGAGTCATCATAATGATAACCCTACTTATATGACTGGAGATCCCAAGAACTAAGTTATGTGTGGCTTGCCAGAAATCACTAAGAGATTAAAATTCCTTACTCATTCCTATGGTGAGAGTGATATCTGCAACATGCGTTGTCTGCAGAGGTATAAGGATAAGTTTTGCTTTTAATGATTACTTATATCTTGATTTAGGCATAAAATCAAGACGATTATAAGGAGATACTCACAATAAGAATCACCTATATGAGTGTCGAACTGGGGCCGGTTCTATGAGAATGAAGAGGCTAAATTCTCTAGAAAGCACTCATGAAAACCAAGAGCGTTCAAGGCCAAAATGAACACAACAGTGAGAACCATGATGTGTTAGAAGATATTTCGTGTGAAATCTATTGTCTTGGCTTACACAAACGACTGAACAATTCAAGGTATCGCGTCCATTGGTTAGCTAGTAAGTCCGATAGGTTATCACTAGGGAAAGTTCAAAGCCGAAAGCTACCTATCCTGATGTAAGATATTTTCGATTTATACTCTTTCAACAAATTCTGCATATTGTTGCATTTCCGTTGTCATCAAATTCCATTCATGTGGGGGATTGTTAGAAATGGTTTTGAAAATTTTGAAAAAACAGAATTTTTCTTAAACTTTGGTCTAATTTTTTGGTGGGACCCATGTGTCGATTTTTGCAGGTCTAAATGGTAACGCGTTCTATGTCGCGTTGTGATTCACGTGGTATATTTGGCTGCTCAAAACCATTATCTGGTGAATGGGAAATTGAAGCCAAAGTGGGCTCCATAGAAATGGAGTTTTTGGTGAAAATTCCTTAAGATTTGAAAAATGGCTTGTCCCACATTGATTTGGTGGGAAACTTTGAATGGGTTTATAAGGCTTAGAGTTGGAACTTGGGGTAGGCCCCAAGGGGCACCCAAGTTTTGTCGAGAGAAAGGTTATGAGCAAAATGGACTAGACCCATTGGACCCGAAAATTACCATACCCGCGCCGCCGTCCGTCCGAGCGGGCTTGGCTGGGCCTGGGCGCGGATGTAAGGTTGGGTTGGGCTTGTTCGGCCCAATACCTATCTTTTTGGGCCAAAACCATTTGAATTTTATTTTTCTAAAATTAAATTCTAATTTTTTGAATTTGAATTACGGAAATTAAATTCAAAATTGGGTCCGATTTTTTCCACCCAAACATAATTGAATCTGTTTAAATTTCAAAAAAAAAAACCGGTTGGAATTCTGTACAGGTTGTTATTTGTTCAAATTCAAATTTGAACCCAAACAGTACCAATTCAAACCCAGCAGGTTCAGTACCTGTTCAAACAGGTATGCTACCTGTTTAATTCAAAATAAAATGGTACCATTACATATATAAATAGACTAGTCCTCATTTGATGTTTTTATTCAATTTTTTTTCGTTCAAATAATTCTGTAACTATTCTCTACATATTACTGCATTATTTTCTTGTGAGAAAGAGTGTAAACACTTAGTGTGTTCGTTGTGCGAATAAATTGTAGTGCTGCATTTATTCGTTATTGATCATTTTATCCTGGGAGATAGACGTCCGAAAATCTGAAAGCACCGTGGAGAGGATGAATATGTCTTAAGGACACAGTGTCAAACACTAGACTTGATCAGAATATTGTTCTAGAATTTAATTGAGTAAGCTGTTTATTTATTTTCTATTTTTATTTATTTATATCAGATTTTGATTTTGTTTTTGTAACAAAATAAAATCTGTTTTTATTTATTTAATTTTATTTCTAGTTTGATTTTTGTACTCAAACAATCTCTCTCCTTTCATATTTTTCTTTTGTATTCTGTTTGTAGTTTAGTACACAAACAAAATTTATTTATTTAAATATAGTGAAGATTATCCAACATTTCTTGCTTAGTTGTATTTTGGATATAGATCAATTTATGTATACAAATCTCTATATTTTGTATACATATTACATACTAATTTAAAAAACGCATAATTACAGTATTAACAGTTGATGAAAAACCATGTGCTATGTGCAATGCACGTGTCCAATATTGTCCAAGTATGTTAACGTTTGGTTGAACAATAAAATTGCACTATATATTGTTTTTCTATAATCTCATAGTTAATATAGATCTTATTTGATAAATCTCAATGAAATGAATTTAAAAATAAAAATAAAGGTTTATTACACTTTATACCTCTCAACTATCATCAAATTGTCTATTTAATACCTAAATTATTGATTGAGTCTATTAAGTCCCTAAAATATATAAATTAAAGTTTATTTAGTCCATATGCTATATATCGATTGAATCTATAAGTCTCTAAAGTATTTAAATCAAACATATTTAGTTCCTGAAAAGATTACAAAAATAAAATATAAACCCAAAAGTATTATAAATTAGTAAAAGACCCTATCTAGTTAAAATTTTGTTTCCAAAAAAAAAAAAACCTTAAATTTTTATAATATATTTGAAAAGTGGGCGTTTGCTTTTATAATAAATTTCTTTTATATGGGTAAACAGGTAAGGGTAAACTACCAATGAGTCTTAATAGTTGAACTTAATTCTCATCAAGTCTTATTGAAAATAAGTCCTAGTAAAATAGTCACTAAAAATTATTTTTTGTAATTATTTTTTTCATATATCGCTAAAAATTGACAATTAGTAACTTTTTTTTTTGTCACGATTTTTTAAATTGTCAATAAAACTTACAATTTGTGACTTTTTTCTATGACAAAATTTTCAAACTATTGCTGAAAGTTAAAAATTAGTGATTTTTTAATGACAAATTGTTTAAACTATTGCTAAAACTTATAGCTAGTGACATTTTTTGTGATAAAATTTTCAAATTGTCGTTGAAAATTAACAATTTGTGACGTTTTTTAATAGTACGTGATGAAAAACGCCATTAATTAGAGAATTTTTTTTTAAGATCCCTGATATTAAGATTTTATAAGATAAAGGATATACAATATTTTTATAGTACTTGGGGTCCCTCAATATTTTCACAAAAAAAATTTGACACAGAGAAATTTTGTATCGACACAAAGAAATTTTCTGATTTCATAGAGAAATTTCATCAAGAAAACTTAGCTAAAAAAAAAAAAACACATTGGACCTCTCCTACTACCCAAAGTTAGAGAGGGATGTTTCACTAATTTTTCTCATTAATTATCATAGGACCTATTGAACAATAAATTCACTTATTAGGACTTATGCGTAAGTTTCCCTTATCTATAATATTTTTTTTATTTATCTTCTAAAATGGCTAAGTACTTGCCTTTATTTAGTATTATATGTCAGATTTCGTTTATAATTTCTAATTGATTGATTTTAAGTTTTTTGCTAAATTCTTTTTGTAATTTAATTAATATATTATTTTTCTATTATTATTTGTAGCAAAATTTTATTATTTAAAGACATTTTTTAAAGATAAAAAAAAAAATTTAATTAGGTAATTTTACTAATTTATAATACTTACAAGCATAAATTTTAATTTTGTAATCATTTCAAGGACTAAAATAGGTTTGAATTAAACATTTTAGAGATTTAATAGATTCAATCGATATTTTAGAAATTAAATAGACTTTAATTCATATACTTTAGGGACTTAGTAGACTCAATCAATAATTCAGAGATTGAATAGACAATTTAATGATAATATAGAAATAGAAAGTGTAATAAACCCTAAAAATAAATAACATTAGCCTCCAAAGTTAAAGAATTTTAAATATTAAAAAATAAATTAAGAATATTTTAGTGAAAATGCATAGTTTGTATGCAATAAGCACCCATTTGTCCTTCATGCAACAAAATCTTTAATTTTGTTCTTTTTGCAATTAACTTTCTGGGCGAGGCCTCCACTCGAATGTCCGGGTTTTCGAATACCGGGTTTTGGTTAAAGGCTCCCTCAATTTCAATTTTTCTTGTAAAAAAGACAAGTTAAAATATTTTTATTTATTAAAAATAAATATCATAATATAATTAAAATGTGAGCAAAATATCTCAAGTTTTACTAGTCTCTTGTTTCTACTATATATAAGCTCCTTCCACAGGTCTCATTTGGCAACTTTCAGTTTTATTCAAAAAGTCAAAAAATCATTACAACTTGTCACATCACTCTCTACTGTTTTACCATCCTTTTGTATAAAGCCAAAAAATTATTAAAATAATATATTTTTTACTAGTGGAGAAGGTAAACTTTTGGTTTGTTGATTTTAAAAGAGTTTATTCTCGTATTATATGGTTTTATGAGTGCATTTGTTGTAGTTGTTTTGAAAAATGATGCATAGATTTGTCAATTGTTGGTGAATTCTTTTTTATGGTTAATTTTGAATTTGCTATGATTGTTTTGAAAATTTACTGATGCATTGCATGGATTATTGTTGTTGGTTAATTTTGATGTTTGTTTTCAATAATTGGTGGAATGTTTGAAATATTTTTTTTAATTAAAAGGATTATTATGTGTGTAATTATATTGTTTGAAACACAAAATCAAAAAACAACCAAAATAAAACAAAACAAAACTTTTAGAGATCAATTTTGTTTGTCTCAAAAATCGAAACTTTTACAGACTAATTTTAATGGTCTCAAAAATCAAAACTTTTAGGGAAAAATTACACTTACCTCTCTTGAGATTTCTGTTAATTATAAGGATCTCCCTTATAGTTTTAATAATTACACTAACCTCCATTACTTTTGAAATTATTATCAAGATTCTCCTACCATTACCCTCCATTAGGCTATTTAACCGAATTTGGTGATGTCACACTGATGTCACGCTTATGTCATATCAATAATGACGAAGTTACCCCTTAGATGCCTTATCTTTTCAAATGAGTAATTTCACTCACCTCTCCTGATGTTTACATATATATCAAAGACCCGTATATATTTTAACATTATTTAATAAAATTCTTAAAATTCATGTAATATTAGATAAAACTCTTAAATTGTTAAAATATTATTAAATCATTTAATGAAAAGATAATAATTTTTATTGATAAAATACTTAAAAATAAACAATGTCTCTAAAATTAATATTAGATAACATCCTAATAATTTAATAGAAGACGTATTCCACACTACATAAACAATATATAATTTATCATTTTAAGTAATGAATTTATTATTTGAATTCTTTTTTAAATTTGAAATAAATGGATTTATTTTTTCTGGACAATTTGCATTTCTTATTTATTCATATGTACAAACATTATTATTTATCTTTTCTCAATCATATATTATTCTTAAATTTTAATTTTTATATTTGGGTCATTAAACTTCTAATCGACGCATATTTAAAAAAAAGCAAGTTAATATTTTTACATGATTAAAAAATTAAGAATTAAATATAGAAGTAAAAAAAAAATATAATCATCTCACAATAAATTAAAATTAGTTGATAGGGAATGAAATATCACGAAATCTTAGAATTAATTTCTCACATTCATTAATGGTTAAAGTTTATTTTATTTTTTCTATAAAAGTTCAAAACTTGTGGAAAAAAAATAGAGTCAAGAAATTACATTTATATTTTAAAAAATTATGAAAAATAAATAATAATTTCATATATATTTAATAGGGTAAATTAAATTTAGTGCATTTAAAGTTAAGATTAGTGTTTATAACCTCAGAGAAGGTAAGATTTTCTTTTACTTCTATATTTATTTTTTAATTTTTTTGATTATGTAAGAAATATTAATTTATGCTTTTTTAAATATGCATCAATTATAAATTTAATGGCGCAAAGAAAAAAATTAATATTTGAAAATAATATTGGGAAAAGATAAAATAATAATTTTTTTACATATGAATAAATAAGTAATGCAAATTGCCGAGAAAAAAAATTAATGCATTTATTTAAACTTTAAGAAAATTTAAATAATAAATACATTACTTAAAATGATATATTTTACATTATTTATGAGGTAGTGTGGAATAAGTCTTATGTTAAATTATTGAAATGTTATCTAACATTAATTTTAGAGAGAAAAAAATCTAGAATTGATCAGTTTTAAAGCTTCACTCCCAGGCGCTTTAGTTATACATTGCCATTTTGGTGTAAACAAGAAATAAATTACTCTGCAAAAATACTAAAAATTTGGACAGAAATAGCAATATGGTATTTAATGTAAAGGTGCAACAATATATCCCATAAACAATCCTATTAACAGAAAATAACAATTCAGTGTGAATTTAAATAATAATAATAATAATAATAAAATCAGTGATAAAATTTATTTTTAAGTATTTTATCAATGAAAATTAAGTTTTTCTAATTAAATATTTTAATAATGTCTTAACAATTTAGAGATAAATAATTTTTTTACATATAAATAAATAAGTAGGACAAACCATTTGTTTCAACGTAAAAAAAGAAAAAAAGAAAAAAGAAACTTAAATAATAAATGTATTAATTAAAATTGATAAGTTTTTGTGGTTTGGATAATGTGACATAAGTGTTATATGTATTATATTATTAGATTCTTATATTAAATTATTAATGTATTATGTTAAAATATGTATGGGTCTTTAATAATATATATGTTAAACCTCGGGGGAGGTAAGTGAAAATTTTCATTTTAATAGCTTATTGGTTGATTTTATAGCTTTCATCTTCCCGCTCAATTTAAATGGGTAATATGGTCATTTTGGATAGTCAATTAACGTCGTTTGTGTTAAATTAACGGAGTGGGGGAATCTTGATATTGTCAGCAAAAGTAGATGAAGTTTCTGTAATTATTGAAACCACATAGGAGATTTTTGTATTTGTCAAAAACCTTAGGAGATGTAAATAAAATTTACCCAACTTTTGGAGACCAATTTTAGTTGTCTCAAAAACTAAAATTCCATCCTAAAAGTTAATGATTTCATTTCCTATACTGTGATTTTACACTGTATAGCAATTCCGGTTTAGACCTGAACCATTTGATATTTTGGATCCGAGTTTCATTATCTTATATAGTTGTTCATGTCTTATTTTCCCTTATTTCTCCTTGAGTTGGCTATTGGGATGTGTTGGTGGCATTTGGAACAAGTTGGTAGCTTGTTTTTCAAACTGTTGTTGTCCAGAATTCTACTTCTTCGCTCGAGCAGCACTTCTTGCAGTCGAGCAGTCTTTGTGAACTTTTAGTACTTTTGCAGGTCTACAGAGATACTGGGAGTTGGCATTTTTCATTCGAGCGGTCTTTCTTGCGCTCGAATGGTGTTGGGTCGAGCGACCTTTATTGAGCTCGAGCAGTGGTCTTCTATCTACAAAACTTCTGGGAGTTTGCATTCTTCGTTCGAGAAGAAATTCCTGCGCTCGAGCAGTCCCATATTTTTGTGTTTGGAAACTCGAGTAACACTTCTTGTGCTCGAGCGATCTGTGCGTATATTAGCTCGCAAGGTCACTTTTCTGAGTCACTTTTTCATTTCTCTGTCACTCTAAACTTTTTAAAACCCTAGATTCACTCTCTCTCTCTCTCTCTCTCTCTCTCTCTCTAAAAGTCTATTTCTATCCATCAAGTTCTTCACTCGTGTCCCTTTGTTAAAAAGGTAGAGCACGCCATGGGCTTCTTTTTTATTCGAATGAAGTTGGGTTTGGGCATTGTTGGAATTCCTTCAATCTCTCTCTCTCTCTCTCTCTCTCTCTCTCTCTCTCTCTCTCTCTCTCTCCCTCTCTCGTGTTCTAGCTTGAGGTAGGGATATCTCTACGCTTTCTTATGATTTTTAACTTAACTATTTGTGTTTGAAACAATATTGTGATTTGGGAAAATTTTTAAACAAATTTATGATTTTTGGTCAAAACTCAAAAGGGGGTTTTTTGTAATAGTTTCATGGAAATGGTGGTGGGATTGGAAATGAGAATGAGTTGTGATAAAATAGTTGGTTTCGTTATGAAGAATTGATTTTGGAAAGAAATGGGGTTTTGCCTTAATTATGTTAAATGTTGATTTTATATAAATTATGGAATTGGTGTTGGGAATATAGAATTGGATTGATTTTGATAAGGATGGTGGAGTTAGATATATATTATCACTCACATCTTGAAATTTGGAGAGTTTATCTTTATTGACAATTGTTTATTTGTTTAGAAATACCTATTTTGGGCTATCGGTGGAGAATAGCCATGATTGTTGTAGAAATTGCATGAGAATTAGGAAAAATTGAAACTATTTTCTCATTCAATTACATTGAGCATTATTTCACACTTAGACATTGGAAATGTTTATCATCTTAAGAAAAATGGGTGAATCTAGAAAGTATATGTTCACTTGTTGAAATAAGTTGGTCTAAGTGTCCATGATGAAAGTCCTAAAAACCTCGTGTATACATGAGTGCCGACCTCGCGGACGAAATATTCCTTAAAATGGCAATAGTAGTGCTTGTATAGCCTACGTTTACATGGATGCCAGTTCACTGTTTCCCACAGACGAAATTTTCGTCAAAGGTTGTATTGGTTATGAGATTCCCAGAGTATGATTCACTGCCCTGTTTTTTTTTTTATTATTGTAAAGGAAATAATTTATGAACTATGATATTAATTTGGCATTGCATGGTTTTTAGAAAGAGATATAAAATATTTTGACACAAGCATTGCATATGCATTCACCTTATGGCTTTGTTAAGATTCATATACTATGTTAGATTATTTCTACTGGACTTTGGCTCACCCTATGTGCAACGCCCTCAACATATTACATATAAACCCCACATTCATGGTATACATAGACAAGAGAATAAAACATATTTCCATTCATCAGAGTATTCTTACAAAAGTGATACATGTTGACAACAAAAGTAAATGCCCTGTAGACTTACAACTTTCCAAGTCAACACTTGGTTATAACAAAAGAAGAGTCCTAACTCTCTACACAAATATGCCCTTGGCTTGAATTTACATGTATCACCAAAATCTTAAAAAAAAAAAAAACAACCAAAAGAGTCTTCAACTCCCAAAACCATCCAAGCTAAGGCTTTGGTGGCGGCATAACACCTGAACCTGAAAATGATGTCCCATATAGAGTGAGCCAACGCCCAGTAGAGATATGCTAAACATAATATGAGCAATAACTAAAACATTGACATTTGATAAATGTTTAACTCGTATAAACAAACATACATCCCTTTCATAACCAATCCTCATTTACAAATATATTTTAATCCTTTTCCATTTCGTTTTCCAAACCAATTCATAATGAGACTACAACTCATATCAATAATACTTCGATCATAACTATTCAAAATGAGATTTACAACTCATATCAACAATACTTCAATACTTCCACTCATCTACGTTATACAAACGTAATCAACATTTCGGGACTTTCACCCTGGACACTCCGGCCAACTTAATTATCATTGGAGTCCATCCCCTATCTCCTCCCAAATTCGGTTTAGGAGTATATCCCCTATCTCCTCCCAAACCGTGGAGTACATCCCCTATCTCCTCCCAAACAACATACATATACAATGTATTTAAACACTTATCATATACAATGATCAAGCAGAGCACGTATTCAATGTGTTATTCCATCCGTCATATTCAATGACATACTCAATTGATTAGTTTTAATTCACCTAATCATCATGCAGTGTCTACAACAATCAAGACTATCCTCCACCGATAGCCCAAAACAATTATTTCTAAATAGATAATAAATTATCAAACAGATAAATTATCTACAATTTCAAAGGTGAGTGATCAATCAATCCAACTCCACCATTAAATCTCATAATTACCCAATTTCATTATTTCCAACTTAATTTCATATTTCCATAACTTTCCCAAATTAATTATACAAATTAATTCATCACAATAAATTAGGGCTTTTTCCCCCTTTTCTCAACATTGACCCAAAGGTTCAAATAACACAAATAAACCTCAATAACCTCATTTTAAGACCCAAAATACACATGTATGGGTCAAAAGAACAAAACCCCTCTTTATACATTTTGAAACCCTAACACCCAAAACTTCCCAACGTCAACATTAAATCACAATGACCACAAGTTTATGTCAAAGATCAAAAATATGAGTAGTAATTCCTACCTCAAATTTCGGAGCTCAAATGAGAAAATGAAGAAACTCGAAGGTGCTCCAAACCCAAAGATTTTCGGATCAAAACGTAGCCCACACCAAGCTCTACACTTTTTACAAATGGACAAGGGTTGGGTCTCACTAAACCAAGATCAAAATGTAGAGAGAGAGAGAGAGAGAGAGGAGCTCTCAAAGTAGGGTTTTGAAAAGCTAGAGAGAGAGAGAATGGCCCGAAAAAGTGATGTAAAAAGGGTTTCTACGGACTAATATAATACACAGTCCGCTCGAGCGTGGAACGCCCCGCTCGAGCGTTAGACACAGACTCACACTCGAGCGTGAAAAGGGCCCCTCAAGCGTCGAATGCACACTACCAGAAGTTCTGCAGACGAAGGTCGTCGCTCGGGCGTGAAAGTGGACGCTCAAACGTCCGATGACCTGCATAAAAAAAAATACTGAGGGTGTAATAATCCTGCTTGAGCGTCAAAATCCCCGCTCGAGCGGAGGAACAAAAGCAAAGGGGCCCACTCGAGCGTCAAAAGCCCCCCTCGAGCGTGAAAGCCAAAATCTGGACATCAACACTTGGTTTCCAAACACAACCAACCTGTTTCAAACCTGCCCAACACAACCCAAGACTCAAATACAAGAGTAAAGGATAGGAATGAGAATAAGACAACAACACATCCACGGAACCGAGTCCAGAACACAATTACACAATGAAGGGAAAACTGGGATCGCTATACTATGTGGGAAAACATTTCAGATGCTGATGATATGCCTTCGCCAAGGCAATAGCTTGGGAGACTTGGAGCAAGAGCTTCATTTTGTGTATTTGTTATATTTATTTTTGTATAAGTCAAGGGCTTTAACTATATTGGATCTAAATTCACTTTTATTGTAACTAAGTATTGACTTGGAAAGTTGTAAGCCCTTAGGGCATTTATTATCTGTTTAACTTCCATTCTATTTCTTTATTTTGCAATATATGTTATTGATTCAGGGCTAGGCTTGTGAATGTATACCCATATATGCTACTCTTTTGTAAACTCAATTGGTCTTAATGGAAGATAATTACTTTATTATTGTTGTCACTTATTAATATTGTGGATAGGTTGTTGTACTTATTTCGGGGCGTTACACATGATTTTGGTCTGTTTAACTTCCACACTTTATTATTGTTGTCACTTATCAATTGGTCTTAATTGGTCTTAATGGAAGATAATTACTTTAGCACTACATGATTTCGTTCCTAAAAGTCTATTTATAGTGACAATTTCAAAATTTTGTCCCTAAAAGTCAATTTTTGACTTTTCCGAACGGACCATTTGGGACAAAACGAGAGATGACAAAAATTAGTTGGCTAAAGTTTTTCCCTACAAATATTACACTTTTAGGGACAAAATAAACTTGTCCCTAAAATCTAATTTGTTGTAATTAGATGTCTTTAATTATACAAATAACATTGTCACATTATTTAAGATAATTTTTTTTATACAAAGATATTATATATATATACAAGCAAAACTATGTATAAAAATATGAATACTCAGGCCATTGGTCCATTTTTTTATTTTTTGGGCCATTAGGCCCAAGCTCTAATATCTTTGGGTCAAAATGATACAATTTATCTAAAAGGACACTATCTATTGAAATCAACCTATCTTTCTATTTCTTAAAATCACCTTATCTCTTGAAATTATCTTATTTGTCTATCTGTTGAAATTCACCAAGCCTATTTTCCTATCTGTTGAAATTCATCAAACAACCAATCTGTTGAAATGTGGCACATGTCACTCATTCAATACCCTATCTGTTGAATATCACACATTTCTCTACATCATCACCGCCACGTACTGGCCCTAGTCGTTGGCTAGCATCGCCACCAACTTTTCAAACCAATTTTCGAAGACTTTTCTTGTGTCGGTGAAATTTTTCGACAATTTTGTCCAACATCAGCGACTTTTCGACATATCTTTATTACCAAATAAGATTTTTCCTTCAATCTAATACCTTATATACACTCTTTAGGATTGACTTTTCACCAATTTTCTCTAAAAATATTGTTTTTTATGTCTATTCCCATAGTTACACTTTTCTTTTGCATATGATGTGTATATAAGGCTGTAAACAAATCAAACCATTTAAGTAAGACTCATATTTGGCTTATCCTAAAAATAATAATAATAATAATAAAGAAAACTACTTTAGCTTGACTTGTTTGAAATTTATTCAAAAGATAAACAAGCAATTTCAAACACTTTTTTATTTATTTATTAATATTCATTAAGCTATCAAATCAAATTTAAACAACTTACTAGTAAGTTCTATTAGACTCATTTATTCAAGCTAATGCATCAACTCTTTGTGTTTTCTGTAAAGTTGAAAATGAATCAGTTTGCCATGTCATGTTGCACTGCCATTTTGCTTGTAAGGTTTAGGTTACAATGCTAAATTGGTGGAAGGTGCAAGGGGTTCTACCATGTTATGTTGAAGATGTACTACTATGATGGGAAGGAGAATGGCTCACTAGAAAAGAAAGAATGTTATGGAAAGTCATACCTTTGGTTGTCATGTGGAAGCTTAGAAATAAATGTGTTTTTCATGCAACTAACCCTAAGTTGAAGGATTTGTATGAACTAATTAAGGTAAGAGTTGCTCTGTGGTTGAATCCAAGCTATAAGGAGTTTCACTTCACAGTGCAGGATTTTTGAACAATTTGAGGCAAATCAGATGTTGTATTAGGAGTTGAAGTGTCCTAGGCTAATATAGTGCTCATTGTTGCTTTGTGCATTTTACTTGTATTTTGTTGTGTTTATTCCAGTGGATCTGCTATTGGTTTTGGTTTTGGTTTTCGAGTTGGTGCCTTACCGTGTGTGGTGCTAGCAAATGAATGGGCCGGCTTCTCAGTGCCAACATAGTTGAGATCCGGTTGTTTTGCTATGATGTTTTTTGCACCCTCGCCCTTTATTGATGATTGTCATTGTATTATTGCTTGATCATTATCAATAAAGTGTCTTTTTGGCTATTTCAAAAAAAAAAAAAAATGTGTACAATAGTATTTGGCATGTCCACCTTTTCAATTAGAACAATATAGAGTGCAATCTAATGAGATAAGGTCAATAAAAAAAACAAAAAGTATAAAATGACCAGCCCACAACTTCTTCTAGCATGTTACTGTGCAAAGATGATGCTGAAATATGAATGTCACCCATGTACAAAATTTATATCTGCAACCACAAAATTGATTATCACTAGTCAATTCTATTAGACTCATTTCAGTCAGATGAGATACATAGGGGCACAGAGCTAGAATATTAAAATTGAGAGGCCAAAGTGAATAAAAAAGTTCTAGATGGAGGGCCAGAAATGAAAAATAATAATATTTTATCGGCATCCATCGCCTTTGGTATGACTTTATTAGTTAATAGCACCATATGCAAATGTCACAGTTGTACTCCAAAAACACTGAATAGTTTTTAGTAAGAACCATACAAGATCAAGAAAAAATAAGATTTAAAACCATAGTAGACAAATATGCCTTTTGATCACACTTAGATTGAGCACTAACATAAGCAATAAGTAGAGCACATGTGAAACTGATCAAGAGAAGCCATGAAGTAGGAGATATATGACCAGCCATTGGAGGCTACCCCTAAAGTTTTAGACCTTTTGCTGATATTTTTTTCATGAAAAATAAACTATGAATTGGGATTTTTATAGCAAGAAAATATGTGGAACTTACCTCCCACCCTCCCTTGAATTCTCAAATTGATATATATTGTTTAACCGCCTTGTCCAAAGCATCTCAAATTGCTATATATTGTTACTATTTCACAAAAATAAAACATTGTGTTTTGGTTTTTGTTTTTTTATTTTTTGTTCCTAAAAACACACACACACACAAAAAAAAAAAAAAAAAAAAAAAAAAAAAAAAAAAACAGACAATGATAAACCATGCCACCAGAACTAATGCATACAAGTACTTCACAAGTTCTTCTCATTTCTCACTAACATCTAGGTATATTCATTTTCTTTTAATTTTTCTAACTCAATCAAAAAAAAAAAGGTCATATTCATTTTCTTTTAATTTTCTATAGCTCAAAATTATAAATTGATTCATTCAAATTCATAATGAGTTTAAATGGATTGCATTTTGTAAAATCAATTCAAATTGAATTTAAATAAATTGAATACGAGTACTCGTTTACCACCTCCTCTATCACTACCACTGTCACTACTACCGCCACTTCACCACCACCATCATTTATTGGGAAAAAAATAATAATAATAAAATAAATGGATTCATCAGGTTCATTTATATATGTAACGCCCCAAATTTCTAGCCCAAATGATAATACAACAATCATGGCTCTTTCAAGAAAAATCGAATATAAATCTCCAAACATACATTACATGATACAATAGTTCTTCATGCAACAACACATTACTCCAACAATAAGTAAATAAACAAATAAATACCCCCAAGTGTAGACACCCCATTTTTGACCGACCTTAAGACTCAGACGACACCGATTGAGCGCTCGGTGATGTTGCATACTGTGCTCGTTCAGAAGTCTCAGAGTCGCGGCCGTGCGCCTTGCCTCCGGACTCCCGAACTCTCTTCTGTGCCTTGCCTCGGTTTGCGAACCAGACTCGGTTTTCTCTGTTTTCTTTCCTGAGGGGAGGGAGTGGTCCCGTAGACTATCTCTCAGTGGCCGTGGGCTACTTTTCGTGGCCGTAGGCCATTTTGCCCATTTCGGAGCCCGGTTCCCGGTTTTCGGGACCGTCAGGCCGTGTGCCTTGGTTCGGGACCGCCCAACCATCTCCGATTTCTCCGTTTTTTGGCAAGTGCCTCTATTTTATCATTCCGAGGGACACTGGGGTCTCAGATACCCACTTCATGGCCGAACACCACTTTCGGTGCCTGCAGCCCATTTTCGGGATCCCGAACTGCGTGATTTGGGCCCCGAGCATTCATTTTGCATTAGTTTTTGTTCAAATTTGGCAGGTACCTCTGTTTTAGCACCAGGAAGATCACTGGAGGGTGGGAAGCCAGCAATTGTTTCAGAAAACCAGTTTCGCTCCTCCGGCGCCCGTTTTTCTCACTTCCGGGCTAATGTTGAACACCCTAGGGGTATTTTCTTCGAGCCGAGACTACATATTTGTGATGAGGGGACATGGGAGGACCCTAAAAACTGGTGGTTGGCCAGTAATTGTGTTGTTCATTTTTGAGCCTCTCTTTCAAATGCAATGTTGTGTCTCCTGTTTCAGAGTTGCCAAATTCCAACCATGGGGTCTTGTTCTACACACATGGGAGGACCCTAAAAAG
The DNA here is from genome assembly GCA_036172215.1 of Camellia granthamiana. NCBI lineage: Eukaryota > Viridiplantae > Streptophyta > Magnoliopsida > Ericales > Theaceae > Camellia > Camellia granthamiana. The sequence goes on from CM069903.1 coordinate 154,747,955, forward strand.
TGGTGGTCGGCCAGTAATTGTTACTTTCATTTTTGAGCCTCTCCTTCAAGTTCAATGTTGTGACTCCTGTTTCAGAGTTGCCAAATTCCAACCTTGGGGCCTTGTTCTACACACATGGGAGGACACCAAAATGTGGTGGTCGGCCAGTAATTGTTCTGTTCCATTTTTGGCCATGGCTGGCCGGCCAGGGAGAGTGGCTGGCCAACCAGTTGGGGTGGCTGGCCGGCCACCTTCAAGAAAGCCACCTGGCCGGCCTACTTCCTGCTTTTGGCCACTTTACAGCTGTCCAGCTGCTTTTCAAAATATCCCTGTCCTCCGGGGGATATTTTGGGAGGGAAAGCTTGGATGCATTTCCCTCCCCTTTTACACCCTTTCTTGCCCATTTAAGGGGCTGACCTCCCTCTTTGCTAGGGTTAGCAAATTTTTCCTCAAGGCTTCATCTCCCATTTCCTCCATTTCCCTCTCCAAAAGCTCCAAAAATCTTCAAGTTTAGTGCCATTTCTTGAGCATCATCAAGCATCACCATCACCAATCCATTTCCAGCAGCAAGGAAGGATTCTTGAAAGGCTTAGAAGCAACTTTCATCAAGCCAAGAGGTAGCAAAAGTGAGGTCTTCAAGGGTAAGTCTCAAATTCCCTCGTTTACACCATTTTCTTGCTCCTTTTCTTAACCCTACTTGCTCACTGTTTTGAGCTCCGACCAATACTGAAAGTGGTCCTCTTTTGAGCTGTTCTTGATGTTTGATCAAGGGCTCAACTCTGTTTGAGCCCTCCATCTTGCACTTCTTTCAATATCCTCTTATATGCCATTATTTTGCATTGAATATTTGGCCTATGTGTGATCTGATTTGGAGCATCTCATGAACTGATATTGTGCTTATTTTGAGCCCCTCTTCAACATTGAAGAAGGGCTCAACCTTGTTTTCATGCTCCACATGCCACTTGCTTTGGATTCATGTTCTACCCCCATTTTGCATGCCTCTTTAAGCTTATTTGGCTTCTGATTTCGGCCTTCATCAGGCCTGAAAAGAGCCTTGTTTTGGCCTTCTCATAATGTTTTGTTAAGGGTCTTAGGCCATTTGGTGCATGCTTTTGGTACTTCATGTAATACCATCTTTGATTCCGTAAACTTGCATGCTTTGTTAGGCTTTCTTGGCTTCTTTTTTGAGTCTTCATCAGGCTTAGAAAGTGTCTTAAAATGACCCATTCTTCATGTTTTGTTAAGGGTCCAAGGTTGTTTGATGCATGCTTTTGGTACCTCATGTTATAGCCTTTGTTGGCTCATTATTTTGCATGCTATGTTTAGCCTATCTACATACTGAATTGGGGGATGTCATCTCTTGTCAATGTGCATATTTTTGGCCCCTCTTTAATTTTGTAGAACTGCGTTTTTCAGTTTGAACATTGTATATACCACTTGCTTTGTAATTCTCCTCTTTTCCCCCATTTTTGCAAGCTATTTTTGCCATACTTGTGATCATTGTTTGGCCATACTTTGTACTGAAAAAATGCTAGTTTAGGGGCTGCCTTGCTACTGTTTTACATGTTATGTCCATATTGTGCATGTTTAGTAGGGCTATAGGCCGTTTTGGGTGCATAACATTGCATTTCGGGCATCGGGTGTAATTTCGTCATAATTCAGGGGCTATTTGTGCATCATTTTAGCTACTGAAATTTGCATTTTTCATATGCCATATGCCACGTTTCATTTGCATGTCATTTGCATTGCGTATGCCACTGCCTTGGTTTGCGTGCCCGTGTGCACGCATTTCGAGGCACTTCATTTTTATCCGACGGCATCCTATGTGAGTGCGGCTGAGGCCCTCTCATGTTGGTGTAAGCCCTCATTTCATTTCGTATGTCATTTCATGCCTGTATGCCTTTGCCTCGGTTTGCGTGCCCGTGTGCACGCATTTCGAGGCACTTCTTTTTCATCCATCGGCTTCTTATATGAGTGTGGCTGAGGCTCACCCATGTTAGTGTAAGCCCCTTTTGCATTCTTTATGTCATTTTAGCATCATTGCATTCCGAATGCTATTGCCTCGGTTTGCGTGCCCGTGTGCACGCATTTCGAGGCACTTCACTTTTCATCTATTGGCCTCCTATGTGAGTGTGACTGAGGTTCACTCGTGTTGGTGTAAGCCCATACGGCATTGCGTATGCCATTTCCTCGTTTTGCATGCCCGTGTGCACGCATTTCGAGGCATCTCATTTTCATCTGCATTGTGCATACTAGGTTGTATCTTAGGTTGCATTCATGCATATCACGCATATTGCATCGTGTTCGGGATAGGAGTTAGCCCGGGCACGGGAAACGAGGCACGTTTCGTACTCCGAGTGACGGAACGGGTCTCAATTTCCAAGTCACCGACACTCCGGATTACCCATGATGGAGTTAGGTTTTGTTGCAGCATTCATGTGCATTCATCCCATATTGAATTGTGCAATTCGGCTCCTCGGCCATCATGCATCGGTATGCGTGATTGGTGGCACGAGGATCGAGGCATGCATATATTTGTGAAATACATTGCTATGCCCCTTTCCTGCTCTCTGTTGCAGCGAAATGAAGAATCAGCAATTTTTCGAAACTCGGCATGCATTTCAAGAAAAATGCAAACAGAGGCTAATCGGGGCACCGCCGTGGATTTCCGCGCAAAGGCATCCGGGCATGCATCATTTCATCATCCGGAGCAGCAGCAAGGCAGTCCCTGGCTTGCATGCCAGTTTTACATTTTTCTTATTTAATTCGTTAATTAATTAGGATTCTTGTATTTTATTTGGACTGTATTATTCTTTTATTTCGGACTGTATTATTTATTCGGACCCTCTGTGCGAGGGCATAATTGTAATAAGTGTGGGTGAGTGTGATGTATGTCTTCCAATCCCACGTCTTTCTTCCCTTTTATTTACCCGCTTATGATGGTTAGATATAGGGCATATTTCAATTAGCATACAGTATGACAGCATGTTTGCATCATTCATCTGTTTTGCATGCATCGGGCTCGGCGCATCATACAAACTGCATTTGTATTTCAATTCCAAATTGAATACGTGTTAGTTGTAGCATTCCATATACCATGTTTAGAATACCCGAGCCTGCTATAGTTGCATTTTGCATGTGTTGCATTAGGCATTTCCATATACTTAGGATCATGCATGATTTCTAATATAGTTTCTGTTTTGGCTTGGAGTACTCGGTAAGTTTTATGCTTTAGCATCCTTGCATGTGTGTGAGTGTTGCTATGATAGCATGCTTACCATGAGGCTAATTGCTTATGTGATACAACTGCCTTGAATGCCTGTGGGTGGAGGTTGAGTTATTTGAATTGGGACGATGCATTGACTGTTTGTTTTAAGCCCACTAGATAGTGGCAACATCACTGTTTTCCAAGCCCACCTGAGGGTGGCAAATCCGCATTTTAGCCTACCTGCGGGTAGCACCATCACACTATTTTCAAACAAACAAACATGAAATGTTTTGTTCCAATTCAGACGGCCCAGTCTATACTTGTTTGCTGCGAGCATCACATAGTAACCTAGGCTAATAACCGGAATAAGAGCATACAATGTTTTCAAAAGCAGATATCATGGTTAGTAGAGGCCGGTCTTTGACCGGGCGAGCGGGGGTGCTTACGATGTGACCTTCCCCAATCGTACCCAAGTTCCCGAGCCAACTTTGGTGATGACGGACACGTGGCCTTTGGCACCGAGTTAGGGTTTCCTAAATTTCCCATTTAAAAAATATTTAGGTGGCGACTCTGTATCTGGCAAAGCAGTCCATGTTTGGCACTTCTTTCAAAAGAATCTGTTTTCAAAAACGATTTGCTGGATTTGGACTCTTTGGTTCGAGATTTAGAACCGTGGCACAAATCGAGTCCGAACTGTAGCGAGGTCCCTCGCGGGCTTGTTACAGTTTCTGGCGACTCCGCTGGGGATTTAGAGAACTTGACTCGAACTCATGATATCTAGTTTTGACTACACCTGTGTGTTTCTTTGCATTGCATTTGCATTGGTGCGTCTAGGACACCGTGTTTGCCATATGCCATTCCCGAACGATTTGCCGAAGGCTTGTCTTGTCAAGGCATGACCATAAGGTTGATCGGCTCTGGGCTCTGACAGCATGGGAACACAAACCCCGGTTTTACCGGGGCACCCTTTTTGACCATTCGACCTAGTGCATATTCGGATCCATAGCGACCATTCCAAACTAGGACAGGTTGCTTACCCGTTTATAGGTTGTTTGAAAACGCTGTGTGCGTAGTGAAACCCTAGCTCCTGACAAAATAGGACAGGGAAACCCTACCCCAACATAGGGGTGTTTTGGCTCTCACTTATCTGTTATGTGCTTTAGAGTGCGTCTCTACAGGAATGCATGTATCAGTTTACAAGTTTGGGCATCAGGCCTGCGGGCACCAGTTCAGTATTTTGGGATTCAGTTTACCTGAGGGTATTAGATTTGAGGCAGAATTCTGGGCAGAATTCAGTAGAGAACACACTGGTTCAGCTTTACTCATATTGGTTATGGTGAAATCAGGCTGAGATGCTGTCGGTTTTCTCTTTTGCAGGGGGTAGTCTCGGAACTATAGCTTCAGAAGGCTCCGATATCCCCCGAGGTTCATCGAACTTGTGCTGATAGACTTTGTCAGGTCAGAGATTCAGTTCAATGGCAATTAGTGTTCCTTTGCCAGAGGCAGGGTAAAAGGGCCAGTCAGGCACAAATCACCAGTTCAGCAGTTACCAGATCAGTGGCCCTTATCCACCCCACCAGTGAACAGTCAGGCTGAGGTCTCAGTTTCTACTGCAGGGATAGATACCAGTCAGTTAGATGGATCAGCAGAACGCGTCAGGGATGGAGGCAATGATGCGCCAGATGCAAGAAAGTATGAAACTCATGCAGCAAGACGCTGTCCGCCAAGCGGAATTCTCCAAACAGCAGACTGCTATCATGGCTCAACAGGCTGAGCTCATCACCAGGCTGCAACAGCAAAGCGGCGCATCTGCTTCACAACAAGTTCCTCCCCCAGCAGGAGCTCCAGCACCTGGGGAGATGCCAAATGTCCAGGAAGGTACGGACATTCCAGCGGGGCCTACTCCGCCCCCAATTTTACCCCAGCTATCCAAAGCACCTACCAATCTGCCGGACTCTCCTCTCGAGTTCGAGGTCGACCCCACAACGTTGAAATTGAGCAAACTTGAGAAGATGTTTAAGAAATCTCAGGGAGTCAACTCCATCCCGGACATTGGAGATAGGTATACTGATTCGGTGGTGACATTGCCGGACAGGTTCAAGATGCCCCACATCGACCGTTTTGACGGGTCAGGAGATCCCATGGTCCACCTGAGTTTGTTTTCAGATGTTCTGCGCCCGATGGGCTTGACAAGATTACAGAAGCTCTCCCTTTTTGGCCGGACCCTGTCGGGTATTGCGGCCATCTGGTACGCCAAATTGGAGGATTCAGTGAAACGAAGCTGGGAGGAGATGGCCGAGGCCTTCGTCGCGCAATATTCATACAATACCCAGATCGAGATCACAACCCGTGATCTTGAAACGACAAGGCAGGAGCTTAAAGAGAGCTTCTCTGAATTCGTGGCCCGGTGGAGGGCGAAGGCCTCAATGATGACCATTAGGCCAACGGATAAGGACCAGATACGGATGGTTGTGCGCAACCTCTAGCCCAAACTAATGCAGAAAATGATCGTGCTCCCCTTCCATACCTTTTCAAATTTGCATGAGATGGGAGTACAGATCGAAGATGCCATGAAGCAGGGCCTTATTGACCAGGAGAAGGAGCAGCCTAAGCGGGCGTTTTCCCGCAATTCGAATGCGACCACCAGTGGTGATGCAACTGCAAGATCTTCTGAAGTGGGCATGGTTACCACTACCGCATCAAAAACAGCTACCCCATTCACCGGTGCGTCTGGAAGTAGCTCACAAAAAACCAAATACCCACCTCGAGTCAAGAGGGTTTTCACTCCGCTTCATATGCCTCTATCAAAGGCTCTAGAGGTCTTACTCCGGGAAGGACATTTGAAACCGTTGGAACAACGGCCCCTACCCGATCCTATCCCTGCAAAGCATGACCAGACTAAATACTGTGCCTACCATCAACAAACCGGTCATGACACCGACAGTTGCTTTCGTCTGCGCCATGATGTACAAGATTTGTTTGACAACGGGGTCATTGTCGCACCAAGTCCTGCAAAGTCTATCGGCACTTGATCAGTGAACTTATGAGGGGATAATATGATGTGATCAGGGGATGAACCACCTGCGGATGGCACTCAATTTACTCCAGACGTGGGAATGGCACGCAATGTTTTGAGCAATGTGCAAATACCAATTTTTTGTGCTTTCTGACTTGGGTATTGGGTCAGTTTTGTTGTTTTGTCTTGAGTCTATCTTTCTGTTTTGAGTCAGTCCCTTTTGTTTTGGGTCTGTCTTGTTGTATCGAGTCAGTCCTGTTGTATAGGAGTCGGGTGATTCCGGGGGGTGTTACCTCGGGTATCACCATTTTGTTTTTGCATTTGTCTTTTCGTTTTGTTTTGAGTCTGTTTCTGCCAGGAAGCCAGTAATGCCAACAGATTTGAATGAACAGCAGTGATTTTCACATTCTTGTGCTCGCTTCCGCCGTGTGCCAGTTGTACCATAAATTCCAAATGAGATGGCAGTATTTGACTAGAAGCTGTGTCTTTTCTGTGCCTTGAATTCATTGCATCGACCTAAGTTTTTCAAAATTTTTTGAACACTGCGGTGAAAACAAAGAGGGAGGAATTCCTCGGGATTTGCAAAATTTTGATCAAATTGAGAGAAAGAGAGGCGTGCTAAGCCCTTAATGAATGAAATCATGCTTGTTAGCGTGAGTACTGAGAAGGACCCTGGCTTGATCCAGACTGGTTTCACACTATCTTCAGCACGAGCGATTTGTCGCTTTCTTAAAAAATTTCAAAAACAAAATGTTTTGCGCGGTCCTGCGAAGACCTGTGTGGAATCGCTCTTGAGATTGTGCAGCTTAGGATCGCTCTCAGCCTCGAGACTCAACCCCTTTGCTTCCAAACCTTGAACTTGAATTCAGAAGGTTCAACGGTCAACTACGATGTGAGGCCTGTGTGGCCAGATTTGAAGCAGCCCTCGAACAAGTGGCTAGGAAAGTTGGATCAAGAAGATCAGAAGATCAGAAGAAGCTTGCAAAGCTAGAACAGAAGTACCCTTCGAACTAGGGGCAAAGATATCAGACATGCTCGAAGAGCTGAAGATGAGTCCTCTTGCAAATCAACAGCCACTCTCCTGGATACGGATGGCTTCGAAACCCTACAACCATTTGGCATGGACCAAGCTACACTTTTACCCTTGAGAGGCTCGCTGGGTCAAAAACCCGGAAGGGCGACCCAGGCAAAAGTTAGAGCAAAAAAAAAAAAAAACAACAAAAAAAGAAAGCAAAAAAAAGAATGCAAAAGAAAAGAAAAAGAAAAAGAAAAAAAAGAGAAAAAATGCAAAAAAGAAAAAAGAATGAAAAGATACAAAAATTGCAAGAAAAAAAGAATGAAAAGATACAAAAATTGCAAAAAAAAAAAAAAAAAAAAGAAGACCAAAGCTCGCAAGGTCGAAAACCTGCAACAGGCGCCTTGGCAAAAGTTAGAGCATAAAAAGGAGAGGTTAAATACCCGAGTATACCTTAACCCCGAACTACGTAAGGCTTGATTCCCATCTTTGGGATACGTAGGCAACTTCATTCTGAAGTCCAGCCATAAACTCTTCCAAATCGACTGTGTCAATGCGATGGTTCTAGTCATCTTTGTCTTCGCTGTATCTGAGAGTCTGGTTGTGTTCGTCGCTGTGAGGACTGACTACAACGCGCTGCGGTGCCATCCAAACAAGGGGCAACTTTCCGTTGCCATTCAATGCGCCGCGGTGCCGTTCAAACAAGGGGCAACTTTCCGTTGTCGTGCAGCTCTCTTCAAGCACGGGGCAGTTTTCCTTTGGATCCGAGGTTGTGCATCTCAGGAGTAGGTTTCATGCTCGTTGAGCAAGTGGCCGTTTGCAAAAATAGTTTTTGAGAATTTTTACCGAGGTTGACTAATTTTCTCGAAAATTGTTTCATCTTTTCCAAAAACTGGACCATTTCTTGGACCCAAAAAAGGAAAACTCTCAGTGCTCATAGCCTAACTTGCATGATTCTAAATCAGAAAATTGAACAAGCACGTTAATCTAACTCTCATGTTGGTCAAAACTGTTTTAGTAGAAAACAAAAACAAAAAAAATGGTCAAAATGATGAACTAGGGGCACAGTTGAGTCAGGTGTTCTGTCTTTTCCCCGTTATCAATGCATTTGCCAAGAAGGGCACTCTACATGCCAAGAAAAAGGGCACAATTGAAGCTAACAACAAAGTGCTGAAGGCTCTCTCACCCTCCAAGCAACGAGGTATCAAGCCAAATGCGAAGCACGAACGGGAATGGATCAAGATATTTCACTCCCTCATCTTGACAGATCTGATCACGTCCAAGCTCCCCGGCAAAGCATCATCAACCGGTGTCAGCTGCAGATTCGCTACACACTCATTTGTAGCACAACCCCTCTGTGGGAGGAATTCACTAGCTGCATGCAGAAGAAGAAGAATCTAGCAGAATGCTGGGGGCACGAGCCCACAACTTGCTGTTTATCCATCAACCACCTTGGGGAGGGATGAAAAATGAGAGATTAAAGAATAGAGAGATGTGCGATGAGAGAAAAAGTAAGAAAAGGGATTTTTCAGAAAAAACAGAGCCTGAGGGCCGAGTGATGTGAGAATCACAAATAAGGAAGGGTGGGAAACACTACCCGGTGAAACAGGCTCCCTGTGTACGTCTGAGTGTCGTGTCTTTTTATCTCGATTCTTGTTTTGAGTCGTTTCAAGTGTTACTCGATGTGTCTAGGTTGTGTGCCTTTTATTTCCGTGTCGAGTCTTTTTGTTGTGTTTAGTCGTAGGCTCAATACCCCGGTCAAAAACTCATCTCTCAATTTCAAAAATAAAATTATTTTGTGCTCCGACTGCCGTGCCGCTCTCCGCATTTGTGCAAAACAGAATTTGTTCTTTCATAAAACCGCAGGGTTCGACCCAGGTCATGTGAGAACAGTAAAACCAGGATCTATCTGAAGCTATGAGTTTCGGGCTGCAAAGCAAAAGCAAAAGAGGAAAATATCGGGCATCTGAGTTCGTTCCAACTTCAGTAAGTTCCGAGGCTATATTTCGTGTGTACCTTTTCAGGTCTTGCCAATGTTTCGAAGTATGAGTGTGCCTCTACCTCAAGCTCAAGATCAAGTCTGCCTCAAGCCAGAATGGCAATCAGAAATGCTCTCTCTGAATACCAGCCCCTGCCAGATGCATCTTGACTGCGTTTGCAATGAGTTCCTAGGAGACCAACTGCGACGGTGGAAACTAGAGTTCGAATGGCTGTTGCCTAGAACGCAAAGGTTCGGGATTTCCGAGACTAAAGTCTGGTTTAAATACCCAGAGGCGTGCCCTCGGCTTGAAATCCGTATGGAAGCCCCATAGGTTGAGATAGCATGTATGCACCTCAATTCTGGATACTGAACCAACCTAGTCTGTCACCCCGTTGGAGAATAGGGAAAGTTGTGAATATGATCAAGAAGAAAGGTAGCGTCCAAAGTGTTCTACGTGTATAACCCTTGTCAGCATTCCAGAGCCTTTGTACTGTGAGTTGAAGGTAAAGTGTTCGAAGAGCACGAGGGGAGATCCCCGTCAGAGTAGAGCGGTTCACCGCCACTCACCTTATGAGGTGCTTTCTAAAGCGCCGCTTTGTTCATTTATTGCTTTCCTTAAGCATCATACATTGTAAGGCATTGTACCAATCAAGTTTCTTTCTCAGTCATGCACGATATTGTACGTACGGTTCATTCAAAGAAGTTCCGTTTGAGATCATTCACATAGTGCATCTATCACACTTTGTGTTCACATTTAGTATATCAATCATACTCTGTTCACATAGTGCATCTATCACACTTTGTGTTCACATTTAGTATATCAATCATACTTTGTTCACTAAGTGCATCTATCACACTTTGTGTTCACTTTTAGTGTATCAATCGCACTCTGTTCACATAGTGCATCTATCACACTTTGTGTTCACATTTAGTATATCAATCATACTCTGTTCACATAGTGCATCTATCACACTTTGTGTTCACATTTAGTATATCAATCATACTTTGTTCACTAAGTGCATCTATCACACTTTGTGTTCACTTTTAGTATATCAATCATACTCTGTTCACATAGTGCATCTATCACACTTTGTGTTCGCTTTTGGTATATCAATCATACTTTGTTCACTAAGTGCATCTATCACACTTTGTGTTCACTTTTAGTGTATCAATCGCACTCTGTTCACATAGTGCATCTATCACACTTTGTGTTCGCTTTTAGTATATCCATCATACTCGTTCACTAAGTGCATCTATCACACTTTGGGTTCACATTTAGTATATCAATCATACCTCGTTCACTTAGTACATCTATCACACTTTGTGTTGGTCTTTTGTGTATCCATCACACTTTGCTCATTTCGTTCATTTAGTGTATCAATCACACTTTGTTCATATAGTGTATCAATCACACACACTCGCTTTGTATCTATCACACTATGCCTACTTTATGTATCAATCACATGTTCACTCTGTGTATCTATCACACATGGACACTGTATTCGCAGTGAGAATCACAGTAATTTTTTTTACATCATTTCTACACGCGATGTAATTTGTCTCGAGTTTACTTCTTGCCTAGCTTTCGCTTAAAATGTTGCATTTATTTTGCATAATTGCTTCATTACAGCTCTCTTTGCATGATCATGAGTGATAACCGGCTTCGCTTAGCGTGTAAGTCCAATCTTCAAACCGGCTTCGCGTAGCGTATAAGTCCAATCTTCAAACCGGCTTCGCGTAGCGTATAAGTCCAATTTTCAAACCGGCTTTGCGTAGCATATAAGTCCAATTATCAACATCTTCCTGCATATCATTTTGCATTTTGCCCCTGCCTGCGGGCACATCTTTGTCTATCTTGTATGATTGTCTAAGTCTTCAGCCTTGTCAAAAATGGGTCGTCTCTGGGCTTTGACATTCACTCCCGTCACTTCTTGACTTCCGAGTTCTGTCAAAGAGGGGCAACTGTAGACACCCCATTTTTGACCGACCTTAAGACTCAGACGTCACCGATTGAGCGCTCGGTGATGTTGCATACTGTGCTCGTTCAGAAGTCTCAGAGTCGCGGCCGTGCGCCTTGCCTCCGGACTCCCGAACTCTCTTCTGTGCCTTGCCTCGGTTTGCGAACCAGACTCGGTTTTCTCTGTTTTCTTTCCTGAGCGGAGGGAGTGGTCCCGTAGACTATCTCTCAGTGGCCGTGGGCTACTTTTCGTGGCCGTAGGCCATTTTGCCCATTTCGGAGCCCGGTTCCCGGTTTTCGGGACCGTCAGGCCGTGTGCCTCTGTTCGGGACCGCCCAACCATCTCCGATTTCTCCGTTTTTTGGCAAGTGCCTCTATTTTATCATTCCGAGGGACACTGGGGTCTCAGATACCCACTTCGTGGCCGAACACCACTTTCGGTGCCTGCAGCCCATTTTCGGGACCCCGAACTGCGTGATTTGGGCCCCGAGCATTCATTTTGCATTAGTTTTTGTTCAAATTTGGCAGGTACCTCTGTTTTAGCACCAGGAAGATCACTGGAGGGTGGGAAGCCAGCAATTGTTTCAGAAAACCAGTTTCGCTCCTCCGGCGCCCGTTTTTCTCACTTCCGGGCTAATGTTGAACACCCTAGGGGTATTTTCTTCGAGCCGAGACTACATATTTGTGATGAGGGGACATGGGAGGACCCTAAAAACTGGTGGTCGGCTAGTAATTGTGTTGTTCATTTTTGAGCCTCTCTTTCAAATGCAATGTTGTGTCTCCTATTTCAGAGTTGCCAAATTCCAACCATGGGGTCTTGTTCTACATACATGGGAGGACCCTAAAAAGTGGTGGTCGGCCAGTAATTGTTACTTTCATTTTTGAGCCTCTCCTTCAAGTTCAATGTTGTGACTCCTGTTTCAGAGTTGCCAAATTCCAACCTTGGGGCCTTGTTCTACACACATGGGAGGACACCAAAATGTGGTGGTCGGCCAGTAATTGTTCTGTTCCATTTTTGGCCATGGCTGGCCGGCCAGGGAGAGTGGCTGGCCGACCAGTTGGGGTGGCTGGCCGGCCTACTTCCTGCTTTTGGCCACTTTATAGCTGTCCAGCTGCTTTTCAAAATATCCCTGTCCGCCGGGGGATATTTTGGGAGGAAAAGCTTGGATGCATTTCCCTCCCCTTTTACACCCTTTCTTGCCCATTTAAGGGGCTGACCTCCCTCTTTGCTAGGGTTAGCAAATTTTTCCTCAAGGCTTCATCTCCCATTTCCTCCATTTCCCTCTCCAAAAGCTCCAAAAATCTTCAAGTTTAGTGCCATTTCTTGAGCATCATCAAGCATCACCATCACCAATCCATTTCCAGCAGCAAGGAAGGATTCTTGAAAGGCTTAGAAGCAACTTTCATCAAGCCAAGAGGTAGCAAAAGTGAGGTCTTCAAGGGTAAGTCTCAAATTCCCTCTTTTACACCATTTTCTTGCTCCTTTTCTTAACCCTACTTGCTCACTGTTTTGAGCTCCGACCAATACTGAAAGTGGTCCTCTTTTGAGCTGTTCTTGATGTTTGATCAAGGGCTCAACTCTGTTTGAGCCCTCCATCTTGCACTTCTTTCAATATCCTCTTATATGCCATTATTTTGCATTGAATATTTGGCCTATGTGTGATCTGATTTGGAGCATCTCATGAACTGATATTGTGCTTATTTTGAGCCCCTCTTCAACATTGAAGAAGGACTCAACCTTGTTTTCATGCTCCACATGCCACTTGCTTTGGATTCATGTTCTACCCCCATTTTGCATGCCTCTTTAAGCTTATTTGGCTTCTGATTTCGGCCTTCATCAGGCCTGAAAAGAGCCTTTTTTTGGCCTTCTCATAATGTTTTGTTAAGGGTCTTAGGCCATTTGGTGCATGCTTTTGGTACTTCATGTAATACCATCTTTGATTCCGTAAACTTGCATGCTTTGTTAGGCTTTCTTGGCTTCTGTTTTGAGTCTTCATCAGGCTTAGAAAGTGTCTTAAAATGACCCATTATTCATGTTTTGTTAAGGGTCCAAGGTTGTTTGATGCATGCTTTTGGTACCTCATGTTATAGCCTTTGTTGGCTCATTATTTTACATGCTATGTTTAGCCTATCTACATACTGAATTGGGGGATGTCATCTCTTGTAAATGTGCATATTTTTGGTCCCTCTTTAATTTTGTAGAACTGTGTTTTTCAGGTTGAACATTGTATATACCACTTGCTTTGTAATTCTCCTCTTTTCCCCCATTTTTGCAAGCTATTTTTGCCATACTTGTGATCATTGTTTGGCCATACTTTGTACTGAAAAAATGCTAGTTTAGGGGCTGCCTTGCTACTGTTTTACATGTTATGTCCATATTGTGCATGTTTAGTAGGGCTATAGGCCGTTTCGGGTGCATAACATTGCATTTCGGGCATCGGGTGTAATTTCGTCATAATTCGGGGGCTATTTGTGCATCATTTTAGCTACTGAAATTTGCATTTTTCATATGCCATATGCCACGTTTCATTTGCATGTCATTTGCATTGCGTATGCCACTGCTTTGGTTTGCGTGCCCGTGTGCACGCATTTCGAGGCACTTCATTTTTATCCGACGGCATCCTATGTGAGTGCGGCTGAGGCCCTCTCATGTTGGTGTAAGCCCTCATTTCATTTCGTATGTCATTTCATGCCTGTATGCCTTTGCCTCGGTTTGCATGCCCGTGTGCACGCATTTCGAGGCACTTCTTTTTTATCCATCGGCTTCTTATATGAGTGTGGCTGAGGCTCACCCATGTTAGTGTAAGTCCCTTTTGCATTCTTTATGTCATTTTAGCATCATTGCATTCCGAATGCTATTGCCTCGGTTTGCGTGCCCGTGTGCACGCATTTCGAGGCACTTCACTTTTCATCTATTGGCCTCCTATGTGAGTGTGACTGAGGTTCACTCGTGTTGGTGTAAGCCCATACGGCATTGCGTATGCCATTTCCTCGTTTTGCATGCCCGTGTGCACGCATTTCGAGGCATCTCATTTTCATCTGCATTGTGCATACTAGGTTGTATCTTAGGTTGCATTCATGCATATCACGCATATTGCATCGTGTTCGGGATAGGAGTTAGCCCGGGCACGGGAAACGAGGCACGTTTTGTACTCCGAGTGACGAAACGGGTCTCAATTTCCAAGTCACCGACACTCCGGATTACCCATGATGGAGTTAGGTTTTGTTGTAGCATTCATGTGCATTCATCCCATATTGAATTGTGCAATTCGGCTCCTCGGCCATCATGCATCGGTATGCGTGATTGGTGGCACGAGGATCGAGGCATGCATATATTTGTGAAATACATTGCTATGCCCCTTTCCTGCTCTCTGTTGCAGCGAAATGAAGAATCAGCAATTTTTCGGAACTCGGCACGTATTTCAAGAAAAATGCAAACAGAGGCTAATCGGGGCACTGCCGTGGATTTCCGCGCAAAGGCATCCGGGCATGCATCATTTCATCATCCGGAGCAGTTGCAAGGCAGTCCCTGGCTTGCATGCCAGTTTTACATTTTTCTTATTTAATTCGTTAATTAATTAGGATTCTTGTATTTTATTTGGACTGTATTATTCTTTTATTTCGGACTGTATTATTTATTCGGACCCTCTGTGCGAGGGCATAATTGTAATAAGTGTGGGTGAGTGTGATGTATGTGTTCCAATCCCACGTCTTTCTTCCCTTTTATTTACCCGCTTATGATGGTTAGATATAGGGCATATTTCAATTAGCATACAGTATGACAGCATGTTTGCATCATTCATCTGTTTTGCATGCATCGGGCTCGGCGCATCATACAAACTGCATTTGTATTTCAATTCCAAATTGAATACGTGTTAGTTGTAGCATTCCATATACCATGTTTAGAATACCCGAGCCTGCTATAGTTGCATTTTGCATGTGTTGCATTAGGCATTTCCATATACTTAGGATCATGCATGATTTCTAATATAGTTTCTGTTTTGGCTTGGAGTACTCGGTAAGTTTTATGCTTTAGCATCCTTGCATGCGTGTGAGTGTTGCTATGATAGCATGCGTACCATGAGGCTAATTGCTTATGTGATACAACTGCCTTGAATGCCTGTGGGTGGAGGTTGAGTTATTTGAATTGGGACGATGCATTGACTGTTTGTTTTAAGCCCACTAGATAGTGGCAACATCACTGTTTTCCAAGCCCACCTGAGGGTGGCAAATCCGCATTTTAGCCTACCTGCGGGTAGCACCATCACACCATTTTCAAACAAACAAACATGAAATGTTTTGTTCCAATTCAGACGGCCCAGTCTATACTTGTTTGCTGCGAGCATCACATAGTAACCTAGGCTAATAACCGGAATAAGTGCATACAATGTTTTCAAAAGCAGATATCATGGTTAGTAGAGGCCGGTCTTTGACCGGGCGAGCGGGGGTGCTTACGATGTGACCTTCCCCAATCGTACCCAAGTTCCCGAGCCAACTTTGGTGATGACGAACACGTGGCCTTTGGCACCGAGTTAGGGTTTCCTAAATTTCCCATTTAAAAAATATTTAGGTGGCGACTCTGTATCTGGCAAAGCAGTCCATGTTTGGCACTTCTTTCAAAAAAATCTGTTTTCAAAAACGATTTGCTGGATTTGGACTCTTTGGTTCGAGATTTAGAACCGTGGCACAAATCGAGTCCGAACTGTAGCGAGGTCCCTCGCGGGCTTGTTACACCAAGGAATTTACAAGTTTCTAAGGCTTGAGCCTGGTTACACAAAACGGTTATTCAAACCCACAAAAACACAACCCTTGGCTTACACACAGAGTCACAGCAAAATGAGAGCATTGTACTCCCAACACACATACTTCCACGCCCCTAGTTGAGTGGGATCACCACATCTTTTCCTGTACAAAAATCTCGTAGGGTAAGCATAAAGCCTAGTAGGAAATTCTTAACAAAGTATATACATTTCATACAAGTCTCAAGAGATGAAATGCACATGCCATGCTATGCCCTTTTTGAAGATAAATCACATTTTCATCTTTTGAAAACTATCATGCTCAATGATATCATGCAATTTCAATTGTTCAAAACTTAACAATTTATTTCAAGGGCGGTAAATACAATTCTGATAATCCCTAGGTTGGTGTCTGCAAGTAGACTATACAAGTACTACCAATTTGTCATTTTTACCAGCATTGACTGGAAGGCTCGACACCTATAATCTATCATTTTGACCAGTATTAACTGGAAGGCTCGACACCTATTCAATTTCATCTACACCACTTGTCAAGACTTACCACCGTATTTACCCCAAAACCAATTCATGGAAACTTGTTTCTCAACATTCTTTTCTCAATGCAAGTTTTCAAATCAACTTTCACAGTTTAATGTGATCAAATGAATTGATATGCCAATAACACAAGATGAATATAAATACTTTTATTCCAATTCATCATCCAAGGAATAACACAATTCCTTCTTCTCAAGCATCCTCAACAATTAGTCATTTCAAGACTATTTCAACGTTTTGAACAATAATTTTCAAAATGAATAACAATTCTCATATTTCCTAAAATTCATCATTTATATAAATATAAATAAGAAATTTTCCAAACATCCATTTATTTTGACACACAAAATAAATATAACAATATCATTCATGTATTTTCAGTCTCTTTAAAAAAAATCTCCAAATTCTAGGTTTTCTCACCAAAACTATACAACTCAAATCTTTTGAAAGAAAACTTTCTAAAATCATCTTTTCTTCAATCAAAACTCATAAGCTCATTTTAAAAGAACAAGAGACAAACCCAATTTCAAAATCGCTTAACTTCTTGAATTAACAATCAATTTTCAAAGCTATCGAAGGATGATTTTGAAAATCATCTAGATCTTGCAAAAATATATATATATATATATAACTCTAAGAAAATCCATACCTCGAGTTTTGAAGAAGAAATTAGATGAAACCCCCAAAATCAATGGTGTCCAAACTCGATCTTCACCGCACACAACAAAGCCCTCGAGAAGCTAACCAACTTTGATGAAGAACTTAGGTCCAAATCCCAAAGGATTTAAAGAAATCAAAGATCTTGTGAGGTTTTTGGTAGGAAATGTAGAGAGAAGGGAGAGGAAATATTTTTAGAGAGAGAGAGATATACAAAAGTGATTCAACTTCAGCCCAAAGAGAGAAGAAAAGGGAAAAAAATTTGAATCTTACCAACCCACCGCACCTCACTCCCGCACCTGCCTTTTTAGCAGTGTGCAAGTTGTGCTCTCCCCCTGAAATCCGCACGTGTAGCTTGCTATCCCGCTCGAGTGGACAAGCAACTTCAAATGCATTTGCATTTTTGTTTTGGGGGGCGCTACCCCTCAACCCTGCTAGGGTGCTGCCGTAGGACCCGCCAAGGGGCGTTGCCCCTGGACCCCCCACAAGCTGATTGGGCAGCTCGACCCCCGCCAGGCGCCGCCCTTGGACCCGCTAAAGGGCGCTGCCCCCTGGACCCCCCGCGAGCTGACCGGGCAGCTCGACCCCCGACATACTCAGCGAAGTGGCAAAACTGGGATCACTACAATATATCTAACCCATATTCAATTCGAACCAATACACTATTGCTGATGCACTCAACTATCCCAAGCATGATCTTCCTTTCAACTTTTTAGGGCTTCCTCTTGGAGCCTGCCCTAGCTTAAAGTCCACTTGGAGTCCAATTTTGAAGAAACTTAAGTCAAAACTATCAAGTTGGAAAAGAAAATACTTATCTTTTGGTGGTAGGTTAACTCTTATTAAATCTATCAAATCTGCCAGTGTATTACCTGTCCTTGTTTAAAATGCCTGAAGATATGGCTAAGGCTCTTGATAAAATTCAAGTTAATTTCCTTACAGAGAGGTGGGGAGTGACTCAATTAGGAAATTACACATCGTCAAGGGAAGTTATAGACTATTCCTGGATGGTCTGAGGTTACTAATGCTATGTTTGGTTGGGGGATTTGAAGAGGGATTTGGAAAGGAAAATGGAAAAGATAGGTGAAATGTGAATAAAACATACCTATATTTCACCTATTTTCACACACCTTTTCCTTTTTCCTTTCCAAATCCCTCCCCAAATCTCCTAACCAAACACAGCATAAAGGGTTGGATGAGGAGGTCTTGGAATTAGAAGGTTGAGGGATGCAAATCTATGTCTCCTTGCTAAATGGTGGCGGAGATTTGGGAGTGTGGAGAAAGCTTTGTGGAAAGAGATTCTGTGCAGAGTGTACCATTATGAGCTAACCAGGTGGTTTCCATCTTTTGTTGATCAGTCTAGGATTTCTAGATTTTGGATGGACGTTTTATCTGTGGCTTCATCCAACCCCAGAAGGAAATTAGTAATGGGCATAGGTGCTCTGTTTGAAAGGACAAGTGGTTTTGGGGATGTAAGTCTTGAGGAAGTATTTCCTAGGTTGTTTTCACTATCTATGAATAAGGAGGGATCAGGGTTGGATTACATCAATCATTTGGAAAATCAAGGTCAATGGAACTTTGCTTTTGAAGAAATAATGTAGAGAGAAAAGTTAAACTCTGCATGTATTATTGTATTCAATCAAGTACAAGGACTCCTATATTTATAGGAGAAGAGATTGTACAGTAAGTAGGAAGGTTACACTAAATAGGAAGGTGTATCAATCACACACACTAAATATGGCAGGTACATTGATTACTACCAAGCAACAATATATAACTATATATATACACTAACAGCCCCCTGCAAACTCAAGGTGGATAGACATCAACCAACATGAGTTTGGAAACTAAGACACTGAAATGACTAGGGGGATGAGCCTTGGTGAAGATATCAGTAGGCTAATCAGCAGAGGTAATAGAATGGAGTTGGACTGTGCCACAAACTACATGCTGGTGTAGACGCGCCCGAACGTCCCGAGAAAATCCCGTTTTGTTCATTGGGCTTACTACAGTTCGGACTCAATGTCACGGTTCTGAATCTAATCTCACAAAGTGCAATGCAAGATCGATAAATCACCAAAGAGTCCAAATCCAACAAATCGTTTTGAAAAACTGATTTTTAGAAAGAAGTGCCAAACATGGACTGCTTTGCCAGATACAGAGTCGCCACCTAAATATTTTATTTTGGGAAAATTTAGGAAACCCTGACTCGTGCCTGAGGCCACGTGTCCGTCATCACCAAAGTTGCCTCAGCTCGGGAACTTGAGTACGATTGGGGAAGGTCATTTCATGAGCACCCTCGCTCGCCCGATCAAAGATCGGCCACTACTAAGCATGATATCTTGTTTTTGAAAACACATGTGCTCTTATTCCGGTTATTAACCTAGAATTACTATGTGATGCGCACAGCATACAAGTATAGACTGGATTACCTAAGTTGGAACAAAGCATTACATATTCGTTTTGAAAACGGTTTGCTACTCGCAAGTAGGCTAAAATACGGATTTTGCCACCCTCAAGTGGGCTTAGAAAACATGGTGATTTGCCACTCTCAAGTGGGCTTAAAACTCGCAATCAATGAATTATCCCAATTTAAGTAACTCAACCTTCACCCACAGGCATTTAGGCAGTTATATCACATAAGCAAATAGCCTCATAGCAAGCATGCTATCATGGCAGTCACTCACACGCATGCAAGGATGCTAAAGCATAAACACTCACCGAGTACTCCAAGCCAAAACAGAAACTAGTTAGTAATCAATGCATGATCCTAGTTCATGTTAAGATGGCTAATGCAACACATGCAAAATGCAACTAAGATAGGCTCGGCTATTCTAAGATGGCATATGAGATGCTACAGATAACATGTATTCAACTCGGAATTGAAAGACAATGCAGTTAGTATGATGTGCCGAGCCCGGTGCATGCAAGACAGATGAATGGATGCAATCATGCGAGCATAAGGATGCTAATTGAAACATGCCCTAAAAACTAACCATCATAAGCTAGTAAATAAAAGGGAGAAAGACGTGAGGTTGGAAGACATGCATCACACACACGCACACTTTTTACAACAGTTGGCTCTCTCGACGGAGGGTCTGAATAAATAATACAACACCAACTAGCTAATCTAAACTAATCTAATTAAGCTAATTATTACACAACCCAAATGAATAATAAATTACAGCTAATTATTACACAACTCTAATTAATTAACAAACTAACTAAGTAAGCAATTAAACTAGCATGCAAACTACATGAATGTGGATTGACTCAGCTCTGCCTTGAATGATAAAGGATGCATGCATGCTCAAGTCGCCTTGTCGGGAAATCCATCGCGATGCCCCGGCTTGCCTTTGTTTGCAATTGATTTCAGAAACTTGCACCAAGCTCCAGAGAGATGAAACTCCACCCTGGGAATCTGTGGGAAGGTTGCCGACCAGCTATTGGCCTTGGAGACCACATACCAACCACTTTTGTGGTGAAAAACTAGAAAAAGTGGTCGGCCAGCCACTAAACCTGGTCGGCCAACCAGTTTCCTCTCTTGGTTTCTAGTTTTCTGCAACAAAAGCAAAGAGAGAGGCACAGCAAAGTATTTGCAACACATGTGTGCATGACCACTCTCCCTGTCATTGCATAAGCTCTAGGGAGTGTAGTCCTCGACCCTCGGGCCACCAATCACGCATCTCGATGCATGATGGCCGAGGAACCGAATTGCACAACTTAATATAGAATGAATGCACATATGAACACACAAATGCCTAAACTCCATCATGTGTAGTCAAGAGTGTCGGCTACCGGGAATCGAGACACGTTTCATCACTTTGAGTACGAAACGTCCCTCATTTCCCGTGTTCGGACTAACTCCTATTCCGAACACAATGCAACAAACAATGGCATATACAATGCGACTTTAAGTATGCAACCTAAATGCTATGCAACTAAGTGATGCAAACATGCAAAAGATGACATGCAAACATGCAACTAGCATACATAATGCTATGAACTAACAATGGCATACTTAATGCACGTGGCACTTAGCATACACAATGCACCTAAGAACTAATATACACAATGAGATGAACAAGGCATGCACAATGCAATGATCAATCACGCGACAATGTGGCATACTCAATGCTACGGAATACAATGGCATACTCAATGCAAAAATGGACTTAAACTAAAATGAATGGACCTCAGCCACACCCAAATCAGTGGCCAAAGATGATGAAAACAAGGCTCCAAAACTCATGCTAGCATACACAATGCAAGGACCTAAGCCCAAGGGCACAAAATGCAACTCTACAAAAGTATTGAAAGGATGAAATATGGCATACAATGACACATGTTCCAGCTCTGAAATGACATACAAAATGGCTCTGAATCATGCAAATAACTCACACAATGCTTGTTGAAAGGCTCAAGTACTGAAGCTAGTGAAGCACATTGCACTAGAGGCATGCAAGACGATGCTCAAATGATGAAACCAACCCCAAACAGACCCTATGTAGGCCCAAAACAGTAGCAAAATGGGTTGGGATGATGGCTTGAAAGGCACAAAAGTGAGGCTCATGCAATGGCTCGCAAATAGGGCATAAATGCATAACTCTAAAGAGCACTTAAAGCATGGAAAATAGGGAAGTGTAGCACCCCTATAAGCTCTGAAATATCATGCTCAATGATGTCAAAACATGTAAGTAGTTCAAGTTAAGCATGCAAGGGATGTCCAAACTCAAAGCTAGTCAATGCTATTACACAACAAGTATGCATGGCAAGCATTATTCGACCAAGGGACCTCAAAACAGAGCCAAGGCAGCCCAAAATATGAACAAAATCAGTATGAAGCATGGCCAAAATATGCTAGAATAGAGGGCCAAAACAGCATGCATTGTGAGCTAGTGAACATGAGTTACACTACAAGCATATGAAGCATGTGAAGGACTACCAAATCAAGCAAAAATAGAGTCATGGCATGCCAAATGATGGCCAAAAACCCACTGAAACAATACCAATACATGCAAGAATGACATGCTCCTTTGATAAGCCATGAAAGGGATTACTCTACACATGCAAGAAGCAAGCAAAAGGGGACCAAACCAGCCATGGTCAGAGCCTAGACAGGTCCTAGAAGTCACCAAAAAGTACCTAAACTAGGCCTCCAAATGGTATAAACATATGCTCCTTTGGTAGGCCAAAAATGCTAGTAAACAAGACAACAAGAGAGAGGGTCACCCCTCTCTGACTTAGGCCCTCAAAGCCACATTCTCACCACTGAAAATCCACTGGATTTCAGTGGTAGGAAGGCCAAGCAAAGACTAGCTCGAATGCCTTATGGCATGGCACAAAACAAGGCTAAATAGAGTATGCAAGAGGGTAGATGATCCCCAACACCAAAAGAGCCTTAAACAAACATGAAAATCACTTAAATATGAACCTTTTTTTCAGTTGACAACAAAGCTCAAATAAGCATGCAAATGAGGCTAAGAGAAGGATCAAAATAATGCTTAAAAGGAGGGAAAAAGAGTTACCCTTGAAGCTCAACAAAACCAACAACTTTTCTGAACCAAAACCCAACTTTTGAGATCTCTCAAAACCCTCCAGCAACTCAGTAACAATGGTGGAGGTGTATGGTTATAAGGTGGTGTGCAATAGGCCAAGAACAAAACACTTTCTAAGCCTGAAATATAGAGACAAAGAGGGAGATATAAGCTTTGCCTTAGAGCGATTTTTCAACCTGGTATATGGAGAGGGAAGGCCTCTCTTATAGACAAGCAAGGCCAAAGCTTCTTCAAGAAGCTAAAAACAAGGCTCAAGATCCTCCATATAGTGGAGGATACAGTCTGTGCCTTCCAGCTGGCATGCACTCAGATAGACAAAGCAGGAGGAACCCAACCGACCAGAAAAGGTGGTCGGCCGACCACTTCCCCTGGTCGGCCGACCAGGGCAAGTGGTCTCCCAAAAAAAAGGTGGTCGGCAACTGCAAATGGTGGTCTCCACAGTGAGAGCAAGCCAATGGTGTGGTGGGAGACCAGCAAATGTGGCCCAAAGACCAAGAAAACTAGCTTCCCCACAAGAAAATTGGCTGGCGGGAAGAAAGTGGTCTCCAAGGAGAAAAGGTGGTCTCCCACCCTTGTACCACCTCCCAAACAAGGAAAACAAGGTTCATGCCAAAAATGAACCAACACGGATGCAAAACGAGAGTTCGGGGGACAAAGCGCACGATCGGGTGCCCCAAAAACTAGCTGTTGAGCACCAAAGGTGGCATACGGCCACAAAAGCGGTCTCCCGGACCACAGTGTCCCTCTAGATAGAGGAAACAAGGTGTGTTCCAAAAATCGTGCCAAACGGAGAATGTTAAGCGGTCCCGAGCCGAGGCGCGCGGCTGACGGCTCCGAAAATCGGAAACAAGTCTCCAAACGGGAACAGTGACCTACGACCATGAAAAGTAGCCTATGACCACTAAGAGATGGTCTACAAGACCTCTCCCCCCCTCCGGGAAGAGAAAACAAGACTTAGTCCGCAGACTGAGTCAAAGTACAAAGAGTCCCGAGGCCCGGAGGTGAGGCTCTTAGCCAAGAACTCCGAAACCTCGAAACGAGCACAATATGTGCAATCACCGAGTGCCCAATCGATGACGTCTGAGTCTTAAGGTCGGTCAAAAATGGGGTGTCTACAGTTGGAGGATAAAATGATAGTCGATCTCAATATGTTTAGTGCGATCGTGGAAAACATCATTATGAGTAATTTGAATGGTATTTTGGTTGTCACAGTAAAGAGACGTAGCATCAGTAGAAGCGACGCCCATGTCAGCAAGGAGCCATCGGAGCCTTAGAAGTTCCTGGGTAGTATCTACAAGAGCTCGATATTCAGCCTCAGTACTAGAGCGAGCAGTGAGAGTCTGTTTATTGTTGTGCTAAGAAATAAGTGAATCCCCTAAGAAGAAGCAAAAGCCAGTAGTGAAACGACAATCAGTGGGATCCCCAGCCCAATCAGCATCAGAATAAGCATGAAACTTGAGAGAAGATAGAGAGGAATAGTGAAGATTATGAAACAGAGTGCCCTTGAGATAGCGAAGAATGCGAAGCAGGGCATCATAATGAGGTGTGCGAGGAGCCGACATATACTGACTGACAATGTGGACAGCATTTGAAAGATCAGGACGAGTAATTGTAAGGTAGATAAGACTGCCTACCAACTACCGGTAGAGGGTAGCATCGGGAAGAAGTGTTACGCCCCAATTTTCATGTCCAAATGATAATACAATAATCATGGCTCTTTAAAGTAAAACTGAAAATAAATACCCACTCTTGCATTTCATGATACAAATAGTCTTCATGCAATAATACATTCACTTCAAATCAAAATAACATAAACAAATAAATACCCTCATGGGTTTACAAGTTTCCAAGGCTTAGGCCCGGTTACACAAATCGGTTATTCAAACCCACACAAATATAACCCTTGGCTTACAAAACAGAGTCACGCAAAATGAGAGCATTGTACTCCCAACACACACACTTCCACGCCTTCAGTTAGGCGGAATCACCACATCTTTTCCTACACAAAAATCCCGTAGGGTGAGCATAAAGCCCAGTAGGAAATTCTTAACAAAGTATATATATTTTATATAAGTCTCAAGAGATGAAATGCATATACCATGCAATGCCCTTTTTGAAAGAAAAACACATCTTCATCTTTTGTAAACCATCATGTTCAATGATGTCATGCAATCTCCATTGTTCAGAACTTAACAATTTAATTCAAGAGGCGGTAAATACAACTCTGGTAATCCCTATGTCCATGTCTGCAAGTAGACTATACAAGTACTACCAATTTTTCATTTTTATCGATATTAACCGGAAGGCTCGATACCTATCCTCGCGGGTTTTTCGTTCTTTCACCTCGGACACTCAAACCAACTTATCAATTTCATCTACACCACCTTTCAAGACTTACCATCGTATTTACCCCAAAACCATTTCATGAAAACCCGTTTCCCAACATTCTTTTCTCAATGCAAGGTTTTCAAATCAACGTTCAAAGCTCAACATAATCAAATGAGTTGAAATGCCCATGAAATGATTAAATGCAATACAACATTTCTTCCATTTTCAATACTTCCGCACAATAATTCCATTGTGAACAAATCTCTCATTTCTCTTTTCAAAACAATAATATCACAAGATGAATATATAAACTTTGATTTCCAATCCATCCAAGAAATAACATAATTTCCACATTTAGAGCATTCTCAATAATTTAGTCATTTCAAGACTACAACAACATTTTGAATAACAACTTCCAAACTTATACTCTTCATATTTCATGAAACTCGTTATTTGAATAAATAAAAATCAAGCTTTCCAAAACATTCCTTCATTTTAACCTCCAACGAAAATATGACTATTTTATTTATAAAATCTCAACATCTTTTTAAAACTCAAACTTCTAGGTTTTCCCACCAAAACCAACCATCTCCAAGATATTTGCAGAAATCTCCCCAAAAACAACTTCCATCAATCATTATAGTTCAAAACCATAAATTTCTATTTTTAGAAGGAAAAAGAAAGTAAGCCCACTTTCAAAATCACTCATCTTTTTTAATCAACAATCAATTTTCAAAACTAATCAAAGGATGATTTCGAAAATCATCTAGATCTTGCAAAAATGTATATATAACTCAAAGAAAATCCCTACCTCAAGCTTAGAAGAGAAGATGAGCAAAACAAGGTTGAAACTCCGAAGATGTTGAAACCAACTTCTACTTGGATCAAAATGAAGCTCTTGACAAGATTTACACTTAATCTCAAAGGAGCAAGGCAAGGAGATGCTTCCAAGTGAGTAGATCTAAAGATCTTTGAGCAAAAAGTGATTTTGGAGAGGGAGAAAGTGACTCACGGCTTGGAGAGGGAAAAAGAGAAAAAAAAGTAAAGAAAAGGTTAAGTGAGGGACCTATTTATAGTGCTAGGTCAAAGTAAAATGAAGTCCAAAAGTCAACCCAAAAGATCAAGTCAAAATCCCCAAAAAATAGGCCCAAAACCAGACTGAAATCTGGAAAAAGTCTACTGGGGTCGACCTTTGCAACACAGGGGTCGACCCTATGAAGAAAAGCTTAAACACTTATGTTTGACAGCAACACAGGTGTCGACCCTTCCCAGACTGGTGTCGACCCTTGTGGCCAACAACAAAAGGAAGATGTCGATACCACCAAGACCGGTGTCGACCCCAGAACAAGATTTTTAAGTTCCTAAACAACTTTTCAACATAAACAAGCGTGAATGAGCAATCTCAACAAGTTTAAATCAATTTGTACTCCTCCAAAACTAAGATACAACAACACTAAAGATTCCCAAAATAAAATAATGGATTCAAATACACTTCCCAAAAGCTTTAAAGGACACAAGTGCTACAAGAAGAGTGCCATCAAGAGGAGTAAGACGAGTCTGAGGATCAATGGGAGTAGAAGCAATTTTGCAATTAGTCAGTTCAGCTCGAACGAGAAGATCAGAAGTATATTTGGCGTGAGAGAGAAAATAGCTAGATAAATCATGATAGATTTCAAGACCCAAGAAATAATTGAGAGTACCAAGATCCTTCATTTCAAAGTGGTGGCTAAGAAACTGTTTCAGGCAAAGAATACCAGCCTCATCATCTCCGGTGATAATCATATCATCCACATAAAGAAGAAAGAGAGTGGTGCCTTGAGCAATGGTGCGAATAAATAAATCCGAGTCATAGGAGCGAGAAATGAAGCTAAAGTCATGTATAATAGCTCTGAACTTAGTAAACCAAGCACAAGGAGCTTGCTTGAGTCCATATAAGGCTCGTTGCAGTTTGCAGACTTTATGGACTGAGACAGTAGACCTAGGAGGAGGTTACATATAGACTTCCTCAAGAAGATCACCATTGAGGAAGGCATTTTTCATATCCATCTGAAAAAGGCCCCA
This sequence comes from Camellia granthamiana, assembly GCA_036172215.1. Lineage (NCBI taxonomy): Eukaryota > Viridiplantae > Streptophyta > Magnoliopsida > Ericales > Theaceae > Camellia > Camellia granthamiana. Next base: position 154,775,006 of record CM069903.1, read on the forward strand.
ATTACGAGCAGCAGCAACAACAACAATCAAGCTACGAACAGAAGTGAGACGAGCAACAGGAGCAAAGGTCTCCTCATAATCAATACCATATTCTTGAGTGAAACCCCGGGCAACCAAACAAGCTTTGTATCGCTCAATAGATCCATCAGAATGAGTCTTGATTTTATAAACCCATTTACAACCGATCGCAGCCTTATTAAGGAGAAAATCAACAACATTCCAAGTATGAGTTTTGTCTAATGCATGTAATTCATCAGTCATAGCTTGCTGCCAAAGAGGGTTAGAATAGGCCTCACGATAGAAGGAAGGCTCATAAGTAGAAAAGGCAGTAGAACCAACAATATAATCACGAAGACGAACATTAGGTTGTATTACCCTTTGTGGACGACAGAAAGAAAGAGGCTGAATAGGCGAGGGAGCCAAAGAGACATCAAGAGGACCATCAGGGAGAACAGGCTCGATGGAATCAGGTGTAAGCCATGGCATGTCTGGAGAAGGAAGACCTGCAGCAAAATCATCCGAAAAGAAATCTATAGAGGGATCAGTAAAGTAGAGAGTGGAAACTGGAGAAGATAAGTGAAAGGAAGAAAGGGAGGCAAACATTTTATGTTCCTAAAAGACTACGTGGTAAGAGATACGAAGCTGCTTAGAAATCGGATCCCAACACCGATAACCTTCATGTTCAATGCCATATCCCAGAAAACAACACAGACGAGAACGAGGTTCTAGTTTGGTGGGTTCATGAAGTTGGAGGAGAACAAAACATACAAACCCAAAGACCCGAAGAACAGTGTAAGAGGGAGAGGTACCATACAATCGCTCGTAGGGTGTGTGATTATGAAGGACTGGGATTGGAACATAATTGATGGTGTAAACAGCAGTAAAAGCAGCTTCCCCCAAAAAAATTTCAGGACAAGATGAAGAAATGAGAAGAGGCCGAGTAGTATCAAGAATATGCCTATGTTTTCGTTCAGCACGTCCATTTTGTTGGGACATGCTGGCACAAGAACGATGAGGCTAAGTAACATGACTCTGAAGAAAAGATAAAAATTTAGAATCCCTATATTCCATAGCATTATCAGAACGAAAGAATTTTATAGTTTTGGAAAATTGGGTTTGAACCATTTTGGCAAAATTGCAATAAAGTTGTTTGAGTTCAGAACTATTTTTCATAAGAAATATCCAAGTATACCGAGAAAAACCATCAAGAAAAATAACAAAATAGTGTGTTCCCCCAATGGTGGATGTAGAAGATGGGCTCCAAATATCAAAATGTATAAGATCAAAAGGAGCACAAGAAACAAAAGTATTTTTATTAAAGGACAAAGCTAGTTGTTTGGCAAGTTGACAAGAAAAACAATCCAAATTATCTAAAGAGACATGACCTAACCGACCACTAGAAATTAAACATTTCAATCTATTAACAGGAATATGACCTAACCGATAATGCCAAATATGAAAAGGTGATAATGTAGAGACAAAGGAAGTAGATGTAGGGGCAACCAATGGAGTTGAGACTAGGACATGAAGATGAATGAGCTCATAGAAACATCCATGCTTATGGCCGATCCCAAGGGTCTATCGTGTCCGAGGGTCTTGCACCAAACAACCATTAGCAAAAAAGGTTACAGTTAGACCATCTTCACATAATTGATTAATGGAAATAAGGTTTAAAGTGAGAGTAAGAATAAGATAGACAGGTGAGATGTAGAGACAGAACCAATATAACTCACAGACATAAGAGAACCATCAGCAGTATGTGTGGAAGGAATATGAAGAAAAGAAGAAATTGAAGTAAAAATAGTAGAGTCAGAAGTCATATGGTCACAACATGCAAAATCAAAGTACCAGGAAGATGTACCTGAGGTGACAGACAAAGCAGTAGAAGAAGGAGTATTAGAAGTGGAGAGAAACTGTTTAATTAGGGTTTCAACATCTGTCTGAGAGAAGACCGGGGTGGAAAGATCCAAAGGGTCAGACGAATAAAAGTCCTCAGAAGCAACAGCAGCATTGCGATGAGCAGGCATAGATCGAGACTGATTCCCAGAATGGTAAGAACGTCCCCATGAGTGAAATCCACGAGAGGATTGTCTAGTAGAGGATGCACGTGATGGATTGCGAAAACAATCTTGCTGGAGATGGCCGGGGGTAGTTTTGTTGCAGTAGCAACAAGACCTAACTAAATAATGAACCAAAAAATGAGCTGAGGGAAGCCCGTGGTTCTGACAATAACTTCACTGAGGAGTTTGTGAGAGAGAATAGGAACTCCGTATCTGAGGAGTGGCTAGAACAAAGTCCGTATGTGGAGTAGAGGAAGGACCAAGACGAGTTTCCTCAGATAAAAGCTCAGATATAGCTTGCTCAAGAGAAGGCGAGGGAGTGCGATGTAAGAGAGATGCACATACCAGCTCAAAATGAGGGGTGAGAGCCATGATAAACTGAACCAACCGTTGCTGATTGCGATACTCAATAAATAAAGTAGCATCTTCAGAATGAGGCCAGGCAGGTTTAGAAAGAGCAAGCTGATCCTAGACAGAATATATTTGAGACAAAAAATCATTAATGGACTGACTAGGCTCTTGTCACATGCGATGGAGGTGACTCTGAAGCTGATACTGATGTGCAAGTCCAGTAGTTTGATACCGTTCTTTGAGAAAGTTTCAAATATCTTTAGCAGAGGTAGCAACTGAGTCAAGTTGAAACCGACTGAACTAAAGACTGATAGATGTGACCGAGGTATTGCAAAACTAAGTAATGATCTGATAAGTTTTGTTGTCCCAGTCTTCTAAGCGATCGAAAAAATTGGTTGTAGTTTCCTCAACCCCCTTTGTAGGTTTAGGCACATCCCCAGTAATAATGCACCATAATTTGCGGCCTTTGAGAAATCCAGACATGGCTTGGGCCTAGAGAACATAATTAGAGCCATCAAGAAGTACAGAAATAGGATGAGCAGAGTCGGAGCGATCAATGATGGTGTGAAATTCTCTAAAAATAATAAATAGAATAAAAAACAGCACTCTGGTAGCAAAATTGACAAAAATAGAGCATACCAGTGAGTTGGGAAGGTCGAAAATAAGTGGAAAGGTGACCAAACCAACCAAAATACAGCCCAAAAATGCGTGAAAAATATCCTAAAACAAGATATGGGCCGAAGTAAGGCTGACATCGGCAGCAGAGAGCGGGCTAACGTCAACAGAAGCGTGCGTCAGCAAGGCGCGACGCACGATAGCAGGCAGAGGCGCGGCGCACAATAGTGAGGGTGCGCGGCGTAGGTTAGCAAGATGATGGCGACAGTCAACTCAGTCGGCTTGGCGTGGAACGGCGGCTGAGGGCTGACATCAGCAATCACAGAGATGCACATGGAGACGCATTGGTGATTGGCAACGGAAGGCAGTAACGCGAGGTGATGGAGGCGGCACTTGAGAGGCCCTTTGACAATGGGTGTGGTGGCGTTGGAATCTTGAGGAGATTCCGAGCAAGATGATGGTATGGTTAGAGGAAAAATATTGAATGGGATAGCCTGACAGTGTGTAGTCAGTATCCAAAAGAAAGAACCAAAAAGAACAGGATGTATTCTGGTGAAAAACAAAAGAAAAAAGTGAAGAGAAAATTCACTACACTAATGCCATGAAGAAATAATGTAGAGAGAAAAGTTAAACTCTGTATGTATTATTGTATTCAATCAAGTACAAGGACTCCTATATTTATAGGAGGAGAGACTGTGCACTAAGTTGGAAGGTTACACTAAATAGGAAGGTGTATCAATCACACATTAAATAGGGAAATGCTAGAGAGCTCTAAATCTAGAGCTCTAATTTGAGCTCTAGTGATGTGTCCAAGCAAAAAAAAAAAAAAAAAAAAACAAAGTAAGGCACAAACATCACATCAGAGTGGGTCCCACCTTCTCATTAGAGCTATTAGAGCTCCTATATTAGAGCTCTAAAGCATTTTTGCATTAAATATGACAAGTACACTAATTACTACCAAGCAACAATATATAACTACATATATACAGTAATTAACATCGTAGACGTTTGTTTGGGAAGAAGATGATTGTTTGTCACTTATTCAGAGGCTTGGTTCTGTCCCAGCCCCAAGCTCTGAGATTGATGATAAGTTATCTTGGAAAGCTGATCCATCAGGTTTGTTTTGGTGTTAGATCTGTTTATAATTGGTTAAGTTCAAATGATGCTTCAACCTCTAATATTCCACGCATTATTTGGAACAACATTTTGCTCCACCTAAGATGAAGTTCGCTTGTTGGCTAGCCTGGAAAGGCAGACTTAAAACACATATGTATCTCCAAAGGGTTGGTATATTGGATGCGAGTGCCTGCCTGCACCTAATGCTCTTTATGTAAGTTATGTGTTGAAGATGTTGATCATGTACTCCTCCACTGTTGCTATGTTTACAGAATCTGGTCTGATGTTCTGCTGTGGTGTGGTGTTCAATGGGTTGCACCTGCATCTGTGAAGACTCTGTTGGAGTGGTGGGATGGTTTCAAGTTTAAAGGGTTGGAAAAGAAAATCTGGGAAGTCATGTGGAATGTGTGGAAGGATAGGAATGAATGTGTGTTTAATGGGGATGCAGTTAAGTGGGAATGTGTTGTTGAATCCATCAAAGTCAGCATTGCTTCGTGGGTGAAGTTCATTATTAATAAGTTGGCTTACTCTCTGTCTGATTTAGTATTTAGATTGAGCTCTACTAGGGACTGTTAGTTGCTGCTTTGGTTTTAGCAGGAGTGGTTTTGTATGCTTGTTTTGTACCTTTATTTTCTGCCTTGGTTGATTCTTTGTAAACCTCTGTTTGTGGGAGTCGCTGCAGATGATTTGGTGAAGCTCTTGCATGCCAACCTAATTGGGATGTTGGGGTTTCACTTTGATGCTTATAACATCTTCCTGGTTTTTGCTTTATTGATGCTTCATGTAAGGGTTTCCCTTGATTCTTATTCAATAAAGTTCTTTTGCCGATCAAAAAAAGAAAAAAAAAAAAAAAAAAAAGAAATTGACAACTTTAACCCGTTTTGCTACCTCTATCCTAAACCAAGACAAGAAGGTGAGAATTTACATCTATATGAAGCCATGAGCAAGAAATCATGATCGGGTTATCCTAATCTCTTCAGAAAATGACTCAAAGATGGGCTAGCTGTACTACATCAATATGTACATAATATGCCATTATTCTATCACACCTTTTTTTTTTTAAACATAATTATTCTATCTCACACCTTGTCTTTGTACGATTAGCATTCTTTCCAACGTTTGATTCTTTCTTTGTTCTTTTATCCACAACTCTATGCATTAATTTCGTTCCTTTCTTTTTCTTTTCTTTTTTCATTTCCCTTTTTCCTCGTTAAGTTTGGCTAAGATAAAAATTATGAAACATGCTTTAAAAAATAAATAAATTTGTGTTTGTTTAGCATTGAAATTGTAAAAAAAATAAAGAATTTTTTTTTTTTTAAAGTCTCCTATCAGGTTAATTTAGGTACACCATATTAAAAAAAAGGGTAAATTACAAACACAACCCCAGTGATTTACTTAAATAACAAATTCTCCCATGTACTTCTAAAATTTACATTATGTCCCATAAGGTTTTTAATTTCATAACAAATAAATCCTTTTATTAATAAATTATCAAGTTAATTAACAGTTTTTAATAATATTAAAATTTTATTTCAATTAATAATTCAGATAATTTTATTATTGTATAGATAAACAGTTAGAAATTTTACTTTTTTAATTAATTTTGTTAAATAAAAAATTCTGACAGGGAGATATTTGTAATTTTTTAAACCACAGGGGGCAATTCGTATTTTAAGCAAACTTCAGGGGGTGCATTTGTAATTTACCCTTAAAAAATAAAAATTGTTTAGTACAAGAATTTTAAAAACTAAATTTTTTTTATTCTCAAAAATGAAAATTTTACAGCAAAAAACATTAGAAGATCAATTTCATCGTCGTGAAAAGATCATACAGAAAAGTTTTTTAAAAAAAATGACCTTGGCTTCAAAATTTTAAAAATGTCATTAATAAATATACTTTTAGAAACAAAATAATTCGTTCCAAAAGTTTACCTTCTTAGAAAAAAAAATAATAATAATTGGTCTCAAAGTATAGTAATTCATTACTTAATATCCAAATTTGTCCTTAAAAATATAACAATGACACTTTTAATAATTAATAAGATATTTCGTTCTTAAAAAATAATTGTCTCTAAAACTCTAATATGTTATAGTGGTCGTATTGTATAATAGTATAAGCAAATTTAATGACAAGTAGCAAAGAATCACTAAGGTCCCTGATATTAAGATTTTATAAGATAAATGATATATAATATTTCATACTAGATAAGATCTCTCAATATTTTTACAAAGAAATTTCAACTTTTCAAAGAGAAATTTCACCTCGTCATAGAAAAATTTGTTAAAATTTCTCTAATAATATTATTGAGGGATTTTAAGTAATAAGAAAAAATTTATTGGACCTCTCCTTCTACCAAAAATTAGAGAAGGGTATTTCACTAATTTTCTCTATTTTTATATCTAGTTTCAGTCATTATCAATCAATGACTCTTTCTTTTTTCTTTTTTTTTCCTTATCCAAATCAAACTGAATGGTTTTTGGGCATAGAGTAGCCAAAAATAACTTTTTTGTTCCATAGAAAAATTCCTCACATCTATATGCTAACTTGGCTTTAGTTTTTTTTTTTTTTTTTTAAATATACTGAAATTTTTATTTTGTTATGAAGTACGTAACTCTTTTGACTTTCTTTCAAAAAAAATTTATCTAAACAAAATACATACTAAAAAAAAAAATTATTTCGCTTATTGACATGGCACACTCATAACCATTAGTAGGGTGTGCATAGTGTGGTTTGAGGATAAAATTAAAACTAAATTGTGAATGGCGAATTAACAAATTTGATATTCCTAATCAAACCGCGGTTTAATGGTTTGGGCGGTTTCAACCTATTATGTAATTGAAAAATAATACAAAACAATTATAATATATAACACTAATTTACATAATATTAATTATATACAACACTCTAATTTTACACAATATTTTTCATATATATAACACTAATTAATTTGTACTAAATTTCACATCTCAGATCTCTCTCACACTAATTTTTACTTTGATATTTTATTATAAATAATATATATATATATTAACCATGATTTTGGGGGATTGAACAATAGTTTATACAGCTATAACCATTAGTGTAATAAGTCTCACCTATATGTTATTAATATTCAACTACTACACATTAGTGAGAAAATAAAATTTAATAGAAAAATATGGTAAGCATGAACTACAAAGACAAACTTTCACTATCTTGAAACATGAACAAAAATATTATCTCCTTCTAAACGTAAAATAAGAAAATCACATAATACAATTGTGCACAATATGATAAAAATAAAAATAAAAACACACCATGTTTATTTGTTTTTTGTTTATTTTTATGATGAGGAATTTTCTCAAAGCAAGACCCTTTAGGTCATCTCTACAAATGAAATTTCGTGTACCATAGGCATCAGTTAGGCCTAAGATGATGAGGATAATTCATCAGCTATAGATAAGGCAGTTGTATCATAGATACATGTATAAGATTGTAGTAGAGTACTGCATATAACAAGATTTAGTTAATTAGTTACACTGTTAGGATTAGTTAGACAGTTAGATTATGTATTGAATAAACGTGTGTATATATACACTTGTAGAGTGATGTAATTCATTCAATGAAATAGATTCAGTTTGTCTTCATGGTATCAGAGCTCTCTAAGCTCTAGCGAGCGATCTTCAATGACCTCTTCTTCTTCTCCTTCGTCTATCCCTCCCAATCTCTCACCATGCTAATCTCAAATCTCAATTCTCTTGTTTCAGCCCCAGATTGTCTCACCACAGCTACAGACTGTTTCACTTTTGCTGCAGCCTAACATTCAGCCTCAGTCTTACACTCAACCTCAACCTATGTGTCAGCCACAAATGCCTCGTATGACAGTGACTTCTCAATCCACTTCTCCTCATCCCCACCCTTCTCACCCTATACATATGACTCCATATTAGTTGTCCTACCTTTACCCCCTCCTATCCCAACTCCTACCACTAATGTTCACCCTATGACAACTAGGTCTAAGCCTTAACCTGCTTGTCTTCTAGCTTCTTCTCCTCTTTCTACAGATGATACTGAACCTATACAAACATGCTCTTCATTCTCCTGCATGGTTCCAAGCCATGCTAGACGAGTACACTGCCCTTCAACAACAATGTGATGACCGGTCATGTTATTCAAATCGTTCCTCTTTGTTTAACCTCAGTTTAACAATGTTCATAACGTTGGATTGTTGTTTTAAAAATAAACACCTTCTCGAAAGCCTTCACTTTTTCATTACTATGCTGAATTTCACAAGTCGCGGAAGGTGCGGGTTGTATCCGGAGTGTCCAACGTTTGACCTGAAATTTTTCTGGGTTGGAGGGTTGAACCGCACGTGCGGGGCCTTGGGCCGCACGTGCGGCAAACATGGGAGTTTCCGGGTTGCACACTACATAAAAGACAGGTGCGGAATGAGGTGCGGGAAAGGGCCACAGCACATGCGGGAAGACGCTCCACACGTGCGGGGGGCACGTGCCGCACGTGCGGGCATCTAGGCAGCCTAAAATTTTCTATTTTTTTTCCTTTTGGGGCTGATTGTATATCACTTTTCCTAGATCTCTCTCTCTCTAAAAACACATTGCTCTCCCTTCCCTCTATATTTCTACCTCAAAACAAGATCAAAATCCTTGATCTTCTTACATCCATTTGAAATTTACCCATAACTTCTTCATCAAAGTTAAAGAACTCCTCAAGAGCTACATTGTGTATGGTGGAGATTAGGCTTCGGCATCTTTGATTTCTAGGGTTTCATCTCAATCTCTTCATCAAACTTGAGGTAGGGATTTCATGAGTTATATGTGTGTGTGTGTGTGTGTGTGTGTGTGTGTTTTGCAAGTATTGATGTGGGTTTTGGGTTTGTTTTGGGAATATTATGAGGGTTTGATTTTGGCTCAAGAATGTAGGTGTGACAATCCTCACCTCTAATTAGCGTTAAATTGTGTTTGAGCATGATAAGTAATTGATTAGGATGAAATCCTAAATTGTTTGTGTGAGTGTGTGCTTAGAATGCACTTCTATCAGTTTGTCATTGAATGATATGTTCATGTTTTGATTTCGAATTGCGAATTGAAAGCCTTATCGGCGACCGATTCAGAAATTGATTAGTGTTATATGCTAATTAGGATTTATATGATTTTATTGTAGGTTTAATTAAAATTCAATTTGGAATGATTAAATTAGATTAAATAATGCTAGATTAATTGAATATAGATTAACTGAATGTAAGTTAATTGCATTATTGCCATTGAGTGTGCCATTCTCAAAAGCATTGTTGGGGTTAATTCATACACTTTGACACACCACTCTTCAGCCATTTTCAAGACCAAACCGAGAGAGAGAGGGAGAGTAGGAGAAAAGAATTGATTCAACAAGAATTAGCTTGGAGAATTAGAGGAATTAAAGGAGAATTGCAAAATTGGGCCACCACACTTGGAATTCAAGACTTAAGGTAGGAAATTCACCCTTTTAATTATGAATTTAAGTTGTTACATGCATGGTTCATGGAAAATTGGTGATTAGAGTCAAGGTTTAGCTCAAAGTGTTGATTTGAGAGTGAATTCATGCATGCATGTCCAGATCATAGAGTTTGAAGTTATTTTCTTCATGAAATTCTTACATGTATATTCATATCTTAGTTGTGGTCCAAGAATTCACTATGTTTTAGAGTTCAATCTTGCATTTGATCATGTTTTGGAGCATTAGAGTTCATGAGAACTCATGCATGTTATGTTCTTGCATTGTTCTTCCAATTTTAATTGATATTGTGTTCAATTGGCATACTTTTGGGCTTTGATTTTATAAAATGATCTTCAAAACATGTTATATTATGAGTTTCTTAGTGTTTTGCAGAAAATTGACCCTGAAGAGTCGAGATTAAAGCTTTTAAGCTTGAGTTTTGTGCTTGAGGATCAACCTGGAAATTCCAGATTTTTGATCCACGCTCGAGCGTACAATTTGAGTACATGCACTTCCGCTCGAGCGTCGAGAGTCACGCTCGAGCGTGAAATGCATATGCCCAGAAGTTCATATGTTTTGCAGGTCCGCTCAAGCGAGGTGATCTGCGCTCGAGCGAGGGTCTGAGTCTCACGCTCGATCGTGGGTCGAGCGTCCATCGAGCGTGAAAAACATGCAACCAGTACTTTTTCATGAGTTTGCAGTCCGCTCGAGCGAGGGAATTCATGCTCGAGCGGAGCTTCTTTGTCTGCATGTCTGCTCGAGCGTAGAAAGCCACGCTCAAGCAAGACCCCTATTTTCAGCAAATTTTGAAAAGTGTTTTAAAGTGCATTTTTGCATCATCATTCCATCCTAGGCATTCCTAGGCCATGTTTAAGGCATCTTAATGAGGATAATGTTATAGAACCACACCAAGTCAAGTTAGGGGGCTAAGTTATTAATTCCAAGTGTGTAACTTAGTGTGTGTTCGTTCTGCAACTGTGTAGGGTTGGCACCCAAGGACGCTGACTAGCCTGTCTATAGTCCAATAATCTGTGAGTAACAATGTTATAAAGATACATTCAATTATAATTATTTCTGAACAATTGATTGTACTACTTTCTAAAATGACATTGTTTACTGAATGAATATTTGTCCTATTTGTAAACTGTACTCATGGCATCGATAGCAACTTACTGTTACTGTTGCTGTTACAGAAATCTCTGTCAGTTCCAATGTTTGGAACTACTACTGTTTACTGTTTTGATGGCCATCAACTGACTGTTTGATCTATTAAGACCTACTGTACTGTTTTGCTATTGGACGTACCACGTATGACTGTTATGAATTCTAAATGACTGATATGGCATGAAATATGAGCCACTGATTGAATAATTGATTTACTGATGCAAATGACCGTTTTAATTAATGAAAGGACATTCATTCTTAACCCCTTTACGCATTTGTTATTCACTAGGTTCTAGCTCACTGTTTATATACGTATGTAGGTAGCCAGGCACCGGACCGAAGCTAGGAGCGTCAAGTTAAGCTCATGTTTTGTCAAGCCAACCATTGTGCCTCACTTCGAGGTTCCGAGTCCATTCAAGCCAAGGCTGTTTTTGGGGTGTCTCAGACTCACCCTTTTTGGTCTCTGTTAATGTAATAAATGTTTAAGACTTTTGACTGTACAGTCATGGTGAAGGGTTCGGACCCCTAACCTGTATGTTATGTGTATCTGACATGTGTACATATGTTTATGGTTATGAATGTGAATATGCTCAGAAAAGTCTTTTTGCCATTCAGATTTCCACAGCTCATTGGACATCTCTTATTTACTGTTTGGCTTCCACCAGGCCCTTACTCTGTGTTATTGTCATTACTGTTAAGCAGGCCTTCAGTAATCACGGATTATTGGCTGGTTACGATTCTAAACCCATAGGGGCGGGTTGGGGTCGTGACAGTAGGGTTTTTCAAAAGTGGGTTTTAAGATCTCAAATCTTACTAAGATAATATCTTAAGGGTTGAAATCATCTTGGACAAGGAGATGGTGTCTTCTTTAGGATCTCTTATAAGTGTTTAGGGTGTGTGTGTTATTGTAGAGAAGAAACCTAGAAATTTGGGGTTTTCCTTAAAAGGGAGAAGATGAGGGTTTATAGTTGATAAGGTATATATATATATGTGTGTGTGTATACATACAATGGGGTGTGCCATGATAAGTAAAGAAAATGGAAAATTTCTTTTTATATATACAAATGCATGCATATTGATGATGGGTTTCTTCACATATGAGAATTATTGAGATTATAAATCGTTGACTATATATTGCTATAGCTTCGAAATGATTAAAATGATAGAAGTGCACGAATTGTGGACATATCATTTTATATTGATATATAAAATGGCAAACTTTTGGCTATCTGTTGGAATGGCATTGAAAAGAGAAAGCGGAAATTTTAAATCCTTGTGGAACATTTGTTGGAATTATGTTGAAAGTGTGAAACATGATGTAGTATAGATAATTGTTACATTGGCATTTCTAAAACCTTGCATGTCTTGAATATTGGCATTTCTAAAACCTTGCATGTCACGAACATTGGATTGGGAATTAGAACTTTCTTTGAGAATGAAATATTGTGAAATGAAATCATGAAAATGTTTATGGGGTAAATACGTTGGTAAGTCCGGATAGGAGGTGTAGATGAAATTGATAAGTTGGCCTGAGTGTTCGTGGTGAAAGACTGAAAATACGCGCGGAGGAGGTACCACTTCCCTTCCGATTAGCAACCGGTAAAGTAGGGTTTTTGGTACTGCTAGTTGAGCTTACTTGCAGACACCAACCTAGGGATTACCTGAGTCGTATTTACCACCCCTATTGAATAAAATTGTAATTTTTTGGATTGTTGAGATTTCAAATCGCTATTGAACATGGTGACTTTTAAAAAGAGCACGTAAATGAAATTCTCTTTAAATTGACATTGCATGGCATTTGCATCTGATATTGGAAATTTTGCATAACTGTATACACTTTGTAAGGATTCTCAACTGGGCTTTATGCTCACCCCTATGGAATTTTGGTGCAGGAAAAGATGTGGTGATTTCGCCGAGTTGAGGGCACGGACACATTTTGGTGAAGAGTAAATAACTCTCTTTTGTTGTGATTTATTTTGCTAGCCAAGTGCTTTAAATGTATGGGTTCGTGAAATCATTTTTGTGTAACCGGGCCTAAGCCTTGGAAATTGTAAGCCCATGAGGACATTGTATTATTTTGGGGATTTGATGTTCTACATGCTATATATTCATGTATTTTCATACCGTTGAATGTATAATTCGCATGTAGAACTTTTGTACACACTTCATTGATTAATGATGTAAAGGTTAGAGATCTATGTTTATTCCTTAATGGATGTTGATTAATGTACCTAATTTGTGTTGGGTTATTTCGGGGCATCACAAACTAGGTACTTGGTCCCTTGTTTCTCTTCCTCCCTCCAAGCAATCCATTGGTTGCAAATGGATTTTTTAAACCAAGAAAAATTTTGATGGGACTGTTGCAAGACATAAAGCCAGACTTGTGGCTAAAGGATTTCTTTAACAACATGGTGTGGGCTCGCCTTTTTCCGCGCCCCCGCCTTTCGAAAAGGGTTTGAAAAGAAGGCCTCACAGTTCGGACTCTACCTGTGGTTCTGAATCTAGTCTCACAAGTGCAATGTGAAACTGATAAACACCAAAGAGTCCAATCCGGCAAATCATTTTGGAAAATTGATTTTGAATCAAATAATACCAAAATTGGACTACTTTGCCAAATTATAGAGTCGCCACCTAAATATTTTATTTTTGAAAAATTTAGGAAACCCTAACTCGTGCCAAAGGCCACGTGTCCATCATCACCAAAGTTGCCTCGACTCAAGAACTTGGGTACGAGAGGGGAAGGTCCTGAAATGAGCACCCCCGCTCGCCCGATCAAAGGATCGGCCTCTACTAACCATGATATGTTATTTTATAAACATTATGTGTTCTTATTCTGGTTATTAGCTAACATTACTACGTGACACACACAAGCAAGTATAGACTAGAATCGTAAGAATTAGAACAATTTAACTTATGTTTGTTTCCGAAAATGGTTTGAATTTGTCACCCTCAAGTAGGCTAAAATGCGGATTTGCCACCTCAAGTGGGCTTAAAACATGATTTGCCACTTCGCAAAGTGGGCTTAAAACGCACATTTATCGAATTGTTCTAATTCAAACAACAAAGCCTTCATTCACAGGCATTCATGCAGTTTAGCAAATAAGCACATAGCCTCATGGCAAACATGCGAAACATGGTATTATGACAATCACACTCATGCAAGAATGCTAAAGCGTAAAAGCTTACCGAGTACTCCGAGCCAAAACAAAAGCTAGTTAGAAAGATGCATGATCCTAACTATACAAGATGCCTAATGTAACATATGCAATATGCAATTAATAGGCTCGGCTACTAATATGGCATTTGCAACACTTTGATAGCATGCTTTGAAACACGTATTCAAGGAAGTGTATTGAAATTGACAATGCAGTTTGAATGATGCGCCGAGCCTTGGTGCATGCAAGACAAATGAATGGATACAAACATGCAAGCATAAGGTATGCTAATTGAAACATGGCCCTAAACTAACCATCGAAAGCGGTTAAATAAAAGGGAGAAAGACGTGGGGTTGGAAGACATGCACACACACACACGCACACTTATTACAACGTTGCGCCCTCTCGAAGGAGGGTCTGAATGAATAAGCTAACTAGCTACGCTAATTAAGTTAACTATTACAAACCAAAACCAATTAACTATTCTAGCTAATTATTACAACAATTGAAATAAATTAACTAACTATTCTAAGCTAACTAAATATTACAAACTAAAATTGAAGAATTAGTTACACTAACTAATTAAGTACAACATTCAAGTTAACCAGCTATTCTAAGCTAACTAAAGCGATTAAATGGCCTTGAGGGCAAGGGACGCATGCATGCTCGATTGCTCCACCTGAAAATGCCACTGCCTTGCCATCGGATGCCTCTGTTTGCACTCGTTTTGATCACCGAAAATTGTATCAACTTCCAGATTGCCTCTGCTCCAACACAGGAACACATTTTGTGCAAGAATTCACTAGTGGCCGATCAGCTACAAAAAGTGGTTGTCGACTACCCTATTTTCTAGACTTCTTCTTTTGCTGCAACAGAGAGCAAAACAGAGGCAAAGCAATGCATTTTCAAGAAATGTATGTACTGCTACCCTCCTTATCATTTCACAAGCTCAAATGAGTGTAGCTCTTGGCTCTCAAACCACCAACCAAGCGTTTTCAATGCATGATGGCTAGAGAACCAAGCTTATACAAGGTTAATGAATGCACAAACAAGACCAAAACAACCACCACCCTATCATGCATGCTCAAGGGTGACGGTGACTAAGAAAAGTGGCGCATTTCATCACTTTACATATGAAACGTCCTATTTTTCTCGTGTTCGGATTAACGTCCGATCCGAACACATGCAATGCAACACGAAGATGCTTATCTTGCCTTTTTTACTTAGTACATTTTGTTTACACATTTTAGATTACCAATCCATTCTTTAATTGATTAGTCCAAAAGGTGAGTGTCCTCTAATTGAAAGTACACTTAAACCACAAGTGCCTTGAGCATGAAAGAGGCCTCATGCTGTTGGTAATGAACTCCCAAAGGAATTAAACCATTAGGCATGAGGGTCTTAATTCCACACTCAAGCCAACAAGGGGTTCAAAGCTACTTTCAAAACAAATGAAAGAGTGAAGAATAGAGGGAGATTGCAGAGATTTCAGTGCTGAAATGGAGTGCAAAATGGCATTAAAACATGCTAGCAACTCATGCAATACATGCTAAAAAGTCTAACTCACTAAGCTTATGAAAGAAATTGCACTACAACCATACAATACAAGTCTCAAAGGACCAAACCAACTCAAAATAGAGTTAAAAATAGTCAAAACAATGGCTAAAACATGCTAAGACTGAGGTATAAAATGCTAGAAAAACATGCTCACATGTTAGCTTGCAAACAAGACTCAAGACACAACTCTCAAAAGCAATGAAAGAGTGAAACAAATAAGCATGTGACAAAGCTACATACACTGAAATTACATGTTAAAAGACACTACAACATGCAATCATTCCAAGAAAAACATATTTAAAGGCCTAAAATGCCAAGCTAATGAAGCCATTTGCACTACAACTATGCAAAACAAGGCTCACATGACAAAAGCAGCCCAAAACAGAGCTAAATCATGCCAAATCATAGGCAAACACATGCTGGAAATAGGCTAAGTTAAGCCATAAAAACATGCTACCATATGGAGCTAACTAGGCATAAAAGCTAGACACAAGAAGGGGAGGCTAACCCCTCCAATTTTGGACCTCAAAACAAAGTTTTTACCACTGAAAAACCTCTGAATTTCAATGGTTAACAGGCCAAAAGAGTTGGTTTGAAAGTGATGAAAAGATGGCACAAAAGCTTCACAAGCTAAAGAACAAAAGGGAGAGACAACCCCCTAACTCAAAAAGGCCTTAAACCACCATTTTTAGGACTGAAAAATAGAGGTTTTTGTAGTTCAAAACCAGACCAAAAATAGTACAAAAGATGGTGAAACAAGTTATGCAAAACGAGTTTAAAAGGTGAGGGTTATACCTCTTGAAGCCAAGCACACTTTAGGCACAAATCTGAGCTTAAACCACCTTCTAGAGCTCAAAGGAGGCTCCAAGAGAGTTTCAAGCAACCTCAGCCCAAAGATGAACCACTTTGGTTAAGGGTTAATAGGTTAAATTTTGAAGTATGCAAGCTTCTAAGCACAAAAGCTCAAGAAAGAGAAAGAGAAATCTTGAGAGAGAGGATTGGAGAGAGAGAGAGAGAGAGGCTCCCAAACTTTCTAACCTTCAAAACAATAGAGAATGGCCTCTCTATATAGAAAAATACAAGCCTTAGTCGAAAATATTTGAAAATGGGACAGCTGGAGCAATGTAAAACAGCTGGAGGAGAAATATCTGCAAAATATCTGAGTTTTGGACACCAGTGGCTGACCAGCCACTTTTGGTGGCTAGAACCCCTCACTTCTGGCCGACCGGCCACTTAAAGTGGCCGACAGCCCACATTTGTGGCCGACAGCAAAAATCTGCTCTCTAGGTCCAACTTCAAATGGACATATCTCATTCATCTGAACTCCTTTTCAGGTCAGTCTTGAGTCTAAATTGAAACCCCTTAAGTCTTCTTTCCAATGGTGAATCCTCACATCAAAATTCCAAGTGTGAAAAAAGTTATGCTCATTTTATTGAAGACTGCTCAGTTTCGGTCCTAACCGGATTGATGCCCAACTTCAACCAACCATATCTCCCTCATCCGAACTCGGCTTTAGGAGATTCTTGACTGCAAAATGAATCCCCGAAAGTCCACTTTCCAACGGTGGTGGCCTCATAACTGAAATCCAAGTGTACAAATGGATAGGCCCGATTTAGCGAGGGCTATTTGTCTCTCTCTTGACGATTCATGCCCAACTTCTTCCCCAGCTAGGTTTCTTCCCTCTCCTCTTCTTTTCTTCAGCTCCAAACCCTTAAACAAGATGTTTTAAAGATTTTTTCAAAGAGTTCACCTCTCTTTCATTAATTTCCACTTTGCCCTTGCTCGGTTTACCGAAACTTAACAGCGCAAGTAAGACATGTTTCCACTTAATTTCGCATTTCTCATTACTTGTGCTGTTACGCACTTCATCTATCTTGCGCTGTTACGCATGTCTACTTCTTTAACTTGCACTGTCACATATGTTTTATTTCTTCTACTTGCGCTGTTACGCATGTCTACTTCTTTAACTTGCGCTGTCACGCATGTTTTATTTCTTCTACTTGTGTTGTTACGCACTTCATCTATCTTGCCCTGTTACGCATGTCTTACTTGCGCTGTTACGCATGTCTACTTCTTTAACTTGCGCTGTCACGCATGTTTTATTTCTTCTACTTGCGCTGTTACGCATGTTTTACTTGTTTTACTTGCGCTGTTACGCATGTCTACTTCTTTAATTTGCGCTGTCACGCATGTTTTATTTCTTCTACTTGCGCTGTTACATATGCTTTACTTGTTTTACTTGCGTTGTTATACATGTCTTACTTGCGTTGTTACGCATGTCTACTTCTTTAACTTGCGCTGTCACACATGTTTTATTCTTCTACTTGCGCTGTTATGTATGTTTTACTTGTTTTACTTGCGCTGTTACGCATGTCTACTTCTTTAACTTGTGCTGTCACGCATGTTTTATTTCTTCTACTTGCGCTGTTACGCATGTTTTACTTGTTTTACCTGCGCTGTTACGCATGTCTTATTTGCGCTGTTACGCATGTCATATCTTTAAATTGTACTGTTACGCATGTTTTAACTTGCACTGTCACGCATGTTTTTATTTGTTTTACTTGCACTGTTACGCATGTTTTACTTGTTTTACTTGCGCTGTTATGCATGTCTTACTTGCGCTGTTACGCATATCTTTAACTTGCGCTGTTATGCATGTTTTAACTTGCGCTGTCACGCATGTTTTATTTGTTTTACTTGCGCTGTTATGCATATTTTCTTTGCGCTGTTACACATGTTCCACCCACGTTGTCTCGCACCCTCAGGATTGCATTGTCTTGCACCCCTTCACTGGGCGTTGTCACGCACTTTTCACTTGCATTGCTATGCATGTTTCTAACGATATTGTACCTGTTGAGTCTCTTTCTTTTACAGGCACGATATTGTATGTACGGTTCATTTGAAGCTGACGCGACCAGACGAACCCGATGGTATTGTATTCACTCTGCGTGAGACGTGGTGAGAATTGCATAATTTTCTTACATCCTTTCTGTTTAAATATGTAAGACTGTTATTCACTTGCTTAAAACTGTCGCATTTATGTTGTATATAATTGCTTCGTTACAGCTCTCTTTGCATAATCATAAGTTATGCTTTTGCATCATACATGTCATTTGCATTTTGCCCCAGCCTACGGGCACATCTTTGCATGGTTATATTGATTGTTTGCTTGAGTCTTCGGCCTTGTCAAAAATGGGTCGTCTCTGGGCTTTTGACATTCACTCTCATCACTTTGTGGCTTTTGAGTTCTGTCAAAGAGGGGCAACTGTAGACACCCCATTTTTTACCATCCTCAAGACTTGGTTGTGCTTGCAGGCACACCCAATAACTAGTTCGATTGCTCGCCGAGTACTCGACTTTCACGGCGGAACGTCATAGGTTTGAACTTTCCAAACCCTGTATCCTTCCTGCCCCATTTTTGGACCTTGTGTTCGCCCTTTCTGCATGCCTTGTGGAAGGCACTGCCGGCTCCTTTTTGGCCCTACCGGCCATGCCTTTGCCACTGCCGGCCATTGATGATGCCTGTCGGCCATCAATGAGCCACTGCCGACCACCACTGATGGCCGACAGACCCCCTGTCTCAGCAGGTTTCACGCCAGATCTTTTGAACCAGCTGGTTTTCACTCCTCTCCCCTCCACGTGTATGGAGGGATGAAGCTCTTGCCAAGCTTGTTTAACAAGCTTCTTCTTGTATTCTTCTATATAAGGAAGGAGCCTTCTTCTATATCAGAGGTTGAAGAAAGTTTTGAAGGAGTTGTATCTCTCTCTATATATATTTCTCACTCTCTCTCTCTATATTGCATAGAATAGTGCTCTAAAGTCCATTTTTCTTGCACTTTTGCACTACAACACATAGAGATACACCACCATCTTTGAGCTGAGGTTCTTGAGGGGTTACTTGAGCTCTGAAACTTGGTTTTTGGCCCCTGAGATTGCAGGTTTCGAAGTTGGTCTTCAAGGGTGAGTTTCTTCCCCTTTTTAGCATTTATTTGTTCCTCATTTTGGCCATCCTTGCATATTGTTTTAGGCCTTGCTTTCAACTGAAAAAAGTTCTGTATTTAAGTGCTTTTGAAGTTTGTTTAAGGTCTTTTTGGTGTTAGGGGTGTACAACCCTCTTGTATGCTTTGTTTGGCCTTGTTTTGAGCCATGCTTTAAGGCCTTTGAGCTAGGCTTTGTTTGGCCTTTTAGCCACTAAAATCCAATAGATTTTTAGTAGTAGGCATGTGGTTTTGAGGTCTCAAATCAGATGGGGTGGCCCCCTCTCTTCTTGTTTTTGTTTGCTTGTATTATTGGCCTATCAAAGGAGCATGTATCCCTTTACTCTTGAGGCCTGGTTCAGGCACTTTTTGTGACTTTTAGGACCTTCCTTGACTCTTTTCATGGCTGGTTTGGTCATATTTTGCATGCTTCTTGTATGTGTAGTGTAATCCCATTTGTGGCTCATCAAAGTAGCATGTTTGCCTAGCTTATGTTGAGTCCATTTCAGCATGTTTTTTGTGATGTTTTGCCATGAAATAACTCTGTCTAAAGTTGGGTTTGGTCATCTTTTACATGCTCCATATACTTGTAGAACAAATCTTGCTTACTAGCTTTATGTGCATGATGTTTTGACTCATCATTCTAGCATGTTTTGGCTTTGCTCCAGCATGATTTTATTCTTATTTTGGGCTGTTCTAGGACTGTTTTGGGTTGCCATGGTCATATCACTCATGTTTTGTATAGCTATAGTGTAAATGCTTTGGCTAGCCTTGGGTTTTGAGGCCCCTACCATGCCATGCATGTGATATTTCCATGCTTTGCCATCATTTCGAATGTTATTTCAGTCCATGAAATGTGGTCATACACCTGCATTTGACATGCTTTCAATGTCTTAGAGAGTTTGTGTTTTATGCCTCATGAATGGATCATTGTGCATATCTCTATGCTTAGGTCTTTGGATGCCATCTCAGTGGGTTTTTGGGTTTATTATGCCATGCTACAACTCTGATTTTTGTTGGTTGAGTCATCCCATGCTTGGTTTTAATAGGTGTAGTGTAATCCACCTTATTTGCCTTGTATGCATCATGCCTCATACTCACCATGCTAGCTTGTTTTGGCTTCCTTCCATGCATGTTTTAGTCTCATATTAACATGTACTAGGACTGTTTTAGGTTGCCCTTGCCATATCCTTCATGCTTTGTATAGCTGTAGTGTAATTGGCCTTGCAAGCTTTGTGTTTTGTTGACTCATGCATGCTATCTTTGAGTTATTTAGATGATTTGGCATCACTTAATACTTCATTTCAGAGCCTATAGCATTGTCATATTCCCACTTCAATCATGCTTTAAGTACCTTTGAGTGTTGTGCATTATTGCCTAGTTTATGGCTTAGCTTGTATGCTTGCATGCCTAGGTCTTTGGGCCCTCATCTCAACATGTTTAGGTACTCATTTTGACCTATTTAAGCTCTGTCCATGCTTAGTTCATGCATTTGTGCCATGTATTGCATCCCTCCTTTGTAATCCTCTTTGATAGCTCCATGCTTTAAGGACTTTCGCATGCTTTACTTGTGTTGTTTAATAATTTGGCATCGTTTATCATCTCATTTCAGTGCACTTCGTGTTGTTACACTTCCATGCTTTCTACTCTTTAGGTGTTCTTGAGAGTTGCACCTTTATGCCTCAATTGGTGAGCCAATTGGCATGCATGCTTGTATGTGTTTTCGGTGCCTTCATCTTAGCATTATAGCCACTGATTTGGGCATCACTGAGGTCTGCCCATTTTGGTTTAAGTCCATCATTGCATGTTGTTGCATGCTTGCTTCATCTTTGCATGTTGTAGCATGCTTGTCACCTTGTATGTTGTTGCATGCTTGGTTTATCGCATGTTTGCATGTCTAGGTTGCTTTGCATTGTGTGTCTACTGTGTGCATGTATTAGTATTGTGCATGCCATTAGCCTTGTTAGGTTGTTCATATTGCATTACATGTTTGCATGCATCGCATTGTGTATGCCATCCTTGCATTGCATTGTTGTTTGGATTAAGTGTTAATCCGAACACGAGAAACGAGGAACGTTTCATACTTCAAGTGATGAAACGTGTCTCAATTCTCAGTCGCCGACGCTCTTGATTATCCATGATAGAGTTCTAGGCACTTATGTGTTTTATTTGTGCATTCATTTTGCATTGTTTACACAAGTTGGATCTTTGGCCATCATGCATCGGGATGCGTGATTAATGGTCGTGGATCCGATTATGCCTCCCCCTTGATGTTTCGAGGTGATATGGGGTGGCATAGTGCGTACATACCCTTGGGAGACCCTCCATTTTCTCTATTTTGTGCTC
Organism: Camellia granthamiana; assembly: GCA_036172215.1. Classification (NCBI taxonomy): domain Eukaryota; kingdom Viridiplantae; phylum Streptophyta; class Magnoliopsida; order Ericales; family Theaceae; genus Camellia; species Camellia granthamiana. Next base: position 154,796,819 of record CM069903.1, read on the forward strand.
TGCTGCAGCTTGGTGTCCCAGCACATCAATGGCCGGCAGTGCCCTACAGTTGGCCAGCACCTCCTCATCCTTGGCCGGCAGACATTCATTCTTGGCCGACAGGTGGTCGGCAGCATCTCTGCATGGCTGACAGGCCACTGATGCATTCCCCAGACTAGTTTTTGGTAAGGTTCAGCAGGAATTCCTTGAGGACACCCTGCAGACAGAGCCTCTAAAAAGCAACTGGAGAGCTTACCGGGACGGGAACCGAGCATGCATGTTCACCTTCTTCAACTTGCTGAGGCAGCATTGTTTAATTACTTACTTGTTAGTTAGCATTTTGGTTTTGTAATTTAATTAGTTAATTTGTTAATTAATTAAGTTTTGTAATAATTAGTTGTAGCTAGTTATTCAATTCAGTTGTGTAATAATCAATTAGCTTGTTAGTTAGTTAATTAGTTGGCATGTATTTTTCATTCGGACCCTTCGTTGAGAGGGCCAATTTTTGTAATAAGTGTGTGTGAGTGTGTGCATGTCTTCCAACCCCACGTCTTTCTCCCTTTTACTTACCGCTTTCAATGGTTAGTTTTAGGTCATTTTCAATTAGCATCCTTATGCTATGCATGTTTGCATCATTCATCTGTATTGCATGCACCGGGCTCGGCACATCATACTAACTGCATTGTACTTTCAATACATTACTTGAATACGTGTTCAATAACATGTTATCAAGTTGCATTTTATATGACATCTTAGAATAGCCGAGCCTATTTCTAGTTACATTTTGCATGTGTTGCATTAGCCATCTTAACATGAACTAGGATCATGCTTGATTACTAACTAGTTATTGTTTTGGCTCGGAGTACTAGGTAAGCTTTTATGCTTTAGCATACTGCATGTGTGTTATTGTTTGCCATGAAAGCATGCTTGCCATGAGGCTATTTGCTTATGTGATATAAACTGCCTGAATGCCTATGGGTGAAGGTTGGATTACTTGAATTGGAACAATTCATCAAGTCTGCATTTTAGCCTACTTGCGAGTAGCAAACTTCAAACCGTTTTCAAACAAACGAATATGCAATGTTTTGTTCCAAATTAGGCGATCTAGTCTATACTTATGTGTTGTGCGCATCACTCAGTAATACTAGCTAATAACCGGAATAAGAACACATGTGCTTTCAAAAACAAAATATCATGTTTAGTAGTGGCCGATCTTTGATCGGGCGAGCAGGGGTGCTCATAGATGACCTTCCCCAATCGTACCCAAGTTCCCAAGCCGAGGCAACTTTAGTGATGACAGACACGTGGCCTTAGGCATGAGTCAGGGTTTCCTAAATTCCCCCTAAAATAAAATATTTAGGTGGCGACTCTGTATCTGGCAAAGTAGTCCATGTTTGGCACTTCTTTACAAAAATCAGTTTTCCAAAACGATTTGCCGGACTTGGACTCTTTGGTGATTTATCGGTCTTGCATTGCACTTTGCGAGATCAGATTCAGAACCGTGACATTTGAGTCCGAACTGTAGCATGAAGCCCCCAGTTTCTGGCGACTCTGTTGGGGACTTAGAAAACTTGACTTGAACTCATGATATCTTGTTTTGATTACACTTATGTGTCTCTTTGCATTGCATTTGCATTGGTGCGCCTAGGACACCGTGTTTGCCATATGCTATTCCTGAACGGTTTGCCGGAGGCTTGCTTTGAGAAGCGTGCCATAAGGCTGACCGGTTGCAGGCTCTGCCACAACGGGAACACAAACCTCAGTTTTTACCGAGGCACCCTTTTTCACCATTCGACCTAGTGCATATCGGAATCCATAGTGACTATTCCAAACTAGGACAGGTTGCTTACCCGATTTGTAGGTTGTTTGAAACCGCTGTGTGCGTAGAGAAACCTTAGCTCCTAACAAAATAAAACAGGGAAACCCTACCCCAACATAGGGGTGTTTTTCGCTCTCATTTGCTTGCTATGTGCTGTTAGAGTGTATCTCTACAGGGTTGCGCGTATCAGTTTGCAAATCTAGATATTAGACCTGCGAACGTCAGTGTCAGTATTCTGGGAATCAGTTTTACTTGCGGGGTATCAGATTCAATTTTGGGGCAGTGATTTGGGAACAGTGATCAGTGGTTGAGGACAGTTCTTGTAGCTTGTGTGTGCCAACTGTGTGTTGTATTCATTTAAGCTGTTATGTTGTCCGTTTTTCTTCTTATTATTTCCTTATTATGCTTTATTTATCTTTTTGCAAGGTAGTTTAACACAATTGCATCCGACCAGGTAGATATTCCCCGAGCACTCTGGGTTAGAGGTCGTACACTTAATCGATCCAGGGATCTGATAGACGGACAAGCAGTGTTTCTTTCTTTACCCCTGGTTACCAGGCGGAGGTCAGCCAAGCGCAGTGTATCAGTACAGCGGTCGCCAGATCAGTGGTCTACTCCATTAGTGAACAGTCAGGCTGAAGTCTCAGTTTCTATTGTAGGGACAGATATACCCGGTATCGGTATTCAGCTAGAACAACACAAATATGGCAAGTATGGAGGAAATGGTGCGCCAACTCAGGAGAGTATGAAAACCATGTAGCAGGATACTGCCCGTCAAATAGAATTTGCTACACGCCAGGAAGAGTTCCAATACTCGGGGAGGCAACTAATGTCCAGGATAATACGAACGTTCCAATAGGGCCAGCTCCGCCCCTGGTTCTGCCCCAACTGTCCGAAACACTTACCAACCTACCAGATTCTCCCTTTGAGTTCGAGACGGACCCCACAGCACTAAAGGTGAGCAAGCTGGAGAAATTGTTCAAGAAGTCTCAAGGGGCTCATTCCATCCCGGATATTGAGGATGGGTACACTGACTCGGCCGTGACACTGCCGGACCGGTTTAAAATGCCGCACATAGACCGTTTTGACAGGTCTGGGGATCCTATGGTGCACTTGCGGCTGTTTTCGGATATACTAAGGCCGATGGGCCTCTCTAGATTATAGAAGCTTTCCCTGTTTGCCCGGACCCTGTCGGGTTGTGGCGGCTATTTGGTATGCAAAGTTGGAAGATTCTGTTAAGAGGAGTTGGGAGAAGATGGCTGAGGCCTTCATAGCTCAATACTCCTATAATACACAGATTGAGATTACAACCCATGATCTCGAAACAACCAGGCAAGAGCCGAAGGAGAGTTTCTCTGATTTTGTGACTCGGTGAAGGGCCAAGGCCTCGATGATGACCGTTAGGCCTGTTGACAAGGACCAAATACGGATGGTTGTGCGCAACCTCCAACCCAAGCTCATGCAAAAGATGATCGTCCTCCCCCTACTTACCTTTGCAGACCTCCATGAGATTGGGGTGCAAATCGAGGACACCATGAAACAAGGCCTCATTGATAATGAGAAAGAGCAGCCCAAGAGGGCATTCAACCGCAGTTCGAATGCAGGCACAAGCAATGCTACAGCTGCCAGAGCTTCAGATGTGAGTATGGTTACCACCACCAATACCCCCGAGAACCCTTGCAGCTACACCATTCACTGGTGCGTCCGGAAGTAGCTCACAAACAACCAACTATCCACCCCGAAGCCAAAGAACCTTCACCCCACTATACATGCCCCCGTCCAAAGCTCTGGGGGGTTTTGATCAAGAAAGGGACACTTAAAGCCCCTAGAGCCGCGGCCACTACCAGACAGACTACCTACTTCCCATAACCCAGCCAAGTGCTCCGCCTTTCACCAACAGCATGGTCATGATATCGACCAGTGCTTTCGATTGCGTCATGAGATTCGGGATCTCATTGATAACAAGGTAATTGTGCCTCCGAAAAAACCAAATGTCACAACCAACCCTCTCCCACCACACAACCAAGCTCCACCTCCCAAACGCATTAATCTAATCCAAACTGGGGCTGTGTCATACGACCCTAGCATATATATCACCTCTTCTCACCTACCCAAGCTAGAGGTGTTCATTCCTGATAGCACTGACTTGTGCATGTTGGACATCTCCCGAACCCAACCTGAGATGGTGGTGGTGACTACCGGAGATAGAATTGGGTCGACTATGGAGGTAGATCAGAATGATTATATGGAGCCTGAGGGGTCTGTAAGCTTCAAGTACAACCCGAACGGTTACATTACATCAGCAGGCCAGGCTAGGCTGAATGTGGAATTGCCAGTGGGGACAGAGATTTGTGTAGTACGAAATGATGGACCTAATCAAGGGCTAGATGATCTAGTGGATCTGGAAGAAAACCTTGTAAATCTGCAGTTCTTTGAAAAGCAGGATTCAGGGGACGTGACAGTCAATTGGTTTGATAGGTCAGCAGAAACTACTGGATGGCTTGACGACCAACCAGATGTTGTGGAACAACCTCAGTTAGAGCAGAGTCCGCCAGGGACGGAGACATCAACAATGGCCGAAAGGGCCGGGAATCAGAATGCACAGCCAGAGAGCACCGGCGATAAGGATTTTGCTCAGTACCAGAGCATTTCGAGTATAGAGGACACTGAACAGCAAGCCACACTGAAACAATTCAAGCAAGAAAGGACCGAGGATTCTGAAAGAGTGAGAAAGCCAAAGCCCCTGAGAGGATAGAATATGTTGTGAGCGCAGGAACGGAAGGTACTGTGGGTACAGGAATAGTTGTAACGGAACCGGACAGGTGTTTGTCGGTTGCAGATGGCATGTGGTGGGAAGATGACGACCTACGTCTTGCCCACACAGATGACAACTGGGGACAAAGCCAGACAGATGATACCTGGTATGTGGGTGAAGTAGACCATATGACTAGGAGCGGGCGGTATTTTAAGCCCCCGCACTTAGATCAACCAGAAGCGTCCGGGAAGGACAAGGAGGTGGAGAAGCAGAAAGAAAAGTTACTCGAAGAAGAGGCTGTGTGCTAAAACAGCTGAAGAAGATACAAGCAGACATCTCCACCTGGGGACTGCTGATGGCTTCAAGAGTACATAGACAGGCTGTCCTTTCGGCGATGGACAAGGCCAAACTCTCAATAGACACTACACCTGAAAAGCTGGTAGGGCTAGTCTTTCCGGGAGGAGCTTCCCCGACGTTGACCTTTTCTGACAAGGGGCTGCCGCCCGAGGGCGCAAATCACAATAAACCACTCTACATCTCTGTGGAGTGTAGAAACAAATGGATACCGATGGTTCTTGTCGACATAGGATCTGCCATTAACGTGTGCCCATCAAGGACAGCATATGCAATCGGGTTGAAACCCGTAGACTTTGTGCCAACTACCCAAGTGATAAGGGCCTATGACAATACAAGCAAAGAGGTGAAGGGGATTGTGCAGATTCAGACCCGGGTTGGTCCAGGACAACACGATGTTGATTTTCATATCTTGGACGTTCCCGCAACCTTTAATCTACTCCTAGGGCGGCCGTGGCTGCACCAGGTGAAGGCGGTTTCTTCCACTCTGCACCGGATGGTAAAATACCCTCACGGGAAGGGGGTAGCTATAGTTTTCAGAAATTCTTCAATTCATCCACCGCCAGAGGTGTCTACACCAATTTTGGAAATCGAGCATGGCACGGAGGATGTCTTTTTATCAGGATTTACCCTAGCCGAGGCCCGGGTTGTTCAAAACATCTTGGCTGTTGATGAGGGGTTGTATGTCAGCGCACAATCTGTATACCTCATGAACAAGCTTCAGCACATCCCCAGGATGGGATTAGGAAAAAGTGGCCGGAAAGGCATTATTGCATCGGCCGAAGTGCCGCACAATCTGCATACCTTTGGCTTGGGTTATTTGCCCACCAAAGAGGACTGGTTGAGGAAAGGTAAAGAGATGGCTAGAAGAGCCAAAGCCAAGCGGACCGGGAGGCATTTTGAGTTAATACACCGACCCATCCAGGGTACCCTGAACGGACGCTTTGTCTCGGGAGGGGGAAGACTTTCCATTCTGCGGCTTCCCAGAGCCATGGTTGAATGCAAAAAAGAGGCGCATGCCGGGATTTGAAATCTTCTTCGACTTGTAGTTATCCAAGGATGATGTCGCCAAAGAGCAGACAGGTCCATCAGCTAAAGGTTGAGCAGTGTATGGAAGTGGATTCTGAGAACACCGAGTTTGAAATGGGGGTAGCACTGGCCTGTCTACTATCAGATCCTCCGATCGTACATGAGTGCTTGGGGGATGATCTCTCGGTGTCTATGATTGGGAATGAAACGACTGCGAGCCCACCTTCAAACATTTTGGATGCATCCATCGCACCCTCACTCGTCTGGCAATACGAGGAGGGATTCTTATCGAGCAGCACCGGGTCAGGTAGTCAGTCGGAATCTGATTCCACCGAGTCCGTAGAGTCGGAATCAGGTTCTAGCTCATCTGAGTCTGAGTCCGGTATTCTTGGGGGTGATAACCCGGATGCCATAGTCCTGTCTAGGTCGTCTTTTTCTTTCTCTTTTGAGTCTGTTGTAACAGAAGAATCAGATGGACTAGATGAAGTGATTAATGAGAATTGTGCGGCTGTGGCCTTCGAATACTTTTCTGTGCCTTTGATTTATTGTATTAATCAGGACTTTCAAAATTTCAATGAAAACGATGAGGAAGAAATTCCTCCGGTTTTGAAATTTTTGCTTGAACAAGAGCAGGAGAGGTTTGTAAAACTGCTGGTTGATGAAATCACCCAAATTAACGTTGATACTGAGAAGGACCCGCAGCTGGTCCAGATCGGGTCCACGTTGTCTTCGAAGGAGCGCGAGTGCTTAGTCGCTTTATTAAAAGATTTCAAAGATGTTTTCGCGTGGTCCTACGAAGACATGCCTGGAATCAATCCTAAGATTGTACAGCACTGGATCCCTCTCGACCCAGAGGCCCGACCTGTCAAGCAGAAGCTCAGAAGGATCTACCTAGATTGGGCTATCAAGATCAAAGAAGAGGTCACCAAGCAAATTGACGCAGGGTTCCTGCTAGCATCCGAATACCCAACTTGGTTGGCCAACATAGTTCCAGTGCCGAAGAAGGATGGTAGAATTTGGGTATGTGTGGATTTCAAGAATCTAAACAAAGCCAATCCGAAGGACGACTTTCCTCTGCCGCATATCGATGAGTTAGTAGATTTTACCGCATGGCATGCATAGCTTTCGTTCATGGATGGTTTTTCAGGCTACAACCAGATTGTAATGGCACCCGAAGACCGGGAGAAGACTGCTTTTACCACCCCGTGGGGGACCTATTGTTATAGGGTGATGCCATTAGGGCTGAAAAATGCTGGAACTACATATCAACGGGCTACGACCACGATATTGCATGACATGATCCATAAAGAGGTTAAGGTGTACGTGGACGACATGATTGTCAAGTCCAAGGAAAGAGAGGGCCACTACACCGCCTTGCAAAAGTTCTTCCAAAGGATCAGAGAATTTCAGTTGTAGCTGAATCCTCAGAAATGTACGTTTGGTGTTACAGCAGGGAAAATGTTGGGGTTCTTAATTACACAAAGGGGCATCGAAGTCGACCCTTCCAAAATCAAGGCCATCTTAGAAATGCCACCACCAAGGACTGAAAAGGATGTGCGAGGCTTTCTGGGTAAAGTGCAATTCATAAGACGGTTTATCTCAAAATTAACCTTGACTTGTGAACCACTCTTTAGTCTCCTGAAGAAAGGAACGAAGTTCCAATGGGACGGCCGATGCCAAGTTGCTTTTGAACAGATCAAACAATACTCATAGAACCCACCTGTGTTATCACCACCTGAGCCAGGGAAACCGTTGATTTTGTATCTTTCAGTGACTGAAACTACAATGGACTGCATGCTTGCACAAGAGTCTGAGGACAAAGTGGAGAGGGCTATTTACTATCTGAGCAAGAAAATGCTGGAATACGAGACCCGATACACTCCGCTGGAGAAGGCTTGTCTGGCCTTGGTGTGGGCTACTAGGAAGCTGCGGCACTACCTGTTAGCTCACTCTGTAATGTTGGTTTCGAGATTAGATCCCATCAAATATCTCTTCGAGAAACCGGCACTTACGGGTAGGCTAGCCCGTTGGTTGCTTCTGCTTTCCGAATTCGATCTGAAGTATGTGACGCACAAGTCAGTAAAAGGGGAGAGCGGTAACGGAGTTCCTTGCCGATCACCCAGTTGAAGGGGTGTGGGAGCCGAATATGTGGCTAAATCGGAAGGGGTATATTATAGTATTAACATTAACCGGCTGTATCTTGCATGATTAGGATGGGCCGAATACAATACGTACGCCAATTAAGAAAGGATCCTCGAAGCCGAATAGAAGAACGGGTAATGATTGAAAAGTAAGCCCAGGCCCCGAGGTCCCAAAAAGAACAGATATAAATATAGAAGCAGCGTTTTTGGAAAGGTATGTAAGAATAACTCCACTTAACTTAGTGAACAAGCTTTCTTGACCATTGAGACTGACTTGCCTGTCGGAGTGCTAACCCCGGCACCCCCGACCGGAGTGTTGGTGCTTTTACAGGTGACTAGCTGAGGATCAAGAGCGTCTCCCAGGATCTGAAGAGTATTTCCAAACCATTTCCCCACAATTGGCGCCGTCTGTAGGAATACTCAAAGTACATCCATGGAAGGCGTGACGCAAGATCCTCCGATAGCCACCGACGAGACTACACAGAGAGACGAAATCACTCCGGCAAATATGCTCGGGAAGGAAACCATCGCTGCGAGACGCGCCTTGAATTTTGACTTGCCAACGACTTCAGCGCAGGAGACGATGCAAGCCATCATAGAACAAGCTAAACAGAATGAACAAAGGCTGGAAAATATGATCGCAGAAAATGAACGCCTCCGTCAAGATTTGGCCCTGGAAGTAGCAAAATCCAAAGAAGCCGTGCGCCAAAACCCCGAACGACCCCTAAGGGCAGGTAGACAACGACCTCGAGCCCGACCAAGGGAAACCGATAGTGACTCCAACTCATTATCCACGGAGCATAACAAGGGACGCTCAGACACTTCCAGCTCCTCTGAAAAAAGTCCACACACAAGGAACAAGCGCAGAAGAAGCAGTTCAGACGAAGAGGACCGGCACGATCCTTTTATCCGACAAATTGCGAGGGCGGCCCTGCCCAAGAAGTTCAAAGCTCCATCATTTACTCTCTACGACGGAAAATCAGACCCCACTGATCATATACGTCACTACAAGCAGGCCATGACGTTGCATGCAGACAATGAAGCCCTCATGTGCCGAATATTCCCCAGCAGCTTGGGGCCATTAGCTGTCAGATGGTATTACAAGCTGGAGCCGGCTTCGATCAGAAGTTTCCATCAATTACAAAAATCCTTCAGGGCCAGGTTCATCACCAACGAGGTACAGCCGAAACAGGCCGACTCTCTCTGGGCTATGCAAATCTAACCAGGAGAAACGCTGAGAGCATATTCGGCGTGATATTGGGAGTGCTTCAATCTCGTTGACGACGCTTGCAACGACTCCATGGCCGTCACCGCCTTCAAAATGGGACTACATCCCGACAGTGCTCTTCGCAACTCCCTGACCAGAAGACCCCCCAAAACAGTCTGGGCGTTGATGAAGAAAGTCGAAGAGTATTGCAAAGTGGAAGACGATGCCTTGAGGATTAAAGCCAAACAAGTGTCCTCCAAACCGGCACCTCCTAAAATTGCTCAACCAATAAGTTCCGTGCCACCTCCGAGCCCTGAGCCACGACAACGTGCTAAACGAGACAAAAGGCGGGACTCTCGCCGATCGAGTAATCAATGCTCCCACCCGACGAATGAACAATTGCAAGTCGACAGTAGACGCTCGTGGCGCGCCGACAAAAAGTACACGGAACTGTCAGAGCCAATCACCGCGGTAATGACCAAAATCCAACACCTTCCATTCTTCAGATGGCCGTCAAAGATGGTGGGGCCACCCGATACACGACGAAGGGACCGGAGGTGCGAATATCACAAAGATCACGGCCACGAAACAGAAAGTTGCTACGCATTAAAAGATCACCTGGAAGAACTGGTGCAAGACGGCCGACTGCAGCAGTATGTGAAACAGGGAAAGCCAACCAAGGCATTAGCATTGAGGCAGGACTCTCCCCCACTTGGCGTGATCCATGTAATTTATAGCCTGCCTACACCCCCAGCTGTGCACACAATTCGATCGCATCCAACTCTGCAGGGGCGCCGTATTTCGACTGACCGGTCCGAACAAGCTCCGACAATTGCCTTCAACGACTCCGACCTCAATGACGCAACGGCTTCCCACATCGATCCGTTGGTCATTGGATTACGCATAAACCAGTTCGTCATTGAACGAATTCTCATAGACCCAGGGAGTAGTTCAGAGGTCATGTACTACCAAGCTTTCACCAAGCTCGGCCTCAGCGAGTCGGATCTATCAGCGAGTCGGATCTATCTCCGGCGCCTCACCCACTGTTCGGCTTTAATACGAATCCCGAATATCCATTGGCAAGGTCACATTACCTGTTCGAGCGGGTTCCAGAACGGTCGAAGCGGAATTCCTGGTCGTGAAGCTCCCCTCGCCGTATAATGCCATCATGGGAAGAAGCTAGCTACATCTCATGAAGGCCGTCCCAAGCACCTACCATCAGATCCTGCGTTTCCCACCAACCCACGGCATTGAAGAAATACGTGGTTCCCCCCAATCGACACAAGCTGAGTTCTGATGAAAACCCTATCACTGACCCGATCTGTGGGCTCTGATACCTGTAAATATATTTCGCCTCTGCAATACGAACTATTTTTCCTCGTCCCTCAAAATCATATGTCAATTCCCAGTGGGGCACTCGCTAGGATTGGCCAGATCAAGTCTCCGGATTCAGAGCGCCCTTCGTGGATATCACGATCGGCCAAATCAAGTCTCCAAATTCGGAGCCCCCTTTGGCGCATGACGCCTTTGGGCCGGTTAAGTCTCCGGATTCGGAGCGCCCTTCGTGGATATCACGATCGGCCAAATCAAGTCTCCGAATTCGGAGCCCCCTTTGGCGCATGACGCCTTAGGGCCGATTAAGTCTCCGGATTCGGAGCGCCCTTCGTGGATATCACGATTGGCCAAATCAAGTCTCCCGGATTCGGAGCGCCCTTCGTGGATATCACGATCGACCAAATCAAGTCTCCGAATTCGGAGTCCCCTTTGGCGCATGACACCTTAGTGCCGATTAAGTCTCCGAATTCGGAGCCCCCCTTTGGCGCATGACGCCTTAGGGCCGATTAAGTCTCCGGATTCGGAGCGCCCTTCGTGGATATCACGATCGGCCAAATCAAGTCTCTGAATTCGGAGCCCCCTTTGGCGCATGACGCCTTAGTGCCGATTAAGTCTCCGAATTCGGAGCCCCCTTTGGCGCATGACGCCTTAGGGCCGATTCAGTCTCATTAAGGCCGAATGGGCCCCGGGTTCAAGCCTCTAAATATGGAGCCCGCTTTAGTGCTTCAAAGGATTATTGCATTAATCCGTTCGGCCATACTAATCGGTCTACAATGCTAAGCGCTAATTACGTCTCCGAATCCGGAGCAAACGTTGGCACGAACAAAAGATATTGATAATTGATCCTATGCAACACGCTAGAACAGATCATACATTCGAAGTAATGTACTTTAGTACACAAACAAAATTCAGAATAACACGCAAATATATTTAAAATAAAACCATTTATTTGATTAAACAGTTGTTACATAAACACAACCCCCATTCAAGCATTACAATATCGAAAGCAAAAAAGGAACAAAACGCGCCGGTAAAGCAGCTTCGCCGGATCGACGACCGTCGCCCTAAACCCCTCCACGGCGTGCAATACCTTGAACCAGTTACGCTCAAGCCCACGACTTGCATAGCGCCAAACTTCCCCTGACACCATTGACAATGTCAAGGCAAAGATCCAGGACAAGGAAGAATGAACTTGACAGTTGTTGACTCTCCATTCGGGGTGATTTGCTTCGACAACTTGGAGACTCACAGATCTCAAGCTCTTTGGATGACCTAACTTCCTCACGAGTAGGTTTTCTGCTGCAAACCAACTCAACACCAAACTTGACCGAAGTTTGAGCCTCTGTAACCAAAATCACCATCCCACACAAGGAATGATGAGTCAAGTGGGATTATTGGTGCGAAGCGCCTACTCCTTTTATTCTCAGCAACGACCGCGATCTCGAGGTCCCAATCCCAAGAAAATTTTATTAACGCCAAAAAACGCATTGGCTGAATAAGACGAGCGTCGATTGACATTCGCCACGACCGCCATCCCGACAGCTGGCCGAAACGCGCACTGGCTGGGCCAAAGCGAAATAGATTAATTAAACCGGTCAGCCAAGTCTTCACATGCCGATCGCCCTCGACCAGCCCACTAATCCAACTGGCCAAGCATCAATGCGCTGACCCAAGTCAAAGATAAATGGCCATTGAAATAGCCTCAATAAAACCTTAACGATCGTCACGAATGTGTCGATCCTGCCCATGTGCAGATCCTGCCGATAAGCCCACGTACCGCCGGACAGTTAACAGCTACCTGGGTCGGACAATATTTAGACATTCATTCAAACATTTAAGCAACACGAAATACACATATGCCGAATATGAATGACAACGAAACATTTATAATGAAACGTTCTTTATTCAATAAAACAACAAGTTACATAGTTTCAAACGCGCCCTGCGTTCCAATCTTACAACTATTAAACTCATACGGCGTCACCCTCATCCTCACTCTTCTCAACTTCGAAAGCAGAAAATGGAAAATCTTTATTCCTGTAGCGCGGTGATGCCGAATCAATTCCCGACGCTCGTAGAGCTTCTGCGGCTTGAGATGCCTTGATCCAACCGTGCCTAAACCCACGGTTTTCACATCGGCACACTTCTTCGGCCAATTTTTCCCTGGTTTTCTCAATTCCCACTTTTCGGCCCTCATGGAAACCTTTCTCATAGGCCCTCCCCTTCGTGCTCTCTATTGCGAACATACTTGCCGTCTCTCGATCGGCAAGTGCGGAGCTGATAAGCCGACTAGTAACCCTCTCTTCCATAATTGGGTTCGCTGTGCGCGATGGATTGTGCCTGAGCCGCCTTGGTCTTCCTTAGTTCCCGCTCGGCCGCCTCCACGCGGGCTTCCAAACTTCGAATACGTTCTTCCTTCTTCTCCATCTCTTGACGGGCAGCGTACAGACGCATGCCGACTTCGTAAGCAGTGTAAAGCCCCTTCACCGCGCCGTGAATGCCCTCACGAAACACCTCATAGTCCTGTCGACCCAGCATTGATTGCTGAACCTCAGGAGGAAATATTTGTCGGGCAAAGTCGACCGACTACGTCTGGGTCTCGAACGATCGAGTCTGCCTCCGTCATGGGTCTATTCTTCACAAATACCGCAAAGCTTAATGGGCACGGATTCGCGTCAGACCTCCTCTCGACTCGGGACTGTGGAGATTTACCCTGTGACTGCTTGTCTCGCCTGGGCGATCTGCTGCGACGTCGAGGAGACTGACGCCTCTCGCGACCCCTAGAACTCCTACTTCCTGATCGCGAGGGTTCACCACCTCGATTCATATCTCCGCCCAGCTCAGCTAGGGTCTTCGCTTCCCCTTTACTGTTAAAGAAGAGTCGGTTCGACATTCGCGCAATCAGTCTTCTTGCAAGAGCTCAAGTCAGTTGTTTGCCAAGATCATAAAGGATGTACCTTTGTTCACTTACCCTTCATAGAGGCAGCACGATCGAGGCACTCTCATTAATTGAAGAGCCTGAATCGCCCGTCGCCGACTGAGTCGACGGCAGGGGCACGATTTTACCATCAAGTACCCCAACCGGCTCACGAATCGATTCTTCAAACCTCTTCAGGAACCGCCTGGGGCAAGGGTAGATTCATCAATATATACGGCTCAAGCACCCCAGCCGGCTCACGAATCGAATCGATTCTTCAGACCTCTTCAGGAACTGCCTGGGGCAAGGGTAGATTCATCAATATATACGGCTCAAGTACCCCAGCCGGCTCGTATATTCCTCAATATATACGGCTCAAGTACCCCAGCCGACTCACGAATCGAATCGATTCTTCAGACCTCTTCAGGAACTGTCTGGGGCAAGGGTAGATTCATCAATATATACGGCTCAAGTACCCCAGCCGGCTCGTATATTCCTCAATATATACGGCTCAAGTACTCCAGCCGGCTCACGAATCGAATCGATTCCTCAAACCTCTTCAGGAACCGCCTGGGGCAAGGGCAGATTCATTAATATACTCGACTCAAGTACCCCAGCCAGCTCATGAATCGACTCTTCATAATTCTAATCCAGTCGGCATGTGAAGGACGAATCAATATTGCCACTAGATATTCAATCTCTAAAAGCTGAAACTCAGCAACAATTTTACGCAAAATAGCGAAAGACATCACAATGTTTCATTAACATAACCACACAAATTGTGTACGAGTAGAAGTGAAATCACAAGGAAATTTTCATTAATAAATTGCGTACAAGATAGCAACCAATTTATACATGAAAACTACCCTGAACTAACAAAACTCTACCAAACAAATATCAAAGACTTACACAAAAATCAAAAAACTTAATAAATTTGGAAACGCCTCCCAAATCACTCCTCGGTGTCGGATTCAAATGGCTCAACATCTACTTGCTCATAAGGAATTGGCACAGCCAACGTAACCCCAGCGGCAGCAAGGGCTTTGAGCCACCCGTGTTTGAACCCCCGATTCTCAAATTTGGGAACTTCATCAACATATTCCGTAAAGGCGGCTCTTTTTCCTGCCTCAAAAGCCTCCGATTTGGCTTTCTCCTGGGCCGCCTTGAGCTCCTCTAACTGAGTCTTCGCCTCGGCAAGTTCGTCTTTAGAGAGCTTGAGCGACTCCTCACTCGCACTCGCTCTAGCCTCAGTAGCAGAACGAAGCTGTTCAGCAGTGCGAGCCCTCTCCTTCTCCGCTTCGGCTCGTGCGCTCTCCATTGCGGCTCTCATTTTCTCAAACTCGGCCCTACTCTTCTAACCGTCCACTTCTGTTTGCAAACGGTCAATTCTGCCAAGAGCATCGTGCAGGCGGCGGCCTAAGTCGGCGATCCTGCCGACGGTCTGCCAAAACAAGTGATCGTCAGATACCCTTGTAAAAATGGATTCAAGCGAATTTAATACCTACCAGAAGTGTCGACTGCACAGACAGGGCTACGGCCAAAATATCTGGCGCGGCGCAAAAGGCCGCATTGTCCGCCGGCAAGGAAATTGAGGCCGCCAGGCTCAATGCAACGGCCGGATCCTCAATGGCCGAAGCGTTGGAAAAAATCGGCGTATCTCTGATCTTTGGCTGAATTACGAAAGGAGCAACCACGTCCGATTCTTCGAGGCGAGGCCGTTTGTCAGCAGGGCTAATTTCTGAACTAGCCTCCTCCTCAGCGCCACGTTTTTTGCCGCGCTCCTCCGGAATCAACCGTTCTTCACCGGCCTGCTATTCAACTTTTTCCGTGCCGACCGGTGTAACCTGAGCCGTTCTTTCAATAATGGGTATAGAGGCCTTAGCCAAGCTGGCATCAGATTCGGTGGCCTCGGCCTTTTTTCGAGCAGCCATTCGCTCGGCATTTCTCTTACGCGCCATTTGCGTAAGGCTTTCCTTTGCCATACCTTCGAAGAAGTCGTCGGGAAGATCTCCCAAATTCGCGAAAATATCTCCGGAAGAGAACTCTGCCCGACCCGAAGCGGATGGAGAGGAAGGCTGGTTGAGTCCGGCAGCCTCAAACGCCGAACGCACGGCCTCGTCGACCTCTTCGGCCTCCTCAGTGAGTTCTCTGGCCGGATCAGTAACTACTATCACCGGCTCTGCGTCTTGCCCCGAATCAGAAGCTTCAAGACCAATTTGCCTAAGGTTCTTGTAGCTAGGGAAGATAAGAGCCGAGAGGTTCTGATCGCCGGATGAATCGGAATGTTGTCCGCAGCCCAAAACGTGGTATAAGTCGGTTCATACCGAAGTAAAATGTGGGCGGCTCTCCCTTGTTTTTGCACGTTTTGGCGGTCGAAGTAGTTGAGTGCAGTCTTAATGTCCCTGAGGACCGCGTCGTCAACAGAAGTCAGAATCTTCTTCAATTTATTACCTGCAAAAGAAGAGAGATTAAGGAAAGAGAGCCGATTAAAAGACAGATCAACAAACATAAGATACTACTTTGCAACCTGGATCACCCTTATGTCTGGGAATGGGGTCTAGGCGATCTTCACCCTCAGCGAACTCCCAATTACCTCGGACATTGACCATTACATTGTCAACCCTCTTACCAGAACTGGCAAGCATAGTCACCAAATGATGGTCAGTATCCTTGGCCCTAAGGAAGTACCGCCCCAGCCGACTGGAGGATTTGGCTAAAGCATAGCAGTGCCGAATGGCCGAAATTCCGAGATTGATCCTAAGGCGTCGATTCAATTCTATAATCCCCATAATGATTCGAAAGAAATTTACATTGGGTTGAGAAGGAATCAGACTCCAATAGCGAAGGACAGCCCAAAGCAATGGATGTAGGGGGAAACGAACTCCGCCCTCCGCAATGGACAAGAGGGGGAATACGATCGTATTCTGATCCTCTCTCTCCATATCTAGAGAACTGTCCGTTACAAGAGACAAATGAACGTCATCGGGAATGGAACAATGTCGCCGGAATCCGGAAATGCGACTCTCAGAAAGGAGGTCTTTCAAATGTTTAGCCATTTCAACGAGGACCCAAGGACTCGCCGAAAGTAAGAACAATAAACAGAGAATAGGACTACAAAGAAAGGAGAAGAAGACTTACGAAGAGCAGATGAGACGAAGATAGACGGACGAAAGTTGCAGAAAATATGAGTGCGAGGGGAGATGCGCGCTGGCGGTCCAAACGTATCAGATGATCGACGAAATGTGTATCCAAAAGGACTGAAGTTTCAAATTGCAATAAATGCGAAAGACGCATGAATAGGGCGGGAAAGTATAATGATAAACGAAAAGGCGTGCGCCTCCTGACATCTTCTGACATCTGTCTTGGGGAACGCGAGGCCACCTGATCACTGATAAGCTTTTCGAATTCTAGACCAAACACGCCCGTCAATGGGGAGTTCGGGGGGCAATTGTGGGAGCCGAATATGTGGCTAAATCGGAAGGGGTATATTATAGTATTAACATTAACCGGCTATATCCTGCATGATTAGGATGGGCCGAATACAATACGTAGGCCGATTAAGAAAGGATCCTCGAAGCCGAATAGAAGAACGGGTAATGATTGAAAAGTAGGCCCAGGCCCCGAGGTCCCAAAAAGAACAGATATAAATATAGAAGCAGCGTTCTTGGAAAGGTATGTAAGAATAACTCCACTTAACTTAGTGAACAAGCTTTCTTGACCATTGAGACTGACTTGCCCGTCGGAGTGCTAACCCCGGCACCCCCGACCGGAGTGTTGGTGCTTTTACAGGTGACTAGCTGAGGATCAAGAGCGTCTCCTAGGATCTGAAGAGTATTTCCAAACCATTTCCCCACAAAGGGGATGAAGCAGTTGAGTACCTATTCCCAGACGAGGCCATTTTGCATGTCGAAGACGAAACTTGGACGATGTACTTTGACGGAGCGTCAAACCAATATGGGTATGGGATAAGGGTGTTGCTGATAGCGCCCGACAATTCCCATATCCCTCTAGCATTCAAACTCCGGTTCAAAGTCTCGAACAACGAAGCAGAATATGAGGCATGCATTGCTGGTTTAGAAGCTGCCCTAGAACTAGGGGCAAAACGGTTGGATATCATCGGGGACTCAAACCTTGTTGTATCTCAGGCTAAAGGGGACTGGAAAGTCAAAGAAGGAAAGATGAGGATCTACCACCAGACCTTGGACTTGTTAATTCCTCAATTTGAGAAGCTGAACTTCGCTCATCTGTTAAGAGAGAACAACAAGTTCGCAGATTCACTAGCAACTCTATCTTCCATGATAGACATCCCTTTTGGAGTCCAAATGCGTCTGATCATCATTGACCAGAAATTTGTGCCGGCCTACGAGCTGATTGCTGTCATAGAAGAGGTTCAAGATGAGAACCCCAGGTATTACGACGTTTGGAACTTCTTGGAGAAAGAGGCGTATCCACCAGGGGCAAATGCCAAAGATAAGAGGGCAATTAGAAGAATGGCTACTCAGTTTATCGTCTGCGGGGGTAAACTGTACAAGAGAGGTCATCTCGGAATGCACAAACTGTGTGTTGATACTGAAGAATCAAAGCGCCTGATGGAGGCCATCCATGGAGGAGAGTGCGGAGTGCACATGAATGGGGTGATGCTAGCCCGGAAAATCCTTAGACAGGGTTATTACTGGTCCACCATGGAGGAGGATTGTATTGGCTTTGTTCGGCGATGCCACAAATGTCAAATCCATGCAAATCGCATGAACATTCCGCCGTCTAAGCTGTACAACATGACTTCGCCATGGTCGTTTTCAGTTTGGGGGATTGATGTGATCGGAGCTATCACTCCAAAAGGGTCCAATGGGCATGAGTTCATTCTGGTAGCGATAAACTATTTTACAAAGTGGGTTGAGGCCCAATCTTATGCGGTATTGAAGGCTTCACATGTCATAAAGTTTATCAGGAACAACATCATCTGTCACTATGGGGTCCCGAACGAGATTATTTCAGATAATGGTTCCCACTTCAAGAAGGAGGTGATCGACTTGTTAGAGAAATACAACGTGGCTTTTCACAAGTCATCTACATATCGGCCGCAGACCAACGGAGCAGTTGAGGTCGCCAACAAGAACATCAAACACATATTGCAAAAGATGGTGGAGACCTACCGGGACTGGCCAGATAAGTTACCATTTGCTCTGTGGGGCTACCGGACTTCAATTCATACTTTTACTGGAGCAACTCCATATTCCTTGGTCTACAGGATGGAGGTTGTTTTGCGTATCGAAGTTAATGTTCCATCATTGCTAGTATTGGCTAAGTGTCAGATAGTTGAGGTAGATTGGCAACAGAACAGGTTCGAAGAACTCATGCTGTTTGATGAGAGAAGGCTGAAAGCACTGTACCATGTTCAAGGTTATCAACAAAGAATCGCTAGGGCTTTCAACAAGAAGGTTAAGTCCAGTAATTTGAAAGAAAGGGATTTAGTGCTCAAAGACAACCGAGCTCCCATTCACGACCCTAGGGGCAAGTTCAGACCCAATTGGACTGGCCCTTACATCATCAAGTCTATTTGGTCAGGTGGAGCTGTCGTTCTGATGGACCTAGATGGCCTAGAGTTTTCCCAACCGATCAATATGGACAAGTTGAAGAAATATTATCCCTGAGCGGCTCGCTGGGCCGAAAACCCGAAAAAGCGACCTAGGCAAAAGTTAGAGCATGAAAAAATTTTGAAATTACAAAAACTGAGCTCGCAAGGTTGAAAACCCGCAAAGGTCGGCCTTGGCAAAAGTTGGAGCGCAAAAGGAAAGAGTTAATACTCAAGTGAACCCAAGCCGAACTACGTAAGGCTTGATTCCTATCTTTGGGATACGTAGGCAACTTCATCCTGAAGTCCAGCCATAAACACTTCCCCGATCAACTTTGTCCATGCGATCATGTTTGGTCATCTTTGTCTATTCAGCATTCAAGAGCTTGGTTATGATCTCCAGTGCAGTACTATTCAGACTAGGGGCAACTTTCCAGTTGCTAGGATCCGGGTTGTACATCTCAGTGATAGATCTTGGGCATGTCTAGTTTTGATCCATATTGAAAATGGTTTTGAAAAGTTTCAATAAAAGTTGATTTTGCTCAAATTAATCTTTTTACGACTTAGACCATTTTTGGACCAAACAGAAAATTTTCAATACCCACAACCTTCAATTTCATTGGTTTCAATACGGAGTTCTCGTTCTCTTGAATACAAATTGAAGTTGCTTTTTATTACATTCATAAAGAAAACTTGAAAGTACTGATAAAGCAAAATAAATCTGTGGCATAGTCAGGTGTTCCTGCATCCCCTCCCAGAGCTGGTGGAAACCTCTGATGCTAAAGTAGGCCCAATTTGCGCCTCCTCGGCAAGCCAAACTGTGCACTCATCAGAAAGAATGTAACTGAAAATCGGAGTGGGGGCCAGAAGCTCTCTCGTCCTCCAGGCTGTGGCATACCTAGCCAGCTGTGTGCCTCGAACCAAAAATACAGTAGGGTATTCTATCCCATCTTCCGGACAGGTCTGATCATGGCCGAACTGGCGCCGGAATCGGAATGGAAAATAGAACACGCAGTGTGTCAAGCCAATCAATTGAATCCCGGGCTGACGGGTCATGTTGAGAGAAAAGTAAGAAAAGGGTTTTGAGAGAAAAACCGAGTTTGAGGGCTGAGTGATGTGAGAAACATATGCAAGATAGGGTGGGAAACATTACCTGCAATAATAGTGGACTCCCCGCCAATCTAGCCGTCTCCCAGCGATGAAAAGCGTCCAAGCCCATCAATGTCTTAGCTAAAGTCATGGCAATGCAGTTCTTGCCTTCCCTTAAGCCCTCGGCGACCTCAATCAAACGAGTGCTAAACCCTCCAGAGCCTGGGGCCAGTAAGAAATGAGACAGCATGCACAAGCAAAGCGCATGCCGCCAATAACCCTGCCAAATATGGTCGTCGCGATCACCGGCATCAGAAACCCGACAAATCAAGCTTGGAATGTCCAGCTCTTTGCTGTGAATCAATGACCAAGCGTCATGCAAAGTAAGGCCGCACATCCGTCCCAAGGCTTGGGCGTGGCCAAAGCGGAATTGTGGCAAGATTTCTTCATCGCGCTCGGATTCCATTAGAGCTTGGAAGTCTTCGAAAGTGGGACACATCTCTTGCCCACCAAAGCTAAAAACGTGGGTCACTGGATTCCAAAATCTTGCCGCGGCATGAAGGAACGGGAAACGCAGCGGGGTGTGACCCAACGTGAATAGTGCATTTATGCTGAAACCCTGAAAACTCAGCTTTTCCGAGCCATCTAAGTTGGCAATCCAATTTGTGAGGTTTTGGACAAGAAATGCTTCCATTTGGTGCAAAATTGAGCTGAAATAAAGAGAATCCCGAAGCTGGAACTCATATAGAAGATAAGGCAGTGAGTGGAGGACAGATGTCGACGTTTCGGAGAGTCTGCCATCGATGGCCGGCAGTGGCACACTGATGGCTGGCAGGCCTTCTTATGTGGCCGGCAGCCCCTCCCTCATGCTCACTGGCCTTCTTGGTAAAGACCCAGTTGTTTGCTGCAGAGAATTCCTGTTACTCGTGTCTTTTAAGGTCTTATTTTTTGTCCTGTCAGACTCTGTTGCATCTCGTTTAAGATGTATTAGTATTCGATTTTGTATCGAGTTGTAATCATCTTCCTCTCATTTATCGAGTTGTCGTAATTTGTTTATCGAGTTGTAAACTTGCTAAGACTTTGTTTTGATTATCGAGTTGTTTTGTTGTTAGTCGGTTCACTACCTGATTAGTGCAATTCGGGTGTTTAGTTTTCAAAACAAAAGTTCAATCTCATTTACATTGTTGTATAAAGTGATGCGATGCGACGCGATGCATAGAATGTACAAATGTAACACTTTTTCAACAAAAAGACTGCTTTCATTCCATCATAGATTCTTTTTACAAAAGAGCATAGTTTAAAAAAAAAAAAAAAAAAAAATTCTGCCTGACGCAGTACAATGTGCAAAACTACTAGTAAAAAGAAAAATAAAGCAAAAAGAAGAGCAACGTCTAAATCAGCAAAATGTCTGGATCGGCGCCAATCGCCTCAAGATTGAGGGGTCCTCCTCGTCCTCTTCCTCGACCGAGAGGACTTTGGAACATCGCCACCGTCAGCACCTGACTCTGAACTCGAGCCATCCCCAGCTCCATCTCTATCTTGAGACGACTCTGACCACGGACTCACTGCCTCCTCGTCAGACTCATCATCATCTGGGGCAGGCCCCCGTGAACTAGTCCCTCGTCCCGCTCCCCCTGCTGCTCGGGGAGGTGCTGAAGGACCCGCCCCTGCTCCCACTAAGGCACCGGATGGGCCTGGCGTCAAGAAAGGAATCTGAAAAAGGGCAATCCACCAAAATGCATTAGTAATCGAGATGTATCAGATGCCAAGAATAATGTGCTGTGAGCAGTGAATGATTTGCAGTGAATGTGCACCGTGAGCGGTGTACGGGAGCAATGTATCAGATCAGTGTAGTGTGCAACTGTGCAAATGATGGCATGTCGAGAAAAGACTGTGTGGCATGAAGTATAGTTTGAAAGAACTCACCAGAATACTGTAAATACTGAGCAGGTCCATGCTCGTCTGCAGCATCCCCATCACCGAAGCCGTCATCTCTAGAGACTAACGAGTGTACTCAATGGGAGCCTGCAAAAATGTTGAAGTCATTAGTATTCTGCGGGATATCCAATGAAATCAAATGACTGTACAAAATAAAGAGTATAGCGCATACCGGGGTCGAACCGTAAACTCCGACAAGCTCGTGACCTGTTGGAGGAGGGGCGAAGGAAATCTGATAAGTCTCTCTAGCATGTCATAGTAGCAGGCAGCACGGGCCATGCAGTCCCCTGTCTCTCCTCGGGACCTCTCCTCCTACGAGACCTGGTCGCTCCACCTCTCCCTCTCGCAGCTGGAGCCCTCGCTCCCTCTCTTTCTCGGACACCAATCAAAGGTGGCATCAGATGCGTCTGAATAAAGGCTGCGTAGTCACCTTCAGTGCAGAAGAAATCTATCTCCAGCCCTACCATGAATTGAATCACCTGGTCGGCGGACAACATGTGTGTCTTCCTCATCGATGGTGGAGGTGCCATCGGTACAATGGAGCAGGAAATCCCAAGGTCTGGCGCACGAAGCGCTCACTCAGAAACCAGGTATGGCAAATCGGTCCCTCAAAGAGGATGTGGTAGTGAGGCATGGTCCGAGCAGTGTGGTACTGGTCTCGGAGTCCTAAAGGAATCGCATCCCATGGTTCCCATGTAACCTGCGAAAAAAGAACGAACAAGGTGATCAGTTGTCAAATAACCAAAGTGGGTGCATTAGGTTAATTGAAATAATCTCATTGCAAAATTACCTCACGCGCCATGACCGTGTCGAAATACTGCCGAAAGAACATGAAGCTCTCTCGGGTCCTACGACGGAACGGACCATCATATACGTCAGAGAATGGGACCGTCACTGCAGTCTCCTCCACAGGCTCTGGAGCAAGTGTCGGGAAGTATGCGTACACCCACAACTACAAGAAAGATGTGATCAGTACAGTGTATGAACAGATTGTTGAACATGCAGAAAGCAAAACGCAGTATAGTGCATAACGGATGCAGGCCTAGAGCAGACATTAGATCCTGTGTGTGTGGTGTATGGTATGTAGTGTGCAGCATGTATTGTGTACAGAAAATGCAAAGCAGAAAGCATACAGTGCAAGAGCAAATACAGAAAATACAGAAAGTACAAGTGTCGAACAAAGCAAAAGTACAAATGCTAAGTAAAGCAATGAAAAGGGAAAACTAAGCTGTGTACCTCCCAAGCTCGCCAGTAGCCGCTGATCAACCTCCCACATATCCGAGAGGTCGAGCTCATATATCCGTAAAGGTTGGTCAGACCGGCCGTGCCCCAGTTGCAGAAACAGACTCGCTGGAGTACCACCAAAGCGCCCAAGAAGTATAAACCTACGGTATTCCACCTGTTCGAAAACAAGGTGGTACCGAAAAGGAACAAGAGGAAGCCCCTGGCGTACTGCTCTGCCTCCTCATCAGTATCGGGATCTTCCCCTCTGTACTGCTCCTCAAACCAAGTGTATCTAACCATACCCACTCGAAGAATGGGTGGACATGCTCCAAGTAGCGCATTCCATGCGGCCACCCACTCCCCCATGTCGGGATCAAGGGGAATTGGATCACCTCCTACGCCCAGGCCGGTGATCATGGCGAAGTCGAGAGGAGTCATCGTCATCTCTTCCGCAGTGGAGAAGTGGAAAGAGTTGGTGGTGTCCCACCACCTCTCCACAAGAGCCCCTAGAAGAGGGCGACTCGCTGTGACCCGCGTCAGGCTGCAGCAAAATAAACCAAAGTCGGTCCCGTTGATCATCCGGCGGACCCTCGCGGGAAGTACATCATACCAATCCCGAGCAGTCGTAGCACCATAACCCTTGAAGGAGCGAGATCCATCCTGCAACAGTAAATACAGTTCAAATCAGATCAACGATGTGTTGAAAACACAGTTCAAATCAGATCAGCGGTGTATTGAAAATACAAGTCAGAACGGTGATGTATTGAGAATACAGTTCAGACAGATCAGCAGTGTATTGAAAATACAGTTCAAGATAGATCAGCAATGTATTGAAAATGCGGTTAAGATCAGATCAGTGATGTATTGAAAAGACAGTTGCATCCAGAGCAGTGATGTGTCAAAGATGTAGTTGAATTCAGAATAGTGACACCTGAGGTGCGCTCGTATACAGCACATACAGGGCAGTGATGCGAAGTACAATTTAATGCAGAGCAATAATGTATGAAATACAGTCAGAGCATGTGATGCGATTAGATCGAAATAGTGCAAGAAATGCAAATAATTGAAAATAATACTGCAGAAAAACAGAGTTGGTACCTCCACAGCAATGGCCAACAAGTGAGACATCGGCTCTCTCAGTAAGAGGTCGTCTGGTGCGCCCTCATCAAAATCGGTAAAAGTGGATGCCTCCCGCCACCGGAATAATGTGAGTCTCCGGGTAATACCTCGCGGGATCGAAGGGACATGTGCTCAATGGTAAAGGCTGATGCTCGACCTCTGGCTCAGCCGCAAAGTCTGCCGCCAACTCTACTGGAGGGAGTGCGGGCACGCCCTCATCATGCAGGATATCGTCAGCCATCTGAGATAGATGCAAAAATGAGCCAAAATAAGCGAAATGGTGAAATTTTGAACAAATCAAACCCTAGGGGAGAGAAAATTCAAGTAAAGTTGAAAACCCAGGGAAAGTGAACTAACCTCGAGAGAAGTTCGGGGGAAATGATCCTTGAATGCGGGAAATGATAAAAGAGGCCTCAGATTCAATTTCTGATCGGTTCAAATCAAAGAGAGCAAAGGAGTTTTAACGATTCAAGGTTGTTTAGGGTGTTGGGAAATGCGTAGAACGCGTGAATCTAGAGAGAAGGCACACCTAGAGGGCAAGGGAAATGATTTCTATGCAAGGGTTTGTGAGGAAATGGGTTAGTTTTGGGTCTATTTAAAGACCCATGGCCGAAAAGACCCTTTTGCCCGAATCTGCCATCGATGGCCAACGGCTCATTATCGATGGCCGGCAGTGGTCTCTAATGGCCAGCATGGGGCCGGCGGTTTTCCCTGATGGCTGACAGACCTCCACCAACTTTCTTTGCCTATTTTGTCTTGGTATGTGTCCCTGGATTTCAACAATTCTGAGGAGTGTTCAAAACTCGATTCAAAACGCCTCCATGGAAACCCGGGAATCATTGTTCTCAATGTACGGTGGTCATCACCCATCAAAGCGCACGAGATGTATCCTTTTGAACGCATTGCAAATCTTCCTGGAGGTAAACCAGGAGTTGCCTTCAAGATGTCTTTATCAAGCATGCTTTTGTTGTCACCTAGCATATACTTGTTGTATTAAATATCCATTCTTTATCATGCATTGTCTTGCATATCTCTATCATGCATTGTCTTGCATATCTCCATCATGCATTGTTTTGCATATCTCTATCATGCAGTGTCTTGCATATTTATATCATGCATTATTTTGCATTCTATCTATCTCACATTGTTTTGTATCTTTAACCTACGTTTTCTTGCATGTTTTACTCGTATTGTTTTGCATGTTTTACCTACGTCGTCCCCCCTTTAACTTGCGTTGTTACGCTTGTTAAGTGCGTTGTTTTGTACCCCCCTTTTAACTTGCGCTGTTACGCTTGTTAAGTGCGTTCTTTCGCACCCCCCTTTAACTTGCGCTGTTACGCTCGTTAAGTGCGTTGTTTCGCACCCCCCTTTAACTTGCACTGTTACACTTGTTAAGTGCGTTGTTTCGCACCCCCCTTTCACTTGCGCTGTTACACTCGTTAAGTGCGTTGTTTCGCACCCCGCTTTTAACTTGCGCTGTTATGCTTGTTAAGTGCATTGTTTCACACCCCCTTCTAACTTGCGCTGTTACGCTCGTTAAGTGTGTTGTTTCGCACCCCACTAACTTGCGTTGTTTCGCACTCATCTAACTTGCGTTGTTTCGCATTTCTCATTACTTGCGCTGTTACGCACTTCATCTATCTTGCGCTGTTACGCATGTCTACTTCTTTAACTTGCGCTGTCACGCATGTTTTATTTCTTCTACTTGCGCTGTTACGCATGTCTACTTCTTTAACTTACGCTGTCATGCATGTTTTATTTCTTCTACTTGTGCTGTTACGCACTTCATCTATCTTGCGCTGTTACGCATGTCTTACTTGCACTGTTACGCATGTCTACTTCTTTAAATTGCGCTGTCACGCATGTTTTATTTCTTCTACTTGCGCTGTTATGCATGTTTTACTTGTTTTACCTATGCTGCTACGCATGTCTTACTTGCGCTATTACGCATGTCTACTTCTTTAACTTGTGCTGTCACGCATGTTTTATTTCTTCTACTTGCGCTATTACGCATGTTTTACTTGCGTTGTTACGCATGTCTACTTCTTTAACTAGCGCTGTCGCGCATGTTTTATTTCTTCTACTTGCACTGTTATGTATGTTTTACTTGTCTTACTTGCACTGTTACGCATGTCTACTTCTTTAACTTGCGCTGTCATGCATGTTTTATTTCTTCTACTTGCGCTGTTACGCATATTTTACTCGTTTTACCTGCGCTGTTACGCATGTCTTACTTGCGCTGTTACGCATGTCATATCTTTAACTTACGCTGTTATGCATGTTTTAACTTGCGCTGTCACGCATGTTTTATTTGTTTTACTTGCGCTGTTACACATGTTTTACTTGTTTTACTTGCGTTGTTACACATGTCTTACTTGCGCTGTTACGCATACCTTTAACTTGAGCTGTTATGCATGTTTTAACTTGCGCTGTCACGCATGTTTTATTTGTTTTACTTGCGCTGTTACGCATGTCTTACATGTTCTATCTTGCGCTATTACGCATATTTTCTTTGCGCTGTTACGCATGTTCCACCCACGTTGTCTCGCACCCTCAGGATTGCATTGTCTTGCACCCCTTCACTGGCGTTGTCACGATCTTTTCACTTGCATTGCTATGCATGTTTCTAACGATATTGTACCTGTTGAGTCTCTTTCTTTTACAGGCACGATATTATATGTACGGTTCATTTGAAGCTGACGCGACCAGACGAACCCGACGGTATTGTATTCACTCCGCGTAAGACGTGGTGAGATTTGCATAATTTTCTTACATCCTTTCTGTTTAAATATATAAGACTGTTATTCACTTGCTTAAAACTGTCGCATTTATGTTGTATATAATTGCTTCGTTACAGCTCTCTTTGCATAATCATAAGTTATGCTTTTGCATCATGTATGTCATTTGCATTTTACCCCAACCTACGGGCACATCTCTGCATGGTTATATTGATTGTTTGCTTGAGTCTTCGACCTTGTCAAAAATGGATCATCTCTGGGCTTTGACATTCACTCCCGTCACTTTGTGGCTTTCGAGTTCTGTCAAAGAGGGGCAACTGTAAACACCCCATTTTTTACCATCCTCAGGACTTGGTTGTGCTTGCAGGTACACCCAACAACTAGTTCGATTGCTCGCCGAGTACTCGACTTTCACGGCGGAACGTCACAGGTTTGAACTTTCCAAACCCTGTATCCTTCATGCCCCATTTTTGGACCTTGTATTGGCCCTTTCTGCATGCTTTGTGGAAGGCACTGCCGGCCCCTTTTTGGCCCTGCCGGCCATGCCTTTGCCACTGCCGGCCCCTTTTTGGCCCTGCCGGCCATGCCTTGCCACTGCCGGCCATTGATGATGCATGTTAGCCATCAATGAGCCACTGCCGGCCACCACTGATGGCCGACAGACCCCCTGTCTCAGCAGGTTTCACGCCAGATCTTTTGAGCCAGCTGGTTTTCACTCCTCTCCCCTCCATACACGTGTATGGAGGGATGAAGCTCTTGCCAAGCTTGTTTAACAAGCTTCTTCTTGTATTCTTCTATATAAGGAAGGAGCCTTCTTCTATATCAGAGGTTGAATAAAGTTTTGAAGGAGTTGTATCTCTTTCTCTATATATTTATCACTCTCTCTCTCTATATATTGCATAGAATAGTGCTCTAAAGTCCATTTTTCTTGCACTTTTGCACTACAACACATAGAGATACACCACCATCTTTGAGCTGAGGTTCTTGAGGGGGTTACTTGAGCACTGAAACTTGGTTTTTGGCCCCTGAGATTGCAGGTTTCGAAGTTGGTCTTCAAGGGTGAGTTTCTTCCCCTTTTTAGCATTTATTTGTTCCTCATTTTGGCCATCCTTGCATATTGTTTTAGGCCTTGCTTTCAACTGAAAAAAGTTCTGTATTTAAGTGCTTTTGAAGTTTGTTTAAGGTCTTTTTGGTGTTAGGGGTGTACAACCCTCTTGGATGCTTTGTTTGGCCTTGTTTTGAGCCATGCTTTAAGGCCTTTGAGCTAGGCTTTGTTTGGCCTTTTAGCCACTAAAATCCAATAGATTTTTAGTAGTAGGCATGTGGTTTTGAGGTCTCAAATCAGATGGGGTGGCCCCCTCTCTTCTTGTTTTTGTTTGCTTGTATTATTGGCCTATCAAAGGAGCATGTATCCCTTTACTCTTGAGGCCTGGTTCAGGCACTTTTTGTGACTTTTAGGACCTTCCTTGACTCTTTCCATGGCTGGTTTGGTCATATTTTGCATGCTTCTTGTATGTGTAGTGTAATCCCATTTGTGGCTCATCAAAGTAGCATGTTTGCCTAGCTTATGTTGAGTCCATTTCAACATGTTTTTTGTGATGTTTTGCCATGAAATAACTCTGTCTAAAGTGGGTTTGGTCATCTTTTACATGCTTCATATACTTGTAGAACAAATCTTGCTTACTAGCTTTATGTGCATGATGTTTTGACTCATCATTCTAGCATGTTTTGGCTTTGCTCCAGCATGATTTTATTCTTATTTTGGGCTGTTCTAGGACTGTTTTGGGCTGCCATGGTCATATCACTCATGTTTTGTATAGCTATAGTGTAAATGCTTTGGCTAGCCTTGGGTTTTGAGGCCCCTACCATGCCATGCATGTGATATTTCCATGCTTTGCCATCATTTTGAATGTTATTTCAGTCCATGAAATGTGGTCATACACCTGCATTTGACATGCTTTCAATGTCTTAGAGAGTTTGTGTTTTATGCCTCATGAATGGATCATTGTGCATATCTCTATGCTTAGGTCTTTGGGATGCCATCTCAGTGGGTTTTTGGGGTTATTATGCCATGCTATAACTCTGATTTTTGTTGGTTGAGTCATCCCATGCTTGGTCTTAATAGGTGTAGTGTAATCCACCTTATTTGCCTTGTATGCATCATGCCTCATACTCACCATGCTAGCTTGTTTTGGCTTCCTTCCATGCATGTTTTAGTCTCATATTAACATGTACTAGGACTGTTTTGGGTTGCCCTTGCCATATCCTTCATGCTTTGTATAGCTGTAGTGTAATTGGCCTTGCAAGCTTTGTGTTTTGTTGACTCATGCATGCTATCTTTGAGCTATTTAGATGATTTGGCATCACTTAATACTTCATTTCAGAGCCTATAGCATTGTCATATTCCCACTTCAATCATGCTTTAAGTACCTTTGAGTGTTGTGCATTATTGCCTAGTTTATGGCTTAGCTTGTATGCTTGCATGCCTAGGTCTTTGGGCCCTCATCTCAGCATGTTTAGGTACTCATTTTGACCTATTTAAGCTCTGTCCATGCTTAGTTCATGCATTTGTGCCATGTATTGCATGCCTCCTTTGTAATCCTCTTTGATAGCTCCATGCTTTAAGGACCTTCGCATGCTTTACTTGTGTTGTTTAATGATTTGGCATCGTGTATCATCTCATTTCAGTGCACTTCGTGTTGTTACACTTCCATGCTTTCCACTCTTTAGGTGTTCTTAAGAGTTGCACCTTTATGCCTCAATTGGTGAGCCAATTGGCATGCATGCTTGTATGTGTTTTCAGTGCCTTCATCTTAGCATTATAGCCACTGATTTGGGGCATCACTGAAGTCTGCCCATTTTGGTTTAAGTCCATCCTTGCATGTTGTTGCATGCTTGTCTTGCATATTGTTGTATGCTTGCTTCATCTTTGCATGTTGTAGCATGCTTGTCACCTTGTATGTTGTTGCATGCTTGGTTTATCGCATGTTTGCATGTCTAGGTTGCTTTGCATTGTGTGTCAACTGTGTGCGTGTATTAGTATTGTGCATGCCATTAGCCTTCTTAGGTTGTTCATATTGCATTACATGTTTGCATGCATCGCATTGTGTATGCCATCCTTGCATTGCATTGTTGTTTGGATTAAGTGTTAATCCGAACACGAGAAACGAGGAACGTTTCATACTTCAAGTGATGAAACGTGTCTCAATTCTCAGTCGCCGACGCTCTTGATTATCCATGATAGAGTTCTAGGCACTTATGTGTTTTATTTGTGCATTCATTTCGCATTGTTTGCACAAGTTGGATCTTTGGCCATCATGCATCGGGATGCGTGATTGATGGTCGTGGATCCGATTATGCCTCCCCCTTGATGTTTCGAGGTGATATGGGGTGGCATAGTGCGTACATACCCTTGGGAGACCCTCCCTCTTCTCTATTTTGTGCTCTGCTGTAGCTTGGTGTCCCAGCACATCAGTGGCCGGCAGTGCCCTACAGATGGCCAGCACCTCCTCCTCCGTGGCCAGCAGACATTCATTCTTGGCTGGCAGGTGGTCGGCAGCATCTCTCCATGGCCAGCAGGCCACTGATGCATTCCCCAGACTGGTTTTTGGTAAGGTTCAGCAGGAATTCCTTGAGGACACCCTGCAGACAGAGCCTCTAAAGAGAAACCGGAGAGCTTACCGGGATGGGAACCGAGCATGCATGTTTCACCTTCTTCAACTTGCCGAGGCAGCATTGTTTAATTGCTTACTTGTTAGTTAGATTTTGGTTTTGTAATTTAATTAGTTAATTTGTTAATTAATTAAGTTTTGTAATAATTAGTTGTAGCTAGTTATTCAATTCAGTTGTGTAATAATCAATTAGCTTGTTAGTTAGTTAATTAGTTGGCATGTATTTTTCATTCGGACCCTCCGTTGAGAGGGCCAATTTTTGTAATAAGTGTGTGTGAGTGTGTGCATCTCTTCCAACCCCACGTCTTTCTCTCTTTTACTTACCGCTTTCAATGGTTAGTTTTAGGTCATTTTCAATTAGCATCCTTATGCTATGCATGTTTGAATCATTCATCTGTACTGCATGCACCGGGCTCGGTGCATCATACTAACTGCATTGTACTTTCAATACATTACTTGAATACGTGTTCAACAGCATGTTATCAAGTTGCATTTTATATGCCATCTTAGAATAGCCGACCCTATTTCTAGTTACATTTTGCATGTGTTGCATTAGCCATCTTAACATGAACTAGGATCATGCTTGATTACTAACTAGTTGTTGTTTTGGCTCGGAGTACTAGGTAAGCTTTTATGCTTTAGCATACTGCATATGTGTTATTGTTTGCCATGAAAACATGCTTGCCATGAGGCTATTTGCTTATGTGATATAAACTGCTTGAATGCCTATGGGTGAAGGTTGGATTACTTGAATTGGAACAATTCATCAAATCTGCATTTTAGCCTACTTGCGAGTAGCAAACTTCAAACTGTTTTCAAACAAACGAATATGCAATTCTTTGTTCCAAATTAGGCGATCTAGTCTATACTTGTGTGTTGTGCGCATCACTCAGTAATACTAGCTAATAACCGGAATAAGAACACATGTGCTTTCAAAAACAAAATATCATGTTTAGTAGTGGGCGAACGAGGGTGCTCATAGATGACCTTCCCCAATCGTACCCAAGTTCCTGAGCCGAGGCAACTTTGGTGATGACAAACACGTGGCCTTAGGCACGAGTCAGGGTTTTCTAAATTCCCCCCAAAATAAAATATTTAGGTGGCGACTCTATATCTGACAAAGCAGTCCATGTTTGGCACTTCTTTACAAAAATCAATTTTTCAAAACGATATGCCGGATTTAAACTCTTTGGTGATTTATCGGTCTTGCATTGCACTTTGCGAGATCAGATTCAGAACCGTGACATTTGAGTCCGAACTGTAGCATGAAGCCCCCGAGGGCGCGTCTATAGGGTTTTAAGGTCTAAAAATCATTTTGATCGAAATAGTTTTTGGTCCAAAATGGGCTGTAAGGTTGGGATTCAGAGCTCCTCTTGCCGAAGAAATCGAACATTTACACAAGATAGCCTGCACCATCAAGTAAGCAATCAATGGCGCCCAAGTCTTAAGGGCTGTCAAAAATGGGGTGTCTACACATGGCATTGATTTTCATGACACCTTCAGTCATGTGGCCAAGCAGCCCACAATAAGGATCTTGTTATGCTTGGCTTTACATCATCATTGGTCCCTCAAACAATTGGACATCGATAATGCATTTCTTCATGGACATCTTGAGGAGAAAGTCTATATGGAACAGCCACCTGGGTTGTTGATCCTTCTAAGAGTACAATGGTGTGTAAACTCTATAAAGCCTTTTATGGCTTAAAGCAAGGCCCAAGGGCATGATTTTCTACTTTCTCTGGTTTCCTTCTATCTCAGGGCTTTCTTCAAAGCAAGTGTGATTCCTTTTTATTTGTCCATAAGACAACCTCTCCATCACCAATCTACTCATCTATGTTGATGACATACTTCTCACTGGTACTAATTAAACATTTATTCAAACCCTTTTAACTCACACGCACAAGGCATTTCCATGAAGGAATTGGGGAATATATCCTATTTTCTAGGCATTTCAGTTTAATCTTCCCCTCATGGTTACTTTCTTTCTCAAACCAAATATGCTATTGACATTCTTGAGAAAGTAGGTATGAAGGACTGTAAATCCTGTGTTACTCGTGCGTCTCTAAAGCCTCCTCTTCTTCCAAATGCTTCTTTGTCTTTCTCGTAACCTTTTCTCTATAGAAGTATTGTAGAAGGCCTTCAATATCTTACCATAATCAAGCATGCCAGTTCATGCACTCCCCTACCATTGGTCATTTTTCCACTATCAAACGAATTCTCAAATATGTTAAGGGACTTTGACTCATGGTTTGCACTTTCAGCCTAGTGATTTCAATCTACAAGCTTATAGTGATTCTAATTAGGCTGGAGATCACTCAAACAGAATATCTACTTACGAGTATTGTGTTTACTTAGGTACCTATCTCATCTCATGGTCTTCCAATAAATAATCCACAGTCTCAAGAAGCTCTACTAAAGAGAGTATCGATCTTTAACTAATTTGGCTGCGGAATTATCATGGTTGCAGATGTTGCTTGAAGATTTTGCTATTGATCTACAAGCTTCTCTTCCAGTGCTATGTTGTGATAATCAATCTTCTATCTCCTTGGCTGCTAATCTTGTTTCCATAGCCACGCTAAACACATCAAAGTGGACTATCATTTTGTTCGTGAGAAGGTTGCAGCTCACAAGTTGTCAATCAAGTATGTTCCTACCTCAAATTAGCTTGCTAATGTATTCACTAAAGCTTTATCCTCCACTTGATTTGGATTTTTGACATCCAAGCCAAGGGTTGCTTCTTCATCCCTTATCTTGAGGGGGAACAATAAGGATAATTCATCAGCTACAGATAAGGTAGTTGTATCATAGATAAATATATGCGATTGTAGAAGAGTATTGCATATAACAAGATTTAGTTAGTTAGTTACACTATTAGGATTAGTTAAACAGTTAGACTTTGTATTGAATAAATGTGTATATATATACACTTGTAGAGTGATGTAATCCATTCAATGAAATAGATTCAGTTTGTCTTTATCAGAAACATCAGCAAAATTTGAACCAAAGACATCCAATTTTACACAGTACATCCACCCCAAGTATCTACATGATTGCAAGGATCAAAACTCTCTCTCTAAAAAACCTCCATCCCGGGCTTTATCGCTGGCCAGCCGGCCGCCGCTTTTAGCTATGGCGGTTAGTTGGCCTAGCATTTTTTTTTTCTTGTGTACATGTTTTTTCCCCTAATAATCTTGAGCCCCCATTAGTTTTCCACTATTTCCTCTTCAAATCTAATCTCTAGATTTGCTTAGGATGCTGTTTTGGTTATCTCGTTTTTGTGTAGGATGCTTGTTTTCACAAGCGTTCTTCGGGGTTTTTAGCTGGGTATTCCTTGGGTGGTTTTAGATTTATCATTTCCGGCAGTCTGAAAGCTTGTTGGGTCTACACTCTGTGGTTTTGGTGCTCATGGAAGCTTTAATGGGTGGTATTGGTGGGTTTTTCTTCTCAAATGGAGAGGTTCGGTGGAAGTGGTGCTTCGGCCATGGGTTTTGGTTTAGGGTGGGTGTGTTGATCATGGGTGGGTTGGTTTAGGAACTTCATTCGAGCACTTCTTTGCGAGCGGGAGTTTGAGGGGTGGAGGATCCAGAGTTGTTTAGGATCTTCATTCGGGCGCTCCTGTGCAAGTAGGAGTTTGAGGGTGAATTCTATTCAATTCTATAGTGGTCGGTGTTCGTGTTCAATTAAGAGGAGATTGGCGCCGGGTCAACAAAGAGAGGACTACTCAGCGTTGTTGGTGAGGATCAACCAAGGGAGTTGTTTGGGCGAGGAAAACCGTGGGGGAAGTTTAAGATGGAAAATTGGGTTTTGTAAGTTACAAGCATGGTGACAGCACCAGCAGCCCTAGGCCTAGAGGCAAAGCCAATTGCTGTTGAAGAAGAACCAAAGGAGGAGGCTGCAATAGCAATAGAAGAGGCACCAGCAACAGTCCCGGAGGAGGTTGAAGTCGGCATTGAAATTGTTGCAAACACGGCTGGTTCTCGGCAGCAATGAAGCCTGAGTGTCTGACGATGGTGTGGGCCGTTCAGGACATGCGTGGGGTTTCGAGACAAGCGTGATTTTTGAGACAGACGTGGGGTTTATCAGTGTAACAGTGTTTTAGGTGTGGGGCTCAAGAGTTTGGTTTGTTGTTTTAATTGTCTTTTAAAATATAAAATCATGAGACTAAGGGGTTAGTTGTAAGGACGTAAGTAGCAGTAGTAGAAGAGTGATATTTACTCTTTGAATCTCTCTCAATATGTTTTTTTCCTTATACCTTTAAATTTCATGTTTTTAATGAAATTTTTTCTTTGTCGATCAAAAAAAAGACATCCAATTTTACTGCTCGCACCAGAGTTTGACCATTGGGTAACTGTGCGGGCTACATAGTGTTTATTTCTTTATTCATTATAAGTAATGCTAGGGATCATGAAAAAAATGTCATGAAGATGATCATGAAAGATTCTCCACCTTTGGATTACACATACAATAAAACACCACATATTAATCAAAGGATGAAAAATCTTCATGATATTTTTTTCATGATCTCTAATATTACTCTTATTGATTTTACGAAAAACAATATTTTCATACACTTGCAAAGAATTATGGTGCAAACATGTTATCCAAAACTTAGTTAGAAGGAAGCAACTATGGGGCTCCTAACTTGATATACCCCATCATTCCATACCAAGGAACCCGAGAGCACATTTTTGTTTATTGTGTCGCCGATCGTTACGATGAATGATTGTTTCTGCCCTACAGCTTTGAATGTAAGTACACTCTGTTCAACTTTGACCTCAATTCCCGGTGGAGCAAACACAGTTGCCTTATAAGTGGACACAAGTGAGCCAACGTTGGTGACAGTCCTGTGGAACACACGGATGATGGGTTTACAGCTCTGGGAAGACAATGCAAAAGAAGGAATATTCAGATCCCATACGACTCCACTATTGGCTTCAGTGCAAGTACTATTGTTATCTCCGGTAACAAGACATAGTGACTTGTTGCTATATCCTTGTTCGCATAAAAATCTCACATAATCAATCTCTCCGGCATTGTATACTAAACTAGGATTTGTAGCATTTATAGGGTCTATATGGTCTGCCCCATATGCGAACTCGGCATCAATGTTGATCTCTGCACTCATCAAAGAAACTACAGCAAACAAACAAAAAGTGAGTTGCAAGTAATGTTTATTTTGGAGATCAATAAGTATAAGAACATAATTTATTTATTTTTTCAAAAAAGTGTATTGCCATTATTTACCAAGATGAATGCACTATTGTACCAATACATTCTATGTAATTTTTTGTATTCATGCCATTCTTATTTTTAAGGATGAAAGAAAAATTCTCTCTCTCTCTCTCTCACACACACACACACACACACACACATACACATGCACACACGTGCTCACGCACACACACACAAGATTCTAAATTTGCTCAACGAAAGTTTTTGATCAAAAGGAAAGAATTATCATCTTTAAGAATAATTTTATTACAACATATTTGATTGGAAGATTTAGAAAGAGAAAGGGAAAAGGAAAAGGTAGGTGAAATATAGATAAAATATACTTACATTTCACCTAGTTTTATACACTTCTTCCCTTTTCCTTTCCAAATTTCTTCCTAAATTCTCTAACTAAACACAAGCTTAGTGATCTTGAGCAATGACTCTTTCTTTCAAGTTGCTTATTAAGATACCCCGGGATCACAAGATAAATATTTGGACAAATTACACTGGTAGTCCCTACATTTTACCTGTCATGACCTGAACCCGCCCCTAAAAATTTGGATCATAACCGACTAGTAATCGCTTGATTACCTTCGGCCTCAGACAAACATACAAAGTAATTATAATAATGGGACCATAAACGGAAGCATAGGACAATTGAATAAGTCCATTAGGCTATGCCAATATGAGCAAAATCATATAAACTTACATCATAACACATTCAAGTAA
Organism: Camellia granthamiana; assembly: GCA_036172215.1. Lineage (NCBI taxonomy): Eukaryota > Viridiplantae > Streptophyta > Magnoliopsida > Ericales > Theaceae > Camellia > Camellia granthamiana. The sequence continues at coordinate 154,833,649 of CM069903.1, forward strand.
TTACATGCCCATAAAAAAATGAGAGCACCATAAGAAAATTATGCATATCGTTTACAAGCCCAAGACCATAATACCAAAAACAAAATAAAGTTAAAGTATGATGTGAGTCAAAGGCAAAACTCCATCTTGGAGACATGACTCGACAGGTCACAAAAATAGCTTCTGAAGCTGACTCTAAAGATGGGCTACATGCTGCGGCTCACCTATATGTGCACATATAATATTGGGTGAGCAAAACTCAATGAGTAATAATATTGTAATGCAGTGTAAATAAATGAACATAAGGTTCCCACAATTTCATAATCATAATACGAAACGACCTTGGGCCGGTCATATAAGTAGAATGGCCTTAGGCCCATTACATAAACAAAACGGCCTTGGGCCCGTCGTATCAAAACGGCCTCAGGCCCACAAGGTACAGAACAGCCTCAGGCCCACATATTAACAGCTGTTCAGAACGACCTCTGGTCATATATTATCATATTATTAACAGACCTTGGGGCCACATATAATACAAAACGGCCTCGAGCCCATATATGATACAGAACGGCTTCAGGCCCAATTATATTATAGCATAAACAAAACGACCTTAAGTCCACATTGCACGTGTCATATAACTTTTACAAATTTCATTCATTCCAGTCAAAACACAATGTTGGCACAATTTACCATTCATGGCTCAAAGCAATCAAATGATATCATATTTTTACAATACTATTACTCACAGTGCGTTTGATCTTGTGGTGTTTCCTCCGGCACACGACCTACACAAACATTTCACACACACACACATTTGGTAAATCATTTGTTTCAATCCGTACACTTTTCTTTCATAGTTCACAACTTTTTAAAATGGATTTCTAACCATCATTTCACTCCCCAAAAGGTATAAACAAGGTTGGGAATACGTTCAGAAGGTCGGGGAAACAACACAAGAAAATAGGATTTTTGCCCCTGCCTAGCCGCACGTGCGGCCTGACCAACCACTCAAGCGGTCCTGCTCCGCTCGTGCGAAAATGTGAGCCGCTCGAGTGTGCAGAACTGAAATCACAAAATTTGCTTGAGTTTCACTCGTGCGAAGCCCGTGGTCGCACAAGCGGTCTGGGCATAAATGACCAATCCGAAAATGGCACAAAATGTAAACTTTCCCAAAACCTTTCCAAGCTCAAATCAAAGCAAAACTCACTCAAAATATGATAAAATAAGCATGATTTGAGGGTAATTACATATCAAACACATCATCTTGCTTCAAGAACAAAATCAAGGTTTTATCTTTTTCATAACTTCATGAATTTCATGATCAAACTCAAATACATAAAAACATAAATGATCCTACAAAGATCTTGTTGTATGCAGAATCTAGAACTCATTTCATGTATCAATCACAAGAATGAACTCAAATCAAACAAAAATGAAAAGATTTCTTGATTTTATTTTAAACCCTTATACAACTCAAAACTCTAACTCAAAATTTCCAATTTCTTCTTGATTTCATGCCAAAGATGAGCTAGAGACAAAAATTGTAAGTAAATTATCATACCTTAACTCAAATCTAAGATTTGCCCCTTGATTCTCTTCCAAATCCCTAGCTCATCCTCTTCCTCTCTCTCTCTAACTCACTCTAGCAAAGCTCTCAACCACAAATGAAGAATACAAGGGCTAAACACATATATGACTTAACTCATAAAACATGATTTAATCATTACGAATCGTAATTTTTCAAAATTTCACCGTAGGCTCTAAAAATCATGCTAATCATAGATATGAAGTTAGTTTTGATTTATCGCGCCTCTAAGGCTTTCAATTTTCAATTCAAAGTTGTAATTGCAACAGATATTCCTACATTCAACCGATATTATTCCAAATTCACATACTTGAACTTGTAAATCCTATCAAACATATAATCACATGCATAATTAAGCATAATATAGGTTGGGTTATCACATTACCCTTTGTGTCATTTTGGTCCCTCCATTTTCAATTCACTTAATTTTGATCCGTAATTTTAAATTTGGTCTAATTGATAATGCTATTAGTGTTTCTGACGAAAAATAATCATTGAATTGGTTAAGTTTTAACTCACTGAGTTTAGTAAATTTATAATTTTATTCTAAAAAAATGACACATGCCACTTATATATATATTTTTAATAAAAAATGATAGTCTCATGTATGGGTGTAAATTTAAATTTATTATAGGGATAAAAGAAAGTTTTAGTCTCTAAAGTATGCATTGTTTTTCATTTTAGTTCCTCAAGTTTCAATTTTGTCAATTTGATCTTCAAAGTTGTCAATTTGGTCTTAGGTCTAACGTCTGTTTATATTGATAATAGTAATATGGATAAAAGACAATCCCTAAAAGATGTGTTTCTTGTCATTTTAGTCCCTTAAGTTTTAAATTTTGTCATTTTGGTCCTCAAAGTTATCGATTTGAGTGAATTTGTTCTCAACCCAAGTTGACCACTTTGATGACCAAAATGATAAAATTTAAAACTTGAGGGACTAAAATGACGAGAAACGTATACTTTAGGGATCAAAACTATCTTACACAAGGATAAACTACTTTTTCCGTTATCAATATAAACGGACATTAGAGATAGGACTAAATTGACTCAAATTGACAATTTTTTTTTTATCAACAAAAAGAACATTATTAATGAAAATCAAATATACAAACATAAATAAAATTGGAAAGATACAGAGAAGATTAGCATGGTCTGCTCAAATTGACAACTTTAACAATCAAAATGACAAAATTAAAACTTCAAGAACCAAAATGATAAAGAACTTATACCTTAAAGACTACAACTATCTTTTATCCTTATTACAATGTGAGTATACTATGAATAATGTGAGTCATTTTCAAGCCCTATAGCATTGTTGTATATATTTACCACCGTATGGCTCTCATGAACTGCTTCCCCATGACAATTATGACCTGTGACAATAGACGGAATGTAATTAGGACCCGTAGGTTGGGAGTTAGAGCCGAATACGCCTTAAACTTACTTGAAAAACGGCGTTTCGGAGGCGAAAATTCAAAACAGCCCCCAAACCACCGTGTGGCTCTCACGAACTACTTCTCCATAACAATTACGACTTGTGGCAACTGACAGAATGTAATTAGGACCTGTAGGCTTAGAGTTTGAGCCGAAAACGCCTTACACTTGGTCGAAAAACTCGCAACACTTAGTTTAAAGAGTGACAACTTTATGAAAATAGCATCTACATATTCTAATAATTGCCTTTATATATTTATAGGATGAAGAAATTATATATTAGAATGTTTGTGCAGTTGGTTGGAATAAATATTGCATGACACATATAGATATATACTTTTTTTTATTTCCAAGAAGACATTTCTCGATTGTTCTACCTTAAATCACTACAACAAAATGCACTTTCGGCGACCAAAATTGGCGACTAAAAAAAATTTCGTCGCCAAAAGTTGTGGAATTGGCAACTAAAATTTTTTTTAGTCGACAAAAGTAAAATATTTAGCTACTAATTTTTTTTAGCCGGGGTATATTAGTTATTGGCGACTAAAAAAAATTTAGTCACTAAAAATGCTAGACCTAGCGACAAAAAAGAATTTTAGTCGCCCTATACTGAGTTTTGGCTACTAAAACCATTTAGTCGCCGAATAGAAAATAAAAAATAAAAAAAATTTTACCTTTGGCGACCAAAATTTTGGTGGCCAAAAGTTTATTTTCAACGACAAAAAAGAATTTTAGTCATTGTAGATTGAGTTTTGGCTACTAAAACCATTTAGTCGCCAAATGGAAAATAAGAAATTATTTTTTTCTTTTGGCGACCAAAATTTTAGTCACCAAAAGTTTATTGTCAGCAACAAAAAAGAATGTTAGTCGCCAAAGAGTTGAAATTTTTGGAGGGAGACATTTCAAATAATTTATAAAATACTTTCAGCGACTAAAAAATTTTGGTCGCCAATAACCATCTTTATAATTAATATCTCACGCTCTCACTCTTCTCTCCCAACCCTAAACAAAACTAGCGCCTCTCTCTCTGTGTCTCCTCAGCGTCCCTCTCCCTCTCTTCAAATTCTTTTTTTTTTTTTTGAACTATCACTCTCTTCAAATTCTTCTCCCTTATCTTCTTTTCATTCAACTTGTCTCTCTCTTTCTCTCTATAAACCTACATTCTTGCAGCATCGGATTTGGCCTCCCTCTCTCCATCAATGAACTCGTCAACGGCAGTGGAAGGCTTCCGACGTCGACTTTCTAATGTCCCTTCTCTACATCGACTGAGTAGCTTTGTTTACCCAAACACATTAGCAGCCCTAGATCCCCAAATCTCCTCCATTGACAACCAAGAAAAAGGTAAGTTTTTTTTTTAATCTTTTTTTTAAAATAAATTCTCTCCACTTAACTTGCATTTGATCCCCATGGTGAAAAGCTGTGTGATATGAATAATAGACTTGCTAAAATGTATTGATTTTGTTGAATAATGGACTTGTTGAAATACATTAGCAGCCTCTGTGATGTTCATACATAATGAACATTTTGCATTGCAAGTGTATGATGAAATGCGCCAATGATTTATTTTTTTTTATTTTTTAAAACAATGAGATACATGCGAATGGGAGCAAATGGCCAAAACACGTGAAAATTAAGTGATTTACAAAACAAAGCATGTGTAATATGTTTAATTAAATTTAAATCGCATAAGCCAACCATTACCTGTGGAATATATGTTTGCTACCTGTTGAGCCAATTCTTATATTAGATTATTATTGGAATATCCCAACAAAGGTGTAACTCATCTGAAAGTTCTAAGGGCTATAATAATTGTGAAGTCCGCTCACTCATTTTGAGAAGTGGAGCATTGCTTTGAATTTTGGTACAATAACATAAAGGTCATAAACCACACAACTTTGCCCTTTAAAATATAAAGATCATATTCCCAGTGGTAAGCCTCTCAACATCTAGTTATTATTAGTCCTCATTAATTTCTATTGTTTTACATTCAACATGGACACTAGGAAGACCAAGTATTGCCTTCTTCATTTATGTACATCACTGATCAAAAAATTTCACCTTACATGTCCTAACTCCAAAGGTATTGACCAAAAATTCATTGCAGGGGAGAAAGAGATTGTGTAGGGGAGCTAATATGGATTTTTGTTGATTCTTTAATGCCTTGGTAAATTTTATATGTTAAATGTTCATACCATATGCATGTTTAATTTTTTATGTCATTTTTGCAGCTCTTGGCCACTCTTAGTTCTCTTTGTTTAATGTATATAATTTATGTTCTAATTACTTGCATTTTGTCAAATCTTAATTCCTAGAAACTACATAAAGATTATGAATTTTTTTGTTTGATCTGTTCTTGGCAATTATTGAGGAGTGTGTCAAGATGGAATAAACATGCAAGTTCATACCAATGTTGAATGTACAGTAGTTGGATTCATTGGTTTTAAATGAGTGTCAATCTAAAATTGATCTATTACCTAGGCTTTTACTAATTTGCATTGTAGTTCACCAATTTGATTTTTGGTTTGTGGACCGAACCACTAAGGTCAAGTCCTGAGTCATCTATAGTGTTACAGAATCACACAAATGGATATTGATATTGATATTATATATATATATTTACAAGTGTCACTCCAGGTTTAATAAGCACATGCAAGATCATATGTTTGATGTTAGTCTATTGACTAGAAGTGTATAACCATACAGACAAGTCTATTGTGAAGAACTTCTTATCAAACAAAAGTAGAAAGTGAAATAAAAGAGAATCAGTGTTTTGGAGGTGTGGGGTTCCAAGATTCAGGGAGCAGTAGGCTAAAAGAGAACTAATATTTTGTAACGCCCTCAAAATAAATGCGTAAACTAATCATTCATAATATCCATAGACATAGGAGAATAAAATATATTCATTCATCAGAGTGTTATTTACAAAAGATGATTACATGTTATCAACAAAATAGTTGCCCTACAGGCTTACAACTTTTCAAGTCAAACACTTGGTTACAACAAAAGGAGAGTCCTAACTCTTTTGCATATAAAGCCCTTGGCTTGAATTACATGTAATACAAAAAGGTAACAACAAAAATAAGCCTTTAGCCTCTAAACCTCCCAAGCTATGTCCTTGGAGGCGGCATGTCACCTGTACCTGAAAATGGTGTCCCAAATATAGTGAGCCAAAGCCCAGTAGAGATACACTAAACCAAATATGAGAAATAACTAAAACATTAGCATCTGATAAATGTTCAACACAGGTACATTGCTTTACACCATGTCTATAATCCATCAACATTGATATTCATCTTTCAACCCGGTTTCATTTCTATTTCCATTTCACTTTATTAACTTGGCTCATTTATCCAAGTAATTCAAATGAGACTACAACTCATAAAGACAATACTTCAATTCATCGACTATTCAAAATGAGACTACAACTTATAAAAATAACAACACTTCAATTATCAACAATTCAAAATGAGACTACAACTCATAAAAATAACAACACTTCAATAATCAACAATTCAAAATGAGACTACAACTCATATTATCCATACTTCAATCATCAACATTATTCAAACGCATATAAGATTTCGGGACTTTCACCCTGGACACTCCGGCCAACTTAATTATCAATGGAGTCCATCCCCTATCTCCTCCCACACAATGGAGTACATCCCCTTTCTCCTCCCAAGCAAATATACATATGCAATGTATTTAAACACTTCATCATATACAATGATCAATTAATGCACATATTCAATGTGTTATTCCAACTGTCATATTCAATGACATAATTCAATTGATTGGTTTCAATTTTCCGAATCATCATGCAGTGTCTACAACAATCAAGACTATCCTCCACCGATAGCCCAAAGCAGTTATCTCTAAACAGATAAATAAATCTATCAACAGATAATTTATTACATTTTCCATAGGTGAGTGATTCATCAATCCAACTACACCAACTAGTCCCAATTCCATCCAATTTCATGATTTTCAAATCAATTGCATATTCCTCACAATTACCAAATTAATTGTACAAATTAATTATTTAAATTCAATTAGGCATTTTCCGATTTTTCCCAAACATTGATCCTAAGACCAAACTTCACCAATTAAATCCACAAATCCCCATTTTCAAGACCTCATATGCACATGGAGCTTAAAAGCACAAAACCCCTTTTTTAAATATTACAAATCTCAAACCCTAACCAAATTACCAAATCTCACCATTTATACAAAATGACAAATATTTATGTTAAAACTCATAAGAAGGAGTAGATTATCCCTACCTCAAAGTTAGGAGCTCAAAGGAGGAGAAGGATGAAACTCAAGATGCTCCAAATCTCAACTTTTTCGGATCAAAACGAAGCCCACACAAAGCTCTACCTTTATACAAAGGGACTAGGATAGAGAACCCCTAAAACAAGGTGTATTTGTAGAGAGAAGAAGTGTGTAGAGAGAGAGTGTGTCGCATCTAGAGTTTGCAGTGAAAAGGAGATGAAAAAGTGATGAAAAGAACCGCTGTTGCGATCTAATAAATGTGAGGCTCGCTCGAGCGAAGAAGTAGTCGCTCGAGCGACCAGACACAACAAATACCTCACTTGAACGCAAGAAGCCTCGCTCGAGCGCACAATTCAAAGCTTCAGGTCTGCAACTCAGACGCACGCTCGAGCGCAAGAGTTCTCGCTCGAGCGAAGGAACACAAAACATAGAGCGAGCGAGCTCGAGCGAAAGAAAGCTCGCTCGAGCGAAGAATACCAACCTTCAGGTTTTTCAAAGACGCAGACGCACGCTCGAGCGCAAGAGTGCTCGCTCGAGCCAAGAGACACATCAAAGAAAGCTCACTCGAGCGCAAGAACCTTCGCTCGAACGAAGAAGCAAAACCCAAGGCTCGCTTGAGCGCAAAAAGCCTCGCTCGAGCGAAGATGCCAAATTCTGGACAACAACCATTTGTTCCAACTCACAACCAACCTGTACCAAACTGACCCAACATGTCCAAAAACTCAAATACAAAGGGTTTAAAGGACGAAAACAAGATATAGACAACAACAACTATGACGGAACCCAAGTCCGGAACAAAATAAATGACGGGGAAAATCGGGATTGCTATATATTCTTCTTTCAACTTCATAAAATTTTTCACGAAATGTCATTAGCACACATAGTTTGGGAGTTAGAGCCGGAAATGACTTAAACTTATTCGAAAAAGCGAGAGTTTGACATCCAATAAATGTTCAACATTTTCATTGTAAATGATGCCATTGTTTCATCATACACGGTGGTCATTTAGATGGTAAACGTATTAAGAAAGCATGATATGGTTATGGAGACAACCCCATAGATTACTCAATCATTTTACTTTGATTAGGAAAATGAAAATGAAGAAGAGTTAAAATAAATTTACCACCAAAACATTCTGCTCATAAAAATTTATTTTATGGAGAGGTATGCTCCTAAAAATTGTATTATTTGTAAATTGAAATCAAGTTTGAAATAAATCTTTCATGATACATACATATGATTGTATTTCGAAAAAATGTTTTTATAGATTGTTCTACCTTAAATGCATGTTATTACAACATTTTTCCTATGTCTGAATGAATTGATATTTTGTAATGGATGCAATTGTTTTTTTATTTTTTGTAGATGGCTCTTGGCGTGGACTTGTGGTCTACATTTTTGTTTATAGAGGAGCCTTGACACTTTGGTATAATCCTGCTAACTACGTCTTCCTCTGCTTTTGTGAATGTATTTTTTTGTATACGGAGAACTTTGATTTTTGTATGATTCTATATTTTGTATGGAATTATTATTTTAGTTTGGACAATAGTTGGTTTGTATGGACTTTGACATTTAAAGTTATTCATTTTTTGTATACGGATGCAAATTGTGGAATGATTGATAGTATACGTATTATTTTGTTTATATATGTATTACAGGTTGCATGGAATATAGAAAGGTTGTGGAGAAATTATAATTTTGCGATAAAACATAAGATCATGTTTTTGGCGATTAATAATTAGTAGCTAAAAACAAATTGGAAAAATAGTTTGGCCGACTAAAAGTTTTGTAGCAAAAAAAAATATATATATATATCAAACATTTGGCGACTAAAAGTTTCGTAGCCAAAAGAAAAATCAAACATTTGGTGACCAAAAATTTTGTAGCAAAAAAAAAATCAAACATTTGGCAACTAAAAGTTTTGTAGCAAAAAAAAAATCAAACTTTTGACGACTAAAATATTTCATAGCCAAAAACAAAAGCTGAAGAATAAAAAAACTTTTGCCGACTAAAAATTTAGTAGCAAAAAACATAACACTTTTGCCGACTAAAATATTAGTAGTCAAAACACAAACTATTTGCCGACTAAAATTTTAGTAGCCAAAAACATAACACTTTAGGCAACTAAACCTTTAGTAGCCAAAAACATAACACTTTTGCCGACTAAAATATTAGTAGCCAAAACACAAACGATTTGCCGACTAAAATTTTAGTAGCCAAAAATATAACACTTTAGGCGAAAATGTACTAATTTAATTTAATGTCCAACCTTTTGGCGACTAAAAATTTAGTCGGAGATTGAAAACATTTGGCGACTGAAAAAATTTTAGTTGCTAATGACCTTTACCGACAATTCTTCGACTACTACTTCTGCGACCAAATAATTTAGTCTCTGAAACCCTTCGGCGACTAAAAATTAACTTTTAGCGACTAAAAATTTAGTCACCAAAAGTGAAAATTCTTGTAATGTTAATAGATGCAATAGACCATAAGCAACTGCCCCAGTAGCATGCGGGCAAGACATCGACCTTCCGGAGATGATATTGTATGAAATCACTCTTGTATCTCCTTCCAACCCCGTTGCAGTTGTACCTTCTAACCATGCAACAAGAATACCTACTCTAGGTGCAGTTAAATCAGGCTACAATCAAAATAAAATATTGCAAACATAATGAAAGATGAAGAAAATGATATGTTGGTGATCATAATAATACCAAAAAAGGTGTCATTATTCATTAGTTTCCTTGAGGATTGTTGGTGGGAGTGGGGTGCAAACCACTATTGGTGATTCACAATGAGAGATTTAAAAAGGAACCAAACTGAAATTAAATTGACTCACAACAATTCTGAAACAAATACAAAGCATGAACACACTCTTCTCTCTTTTATTTTCTTTCTCCCACACTCTCTAAATTCTCAAAACATATAACTATATATAGATAAAACTAACAATGTGAATACAACAAATGCAACTACGGCTGAGGCGTGAATCGCAGCTATTGTTGACAAACTTGTTCTGCAGCCTCCATTTTCTGACAAACTTAATTGTAGACTTCACATGCCTACTCTTAGGCCGGTGGAAAAAACAATATATAGGTGAAACAAGATTACTTCACAACATCCCCCCTTAATCTTGATTCTCCATGCTGCTTCATTCCAAGCATTATCTTCATTCTGTTGAACAGATCATTTTTCAATGGCTTTGTGAAAATATCTGCAAGCTGATCTTGAGATTTGCAAGGCAATAATTCCACCTCTTTATTTTTCACATGCTCTCGGATGAAATGATAGCGGGTGTCGATATGCTTACTTCTTTCATGATAAACTGGGTTTTTCGCCAATGCAATTGTTGAGCGATTATCAACAAAAATCTCAGTGGGTTTTTCTTGTGGAAATCCCAAATGCTTCAGCATGTTCCGTAACCATATTGCATGACACACAGCTGAGTTAGCTGCAACATATTCAGCTTCGCAAGTCGATAATGTCACAATGGCTTGCTTCTTGGATGACCATGTGAAGGCTGTATCTCCCATAAAGAAAGTAAACCCCGTAGTACTTTTCCGTTCATCCAAGTCACGTCCCCAGTCGCTATCTGAGTAGCCAACAAGACTAAAATTATCAGTTGGTTTATTGAATAAACCATCATCGACCGTACCTTTGATGTTGCGAAGTATCCTCTTTGCTGCATAAAGGTGTGACTGATCCGGTGTTTCCATATATCTGCTGATCAGTCCTACTCCATAGAGTATGTCTGGCCTGGTACAAGTAAGATAGCGAAGACTTCCAACTAGGCTCTTGAAATAAGTTGGATCCACATTACCTGTCTTCGTACCTTTTCTGAGCTCCACTCCACTGTCTACAGGAGTGTTCACTGGATTGCAATTTTCCATTCCATATCTCTTGAGAATTTCCTTTGCATAACCACTTTGGAAAATAAAAATTCCATCTTTTCTTTGTGCCACTTCAATGCCGAGAAAATGAGCCATCAATCCAATATCTGTCATTTCAAATTCTTGAACCATGCTTCTTTTAAAGTCTTTGAACATGGCTGGATTGTTTCCAGTGAAGATTAGATCATCAACATAAAGACAAGCAAGCAACATGCTTCCATCAACTTCCTTCTTCAAACATAGTGCGTGCTCATATGGACATTTTTCAAAACCATTGTCATGAAAATACTGATCAATTCTAGTATTCCATGCACGCGGAGCTTGCTTCAATCCATAAAGTGCTTTCTTCAATTTGTACACTTTGTCTTCATGCCTATTCTGAACATACCCCGAAGGTTGTTCAATATAGATTTCTTCTTCGAGGAAACCATTAAGAAATGAAAATTTCACATCAAGTTGATAAATCTGCCACTTGTGCTGGGCAACCAAAGAAATCATTAGCCTGATAGTCTCCAACCGGGCAACTGGAGCAAACACCTCTCCATAGTCAATTCCAGCTCTCTGCTTGTAACCTTTTGCTACTAACCTTGCCTTGTAGCGTTGCACTTCGCCTTGTGCATTCCTTTTGTCTTGTATACCCATTTCACTCCAATGGGTTTGTGCCCCTCTGGTAAACTGGTAAGCTTCCATGTGTCATTTTTCTCAATGGCATGAATTTCTTCATCCATTACTTTCTTCCATTTATCTTCTTGGATGGCTTCTGAGAAGGTAAGTGGATCACTATCTGCGAGTAGGCAGAACAAATTCAGATCTGCTTCTTCTGTAGCTTCATATATTTCCTGTAAATTTCTCATTGGTCTTGGTTGTTTGAAAAAACTATCATCTGATGATGCTGATGATGATGATGATGCAGCACTTCTGTGAGAAGCTGGCGATCTAGGTGCAGGAATTCTATGTGGAGGAGTTTGTGGCTCATCTTGAACTTCTCTTATGATTTCAACAGGAGCTTTTGATGTTTCATCTTCAAGAATGAGTTCTGCATCTTTGACAACTTCATCTTGATTCCAGTTCCAAGCTTCTTCTTCTTCAAATATCACATCTCGACTCGTGATCACCTTTTTGGTAATGGGATTATACAACTTGTATCCCATTGTTCTATCTCCATATCCGACAAGAATACATTTTTCTCCCTTATCATTGAGCTTGGTTCTTCTTGCTTCTGGAATCTTGGTGTACGCAACACACCCAAATATTCTGAGATGGTTGACACTTGGCTTATGTGAACTCCAAGCTTCTTCTGGAGTCATAGAATGAAGACTCCTGGTTGGGCATCTATTTAGTAGATACACAGCACATGATACGGCTTCAGCCCAAAATTGCTTGGGCAGTCCCTTTCCTTTCAACATGCTCCTTGCCATATCTAAGATTGTGCGATTCTTCCTTTCAGCAACACCATTCAGCTGTGGCGTATAGGATGGTGTTGTTTGATGCTTGATTCCCTGCTCTTTGCAATACTTCTCAAAAGCATCTGATGTATATTCTCCACCTTGATCTGATCGCAATGTCTTGATGTAGTAGCTGCTTTGCTTTTCTACAAAAGCTTTGAATTCTTTGAAGATGCTGAACACCTCCGACTTTCTTTTAAGAAAGTACACCCATGTCTTCCGGTTATAATCGTCAATGAAGGTGAGAAAGTATCTATTCTGTCCATTTGACATCGGCTTCAATGGACCACACACATCAGTGTGCACTAGCTCCAGTGGCTTTGTCACTCTCCACTTCACTTCTTTGGCAAAGCTAGTTCTGTGATGCTTCCCAAGAATGCAGCTTTCACAAACTTCATTAGTATGAGCAATATGAGGGAGCCCTTTCACCATATTCTTGCTTGACAACAGCTTCAAGCTTCCAAAGTTGAGATGTCCAAACCTCAAATGCCATAGCCAGTCTTTGTCTTTGATGATGGCATTTAAACACTTCGCAGCATCATGTTGGATATTCAATGCAAACATCCGATTCTTGGACATTCTCACCCAAGCGATCAAATTACCAGGATTGTCTTTGATGGTAAGATAACAATCTTTCATGCTGATGTCGTATCCTTTCTCTAGGAGTTGTCCCATACTCAAAATATTGTTCTTCACGGCAGGAACATAATAAACATTGGAGATGTAATCATGATCTCCATTTTTGAGCTTGATCAGAATATTACCTCTTCCTTTCACTGGAGTCTTTGAAGAATCACCAAATGAGACTTGTGCTTGTACAGTCTCGTCAAGCTCAACGAACAACTCTCTTTTACCACACATGTGATTACTAGCTCCCGAATCTAGATACCAAACATTGTTTTGATTTTCAGTGTCTCCATGGTGGACAAACAGGACTATAGGTCCAACTTTGTTCGTTTCCTCCTCGACAAAATTTGCTTGCTCGCTGGCTTTTGTTGTTGCTCTACTTCGGCATTCATTACTGTAATGCCCGAACTTGTGGCACTGGTAGCATTGAACATTATTTTTGTCAAATCCTGGTCGGTTGTTGTAACCACCTCCTCTACCTCTTGCTCTTCCTCTTGGAGCAAAGTGTGGTTGACTTCTTCCTCCTCTGGCTGGACCTCTTCCGCCTCTTCCTCAAAAACCAGAACTTCGGTTATTGTAACCACGACCTCTTCATCGGCTTCTTTGTGATGTCCCCCCTTGCTCGTTTCTGTCATCTCTGAAAGACAGCTTTGATTGAAGAGCTTGCTCTAGAGAACTTGAGGAAGTCTTCTTGTTGATCCTTTGTTCATGAATCTCAAGTGTGCCCATCAACTCATCGGTGGTCATGGCACTGAGATCCTTGGACTCTTCTATTGCTACAACCACATGTTCAAACTTGGGACTGAGTGATCTGAGAATCTTCTCTATCACTTGAAGAGATTCCATCTTCTCTCCATATCTTCTCATCTGATTAACAATGGTCAATGTTCTGTTAAAGTACTCAGAAATTGACTCATTCTCATTCATGTGCAACATCTCGAATTCGCCACGTAACACCTGAAGTCGAACTCTAATCATCTTTTCAATTCCACGGTGTGAATTGCGAAGAATACTCCATGCCTCTTTAGAGGTTGTTGCTGCTGAGATCTTCTCAAAACTTGACTCATCAATGCCTTGATAGAGTAGATACAAGGCCTTTTTATCTTTCATCCTTGAATCTTTTAACGCTGTCTTCTGAATATCATTTAAAGTTCATTCATCTGCGAGAGTAGCTGGCTCGTCATATCCTCAATCCACTAACTCCCACAAATCTTGTGAGGCTAGTAGGACTTGCATTTGAATACTCCAATTTTCATAGTTCTCCTTGCTGAGTTTTGGAAACTAGGGCTAAAAGAAATTGTTTGGGTTGGCCATTGGTTGTCTTTAACAATCTGTAAATTTTAAGAATGGAATTTACAAAATCCGACCGTACAGATGTGTCCGGAATACTCCAAATAGTTGGAAAGCACTATTGGATCACCAAAAACGGACTCTGAATGGCTCAGATCAAGCCAAAACAAGTTGAACGGCTCAGATCTGTCGCTACAACTTGGCCGCGGCACACCGAATTTATTTTCCAATGCGCTGATGTCAGCGGCTGAGTCAACGGCTCGGTCAACGGCGGCTCTGTCAGCGGCTTGGAGGCTCGGGTAAGCAGCTCAGCAGCTCGACTTGTCGGCTCGGGTCAACGGCTTGGTCAACGGAGGCTCGGCTTGTGGCTCGGCTCGGATGACGTCAGACTCTAGTGCACGCGTGTGGCGCGTGTTGCGCGTGGGTTCACGCGTCGTCTTCCTCTGGCAGTGCGTGATGGCGCGTGGGCGAGTGGAAGCGCGTGAGAACAGCGTCATAGGCGCGTGGAGCGCGTGCAGACGCTGTAGGGCTCGGTTTTCGACGTTCTTTTTTTCAGTGTGATCGTCTCACTGAGAGCTACACACTGGTATGATCAAAAATGAATTTCAACACCTTTGATTTCTGGGCAATTTTCGCAGAACAGTGTGTTCTTGACAGTTTTGCAGAATTTCTAGAAATTCGAGCTACCTTCAGGCTCTGATACCACTGTTGGTGGGAGTGGGATGCAAACCACTATTGGTGATTCACAATGAGAGATTTAAAAAGGAACCGAACTGAAATTAAATTGACTCACAACAATTCTGAAACAAATACAAAGCATGAACACACTCTTCTCTCTTTTATTTTCTTTCTCCCACACTCTCTAAATTCTCAAAACATATAACTATATATAGATAAAACTAACAATGTGAATACAACAAATGCAACTACGGCTGAGGCGTGAATCGCAGCTATTGTTGACAAACTTGTTCTGCAGCCTCCATTTTCTGACAAACTTAATTGTAGACTTCACATGCCTACTCTTAGGCCGGTGGAAAAAACAATCTATAAGTGAAGCAAGATTACTTCACAACAAGGATGTCCCTTGTAATTGGGTTTGGCCCCCTTGGTGAAAACGAAACAACAAACGGTGCGGATTCATCTTTAACCTCAATACTCTTCACTATCTTTGCCATTGGCTTGCTGTACAATTATTATCAATTAGTGTTTTTAATTTTTTTTAATTATTTTTATGGTTGTTTTCATTTATATCTCTTCAACTATTATCATTTTTTTTTTCTATTTCATCCATAAATTATCAATTTTACTATTCAATCCTTCAAGTTTTTTATTTTTTTTATTTTTTCCAAGTCATATGCTCTAATTAGAAATAGTTTGTCAAAATCAGTAATAGTAGAAACCTAACATAATGTGAAAAATTTTAATCTTATAATTTAGACAACCACATCATACAGCCAAACAACTCTTTTCTTATTCATATTATATTAGAACATCTCTATCAAAATAGTTATTTTTATTTTTTAATTAAAACAGTGATTAAATCACTAAATTTCAACTCCATTGAATTAATAATATCAAGTTAGCTATTTTAGTTTTCGTAGTTTTGGCTCAGTAAATGCAGTTAGTAGTTTCAGCTAGTCAAACATTAAAAATATATTTATTTTTGGTATTTTTTCGTTACTTGTGTTGAGTTTACGAACTTAAGAATGAAATAAATTAAACTAAGTCAGTCAAATTTTGCTTAAATTAGATTTCAATGGTTATCTCCAATTGAATAACATTAGCTGAAATTAGAAACCTTAAGGATTAAATAAATTAAACTAATAATTTAAAGATGGAAAAAACAAAACATTATTTAAGGAATAAAAGTGAAACTAACCCTCGTTTTTACGAGACTAGATTGTCTCCAGCCCATCTCAACATCTAATAAGCCTTCCAGTTGGCAAGTCCATCTCAAAAATCTAAACCATTCATTTGTTGATTCTTTCAAATTTGTCATCCATGCCAAAAATTAAATTGGCCGGATATCAGAAGTTACTTGATGCGTTGACATTTGCCTCAAAAATAATAAATTAATCATTATGTCCGTTCATTATTTTTGAAACAAATGTGATTAAATCAAGTGGCTATCAATATCCGATCGATCTAATATTTAGCATAGATCATCTACTTGAAGAACTCCATAAAATGAACGTTTCAGATCGTTTACATGAACCCACAATGGGCCTATGATAGGCTGAACTATACGATCTAATCATTACTTTTATTTCTAAAAAACTGAAAAATGAATAGGAAAAATGAAAACTAAATGGTACCGTATGCAACCTTAAAAAGGGTCATATATATACTCTACCACAAGAAATGTAATTACAACATTTCGTACCAAATATATGCATAGACGATATATACATATATACCTAGTTGTTTTTATGTAGTGAGAAACTTCGCCGCCATTTTGAGAGCTCAAGTAGGAAGCAGACAAGGGGAATAAGTAGGCAACATCCTGGAATCCATAATCTTGCATTATCGTACCAATTGCACCTGCTTCTACTGTTGATGTCCCGCTATGTATCTCGTCACATTGAACTATTGTACCCTTTACCAATGTTTTATTTATCTAATGACCCTTCGATGCAGTACCTGCATTTCTTTTTTTGTTTTTAAAGTACTTTCAATCATCAAATGTTCATGATATTAAGCATTCTTAAGTTTTATTTTTTAAAAATAAATTACTAATAGATTCTAATAGTTTGATTTAATCTCATCAAGTCTTATTGAAAATAAATCCTAAGAAAATCATCACTAAAAATAATTTTTTATAATATTTTTTATATATATCACTAAAAATTGATAATTAATGATATTTTTTGTCACGGTTTTTATAAATTGTTACTAAAATTTACAATTAGTGACGTTTTTCTGTGACAAATTTTTCAAACTGTCACTGAATGATGAAAATTAATAACTTTTTGTGATGATTTTTTTAAACTATCGTTGAAAATTAACAATTAGTGACATTTTTAATAATATTTAATGAAAAACGCAATTAATTCTCACAGGACCTATTGGATAATAAGTTCACTTATTAAGACTCACATGTAAGTTCTCCATTTTTTTTTAGGATTCATTTTGATTCTTTGAACTCTTTATATTGTTGATCTGAGCCTGTAAATTATCGATACAAAAATTATATTGATCAAATATCAATAGTTATATGATTAAATCATATTTGTTTTAAAAATAATTCAATGATTTATTTTCGAAATCATATTGACCATCTATTTTTTTAAGGTAAAAATGATCTAAGCATGTAACTACAAATATATCCTATCAATCTAACTTTTTATATAAATAATTTAGTTAGCTTGTCATACAATATAAATAATTTGAATCATTGAAGTGGTCCAAAGTGAGCCAGCAACTTCCACAACTGATGTTTGGTGAAAAGTCTGCTGATGGTGAAAAGTCTGCTGCAGGTTTTCTGGGATGCTTCTTGGTTTTTTGCACATTTTAGAATGATGTTTGGTGTTGTGGGACTACTACTGTGGGCCAATTTTTGGAATGATGCAGGTGAAGTTCTGCTTTATGAAGTGATGGGCTGGGATGGGATCTTGTCTGTATGCTGGGTTCCCTTTTGCTGTGCTCTGCCTGCTGCTGTGATTTGTTGTGGTTCTGGTTTCTTTTTTGCTGATCAAAAATCATTCATTGGTGGGGTTTGAAATGAGTATTACCTGGTTCTGTTGGTAGTCTAATGGATTGGTGGGTTGGTGCCATACTGGAAAAACAGAAAAGGGCAAGCTGGAAAACTATTCCTGTGGCTGGGGTATGGTTTATCTGGAAACAGAGGTATGGCTGCATCTTTAACGGCATACAACCAGATCTGGTGGAGCTGTGGGAGGTCATCTAAGTCAGGGTTGCAATGTGGATCAAAACTGCTTGCTCTGAATTAGCTCACTCTGTTTTGGTTCTTCATGAGGTCTAAGTTTGGAGTCCAGCAGCAGCTTTTTGGTGGCAGTATCTGGTGTGTTTTGAGTATTGGCCTTGTCTAGTCTAGCTTGGACCAATTATTGATTTCAACTTTGTAATAATGTTTTCTGGTGGGCTATCTTTCGGTGGTTTGTATTGGCTGGTGTAATTCTATCAAACATAGGAGTGCATGGTGGATTTTGATGTATTGGTGTTGTTTGTATTTTTTTTCTTCTCCTTAGTTGCTTTTGATTGGTCTCTCACCAATCTTGGGTTATATGTTAGCATATGATTGTGTTTCCTTTGCGGTGCCAATCTAGTTGGAATCGTTGAGGTTAGCTATGATGCTCAGTGCACTTCCGTACTTTGTTGATGTAAGTCCTGCATGTATTTTGCTCCTTTCATCAATAAATTTCTTTTTGCTGATAAAAAAAAAAACTGAATGCAACCCTAAGACTATGTTTGAAGTATGAATTTGGATAAAGATTTAGAAAGAAAAAATTATTTAAAAAAGGATTTGGAAAGAAATATATCCAATCACATTTTACTTACCTTTTTTATTTTCCTTTTTAAATTCTTATTCAAATCTATACTACAAACGGAACCTAAGTAATTAAATTTTAATTTACTACAAACGGAACCTAAGTAATTAAATTTTAATTTACCTGGACATGGATCCATTGAAACCTGCTTGAGAATTGGGCACTTTCCCACCATAAACTGAAGGGTACATATTGTTGAAGTTGAAAGTGTTTACGGAGACACCCTACATTTGTAAAAAGAGTAATATTAGGAACCATAAAATTAAGCAAATCTAAAGCACAGGAGTCAACCTAAAGGCTAGAATCTTTATTAGTTAGTTGTGCTTTTCTTTTTTATTTTGCCTATTCATTTTTTGAAAAACATTCATTTTGTTTGGTTTCTATTTTCAGAATTCACATTTCAGAAAATTTTATTTTTTCATTTTCTGCATTTTTTTGTTTTCACTGAATTTTTTTAATATTTTAAGCAACTTTTTTAATTTTTAGACACACCTAACATAAATACACTTAAAAAGTATAATATTTGTGAAAAAAAATCTTTAAAAAATTCACTAAATATCAAAAGAACAAAAAAAATAAGAAAATTCAGTACATTTTTTTATATTTTTGTGTATTTATTAATTTTTTAAAATATTTTTCACAAATTTTTTACTATTTAGATACATCTAAGTAAGGTGCATCTAAAAAAAAATTGCTTAAAATTTTAAAAATATTTAATAAAAATAAAAAATATGAAAAATAAAAAATTCAATTTCCAGAAAACTGAAACCAAACACACTGATTAAAACTTATTTGGTGAATTATTTTTGAAAATTGCCTTCACGAAACATTTTAAGGATTAAAAAAAAAAAAATTCACTTTTACCCTATAAAAGGTAAATTACAAACACACCTCCTAAGTTTTGCTTAAAACACAATTTGCCTCCTGTAATTTTAGAAATTATATCTTGCTTCTTAGGATTTCTAATTTCATGATAAATGGCTCATTTTATTAATAAACCATTAAGTTAATTATTAGTTTTTAATGATGTTAAAAATTTATTTCAATTAATATTTTACGTAATTTTATTATTGTATAGAAAAACAGTTAGAAATTTTATTTTTTCAATTAATTTTGTTAAATAAAAAATTCTGATAAGGAAGTATTTGTAATTTTTTAAATCACAATAGGCAATATATATTTTTAAAAAATCTCACAGGTGCATTCGTAATTTAAACTTTTGTAAAATACCAAAAAGTTGTTTCAGTTTTTCAAACATTATTTTCCGCACAAAAAAAGAAAGTGATATAAAAACAAGGGTCTTGCTACCTTCCCTAATTTTTGGCCCCCTAATCCCCCTAAATTTCAAACCAAGACCAAAAAAAAAAAAAAAAAATTGCCCAAAACGACGTTGTTTTGGGCATTAGGGGGGCATTTTTAGGGGGACAAATCATTTTCCTAAAAACAATAGGTGTACTAAAAAACTTCATTGTTTTTGTTTCCAAAAGCACAAAAATGAAACACAACAACTGCCAAGTTTGGTTGTGTTTTCGTTCAGTTTTCTAGTTTTGCTTTCCGATATAAAAAATAAAAAACTATTTCACGAATTGTTTCTGAAATTTGTTTATTTTGAAGAAAAAAAATTATACAAACAAACCCACATTTAATAATGGAAAACACACCATAATAAAATTTTAATACATTAAGGATAATTATAAAAAAATTTCCTTGAAAAGTCCAACAAATATCACAATTATCAAAATATTAAACTTTAAAATAATATAATTTTTGATGTAGATGTCGATTTTTAATAAAATTAATATATTTAGAATTCTCTCATGAAGATCTATCAAATAATATCGATATTGAATATGAAATTCTTTTTAAAAAAAATTATAACCATTGAAATTGATATAAACAATAACAATAACATGTTACTATGTTTAACAATATGTTACTCTGTTTAACAATTACTCTATTTGACAGTAACATGTTACTCTGGTAATATTGTCCAAGAAAGAAAAAAAAATGTATATATATATTTTACTTTATCATTACTCCATGAAAAATAAATTTGATTGTCTTTTTTACCAAATAAAGGTACAATGGAAGGGTTTTAACTAAATTTTCCAATAATAAATGCTAACTTTATTTTTAAATTTTCAAAACTATTTTCGCACAAAGATAAAAGGGCAAAACACCAATAAATCCCAAATTTTAATTTGTTAAATCATTTGGTCCTGCCTTTTATTTTGTAGACTATTAAGTCCTATTTGAATGTTAATTACGTATATATCCATTTATTTAATACGTAATTTTTTTTTCTTGGAGGGCAAATGTAAGTTTTTATTAATGTTGTAATGACAAAAATACCCAAAAAGCTTACTATAGGCCTATTTTAGATTTCCCTCATTTCCGAACATCAGCAACATCAACTACATCATCAAAACATCATCAACGTTATCAAATATCAACAACATCATCAACATTAACTATATCATCATCATCAACATCATCAAACATCAACAACATCAGCAACATCAAACATCATCAAACATCAGCAACATCATTAACATCAACTACATCATCAACATCAACTACATCATCATCATCAACATCATCAAAACATCAACAACATCATCAAACATCAACATCATCAAAGATCAACAACATCATCAACATCATCAAACATCATCAACATCAATTACATCTTCAACATCATCAAACATCAGCAACATCCAATCTTTGATCTCCTTCTTCGACTGCTCATCAACATGCTTCTGGTAGAAAACGACGAGTTCTTTGGCGATGCTCTGGCGGATGGCGTAGATCTGGGAGGTGTGGCCACCGCCCTTGATGCGGATGCGCATATCGACGCTGGCGAAGCGTTGGTGGCCGAAGAGGAGGATGGGCTCGTAGGCCTTGTAGCAGAGAATCTCTCCTAGCTTCCAACCCATTAGAAATGGCATTGCATTCCAAAAAGTTGGGGAAAAAACAAATACATCAATCCAAATGCAAGAATATGGTTAATAAGGTATAATGAGCATCAATACCTCTTCAATGGTGGGTTTTGAATTTTGTTTAACTTCAATTGGTCTACCAACCACCACATGCATTGAATGGCGATAGGGTAACGGAGACCTGCAAGGGAAAGAATCACAAAACAGTTCATAGTTCAAACAGATTCAGAAAGTTTCTCTTATTGTTAGAGAGATTGGGAGACCTGCAAAATGAAATCAATATGGGTAAAAATGTAAACTCTTCAAAAACATATATCATACCAAAAATAAAAATCACTCAATGGTTTAAGAAAAAACACTTAGGACTAACTAGAGCAACATTTACTAAAATGGGATTTATGGTAATTGAGAGGCACTTGTGTAATTCCTTTATGTCTTCTTAGCTCCAATTGTGATTTTTCCACGTAAAATCGTTGTGTCGATTTGTCTTTGATTGTTTGATTGAAATTGCTATTTACTGATTAAAATTGATATATAATCATAAATCAATATCTCTCGAAATTTAGATTTTTCAATAATCTTCAATTGTTTGCTTAAACTACAACATCTTTTCCCTTTTCAATCCAATATAGTCTTGAATTTGAACATTCAGGTATGGAAGGTATAGTATCTGTGTCCCAAATGATAAGAACCAACTTCTTACAACTAGGTCATGGGATTTCATGGGCTTCCCTCAATAAGTCAAAGAGAATTGGAGTTAAAAGTGACATTATAATTGGAATGCTTGACACCGGAATCTGGCCTGAATCCGATAGCTTTAGTGACAATGAAAAAACACTTAGGACTAACTAGAGCAACATCCACAACACAATCCACTAAGAAGACATAAAGGAATTACACAAGTGTACTCTCAATTACCTAACGAATCCACACCCAAATCAAACCAACCCCTATGTGCCTCTTCCAGTCCCGTCTTCACCTCGAAATTGTCTTACCCAACGTTGAATCCACAACGCCGATGTCGAATCATGACGATGAGCCACTCCAGAATCCACCAAAGCTTCAGGCTCAATTCCACGGAATCTACCGAAGAACAACTCTCTCTTTTGTATTGAATAAATAAAACAAACAAACCCTTTGATATAATCCACTCAATTCATGATTAAACTCTCACAAATATCAAATGAAACAAGCAAAGAAGCTCTACAAGAAAACCCTAATACCCAAGAAGAAGATCTGAAAACCGTAACCCTAAAATCTGATAAAAGCACATATTTATAGAAAACAGGGCTGCGATATCCGCTCGAGCGCAAGAATGACCGCTCGAGTGAAAAAAACAACTCCTAGTACTTTTGTAGGCGAGTGAAACTTCTAAAAGGTCGTGATCTCCACTCAAGCCCAGGAATGGCCGCTCAAGCAAAAATATAACTTCGGCTGCAATTTTGCTTTTTGCTTCAAAGGCGCTGCCCCTCGACCCCGCCCGGGCGTTGCCCCAGACCTGCCAAGGGGCGTTACCCTTTGGACCCCCGCAAGTTGACCGGGCAGCTCGATCCCCGACATAGTCAGCGAAGTGGCAAACATGATAGGATTAAAATCACGAACTCCTCCTTTGCATAGGCACAATTCGGGTTTGATTCACATCTAAAAACTCATAGCCTCACTTAAATAAAAGATCAAATAAAATTACAACTGAAAGGAGTTTTGTCAAACGAGATTGTCAATAACAAAAACCTAACAATTATAATTCACCCACTGGTTAGTTTCTCCTTCTCTTCATCGGTCAACTCTGCTACAAAGCCATTAAAGCTCCTCTTGTAGCTATGGAGTAAAGATTCTGATGGGCTACTACTGAATGCATTCCAACAATTCAAGTATTTTGTTAGGCATCAATATATAACTTGTGAAATTTAACAACTTAGATGTGCTTCAATTGATATGCCATTTTTTGTTTTAATACTTGAGGCATGATCGAGGATATGTTTTGTGCATGTTGTATTGACATTTTATTGTTATTTTATTTTAGACAAAAATATCACCTTATAATTTGAGAACAACAATACTACAAACACACTCACTTGCACGTCCACACACACGAAAGAGTGATGGGTGTGTGTTTGGAGGTACAATCATTTGTCATTTGAAAAATATCATTACTACACTATTTCGGTTGAGTTTTATAATAGAAAATTTTGCGAAACATAAACTAAAAACCGTTAAGGATTCAATTCTATACATGAAAACTATATGAATTTCTACTATACAAAATAAGTGTATACATACCTTGATCCATGATAGGATGAAAACCTCTTTTCAGAAAAAAGAAATCTTGAATAGAAGACCTTGATCTTCAAGTTCTTTATTTGTCTAAGATCTTCAAACCACTTTTCTCTCTCTAGGCGATGGGAGCCTTCTTATGCTGACAACTTGAGTTTTGTAATAAAGAGTGTGGTTTGGGACCTTACACTATTTATATTAGTAAACTTTCCATCAAAGAATCCATTCATTCAATAAAGCTCATTAGATAGATTAGTTTATCTTCTATATTCATAATAGATACATAATGCATCTCTAAGATTCATTCATAATGAATCTATCACATTCAATGCATTGACACTATCTCCATTAGTCTTCTATACATTATGTATATATAGGTGCATTTATCAATGATTAGTCGCCATCTAATCGATGTACATGTATCTTGCTTAATGAGATGAATCTAGTATATATAATCATGTATAAGCCATATTCAGGAAAAATTCTTACAATCTCCCACTTGGCTTTCATAATTATATTACGTCACTAGATTATCATAATATGGTCAACATTCTCCCACTAGAAGATTGCACCAACACCATTAGTTGTTCAATGAAATTATTGACCCCAAATCATTGTAGTCAGTGATTTACACATTGATCAAGACTGTACAATGGTTATAGTGTTAATATTTTTCATCAACATGAATAAGTGAATCTTAAATCACAAAGATGACATTAGCAACATAATGGTGATTAAAGCTAATTCATCTATAACAGTCCCGTTGTTAATATCTTCTTCTAAATTGTGCACAAGTATAAAGAATGAAAATAACAAACATAAGCATTACTAACATAAGATCATTATAACATAACATTTATTACGAACATAATACATTCATTCAAGTCTAAACAAGATAAACTGTGACAACCCTCACCATTGTTTACTGATAATACCACTGATTACTACTAAACTGTGACTGAACATGATTAAGTAACTGATTTGACTGACATTCTGAACTGATTGATTGAGTGTATTAGTTTAAACGCATTTCTATCTGTTTGACTGTTAATTGATCTGTTCATGTTTTAAGTTTGAACTGTAAATTGAAGGCCTTATCGGCGGTCGAATCTGAAATTGATTAATGTTTTATGCTAATTAGAATTTATATGATTTTATGGTAGATTTGATTGAAATGTGATTTAGAATGATTAAATTAGATTAAATAAGGTTAAATTACATCAGTTGGCTTATTTACCAAAATGCCATAGAAGTGGGCCACTTTGTTAAGTCTTGTTAGAGCTTATGTGTTGCATCATTTTGTTCATTCTTGAGACCAAAACCGATTGAGAGAGGGAGAGTAGGGGGAAAGGCTTGAGTTCATCAAATTGGCTTGGGTTTAGGAGAATTGAAAGTGAATTGGCAAATTGAGCTTGTATACCTTGAATTCAAGACATAAGGTAGCATATTCATCTTCTTGATTGTGAATTCTAGTTGTACCTTGCATGGTTAATGAGTCTTTAGTGATCTAAGTCTAGAATTGGTTCTAACATGTTGAATTAAGGCTTAAATCATGCATGCATGTACATGTTCTAGCATTTTGAGATTGTTTTCATGGAAATTGCTATATGCATGTCCATATCTTGATTATAGTTCATGAATTCATCATGTTTTTGGAAGTTTTGACTCATTTGATTATGTATTGGAAGCTTTGATTTCAATTGAACACTTGCATGTTACATATACATTATGCTCATGAAGTTTTGTTTGGATTTATGTTTGATTGAACTACCTTTGGGCTTTGATTTGCAAATTGATCTTTGAAACATGTCATATTATGAGTTTTAAAGTGTTTTCCAGAAAATTGGCCCAAATGAATCGAATTTGATGCTTTAAATGTTGAGTTTTGTGCTTGGAGACAAATCTGGAAATTTCAAATTTTGGATCCACGCTCGAGCGGGAAGAGTAACGCTCGAGCGTGAAATACATGTATCCAGTACTTTTCATATGTTTACAGTCCGCTCGAGCGAGGAAATGCACGCTCGAGCGAGGACTTGTGTCTCATGCTCGAGCGAAGGTCGAGCGCCCATCAAGCGTGAATTACATGCATCCAGTACTTTTGCTTGAGTTTACAATCCGCTCGAGCGAAAGAAGTTATGCTCAAGCGGAGATCCTTTGTCTGCATGTCCCCTCGAGCGTAGAAAGCCATGCTCGAGCGAGACCCCTGTTTTCTGAAATTTTTGAAAAGTGCTTTAAAGTGCATCCTTGCATCCTCTTTCCATCCTAGGCATTCCTAGGCCATGTTTAAGGCATCTTAATGAGGATAATGCTATAGAACCACACCGAGTCAAGATAGGGACTAAGTCATTGATTCCCAAGTGTGTAACTTAGTGTGTGTTCATTTTGTAACTGTGTAGGGTTGGCATCCGAGGACGCTCATTAGCCGCTTATAGCCCAGTGCTCTGTGAGTAACAATGTTGTAAAGATATGTTCAACCATGAATATTTTCTGAATGATCAACTGTACTGCTTTCTGAAATGATATTTCTTACTGAATGAATGTTTGTCCTATTTGTGAATTGTATTCGTGACATCCATAGCAATTTACGATTACTGCTACTGTTACAGAGATCTCTGTCGGTTCCCATGTTTGGAACCACTACTGTTTACTGATATGATGGCCATCAACTGACTGTTTGGTCTGTTAAGACCTACTGTACTATTTGCTATTGGATGTACCACATATAACTGCTATGGTTTCTAAATGACTGTTATGGCATGAAATATGAGCCACAGACTGAATGACTGATATACTGTTGTAAATGACTGTTTTAAATACTGAAAGGACATTCATTCTTAACCTCTTTACGCATTTGTTATTCACTGGGCTTTAGCTCACTGTTTATATATATATATATAGGTGTCCAGGCACCGGATCGGAGCTAGGAGCGTTGGGTTAAACTCCCTTTTTGTCAAGCCAACCAACATGCCTCACTGCGAGGTTCCAAGTGTGTTCAAGCTTAGGCTCGTTTGGGTGTCTCAGTTCACCCTTCTGTCTCTGTTTTGTAATACTGTATAGACTTGTACTGTACTGTTATGGTAGGGATTTGGTTCCTAACATGAATGCCTGTATATGATGTATGTACATACTGCTTTTGTTCTGAATGTGAATGTGTTATGAAAAGTCTTTTTGCATACAGACTGTCGCAGCTCATTGGACATCTTTCATTTACTGTTTTGGGTTCCGCCAACCCCTGTACTCTGTATTACTGTCTTTACTGTTAAGCAAGCCTTCGGTAATCACGGATTACTGGCCGATTACGGTGCTAAACCCATAAGGGCGGGTTTGGGTCGTGACATAAACTTTCTACTACGCCCATGCACGCAATATGTTCTTGAAAGAGCTTAGGGGTGAGACCTTTAGTTAAAGGATCTACCAACATGAGTATAGTGCCAATATGAGAGACGGAAACAGTTTGATTTAGAAAGTTTTCTTTAATAACTAGATACTTGATATCAATATGCTTTAATCCTCCTAAAGTTTTGTTATTATTGGAGAACCGAATAGTAGCATCATTATCACAGTAAATCTGTAAGGGCCTCGAAATTGAATCGACAAGTTGTAATCCATATATGAAATTATTTAACCATACTACATGACATGTGGCTTCATAACATGCTATGAAC
Source organism: Camellia granthamiana (assembly GCA_036172215.1). Taxonomy (NCBI): domain Eukaryota; kingdom Viridiplantae; phylum Streptophyta; class Magnoliopsida; order Ericales; family Theaceae; genus Camellia; species Camellia granthamiana. Next base: position 154,861,560 of record CM069903.1, read on the forward strand.
GCTGCCTCCATGGTGGAAAAGGCTGTCAGAGACTGCTTATGACTCTTCTATGAAATGGGTCCATTAGCAAGCATAAAAATGTACTCAGAAGTGGACTTTCAAGTTTCTTTACATCCAGCATAATCAGCATCTAAATAACCAATTACTTCAAGGTTATCTGTTCTTTGATAAGTAAGCATGTAATCCCTAGTGCCTTGTAAATATCACAACACTTTTTTAACTGCTTTCCAATGATCAAGTCTGGGATTGTTTTGGTATCGACCAAGCATACCAACTACAAATGGTATGTCATGATGTGTACAAACTTGAGCATACATAATACTCCCAACTGCAGAGGCATAAGGAATTTCTTTCATTTGTTCCCTTTCTAAATTATTTATGGGACACTGAAATCTACTAAATTTATCACCCTTAACTATAAGGGCAACACTACTTGAACAATTTTGCATGTTGAACCTTTTAAAAACCTTTTCGATATAGGCTCTTTGGGACAATCCTAAAATACCACGAGACCTATCTTGGTGAATTTCTATCCCAATGACAAAAATGACTACACCAAGATCTTTCATTTCAAAATTCCTCGTAAGGAATTGTTTTGTCTCGTGTATCATTCCCAAATTATTGCTAGCAAGCAATATATCATCAACATACAAAACTATAATGCAGATATTGCTCCCACTGATTTTAAGGTAGACACATTGATCAACCACATTATTCTTAAAATCAAATTTGATAATAATTTCATGAAATTTAAGATACCATTGTCGAGATACCTGTTTTAGGCCATATATGGACTTCTTAAACCTACAAATCATATTTTCCTTGCTTTCATCCTAAAAACCTTCAAGTTGGTCCATGTAAACCACTTCATGCAAGTCACCATTTAAAAAAGGTTGTTTTAACGTCCATTTGATGTAACTCTAAATCATAATGAGCTACTAATTATCAAGGAATCCTTATTAGAAACAGGAGAATAAGTTTCCTTATAGTCCATCCCTTCTCTTTGAGTGCATCCTTTAGCAACTAATCTGGCCTTGTATCTTTCGATATTGCCTTTAGGATCATGCTTGGTTTTAAAAACCCATTTGCATCCAACAGTTTTGGCTCCCTTAGGCAATTCTACAAGATCCTAGACATTGTTGTCTTTCATGGATTTTAACTCATTTTTCACGGAATTTAACCATTAAGTTGCATTTCCATTATTCATGGCTTAGGCATAAGAAACAGGTTCGTTCTTCAAGCCTATATCACACTCATTTAGGTAAACCTCATAGTCATCTATGGCTGGTTTCTTTTCTCTTTGTGTTCCGCGTAAAGGTTGTTCTACAACTAGGACAGCTTCTTTTTCAATGTGAGAAATCTCTTGAGTACCAACATTATCCACAATAAGTTCATGTAATTCATTTTCTTGGATAATCGTGGAAGGTGTAAAAGCACGATTTTCCTCCAAAGAAACATTTTTGAGATTTATACTCCCACTAATGTCTTCATCCTCTAAGAACACAGCATTTCTAGTTTCAATAATTCTTATACTATGAGTGGGACAATAGAATCTAAATCTTTTTGATCTCTCGGGATATCCAATGAAATAACAACTTATAGTTCTAGGGTCTAATTTCTTTATTTGTGGGTTGAAAATTTTTACTTCAGCAAGACAACCCTATACATGTAAATAATTCAAATAGGTTTCCTCTTAACTCACAACTCATAAGGAGTTGCAAGCATAGCCTTACTAGGAACCCTATTAAGAACATGTACAGCAGTTTTTAAAGTTTCACCCCACAAGAAATTTGACAAAGAAGAGTTACTCATCATGCTTCTCATTATGTCCAAAAGAGTACGGTTTCGTCACTCAGCTACACCATTTTGCTCAGGTATACCGGGCATTGTGTAGTTAGCAACAATACCATTCTCAGCTAAAAATAAAGCAAAAGCTCTTGGATTTTGATCCGACTCAATGAATCTACCATAATATTCACCGCCTCTATTAGATCTTACACTTTCAATCCGTCTGCCAAATTGATTTTCAACTTCAGCTTTATAGAGTTTGAACATATCCAATGCTTTTGATTTTCCACAAATAAGATACACATAAGTATACCTAGAAAAGTCATCAATAAAAGTAATAAAATATTTATGTCTAGAAATAGTTGGAACAGTAAAGGGACTACATATATTAGTATGAATTGTGTCTAATAATTCAATAGTCCTAGTAGCACCTTTTTTCTTTGTCTTTGTGTATTTTCCTTTAACACAATTCACACAAGTACTAAAGTCAAACTTAAAATTCCGTCTTTAATAAGATGTTGCATCCTTTCTCTTGATATGTGGCCTAAGCACTTATGTCACAACATGAATGAATTTTGATTCACTCGCTTTCTCTTTTTATTTACCAAGTCGTTTACATGAAAGGATAAAAGAGATTGTGCATAAGTGGAATCTAAATTCAATGGATAAAGATTACCATATAAAGTAGTAGAACCAATCATATGAGAATTATGGAATAAAGAGACTCCATTATTTCCAAACTTAAATTCATAATCACATGAATCAAGTTGTGAAATAGAAATTAGGTTTCTAGTAAAAACAGGAACATAAACTGTGTTTACTAAATCTAAAATGAAACCAGAGTCTAAAATTAGACGAAGGGTGCCAATAGCCTCAGCGTCCACTTCTATTCCATTCCTGATCGTAATGGTTCGTTCTCCTTAGTTTACGACTTGTAAGGTATCCCTACATGGAATTTGTTATGTGAATACTTGCACCAATGTCAATCAACCAAGAATTTAGTGGAACATCTACCAAAAAGGATTCATAAAACACAAAGTATTGAATGTTACATTTCTTGTCCAGCCAACCTTTAAAACCTCGACAGTCATTTCTTATGTGACCTTTCTTGTCCAACCAAAAGTAAGAAAACAAAGAATGCAAATGATAAAACTCACAAGGCTAATGAAGAAAATAAGATTCGATGCCATATCAGGTTTTTCAGCTTTAAGCCTCTCTTCTTCTTGAACATACATGGCAATTAACTCGCTTATCTTCCACTTATCTTTCTACGTATTATAATTGATCTTGAAAGGACCAAATTGCGCCAAAAGAGAAGTCATAATGAAATGAACAAGAAAACCTTCAAAATTTTCCATGTCCATTCCCTTAATTGAGAGGCCATGTCATTCATCTTTTAGATATGTTCACGAACACCACTCAAACCATCATATTTCATTGTCATCATTTTAATCATGATAGTACTACCAAGGGATTTGGAAGTTCCAATAAATTGTTCTTCAATAGATTTCATATAGCCCACTGCACTTTCAGAAGTAGGGTCCTTGAATTGCAGGTGTAATTGAGCCTTTCATAATCATTAGACTTAAGCGATTAGAGCATTCCCATTTTTCATATAAAGCCATGTGTTCCTTAGAACTTGTATCATTAAGCTTTGTAGGTGTTGGCTCTCTTAATGCATAGTCTAAATCCATAATTCCCAAAACAATTCTAATATGTTCCTTCCATTTCTTAAATTTAGTTCCACTCAAAGCTTCAATACCAGACAAGTAACTACTAATTGCAGTAAGATTCAATGTTGCAAACACATAATATCCATTACATTAATATAATCAAGAAAACTACTTTTCACATGTCATGAATAAAAATAACACCACAAGTTAAATATATAACTAGAAAACATAATTAGTTAGATACGAAATCAAGTTGTCTTTCAGTTAGGCCAAATAATAATATATTTTAGCAATTTCATAAAAGTAAATGAGATAACTAATAAAAATAAACAACATAAAATAAAATAAATAATCATTAAGACCGTAACGAGTTTATCACCGTTGGGCAGAAAAACTCAATGTTATATTTATTATACTAATCATCTCTGTTGTTCAAACATACATAGTGTTGAACCTCCGTTGGGCTGATTAACAATGTTTCAACTCATAAGGTGTGTAACAAAACATTATAAGTGCATAAGGCATTATCTTAATTACCACTTGTTCAATAATTTACAATTTTTTATTTTAATATCAATAGAATAAAAGATTGACCAAAAACAAAGATAAAATTCGACAAGTGTAAATCAAGGTTATGTACTGGTTATACCAAACATCATCATAAAATGAAATTCATACTTATATGTTCCATTTATCAGAATTGAGAACCATGCTCTGATACCAATTAATAGAAAACTTTGCGGAACATAAATTAAAAACCGTTAAGGATTCAATTCTATTTCTACTATACAAAATAAGTGTATACGTACCTTGATCCATGATAGTATAAAAACCTCTTTTAAGAAAAAGAAACTTGAATAGAAGACCTTGATCTTCAAGTTCTTTATTTGTTTAAAATCTTTAAACCACTTCCCTCTCTCTAGGTAATGGGAGCCTTTTTATGGTGACAACTTGAGTTTTGTGATAGAGAGTGTGGTTTGAGACCTTACACTATTTATACTAGTAATTTTCTCATCAAAGAATTCATTCATTTAATGAATCTCATTAGATAGATTAGTGTATCTTCTACATTCATAGTAGATATATAATGCATTTCTAAGATTCATTTATAATGAATCTATCACATTCAATGCATTAACACTATCTCCATTAGTCTTTTATACATTATGTATATATAGGTGCATTCATCAATGATTAGTCACCATCTAATTGATGTACATGTATCTTATGTAATGAAATGAATATATTATATATAATCATGTATAAGCCATATTTAGGAAAAATTCTTACAATCTCTCACTTGGATTGCATAATTATATTACGTCACTAGATTATCATAATATGGCCACCGTTCTCCTACTAGAAGATTGCACCATCAATGTTTTGTGTTTGCAAGTCCTCAGTTCCTTAATAGTCCATTCAGTCGTGGAGCTCCGATCCACTTTTATCTAGTGCGAGATCCGGTACGCACACAAAATATATGGCTACTTTTATTTTTTTTTAAAGGTGGGAGATAAGATCACCTATATTCATCTCCTTCTATGCGACTTTATTGGTCCATAACACCACATGTATATGTGCGCTCAGCATTACTAAATAATTTTTAATAAGAGCCGTAAAAATCAATAAATAAGAAGAATAAAAACTATAGTAGAGAAATATGCCTTTTGATCATCCACAGGTTGCCCAATACTACAACTAATGAGCAAAGCACATGTGAAGCTGATCAAAAGAAGCCATGAAGTAGGAGGTATATGACTGGCTATTGAAGGGTACCCCGAAAGCTTTAGATTATACCTTTTTGCTGATTTTTTTCCTTTTTTTCTTTTTTTTCATGCAAAATAACTAATGAATTAATGGGCATTTTTATAGCAAGAAAATATGTGGAACTTATCTCCCGCACCCTTGGATTCACAAATGACCGTATATATTAATTGTGACTGCCGCTAAACAAAGCCATCCAATGTCAGATTTTTAAAGTAATAATAAAGTAAATGGATTGATCGAATTCATTTGTCTAACATTTATTCAATTCAATCCAACCCATTTAAATTTGAGCTAGTTTGAATTAGATTATTTTAAATAGGGAACTCATTTTAACTCACTTAAACACACTCATTTTGACTCACTCAAAAAAAACCCACTCATTTGCCACCTCTACTTTATAGAAAAATTAATTAATTAACAAATTAATCGAATTTATTTATTTGATCCATTTTAATCCGCTCAAACTCACCCGTTTGCCACATCTATCTAAAGAAGATGCTGACAGCTGGATACCTCCTTGTTGTCTTTGTACGATTAGAGCATTATTCTTCCTTTTGTTCTTATGTACAACTATGCATTTCATTCCTTTTTCTCTCTTTTTTTCATTTCCTTTTTTCCTCGTTGAGTTCAATTAAAATGACAAGAACAAATTTGAAATTTTTGGCTGGCACTACAAATCCGAGAATAAAATTCAAGAGGTCTCCAGTTCGAGTCAATTCAAAAAGCTAATAGAAGTTTGTCCAATTATTAACTTAGATTTGGAATTAATCGAAATGCGCACAAATTAGTTCAGACACCTAATTATCAAAAAAAATAATAATAAAAATGAAAATGATGAAACGTGATTTTAAAAATAATGCTTTTGATTGTGACAAATTATTATTTGTTTTTGTATACATCTCATATCTAGGTCCATGGTAAGTTAGGTACCATATTCAAAAAAATTGTAAAAGTAGAAGAGTTTTAGAGAGTAAAATTTTTCATTTCTAAAAGTAAAATTTTTGTTGCAAAAAATATTATAAAATCAATTCCAATCATCGCGAAAAGGCTATACAGAAAAGTCAAAAAAAAAAAAAAATAGCCTCTAGCGATAAAATTTTAAAAATATTGCTGATAAAAACACTTTTAGAAACAAAATAATTATTAACAAATAATGCAAGGTCTACATATGTTTCAAACCCCTCATTAGTGTATGGTCCTTTAGGATAGTAAAACAAACGAAACTACTTGAACTCAATTTGTGTTTGGTTCATTATTTCAAATCAGCCTATTATGTAATAAGTCCAGCTTAAATAATTTCAAATAAAGTTTGAACAAGTAGGCTTATGCACTACAAAAAACCAAACTTATATCAATATCAGTGTTTTGCATTTGGTTGCTAAATGGAACCAGTTCATAATGAGATCTTAATTTCACCATCTTTGTGTAGCAACCAAACAGGCCACAATTGAAATAAAAACCAATATTTTATTCTAGTAAAATTCGAATATAACATATGTATTTTTGGAATTTTCCATACTAAAAATGACCGCTTAAATTCCTGTTTCCTCGCTTATTCTGTTTCTCCTGATTGGACTGAGAAAAATGCTCTTTCTCTCTCTTCTCTTTCTTACCCCAAAAGTTCTCTGCAAATCTTAGGTTCCAAAATCTCCATTGCATTGCTCTTTCCTCAACCAAATCATCATCTGTTTATGGTTAGTTGCTTCTCTTTCTCTTACATTCTTTTTTTTCCCAGGAAAGAAAGAATAAACAATGAGAAAATGAAAGAAATAAAATCCTAATGAATAAAGCCAAGATTCATTTTTCAGATTTTCCAAAAGAAAAACAAACAAATTGTTTTTTACTTGGTTTTGGTTTTTTGTTTTGTGTTTTTTTCTTGTTTCTTTTTTAATGAATTGTGATTTGGTTATGTTATGGGTAGGTTTGTGGAGGGTATAAAGAGAAGAAGCAATGGCCTACAAGGTGGATCATGAGTATGATTACCTATTCAAGATAGTCTTGATTGGGGACTCGGGTGTTGGAAAATCTAATATACTTTCCAGGTTTACGCGCAACGAGTTCTGCTTAGAGTCTAAATCCACCATTGGTGTTGAATTTGCCACAAGGACTCTTCAGGTTTAATTTCAATTTCTGTGATCTACATTTTGCCAATTTGTCACAGGTTTTGTATATCAATGTACTATTTTGTTGACCACCCATCTAGTTCCAAATTTCTGTGATCTACATTTTGCCAATATGTAAACCTTTGGGTCCATTTGGTTGCATGTGTTTACAAAGTTGTGTTATATTTCAGAATTTGAAATGAAAGGAAAAACATGTTTTTACAAACTTATGGATGTATATGAATGCCATTTACTAGATTACATGTTTTTGTGTGATAATTCTTCTATTGCCTCTGTTTTGTTTTGTTTTGTTTATTTTTTTTTTTTTTTTGGTTGGTGGAATTATTGTGTTTATAGGACTGCGTGTTCCAATTATTTCACCTTATTTTGGATTTCAATTGGATAGTTATTTTATAAAGTCTATATCCAAATTGGCGAAAACTGTAACGCAAGTACCTATAACTTCATGCCTCAAATTCAAATCAAAATTTATAACTTCTTACAGTTTTAATAGCATACTCATCAGATGTGCACACACCACTAGTATGTATTATTATATATATAGAGTTACTTCACCAAATAGATGACTCTACAGTTTACATAGACATGGCATGGTAGTTATAACAATGTCTATGTTACTTTTTTACTTAATGGATGGAACAAACTTGACCTATCTTGGTCGGTTGAGTTGGAGACAATGCAGGTCCCATTCATCCCTTTTGGCCGGGCCTTATTGGGATCACCACATTTCATGTTGGTGTTCTATTATGATTATTGTATTATCATTAGGTAACCTTGTTAAGGAGGACACATATTTATACAAATGTAAGATTTAATCTTTTTAAGAAAGTAAGATAATTTTATAAAAGAGCAGAAAATATACATCAATACAATTGGCATCACTGAAAAAAACAAATAGCAAATCCACTGTAGTTATCCACACCATCCATTATTAGATTATCCAAAGAATCAGAGACAAACACCATAAAATGCTCCCACAATTACAAGGTTATCTACAGAGATTAAATTCAACATTCGCCGTTCATATTGCTTAATTTATTGAACTGACTACTTCTTACATCTCTAAGAAGGCATAGCACAAATCTAACAGTCATTACAATCTGGTCTGAGATAGTCGTACCATCTCTGTAATCGTTTTGATACATTCTTGCATTCATTTCCTTCCACAGAACATACACAATAGCAACAAGTAGGCAACGACATAAGATTTGATGTGTGCAAATGTAAGATTTATTGTGTGCATTGTATATATGTACACTAGATGATATTTCTTGCAAATTTAGCTTTAACTATTTTGGTTGCAGGTAGAGGGCAAGACAGTGAAGGCCCAAATATGGGACACGGCAGGTCAAGAGAGGTATCGAGCCATCACAAGTGCATACTATAGAGGTGCAGTGGGAGCCCTCCTGGTCTATGACATAACCAAGAGGCAGACCTTCGAAAATGTCCAGAGGTGGCTCCGCGAACTGAGGGACCATGCTGATTCCAACATCGTCATCATGATGGCTGGAAACAAGTCTGACCTGAACCACCTCCGAGCAGTCTCAGACCAAGACGCCCAGCTCCTGGCCGAGAAGGAAGGCCTTTCGTTCCTGGAGACCTCAGCCCTGGAGGCACTCAACATTGAGAAGGCGTTCCAAACAATCTTATTGGACATTTATCAGATAATCAGCAGGAAGGCACTGGCAGCTCAGGAGGCAGCCACCGGGCTTCCAGGTCAGGGCACGACCATTAATGTCGGAGACTATACGAGTAATTTGAGCAGGAGAACTTGTTGTTCTAATTAACAAGAATAAGTCTACAAACACAGAAACTGGTCACAAAACTGGACACAATGGTCAGTTTCTGTTTAATAGCAGGGAGGGGACATATGAGATGAAGTTTTTGTTCAATCATGACAACTTATATGATACAATGTGACGTGAATTTTTCTCTAGAGGTCATGTTAGACAATATCTAGTTCATGAACACCATTGTTGAGTTGCACGCATGACAATGCTAGCTATCTCCCTCCTTGGAACTTCAAAAAAAAAAGGATGGGCTGCAAAGTTGGTGTCTCGTCACAGACAAAGGGATAGACAACTTTTCAGTTCTTATTAACATGTAATCTTTTGTTTGTTTTTTTTTTTTTTTTTTTTTGTTTTTGTTGCCTATTGGCATGGTTTTGTAGCATTAAGTTCACATCTAATGCATTCCATGATTGAAAAAGATTATAACTATCCTACAATCCGCAAACTCCTTTCTATCACTTGTGCCAAAAAGGCCAATAGAAAAGCACCAGATTCTTAGGGCAATCAAAGTCAGCAATCAGGTTCAAGCCCCCAGATCCCTTGCAGAAAAATTAGATAAATAAACTAAAAAAATTTAAAATGCTGAAAAACATGTTAACGTGTCCAAAGAATGTAATTGCCAACAAGAATGCAGACAACAAAGAACCACTTCCATTTTATAGAATGAAGATATGTTTATCATTATTATTCTGTTTCGAGTCATTTTTTCTCGTATCCTCAAAAGAACCCCACAATGAATCCTCAAAAGAACCCCACAAAAACTAGGGGGAGCTAATCCAAGCTTTTTTTGATCAACTCAATCCTTCTGAGGAGCTAATTCAATGATCTCCAACAATAAAAAACAAACCAACTTCCAACAGAGACAAGGCCATACCTATTGTAAATCAAATTACAGGGGAAAACTCCCAGTTAGGTGAATGTGGTCCAGAACACTGCGTAAACCATACTGATTCACAGCTGCATTTGCAGCCCTAAATCCTCCACCATAGGCCGGAGAAGCATCATGGGCAATCTGATGCATGAAAAACTCACCCAATTTATTCTCGACACCAGACTTTCCACCTTTCTTCGATGATGACATTGACGATGATGATGAAGCTGTTGATGTGGATGGCATATTTCTGAATCCTGGCATTACCTCTGACTCGAGCCACATGTAAGAAAGCACTTGACATATACCCTCCTCTACCTCCGGATTCAGATTACGGTAGCCTGCATAATTCAAGAATAAAAATAAATAAATAATAGATGTACGTCATCATGTGGTATGCATCGATCTTGGAAGAGTTATCTCCAGTTATTGTTCCTCTTGCCCAACATAAGAGCATCTCCATTGGTATAGCATTTTTTTGTGCCATTTTAGCACAACAAAAACAGACTTCATACAGATTCACTACAAGTTGCTCCACTGGTGTAGTATAAAATATGTGCTATTTTAGCAGACCATATTCTACATTGTTGGAGTGTTTTACGTTGTGTTGTGCTTCTTTAGTACTGCTACACCTAAATACTACATCAATGAAGTTGCTCTAATGTTCTTGTCAAGCATCAACATGTCTTCTATGACCCTTAATCAAAGAAAAATGGAAAAGTAACAGAAGGAACTCATGTAGTACCTTTAAGGCGTAACCACCCATGCATTAACTCATGAGCAAGAATCGCACCTGTCAGTAATCTGTATAAAGCGAAGATGTGTCCATAAGAGTTCATAACATTAACCAAGGTTTGCCACTTACAAGAGTAAACAACAAAAACATCATATGGAAGTGTAGAAATCTAAAGTGTCAAACAATTATAAAACAGAGAGACAGAGGGCGTGAAAAAGAGAGAGAGAGAGTGAAAAAACCACCAAATATTACCTTGGGAGACCATACAGAACAAGAATGGCTGTGACTTCACATTTTCGAGTCAGCTTTTGATGTTGTGTTCTCATTCCTACAAGTCGGTGGTTCCCTACTCTTGGCCTTTTAAGTATCTAGATTTTTTTTTTATAATCAAAATAGAGAGAGAGAGAGAGAGAGAAGCACCTATTAGGTACATAGTTTAACAGTGATAAATTTAAATTTAGTAAATAAAGAAAAATTCAATCATATGGTTTTCGAACATACACTGGTAACTGTCTGCTCTTCTGACAAACATAAACCCCTTGTTTCTGGCATGTGATGGAAGCCCTGGAAAGAAAGTTATCTGCATTAGAAAAATTCTATAAATCAGGAACATAAAAAATGTAGAGAATTCATTTATTACATTTTTCTCGCCTACAATAGCTTCATTAAGGGCTTGTCTTTCGACCAGAAGCATCGGAATTTGCTGGTCTAGTTTCATGTTCATTCCTTCATAGTAGTCTCTAATGGCATGGTAGAGTGGTTGGCAATCACCAGTATCCATGATAGAAGATTCCATACACTCTAAACATAGACTCCGTCCATCTCCTAGAGATACGTATCTTACATTCCAAGACTTCAGAAGGGGAAGAAGTGGGGAACCAACATCAACAATAAAAATAAAAATAAAAATCATCATTTTGAAAATAAAAAATAAAAATAACAAATGCTAGCTTAGTTCAGTACCTCCAAACGCTCACAACTGCAGCATCGGGCCGTGTTATCATACTCATGTGAAGGGCAATATTTCTGGGACCAAAATGGGTGGCACCTGTACTCTATCAAACCAGCTCCATTTGTTGGGATCTGAGAATATGTGAAAGTAAGATTATAAACATCAATATGAAGATTGCTAGCAGTTATGATTGACAGCAATACACAGTTGATAGTTCCAAGATAGATGGTCTAAACTAGATCTGTGTGATATGCATATTAACAATTTGTATATTCATTTTTTTCTTAATCTAATTTGTATAATAAGGAAAAGCCGTCATCTTTCAGCATATACAGACTACAAAATATTACACTTTTAGCTTTATGCAATACATGAGGTTTATAGCAACAATCATTTACGGGGTATCAATTCTAAGAATTCCAATATTTATTTTGAATTTTTAACATCAATATAAACACAAATTTGGCAAATTTCAGATGTAACAAACACATCTCGGTTTACAAAATAATAGAAATGCCAAGAAGAATGTGCGAGAACTTTGTAGGTATCCCAATATGTCTGAGACGCGTAGACACTTCTAGGGAAAAAGTGTGTCCTGACACCAACACTCTTTGGACACTCCTAACAGCATGTCCGACACTTCTTCTATGTGTCTTAATTAAAAAATCATATTCATAATATTGGACACTTTACCAACACTTCAATGATACTTCTTAAACTCTTCGAATACATCCTATGTGATGAAACCCTTCATAATAACAACCGTTTGCATTCTTCAAAACACAACTTATACATTCTAAATATCTTTTGAAACATTTATGAAATAAATACATTATGTGTAATACAATGTTCAATAATTTCTTTGCATTCTATAGAATGTAATTGTTACATGAATGATAACTTGATCTTTAATAACATATTTTTCATTACCTTTAAATAAATTTTTCATATATTTGATATAAAATAAAATTTTAACGTGTCCCAAGCATGTCATGTCCTGCATTTTTTTAAATCAATGCGTCAACGAGTCTGTGTCATGCCATGTCGTGTGTCCGTGTTGGTGTTACTTAGATGCCCAACTCACTTGGGCAAACCAAGTTCATTGGAAAAGCACCAAGACGCTACTTATTCTAACCGAACCCACTACTGGATTTTCATCAAGAACATACTTTTCTACCTAAACCTACCACCAAACCATCAGCTAATAAACAGCAGCACTCTTAAGTCAATTACAACTGAAAATCAGCATTATAAAGAAAAAGCTACAAAAAAAACAAAGAAAAGAAAAATAGTTGGTTCAAGACAAGAAGAAAAACAATTCGAGTGTTCCAAAGTAGTGTTTCCTTACAAATTGATGACAAACTTCACATTTGGGATGGGTTAGCTCTTTGTAGCAGGACTTATGGTATGCATGCCTCCCTGACGAAGAAAACTTGAATCAACAGAAAAAAACCAATAAGGCTAGAGACAAACAAAGATCAAAGAGAATTACTTGTCCTAATATTGCTTTAAAATAATAGAAATGGGATAATCTTTTATTTTTATTATTTTAATAGAAATAGGATAATCTTCTATTTTTATCATTTTCTGTGCGTATGTGCTAAGGGTGGGGGGTTGTGAATACTTAGGGACCAAAAAAACAAGCTACCTCATGCTCGGTGATTGGGAAACCACAAGAATGACAACGGAAGCATTCTGGATGAAAAAAAGCTCCCATGCATCCCAAATAGTTTCCACAGCCAATGTCACGGTTGCATCCACCGCATACTCTGCAAGTTATAGTTGTGTGCATACACTATCAATCATTTTCATGGTTCGGAAACTTGTGACTTCAAATTATGATTTGATTCCATAATTGTTCTGATTAATAAAACTGGATAGGGAAATGCCTAGAGCTACCATCACAGTCTACATCTTCCTTGTCTATAATTCTTGACAAATAGTCAAATAAAGTTTTGACTGCATGGCAAAAAAATTCACTCGCCAGAGTAACAAGAAGAGGCCAAGCAATCAGCTTCTTCCTTTTATTGACTAAAAAAGCCAAATTAGCCATGCGTTGAATTAAAATGCTTATAAATTATAATTGGTGTAATAACTATTACAAGGAATTGTGTGCATTCTCATGTTCTCTTTTCTATGTAAGTATCACATTCTAACTGTTCATACTAGAGCAAAAAGGCTCACAAATACAATACGGAGAAGTGTTTGACATGGATCAAAACAGCAAAAAATTTCCCTGTCATTTGCGCCTCTGGGCAGGCAACCATCCATGGGCATGGACAGAGCAGAGCAGTTTCATGCCTCGGGCACACATTTGATTGCTATGATATGAGTTTGATCACCAGGAAATGAAAGCAGCTAAACTTGGCAGATAGCAATCAATCACAAAGTTTCCAAGTATGCTACTAAGTTGTTGGATTAATATGTTTTATGATTAACATAACATAGCAGAGCAGTTTCATGCCTCGGGCACACATTTGATTGCTATGATATGAGTTTGATCACCAGGAAATGAAAGCAGCTAAACTTGGCAGATAGCAATCAATCACAAAGTTTCCAAGTATGCTACTAAGTTGTTGGATTAATATGTTTTATGATTAACATAACAACTCATATATATAATGGTGTTTTTTTTCAACTGAGCAAAACATGTTTAGACCCATTACCACAAACTATTACCTATAGTCTCTGGGATAATAGTCAGTAGGGGCATAGGGAGGATATGAAGATGAATTGGGAACATTGGCGTAGGGAGGATATGAAGATGAATTGGGGACATCCTGAAGTGCCCTTAGATCTTCATCATTCTCTGTTTGCCATCTGGATCCTGAAAATCCAAACATTCATATATAGAACAGAACCTTATTAGAGAGAGAGAGAATTTAAACTGGATTACTGTAACAGTACAATAATTTTACTGTCTTATACAACATGCCTACCAGGTGGTCTCTTCAAATCTTCAGCCAAAGAAAGTGCAAGTGCACGGTCTAATTCCTCTCTCTCCTTGTCAGTTCTAGAGTGCTCACCCTGATGAGATTTGGCAGACTTGTATAAGAACATCTTCTATTATTCAATAAACAACATTTAGGAATTCAATCATGCAGCTCATGATAATGATGACAGCTGTGCTAGTAACATTGAAGATTTTTATGGAATGGGACATAGATATCAAAGAAAGAGTCGGTCCCACATGCATGTGTGGGACCCACCCTTTGTCTCACATCTATATCTTATTTTGTGAAAATCATCTATGCGCTTAGATTTACTCTAATAATAAATATACAATTGAAGATCATTAATTTAACATGTGGGAGAGACTACCAAAAGCAACTTTTCTCCGTTACCATGGCCCATAATTGAAGCATCATTATCTGAAACGGTATCACTTCTAATAAAAACCAACTAAACAGCAGTGGAACTTACAAAATCAAAGCACTTCACAATTTCAGACAAGTCCGAGGGTTGCCAACCGCTCAGCAGATATCAAAGTTGCGTGTAGCTTTGGAAGGTCCCAATAATGTAAAAAGGAGTATCTCTTCTCTTTCAGATTTTCTTTTTTTTATTTTATTCATATTGATATATATTTTATTTAATGAATGTATTGTTCTTCTGTCAAATTAACAGTACCTAAACAATCACAACAATTTCCTAGATTTCGTAGTTATCAACTAATATCATCATCAATATCATCATAATATGAATGCAATCATAGAGACAATGTCCTATTACCACGGATCTTGCTGGAGGCCGCCAAACCATGTTTTCCTCCCCAATATATTGTGGGTTTCGCCTGCCCATACCACCACGATCCGAGCCACTCTTAAAAAGCTTGCTCAACCATTTCATAAACCGAGACTTCCTCTCTCCATACGAAGAAACAAAGTGTCCTGTTTAAACCTCAACCCATAACTACAATCAATTAATACATTCCGTAAACATATGCATAACATAACAGAACCCCCAAAAAAAAAATTATAAATAGAATACAAAATTCATCGAAGCATTTTGTCAAACATGTAATACACTATCACAAAACATAAAGAAAAATAGAAGGGACTGTACCATAGATACAGGGCTGAGAGAGGTGATTAATGGACGAAGAAGATGACATTGGTATTGAAGTGTATGTATAGGTTTGCCTGAATTTCTCGGAAGCAAAAAGGGAGGCGGAAACGAAAAGGACAGGGAGAGAAATAGAGAGAAGAAGAGGAAAGGGTATGGAGCACAAAAGGAATAGAACAGAAGGTGGTGAATGAGAACAATGGCATCGTTAAAAGCTAGTTTTGGGAAAGAAAGAAAGCAGAAAAGAAAGAGAATCTCTGATGGAGAAAGGAAAGAGAAGGGTTTTAGAGAGAGAGAGAGAGGGTTTTGGAGAAGAGATTCTTGGCTTGGGGAAAAGAAAGAAGAGAAAGTGGAAGAGATTGGGAAAAGATGAGAATCTGCTGAGGCGGAAGAAGATGAAAAAGTGACCGTTGGACGGCTGAGAAGTGGAGAGATAAAACTGATTTTTGAATAATCTTTGCCGGGTAAAAGTAGTTGTGGTTGACATTTACCCTCATATTCCTCTCAATTTACAGAATTACCACCTAACAAATGTCAACTACAGCAGAAATTGTCATGTGGGTTAGGAATATTAACCCATTTAAGTATTCATTTTTGTTATGAGTGCTAAGTATCTCATTAATTATTTTAAATTTTTTATTTTTTAGTTTTTTATTTCAATAATAATTTCAAATGAAAATATTGAAAAGGACATTAATAATTTTGGTACACCCCATCTCACAATTAAGTTACACACCCACTACATCATGAGTTAAGGTTTTTTAGAGCATCTACCTCCCTCACCACCGATCCATCGTTTTCAAATCCTACCTTCAAAACCCACTCACTCTCAAAACCTTGAAAACTCTTTGGCAACAATATTCTGACGGCAACGGTGGTAACCATTTGATTACATACACTTCTCCAATAATGACAATGAGTGAAAATTTTTCTGGAAACCATAATTCTTCATGAGACGAGAAGAGTACAACAATAAAAGCTTAGAAGAGGTTTATAGCTTTGGTAATATTCTTAGCTCATAGTATATTGACCTTATAAGGATAAGTTTCTTGAAAAAAAATAGCAAAAATAATAAAAATTATTTATCATTTTTTCATGACTGAATTCCCAAACATATGATCGAAATTCGAGAACACAAGCCCGAACATTGTTTATTTGTTCAAGAACAGGTAACCAAACATTTCTTATTTGTTTGAGAACAAATAACCGAAGTAGCAATAGAAACAGGCAAACAAATGAGGTCGAACCACCATTGGGTGGTCGATCGGCCAGTTGATCGGGGAGTCAACCAGTGGGTGAAATTTTGCCCAGTTTTATTCACACAAAGAGCATACAAGTATAATGAGACCATGGATGAATGACAGAAAACCAACCGGAGAAGTATGAAAGTGGATTGTGTTGTGTGTTGAAAAAATATATGTGAAAAAAAAAAATCAAACAGATTGACAAACCTCGTAATGAAACAGAGAAAAAATTTCTTAATTACCACAAAAAATTTTCACTGGTTTTGAGAGATTCCACGGTCATGAGTTTTGTTAGGGTTTTAGGAGAAAGGCTTTTTAGGGTGTAAGGGTTGTAGAGGTGTGCATTTGGATGGGTGGAATATTTTTATAAAGATAATTTTAGTATTATTTGGAGGGATAATAAAAATTTTAAGGATTTTACAATTTATAAGTGGGGGTCCAAAAAAATAAGGTGTCCAAAATAATTGATGGAGCACTAATAGCAGCACTCTTTTGTTATTCTAATATGTTTAAATGCAAATAATAATAATAATGAATTAGCTATTTTGTTTTCTTTATTGAGATAAAAATATAAAATTAGAAACATTTTTTTGATTTTTTTTTTTTTTTTTTTTGGGCATTTAACTCTATAGTGTATTTTATTCTTCAAAAAATAATTAGTAGAGAAAAGAAGAAAAGTTTATTAGTTGGTTCAGGAGCGCCACGTGACGATACTTCTCACTAATCACAAACTATTATGCCCCCTCATATTTCACAATCAGCTAATACAAAATCATAGCTTCTATCTTTTTCACGAATCACAAAGTGGATTGATTTAATAATCTTAACATTTTCATTTTATTAAGTTTGTCTCCGGAAAAATAGTTGACAAATATGTCTTTTAAAATATGTCATTCCTTTTCTTTTTTTTTGAGACAAATACAATAAAAAGAAAATGTTACAATTATCATATTAACATAATTTTTTCTATGATATACACAAATACCTTACAAAATAAATAGTTCAAAATATCAAAATAGGATACGTAATAATTTTTATTTTTATCTATTTTTGGAGAGACACTTAGGCCTTGTTTGGGAAGTAACCTTTTTAGGGTTCGTTTAGAAAGTGGATTGACTTTTTGACTTTTTGACTATTTTAGCCTAGGGCTAAAAAGTCTAGTTTGGGAATGACTTTTTGGCTTTTTTGACTTTTTTGTGAGAAAAAGAATATAATGATTATGGATTGGATGTGATGTTTTGTCTCATTGGGTTAAAAAACTTATTTTGTTTTTTTGTGATTATTTTAACCAAAAAAACTCCAAATCCTCTTTCCCAAACGAGCCCTAGCTGAAAAGTTAAAAAGTCAAAAAAATCAAAAAACGAACAACTTATATTAAAAAGTCAAAAATTCTTTTTTCTCTTTACTTTTTATATATCTTTTGTAAAAGATCAAAAAATCATTTAAAATAGGGTACTGTTATGGTGTGCAACTTACGCCTTACACTTACGTCTTTCTGTGTTCAGTCCTGTTTTTTGTTTTCACCTTCCACTTACACTTTTTGTGTAAGTGGCACATGATGTGCAACCTTGAGGGTTGCACACTTAAGAAAAGTCCTTTAAAATATATTAATTTTTTTATATCTTATTTTAATCGAAAGATTAAAAAATTACTAAACTTAACCGCAGCCCAATCCTCTTTCTATTGCTGTCACAAAACTCAGTGTTGATAGCTTTGCCAGTCTGTTACACTGAGTAGCTCCAGCAACTTTATGCTCACAAAAGCTAACAAGATGAGCTAATAACAAACGCATTGGAACAAAGTACTTTCCTTTTTAGCCTAGTTAGCTGTCACTTATTTTAATGTTGTTCTTCCCAACATGCATTGGTTGATCCAAATCTAACCTAGGATTACATCTTTATTCCTTCTAATGCAACATTACAAACCCTCATAATTAAAATTTTGAGAGAATAGTTAAAAACAGTTGTGCTGACAAGGCCTATAACTTTTGTTGTCAAGTTCAATGCCTAGTAATTAATATAATTCTCAAGTGATATGTTAAAAGATAAAAAGGATAAAAGTGTTGAGATGCTTAAAGCATAGTGTAAATATTATTGTTCTCAATCGTGCTAAGGACCCCCAGTGACGTGGCGCGCCCCCACTGGCTGATAACTCAAAAAAAAAAAAAAAAAAAAAAAACAGTTTTCCTAGCCCAATCACAGGCCGACAGCTCACTGGGGGTGACCTCCAGCTGGGGGTCTAATGCATTCCTGTTATTGTTCTATACTAAATTATTTGCCAAAATAAAGTGAGAATAACAATTTTATACTTTATTTTAAACGAAAGTCTTAATTCAACCACGTAATGTTTTGAAAATGATGACCTTTAATTACAAAAATATCACTCTTATATCATTTTAATAGAAAATTTTAGAATTTGAAAAATAGTATTCATGGTCTACTTTTAACCCCTTATTCACAATTGAGTAATAATATACAATTAGAAATTTTTTAGATAATTTCTATATAGAATGAGTTGACATTTTGTGATCCCTTTATTTTCAATCAAAACACAATATTATTCTTATAATCTCACAAATGTTATTACAAATCACTATAAATGTGTTTTTTTGTATAAACTTTATATTTGTGAATCACTTTTTTTCACAATCACCTAGGCTCAATTTGGTTAGATAGATAATATAAGAAAGTGAAAACAAAAGAAAAATAAATAAATTTTTATATTTTTGTTTAGATAGAGAGTCCTAGGAAGTAACGGAAACTAAAGTTTCCTATACAACTCAAATTAGTTGGTTAGTTAGATTAACAATTTCTTGTAAAATATAGAGAGAAATGTATTTTTTCCTACAACTCTTGACAAAATTTATTTTGTTTTCCTTTTTGCCCATATTTCTCTCCATAACTCGTTGCAAGAAAATAAATTTTTATTTCTTTTTTCTTTCTCTCATTTCACTTTTTACTATTTTTGTTTTTTATCATCCGTTTCTTTCTAAACAAACAGATCATGAGCTTCATTTTGAAAAGCTACCTATGCACTTAAATGGGTTGGGAAATGCTCCACGGCTCAGATTTTGGCCCAAAATGCTTTTTTCTGCCGAAAATGAATTTCATTGGATGAGCCTTTTGGGTTGTCGGTTAAGCCCGTCGGAATCTTGGGCTTTTTAATTATTTTGACAAATGCGATTGCCAAGTGTTAAAAACAATGAGATAATTTAAACAGTTATGCTATGTAGCTTGAAATTTTCGAGCTCGAATTTGGCCCGAATTCAAAACGACGTCATTTCGTCGTTTTGATTTTTTTTTTTTCAATAACTAGCAGAAGAAGAAAAATCAAAAAAGAAAAAGAACAAAGAAGAAAAAGAAGAAAGAAGAGCAGAGGAGAGAGAGAGAGAGAGAGAGAGAGAGAATCATCATCAACCACCCAACACATCTTCATCAACACAACAGAGAGATAGAGAATAACAGAAAGAATCATCATCATCAACCACCCAACACATCTTCATCAACACAGCAGAGAGAGAGAGAATAATTATCATCAACCAAACACATCATCATCCATAGAGATCAACAAAAAAAATGTAAAAATCTGAAAAAAAAAAAAAAAAAAAAAAAAAAAAAAAAAAAAAAAAAAAACTTCAACACATCATCCTCATACACAGATCGAAGGCGGAGATTAGAGATCGGAGGCCGAGCTAAGACGATTGGAGGCGGAGGCGGAGGCGACGATCAACCCTCTCTCTCTCTCCATTCCCTCTTCCCCTCTCTTCTCTTTCTCTTTCTCTTTCTTTTCATCTTCTTCTCTCTTCTCTCTGTTCTCTCTATTTCAAACATAAGGAGGAAAAAAAAAAAAAAAGAAACTGCCCAAAACAACGTCATTTTGGGCAGTCGGGGGATTCGAGGTAGAAAGATTCGAACTACGAAGGATTATTCTAATTTAAATGCCAAGTGAATCGATGAATGGTGACCACAAGTACTGCAACTCTGAATGGATAAAAATATTTTTTAAAAAATTAGAAGAAATTACGAGTTGTAAATGCCAAGTAAATCGATGAATGGTTGACTGGAATAGTGAATTTTTTTTTTTTTTTGCAATTGATTTATATAATCGAAAAAAATATTTTCTGAAATTTTTAAAATTTTTTATGTGCTTTAAAATAATTTTGAGTTGTATGTTTAGTTATGAGTTGTAAATTTTTGTATCACATATCAAATGTCACATCAATAATTCCCCACTCAAATCAAAACCATTTTCAAAACTATTTTCAAAACTCTTTACCAAACAAATTTTCTACACTCAAATCATAATTTCACAACACACAAACTCAAAATACAACTCATACTCTCAAATCACATTTACAAAACTCTACCAAACGCTATCTATATATTTTAACCATTAAACTCAATGAAAAATTATATTTTAGACATTTTATACATATTTATATTGAGTTTAATGACTAAATACTATTTTTCCGTTAATTTTACTTAACGAAAATAGAAAAATAGTTTAGATTGAAAATAAATCAAAAGATTTAGTTTAAATTAATAAAATTAAAATTCAGAATTTATTTTATTACAAAACTCAAATATTGAATTTTTTTTTTTTTTTTGGTAATTGTCTCAAAAAATTATTAAAAACTAAAACATATGAATTAAAAATTCTAAAGTTATTTTAAAAAAATCCAAAACCAAACAAAATAATTATTTGTAGGTATTGTGCAAAAATGTTGACTCAGTGGGTATTCTGGGTAGGAATATATCACAGCATAGTTTGCATTTTTAAATAAATAAATACTGGTCAGATTAGTTTTTTGGGCACAATTACAAACTAGGAATCGCCGATGAAATTTTATCAAAACCAGATGCTTTATGTTGGAACTTTAATTGTTCCTTTCTCCTTCTTCCATTTTTTTTTTTTTTTTTAACAGGTGTTATAGTATGATCAAGTTAGTCACAATCCACCTTTTACATTCTCTCTTTTTTTTTCTTTATAAAAAACAAAAGAAAAAGGGCAAAAAAAAAAAAAAAAAAGTCTGGGTGCGGACAAGTTTATTGGCAAAAAAGTTCAGCTCTAGCCTTACTTTGAGAGTGCTTTAAATATACCCTTAGGTCATATTGGATTGGAGGTTTGGAGAGAGTAATTGGAGTATGAATGAAGTGATTCACTCATGTCACCTTTGGTTAAGAAATATATGAATGAATTCGTATTCCTATAGTAATCCTATACTAGGAAAGATTAGCAAAGCTTAGAAACATATGAGATTGAGATGCAATCTTATGGGATTAATGGGTAAAAGACTATTTTATTCCTTAATTTATATGACTACAAAATAGAAGAAAGATAATTGTGAAATTTCATGGATTTAATCTCAATCAATTAATGTCATTACACTACTACACCAAAAAACACATTTTATCTTATATTTCTAATTTAATATCACCACATTACTAATCTCTTTATTCCATCTCACTATACTTATAATCTCATCCAACTTAATTCACTAAATAAACGTGGCGTTAATTTTTCTCTCAGCAATCACTGTCCAATAAAGAACATCCACAAGAAGTGTTAGTATGTTATATGATAAAAAGTAATCAAAATGGTACCTAATTATATGAATTATTTAAAATTTGTTAGTTTAGTCAACGCTGAAGTTGGCCACTTTGGACCCTCGAAAATGTGATTAAAAAGATCTCAAAGTTTATTTTTAACTATTACACTAGCTCACAAGAAACAAAAAAAACAAAAACAAAAAATACCTTGAATTTAAAAGGCTTTGACAAAGTTCCATAAAAATTCAAAACTAATAAATGATTGATATGGTGAATTATTTAAAATTAATGGATGATTGTTTTTATCAAAAAATAAAATAAAATAAATAAAAAATAATTGATATTGTAAATTATTTGAAATTAAT
>CM069903.1:154884679-155088982 GCA_036172215.1 Camellia granthamiana
GAAGAGTCGGTTTGACATTCGCGCAATCAGTCTTCTTGCAAGAGCTCAAGTCAGTTGTTTGCCAAGATCATAAAGGATGTACCTTTGTTCACTTACCCTTCATAGAGGCAGCACGATCGAGGCACTCTCATTAATTGAAGAGCCTGAATCGCCCGTCGCCGACTAAGTCGACGGCAGGTGCACGATTTTACCATCAAGTACCCCAACCGACTAACGAATCGATTCTTCAAACCTCTTCAGGAACCACCTGGGGCAAGGGCAGATTCATCAATATATACGGCTCAAGTACCCCAGCCGGCTCACGAATCGAATCGATTCTTCAGACCTCTTCAGGAACCGCCTGGGGCAAGGGCAGATTCATCAATATATACGGCTCAGGTACCCCAGCCGGCTCGTATATTCCTCAATATATACGGCTCAAGTACCCCAGCCGGCTCACGAATCGAATCGATTCTTCAGACCTCTTCAGGAACCGCCTGGGGCAAGGGTAGATTCATCAATATATACGGCTCAAGTACCCCAGCCGGCTCGTATATTCCTCAATATATACGGCTCAAGTACCCCAGCCGGCTCACGAATCGAATCGATTCCTCAAACCTCTTCAGGAACCGCCTAGGGCAAGGGCAGATTCATTAATATACTCGGCTCAAGTACCCCAGCCGGCTCATGAATCGACTCTTCATAATTCTAATCCAGTCGGCATGTGAAGCACGAATCAATATTGCCACTAGATATTCAATCTCTAAAAGGTGAAACTCAGCAACAATTTTACGCAAAATAGTGAAAGACATCACAATGTTTCATTAACATAACCATACAAATTGTGTACGAGTAGAAGTGAAATCACAAGGAAATTTTCATTAATAAATTGCGTACAAGATAGCAACCAATTTATACATGAAAACTACCCTGAACCAACAAAACTCTACCAAACAAATATCAAAAACTTACACAAAAATCAAAAAACTTAATAAATTTGGAAACGCCTCCCAAATCACTCCTCGGTGTCGGATTCAAGTGGCTCAACATCTACTTGCTCGTAAGGAATTGGCACAGCCAACGTAACCCCAGCGGCAGCAAGGGCTTTGAGCCACCCGTGTTTGAACCCCCAATTCTCAAATTTGGGAACTTCATCAACATATTCCGTAAAGGCGGCTCTTTTTCCTGCCTCAAAAGCCTCCGATTCGGCTTTCTCCGAGGCCGCCTTGAGCTCCTCTAACTGAGTCTTCGCCTCGGCAAGTTCGTCTTTAGAGAGCTTGAGCGACTCCTCACTCGCACTCGCTCTAGCCTCAACATCAGAACGAAGCTGTTCAGCAGTGCGAGCCCTCTCCTTCTCCGCTTCGGCTCGTGCGCTCTCCATTGCAGCTCTCATTTTCTCAAACTCGGCCCTACTCTTTTGACCGTCCACTTCTGTTTGCAAATGGTCAATTCTGCCAAGAGCATCGTGCAGGCGGCAGCCTAAGTCGGCGATCCTGCCGACGGTCTGCCAAAACAAGTGATCGTCAGATACCCTTGTAAAAATGGATTCAAGCGAATTTAATACCTACCAGAAGTGCCGGCTGCACAGACAGGGCTACGGCCAAAATATCCGGCGCGGCGCAAAAGGCCGCATTGTCCGCCGGCAAGGAAATTAAGGCCGCCAGGCTCAATGCAACGGCCGGATCCTCAATGGCCAAAGCGTTGGAAAAAATCAGCGTATCTCTGATCTTTGGCTGAATTACGAAAGGAGCAACACGTCCGATTCTTCGAGGCGAGGCCGTTTGTCAGCAGGGCTAATTTCTAAACTAGCCTCCTCTTCAGCGCCACATTTTTTGCCGCGCTCCTCCGGAATCAGCCGTTCTTCACCGGCCTGCTGTTCAACTTTTTCTGTGCCGACCGGTGTAACCTGAGCCGTTCTTTCAATAATGGGTATAGAGGCCTTAGCCAAGCTGGCATCAGATTCGGTGGCCTCGGCCTTTTTTTGAGCAGCCATTCGCTCGGCATTTCTCTTACGCGCCATTTGCGTAAGGCTTTCCTTTGCCATACCTTCGAAGAAGTCGCCGGGAAGATCTCCCAAATTCGCGAAAATATCTCCGGAAGAGAACTCTGCCCGACCCGAAGCGGATGGAGAGGAAGGCTGGTTAAGTCCGGCAGCCTCAAACACCAAACGCACGGCCTCGTCGACCTCTTCGGCCTCCTTAGTGAGTTCTCTGGCCGGATCGGCAACTACTATCACCGGCTCTGCGTCTTGCCCCGAATCAGAAGCTTCAAGACCAATTTGCCTAAGGTTCTTGTAGCTGGGGAAAATAAGAGCCGAGAGGTTCTGATCGCCGGATGGAATCGGAATGTTGTCCGCAGCCCAAAACGTGGTATAAGTCGGTTCATACCGAAGTAAAATGTGGGCGGCTCTCCCTTGTTTTTGCACGTTTTGGCGACCGAAGTAGTTGAGTGTAGTCTTAATGTCCCTGAGGACCGCGTCGTCAACAGAAGTCAGAATCTTCTTCAATTTATTACCTGCAAAAGATGAGAGATTAAGGAAAGAGAGCCGATTAAAAGACAGATCTACAAACATAAGATACTACTTGGCAACCTGGATCACCCTTATGTCTGGGAATGGGGTCTAGGCGATCTTCACCCTCAGCGAACTCCCAATTACCTCGGACATTGACCATTACATTATCAACCCTCTTACCAGAACTGGCAAGCATAGTCACCAAATGATGGTCAGTATCCTTGGCCCTAAGGAAGTACCGCCCCAGCCGACCGGAGGATTTGGCTTAAGCATAGCAGTGCCGAATGGCCGGAATTCCGAGATTGATCCTAAGGCATCGATTCAATTCTATAATCCCCATAATGATTCGAAAGAAATTTACATTGGGTTGAGAAGGAATCAGACTCCAATAGCGAAGGACGGCCCTAAGCAATGGATGTAGGGGGAAACGAACTCCGCCCTCCGCAATGGACAAGAAGGGGAATACGATCGTATTCTGATCCTCTCTCTCCATATCTAGAGAACTGTCCGTTACAAGAGACAAATGAACGTCATCGGGAATGGAACAATGTCGCCGGAATCCGGAAATGCGACTCTCAGAAAGGAGGTCTTTCAAATGTTTAGCCATTTCAACGGGGACCCAAGGACTCGCCGAAAGTAAGAACAATAAACAGAGAATAGGACTACAAAGAAAGGAGAAGAAGACTTACGAAGAGCAGATGAGACGAAGATAGACGGACGACAGTTGCAGAAAATATGAGTGCGAGGGGAGATGCGCGCTGGCGGTCCAAACGTATCAGATGATCGACGAAATGTGTATCCAAAAGGACTGAAGTTTCAAATCACAATAAATGCGAAAGACGCATGAATAGGGCGGGAAAGTATAATGATAAACGAAAAGGCGTGCGCCTCCTGACATCTTCTGACATCTGTCTTGGGGAACGCGAGGCCGCCTGATCACTGATAAGCTTTTCGAATTCTAGACCAAACACGCCGATTAACTACCGTCAATGGGGAGTTCGGGGGGCAATTGTGGGAGCCGAATATGTGGCTAAATCGGAAGGGGTATATTATAGTATTAACATTAACCGGCTATATCCTGCATGATTAGGATGGGCCGAATACAATACATAGGCCGATTAAGAAAGGATCCTCGAAGCCGAATAGAAGAACGGGTAATGATTGAAAAGTAGGCCCAGGCCTTGAGGTCCCAAAAAGAACAGATATAAATATAGAAGCAGCGTTCTTGGAAAGGTATGTAAGAATAACTCCGCTTAACTTAGTGAACAAGCTTTCTTGACCATTGAGACTGACTTGCCCGTCGGAGTGCTAACCCCAGCACCCCTGACCGGAGTGTTGGTGCTTTTACAGGTGACTAACTGAGGATCAAGAGCGTCTCCCAGGATCTGAAGAGTATTTCCAAACCATTTCCCCACAAAGGGGATGAAGCAGTTGAGTACCTATTCCCAGACGAGGCCATTTTGCATGTCGAAGACGAAACTTGGACGATGTACTTTGACGGAGCGTCAAACCAATATGGGTATGGGATAAGGGTATGGGTATGGGATAAGAGTGTTGCTGATAGCGCCCGACAATTCCCATATCCCTCTAGCATTCAAACTCCGGTTCAAAGTCTCGAACAACGAAGCAGAATATGAGGCATGCATTGCTGGTTTAGAAGCTGCCCTAGAACTAGGGGCAAAACGGTTGGATATCATCGGGGACTCAAACCTTGTTGTATCTCAGGCTAAAGGGGACTGGAAAGTCAAAGAAGGAAAGATGAGGATCTACCACCAGACCTTGGACTTGTTGATTCCTCAATTTGAGAAGCTGAACTTCGCTCATCTGTTAAGAGAGAACAACAGGTTCGCAGATTCACTAGCAACTCTATCTTCCATGATAGACATCCCTTTTGGAGTCCAAATGCGTCCGATCATCGTTGGCTAGAAATTTGTGCCGGCCTACAAGCTGATTGCTGTCATAGAAGAGGTTCAAGATGAGAACCCCTGGTATTACGACGTTTGGAACTTCTTGGAGAAAGAGGTGTATCCACCAGGGGCAAATGCCGAAGATAAGAGGGCAATTAGAAGAATGGCTACTCAGTTCATCGTCTGCGGGGGTAAACTGTACAAGAGAGGTCATCTCAGAATGCACAAACTGTGTGTTGATACTGAAGAATCAAAGCGCCTGATGGAGGCCATCCATGGAGGAGAGTGCGGAGTGCACATGAATGGGGTGATGCTAGCCCGAAAAATCCTTAGACAGGGTTATTACTGGTCCACCATGGAGGAGGATTGTATTGGCTTTGTTCGGCGATGTCACAAATGTCAAATCCATGCAAATCGCATGAACATTCCGCCGTCTAAGCTGTACAACATGACTTCGCCATGGCCGTTTTCAGTTTGGGGGATTGATGTGATCGGAGCTGTCACTCCAAAAGGGTCCAATGGGCATGAGTTCATTCTGGTAGCGACAAACTATTTTACAAAGTGGGTTGAGGCCCAATCTTATGCGGTATTGAAGGCTTCACATGTCACAAAGTTTATCAGGAACAACATCATCTGTCACTATGGGGTCCCGAACGAGATTATTTCAGATAATGGTTTCCACTTCAAGAAGGAGGTGATCGACTTGTTAGAGAAATACAACGTGGCTTTTCACAAGTCATCTACATATCGGCCGCAGACCAACGGAGCAGTTGAGGCCGCCAACAAGAACATCAAACACATATTGCAAAAGATGGTGGAGACCTACCGGGACTGGCCAAATAAGTTACCATTTGCTCTGTGGGGCTACCGGACTTCAATTCATACTTTTACTGGAGCAACTCCATATTCCTTGGTCTACAGAATGGAGGCTGTTTTGCCTATCGAAGTTAAGGTTCCATCATTGCGAGTATTGGCTAAGTGTCAGATAGTTGAGGTAGATTGGCAGCAGAACAGGTTCGAAGAACTCATGCTGTTTGATGAGAGAAGGCTGAAAGCACTGTACCATATTCAAGGTTATCAACAAAGAATCGCTAGGGCTTTCAACAAGAAGGTTAAGTCCAGTAATTTGAAAGAAAGGGATTTAGTGCTCAAAGACAACCGAGCTCCCATTCACGACCCTAGGGGCAAGTTCAGACCCAATTGGACTGGCCCTTACATCATCAAGTCTATTTGGTCAGGTGGAGCTGTCGTTCTGATGGACCTAGATGGCCTAGAGTTTTCCCAACCGATCAATATGGACAAGTTGAAGAAATATTATCCCTGAGCGGCTCGCTGGGCTGAAAACCCGAAAAGGCGACCTAGGCAAAAGTTAGAGCATGAAAAAATTTTGAAATTACAAAAACTAAGCTCGCAAGGTTGAAAACCCACAAAGGTCGGCCTTGGCAAAAGTTGGAGTGCAAAAGGAGAGAGTTAATACTCAAGTGAACCCAAGTCGAACTACGTAAGGCTTGATTCCTATCTTTGGGATACGTAGGCAACTTCATCCTGAAGTCCAGCCATAAACACTTCCTCGATCAACTTTGTCCATGCGATCATGTTTGGTCATCTTTGTCTATTCAGCATTCAAGAGCTTGGCTATGATCTCCAGTGCAGTACTATTCAGACTAGGGGCAACTTTCCAGTTGCTAAGATCCGGGGTTGTACATCTCAGTGATAGATCTTGGGCATGTCTAGTTTTGATCCATATTGAAAATGGTTTTGAAAAGTTTCAATAAAAGTTGATTTTGCTCAAATTAATCTTTTTACGACTTAGACCATTTTTGGACCAAACGGAAAATTTTCAATACCTACAACCTTCAATTTCATTGGTTTCAATACGGAGTTCTCGTACTCTTGAATACAAATTGAAGTTGCTTTTTATTACATTCATAAAGAAAACTTGAAAGTACTGATAAAGCAAAATAAATCCGTGGCATAGTCAGGTGTTCCTGCATCCCCTCCCAGAGCTGGTGGAAACCTGTGATGCTAAAGTAGGCCCAATTTGTGCCTCCTCGGCAAGCCAAACTATGCACTCATCAAAAAGAATGTAACTGAAAATCGGAGCGGGGGCCAGAAGCTCTCTCGTCCTCCAGGCTGTGGCATACCTAGCCAACTGTGTGCCTCGGACCAGAAATACAGTAGGGTATTCTATCCCATCTTCCGGACAGGTCTGATCATGGCCGAACTGGCGCCGGAATCGGAATGGAAAATAGAACACGCAGTGTGTCAAGCCAATCAATTGAATCCCGGGCTGACGGGTCATGTTGAGAGAAAAGTAAGAAAAGGATTTTGAGAGAAAAACC
Source organism: Camellia granthamiana (assembly GCA_036172215.1). Lineage (NCBI taxonomy): Eukaryota > Viridiplantae > Streptophyta > Magnoliopsida > Ericales > Theaceae > Camellia > Camellia granthamiana. The sequence continues at coordinate 154,891,420 of CM069903.1, forward strand.
GAGTTTGAGGGCCGAGTGATGTGAGAAACATATGCAAGATAGGGTGGGAAACATTACCTGCAATAATAGTGGACTCCCCGCCAATCTAGCCGTCTCCCGGTGATGAAAAGCGTCCAAGCCCATCAATGTCTTAGCTAAAGTCATGGCAATGCAGTTCTTGCCTTCCCTTAAGCCCTCGGCGACCTCAATCAAACGAGTGCTAAACCCTCCAGAGCCTGGGGCCAGTAAGAAATGAGACAGCATGCACAAGCAAAGCGCATGCCGCCGATAACCCTGCCAAATATGGTCGTCGCGATCACCGGCATCAGAAACCTGACAAATCAAGCTTGGAATGTCCAGCTCTTTGCTGTGAATCAATGACCGAGCGTCATGCAAAGTAAGGCCGCACATCCGTCCCAAGGCTTGGGCGTGGCCAAAGCGGAATTGTGGCAAGATTTTTTCATCGCGCTCGGATTCCATTAGAGCTTGGAAGTCTTTGAAAGTGGGACACATCTCTTGCCCGCCAAAGCTAAAAACGTGGGTCACTGGATTCCAAAATCTTGCCGCGGCATGAAGGAACGGGAAACGCAGCGGGGTGTGACCCAACGTGAATAGTGCATTTATGCCGAAACCCTGAAAACTCAGCTTTTCCGAGCCATCTAAGTTGGCAATCCAATTTGTGAGGTTTTGGACAAGAAATGCTTCCATTTGGTGCAAAATTGAGCTGAAATGAAGAGAATCCCGAAGCTGGAACTCATATAGAAGATAAGGCAGTGAGTGGAGGACAGATGTCGATGTTTTGGAGAGTCTTCCATCGATGGCCGGCAGTGGCTCATCAGTGGCCGGCAGTGGCACACTGATGGCTGGCAGGCCTTCTTATGTGGCCGGTAGCCCCTCCCTCATGCTCACTGGCCTTCTTGGTAAAGACCCAGTTGTTTGCTGCAGAGAATTCCTGTTACTCGTGTCTTTTAAGGTCTTATTTTTTGTCCTGTCAGACTCTGTTGCATCTCGTTTAAGATGTATTACTATTCGATTTTGTATCGAGTTGTAATCATCTTCCTCTCATTTATCGAGTTGTCGTAATTTGTTTATCGAGTTGTAAACTTGTTAAGACTTTGTTTTGATTATCGAGTTGTTTTGTTGTTAGTCGGTTCACTACCTGATTAGTGCAATTCGGGTGTTTAGTTTTCAAAACAAAAGTTCAATCTCATTTACATTGTTGTATAAAGTGATGTGATGCGACGCGATGCATAGAATGTACAAATGTAACACTTTTTCAACAAAAAGACTGCTTTCATTCCATCATAGATTCTTTTTACAAAATAGCATAGTTTAAAAAAAAAAAAATTCTGCCTGACGCAGTACAATGTGCAAAACTACTAGTAAAAAGAAAAATAAAGCAAAAAGAAGAGCAACGTCTGAATCAGCAAAATGTCTGGATCGGCGCCAATCGCCTCAAGACTGAGGGGTCCTCCTCGTCCTCTTCCTCGACCGAGAGGACTTTGGAACATCGCCACCGTCAGCACCTGACTCTGAACTCGAGCCATCCCCAGCTCCATCTCTATCCTGAGACGAATCTGACCACGGACTCACTACCTCCTCGTCAAACTCATCATCATATGGGGCAGGCCCCCGTGAACTAGTCCCTCATCCTGCTCCCCCTGCTGCTCGGGGAGGTGCTGAAGGACCCGCCCCTACTCCCGCTAAGGCACCGGATGGGCCTGGCGTCAAGAAAGGAATCTGAAAAAGGGCAATCCACCAATATGCATTAGTAATCGAGATGTATCAGATGCCAAGAATAATGTGTTGTGAGCAGTGAATGATTTGCAGTGAATGTGCACCGTGAGCGGTGTATGGAAGTAATGTATCAGATCAGTGTAGTGTGCAACTGTGCAAATGATGGCATGTCGAGAAAAGACTGTGTGGCATGAAGTATAGTTTGAAAGAACTCACCGGAATACTGTAAATACTGAGCAGGTCCATGCTCGTCTGCAGCATCCTCATCACTGAAGCCGTCATCTCTAGAGACTGACGAGTGTACTCAATGGGAGCCTGCAAAAATGTTGAATTCATTAGTATTCTGCGGGATATCCAATGAAATCAAATGACTGTACAGAATAAAGAGTATAGCGCATACCGGGGTCGAACCGTAAACTCCGACAAGCTCGTGACCGGCTGGAGGAGGGGCGAAGGAAATCTGATAAGTCTCTCTAGCATGTCATAGTAGCAGGCAGCACGGGCCATGCAGTCCCCTGTCTCTCCTCGGGACCTCTCCTCCTACGAGACCTGGTCGCTCCGCCTCTCCCTCTCGCAGCTGGAGCCCTCGCTCCCTCTCTTTCTCGGACACCAGTCAAAGGTGGCATCAGATGCGTCTGAATAAAGGCTACGTAGTCACCTTCAGCGCAGAAGAAATCTGTCTCCAGCCCTACCATGAATTGAATCACCTGGTCGGCGGACAACATGTGTGTCTCCCTCATCGATGGTGGAGGTGCCATCGATACAAATGGAGCAGGAAATCCCAAGGTCTGGCGCACGAAGCGCTCACTCAGAAACCAGGTACGGCAGATCGGTCCCTCAAAGAGGATGTGGTAGTGAGGCATGGTCCGAGCAGTGTGGTACTGGTCTCAGAGTCCAAAAGGAATCGCATCCCATGGTTCCCATGTAACCTGCGAAAAAAGAACGAACAAGGTGATCAGTTGTCAAATAACCAAAGTGGGTGCATTAGGTTAATTGAAATAATCTCATTGCAAAATTACCTCGCACGCCATGACCGTGTCGAAATACTGCCGAAAGAACATGAAGCTCTCTCGGGTCCTACGACGGAACGGACCATCATATACGTCAGAGAATGGGACCGTCGCTACAGTCTTCTCCACAGGCTCTGGAGCAAGTGCCGGGAAGTATGCGTACACCCACAGCTACAAGAAAGATGTGATCAGTACAGTGTATGAACAGATTGTTGAACATGCAGAAAGCAAAACGCAGTATAGTGCATAACGGATGCAGGCCTAGAGCAGACATTAGATCCTGTGTGTGTGGTGTATGGTATGTAGTGTGCAGCATGTATTGTGTACAGAAAATGCAAAGCAGAAAGCATACAGTGCAAGAGCAGATACAGAAAATACAGAAAGTACAAGTGTCGAACAAAGCAAAAGTACAAATGCTAAGTAAAGCAATGAAAAGGGAAAACTAAGCTGTGTACCTCCCAAGCTCGCCAATAGCCGCCGATCAACCTCCCACATATCCGAGAGGTCGAGCTCATATATCCGTAAAGGTTGGTCAGACCGGCCGTGCCCCAGTTGCAGAAACAGACTCGCTGGAGTACCACCAAAGCGCCGAAGAAGTATAAACCTACGGTATTCCACTTGTTCGAAAACAAGGTGGTACCGAAAAGGAACAAGAGGAAGCCCCTGGCGTACTGCTCTGCCTCCTCATCAGTATCGAGATCTTCCCCTCTGTACTGCTCCTCAAACCAAGTGTATCTAACCATACCCGCTCGAAGAATGGGTGGACATGCTCCAAGTAGCGCATTCCATGCGGCCACCGACTCCTCCATGTCGGGATCAAGGGGAATTGGATCACCTCCTACGCCCAGGCCGGTGATCATGGTGAAGTCGAGAGGAGTCATCGTCATCTCTTCCGCAGTGGAGAAGTGGAAAGAGTTGGTGGTGTCCCACCACCTCTCCACAAGAGCCCCTAGAAGAGGGCGACTCACTGTGACCCGCGTCAGGCTGCACCAAAATAAACCAAAGTCGGTCCCGTTGATCATCCGGCGGACCCTCGCGGGAAATACATCATACCAATCCCGAGCAGTCGTAGCACCATAACCCTTGAAGGAGCGAGATCCATCCTGCAACAGTAAATACAGTTCAAATCAGATCAACGATGTGTTGAAAACACAGTTCAAATCAGATCAGCGGTGTATTGAAAATACAAGTCAGAACGGTGATGTATTGAGAATACAGTTCAGACAGATCAGCAGTGTATTGAAAATACAGTTCAAGATAGATCAGCAATGTATTGAAAATACGGTTAAGATCAGATCAGTGATGTATTGAAAAGACAGTTGCATCCAGAGCAGTGATGTGTCGAAGATGCAGTTGAATTCAGAATAGTGACGCCTGAGGTGCGCTCGTATACAGCACATACAGGGCAGTGATGCGAAGTACAATTTAATGCAGAGCAATAATGTATGAAATACAGTCAGATCAAAGCATGTGATGCGATTAGATCGAAACAGTGCAAGAAATGCAAATAGTTGAAAATAATACTGCAGAAAAACAGAGTTGGTACCTCCACAGCAATGGCCAACAAGTGAGACATCGGCTCTCTCAGTAAGAGGTCGTCTGGTGCGCCCTCATCAAAATCGGTAAAAGTATGGATGCCTCCCGCCACCGGAATAATGTGACTCTCCGGGTGATACCTCGCGGGGTCGAAGGGACATGTGCTCGATGGTAAAGGCTGATGCTCGACCTCTGGCTCAGCCGCAAAGTCTGCCGCCAACTCTACTGGAGGGAGTGCGGGCAAGCCCTCATCATGCGGAATATCGTCAGCCATCTGAGATAGATGCAAAAATGAGCCAAAATAAGCGAAATGGTGAAATTTTGAACAAATCAAACCCTAGGGGAGAGAAAATTCAAGTAAAGTTGAAAACCCAGGGAAAGTGAACTAACCTCGAGAGAAGTTCGGGGGAAATGATCCTTGAATGCGGGAAATGATGAAAGAGGCCTCAAATTCAATTTCTGATCGGTTCAAATCGAAGAGAGCAAAGGAGTTTTAATGATTCAAGGTTGTTTAGGGTGTTGGGAAACGCGTAGAACGCGTGAATCTAGAGAGAAGGCACACCTAGAGGGCAAAGGAAATGATTTCTATGCAAGGGTTTGTGAGGAAATGGGTTAGTTTTGGGTCTATTTAAAGACCCATGGCCGAAAAGACCCTTTTGCCCGAATCTGCCATCGATGGCCAACGGCTCATTATCGATGGCCGGCAGTGGTCTCTAATGGCCGGCATGGGGCCGGCGGTTTTCCCTAATGGCTGACAGACCTCCACCAACTTTCTTTGCCTATTTTGTCTTGGTATGTGTCCCTGGATTTCAACAATTCTGAGGAGTGTTCAAAACTCGATTCAAAACGCCTCCATGGAAACCCGGGAATCATTGTTCTCAATGTACGGTGGTCATCACCCATCAACGCGCACGAGATGTATCCTTTTGAACGCATTGCAAATCTTCCTGGAGGTAAACCAAGAGTTGCCTTCAAGATGTCTTTATCAAGCATGCTTTTGTTGTCACCTAGCATATACTTGTTGTATTAAATATCCATTCTTTATCATGCATTGTCTTGCATATCTCTATTATGCATTGTCTTACATATCTCCATCATGCATTGTCTTGCATATCTCTATCATGCATTGTTTTGCATATCTCTATCATGCAGTGTCTTGCATATTTATATCATGCATTATTTTGCATTCTATCTATCTCACATTGTTTTGTATCTTTAACCTACGTTTTCTCACATGTTTTACTCGTATTGTTTTGCATGTTTTACCTACGCCGTCCCCCCTTTAACTTGCGTTGTTACGCTTGTTAAGTACGTTGTTTCGTACCCCCCCTTTTAACTTGCGCTGTTACGCTTGTTAAGTGCGTTCTTTCGCACCCCCCCTTAACTTGCGCTGTTACGCTCGTTAAGTGCGTTGTTTCGCACCCCCCTTTAACTTGCGCTGTTACACTTGTTAAGTGCGTTGTTTCGCACCCCCCTTTCACTTGCGCTGTTACGCTCGTTAAGTGCGTTGTTTCGCACCCTGCTTTTAACTTGCGCTGTTATGCTTGTTAAGTGCATTGTTTCACACCCCCTTCTAACTTGCGCTATTACGCTCGTTAAGTGTGTTGTTTCGCACCCCACTAACTTGCGTTGTTTCGTACTCATCTAACTTGCATTGTTTCGCATTTCTCATTACTTGCGCTGTTACGCACTTCATCTATCTTGCGCTGTTACGCATGTCTACTTCTTTAACTTGCGCTGTCACGCATGTTTTATTTCTTCTACTTGCGCTGTTACGCATGTTTTACTTGTTTTACTTGCGCTGTTACGCATGTCTTACTTGCGCTGTTACGCATGTCTACTTCTTTAACTTGCGCTGTCATGCATGTTTTATTTCTTCTACTTGTGCTGTTACGCACTTCATCTATCTTGCGCTGTTACGCATGTCTTACTTGCGCTGTTACGCATGTCTACTTCTTTAAATTGCGCTGTCACGCATGTTTTATTTCTTCTACTTGCACTGTTATGCATGTTTTACTTGTTTTACCTGCGTTGTTACGCATGTCTTACTTGCGCTATTACGCATGTCTACTTCTTTAACTTGTGGTGTCACGCATGTTTTATTTCTTCTACTTGCGCTGTTACGCATGTTTTACTTGCGTTGTTACGCATGTCTACTTCTTTAACTAGCGCTGTCGTGCATGTTTTATTTCTTCTACTTGCGTTGTTATGTATGTTTTATTTGTCTTACTTGCACTGTTACGCATGTCTACTTCTTTAACTTGCGCTGTCATGCATGTTTTATTTCTTCTACTTGCGCTGTTATGCATATTTTACTCGTTTTACCTGCGCTGTTACGCATGTCATATCTTTAACTTACGCTGTTATGCATGTTTTAACTTGCGCTGTCACGCATGTTTTATTTGTTTTACTTGCGCTGTTACACATGTTTTACTTGTTTCACTTGCGTTGTTACGCATGTCTTACTTGCGCTGTTATGCATATCTTTAACTTGCGCTGTTATGCATGTTTTAACTTGCGCTGTCATGCATGTTTTATTTGTTTTACTTGTGCTGTTACGCATGTCTTACATGTTCTATCTTGCGCTATTACGCATATTTTCTTTGCGCTGTTACGCATGTTCCACCCACGTTGTCTCGCACCCTCAGGATTGCATTGTCTTGCACCCCTTCACTGGCGTTGTCACGCATTTTTCACTTGCATTGCTATGCATGTTTCTAACGATATTGTACCTGTTGAGTCTCTTTCTTTTACAGGCACGATATTATATGTACGGTTCATTTGAAGCTGACGCGACCAGACGAACCTGACGGTATTGTATTCACTCCGCGTGAGACGTGGTGAGATTTGCATAATTTTCTTACATCCTTTCTGTTTAAATATATAAGACTGTTATTCACTTGCTTAAAACTGTCGCATTTATGTTGTATATAATTGCTTCGTTACAGCTCTCTTTGCATAATCATAAGTTATGCTTTTGCATCATGTATGTCATTTGCATTTTACCCCAGCCTACGGGCACATCTCTGCATGGTTATATTGATTGTTTGCTTGAGTCTTCGACCTTGTCAAAAATGGATCGTCTCTGGGCTTTGACATTCACTCCCATCACTTTGTGGCTTTCGAGTTCTGTCAAAGAGGGGCAACTGTAAACACCCCATTTTTTACCATCCTCAGGACTTGGTTGTGCTTGCAGGTACACCCAACAACTAGTTCGATTGCTCGCCGAGTACTCGACTTTCACGACGGAACGTCACAGGTTTGAACTTTCCAAACCCTGTATCCTTCATGCCCCATTTTTGGACCTTGTATTGGCCCTTTCTGCATGCTTTGTGGAAGGCACTACCGGCCCCTTTTTGGCCCTGCCGGCCATGCCTTTGCCACTGCCGGCCCCTTTTTGGCCCTGCCGGCCATGCCTTTGCCACTGCCGGCCATTGATGATGCATGTTAGCCATCAATGAGCCACTACCGGCCACCACTGATGGCCGGCAGACCCCCTGTCTCAGCAGGTTTCATGCCAGATCTTTTGAGCCAGCTGGTTTTCACTCATCTCCCCTCCATAATGGAGGGATGAAGCTCTTGCCAAGCTTGTTTAACAACCTTCTTCTAGTATTCTTCTATATAAGGAAGGAGCCTTCTTCTATATCAGAGGTTGAATAAAGTTTTGAAGGAGTTGTATCTCTCTCTCTCTCTATATTTATCACTCTCTCTCTCTATATTGCATAGAATAGTGCTCTAAAGTCCATTTTTCTTGCACTTTTGCACTACAACATATAGAGATACACCACCATCTTTGAGCTGAGGTTCTTGAGGGGGTTACTTAAGCTCTGAAACTTGGTTTTTGGCCCCTGAGATTGCAGGTTTCGAAGTTGGTCTTCAAGGGTGAGTTTCTTCTATTTTTTAGCATTTATTTGTACCTCATTTTGGCCATCCTTGCATATTGTTTTAGGCCTTGCTTTCAACTGAAAAAAGTTCTGTATTTAAGTGCTTTTGAAGTTTGTTTAAGGTCTTTTTGGTGTTAGGGGTGTACAACCCTCTTGCATGCTTTGTTTGGCCTTGTTTTGAGCTATGCTTTAAGGCCTTTGAGCTAGGCTTTGTTTGGCCTTTTAGCCACTGAAATCCAATGGATTTTCAGTGGTAGGCATATGGTTTTGAGGTCTCAAATCAGAGGGGGTGGCCCCCTCTCTTCTTGTTTTTGTTTGCTTGTATTATTGGCCTATCAAAGGAGCATGTATCCCTTTACTCTTGAGGCCTAGTTTAGGCACTTTTTTGTGACTTTTAGGAGCTTCCTTGACTCTTTCCATGGCTGGTTTGGTCATATTTTGCATGCTTCTTGTATGTGTAGTGTAATCCCATTTGTGGCTCATCAAAGTAGCATGTTTGCCTAGCTTATGTTGAGTCCATTTCAACATGTTTTTTGTGATGTTTTACCATGAAATAACTCTGTCTAAAGTGGGTTTGGTCATCTTTTACATGCTCCATATACTTGTAGAACAAATCTTGCTTACTAGCTTTATGTGCATGATGTTTTAACTCATCATTCTAGCATGTTTTGGCTTTGCTCCAGCATGATTTTATTCTTATTTTGGGCTGTTCTAGGACTGTTTTGGGCTGCCATGGTCATATCACTCATGTTTTGTATAGCTGTAGTGTAAATGCTTTGGCTAGCCTTGGGTTTTGAGGCCCCTACCATGCCATGCATGTGATATTTCCATGCTTTGCCATCATTTTGAATGTTATTTCAGTCCATGAAATGTGGTCATACACCTGCATTTGACATGCTTTCAATGTCTTAGAGAGTTTGTGTTTTATGCCTCATGAATGGATCATTGTGCATATCTCTATGCTTAGGTCTTTGGGATGCCATCTCAGTGGGTTTTTGGGGTTATTATGCCATGCTATAACTCTGATTTTTGTTGGTTGAGTCATCCCATGCTTGGTCTTAATAGGTGTAGTGTAATCCACCTTATTTGCCTTGTATGCATCATGCCTCATACTCACCATGCTAGCTTGTTTTGGCTGCCTTCCATGCATGTTTTAGTCTCATATTAACATGTACTAGGACTGTTTTGGGTTGCCCTTGCCATATCCTTCATGCTTTGTATAGCTGTAGTGTAATTGGCCTTGCAAGCTTTGTGTTTTTTTGACTCATGCATGCTATCTTTGAGCTATTTAGATGATTTGGCATCACTTAATACTTCATTTCAGAGCCTATAGCATTGTCATATTCCCACTTCAATCATGCTTTAAGTACCTTTGAGTGTTGTGCATTATTGCCTAGTTTATGGCTTAGCTTGTATGCTTGCATGCCTAGGTCTTTGGGCCCTCATCTCAGCATGTTTAGGTACTCATTTTGACCTATTTAAGCTCTGTCCATGCTTAGTTCATGCATTTGTGCCATGTATTGCATGCCTCCTTTGTAATCCTCTTTGATAGCTCCATGCTTTAAGGACCTTCGCATGCTTTACTTGTGTTGTTTAATAATTTGGCATCGTTTATCATCTCATTTCAGTGCACTTCGTGTTGTTACACTTCCATGTTTTCCACTCTTTAGGTGTTCTTGAGAGTTGCACCTTTATGCCTCAATTGGTGAGCCAATTGGCATGCATGCTTGTATGTGTTTTCGGTGCCTTCATCTTAGCATTATAGCCACTGATTTGGGCATCACTGAAGTCTGCCCATTTTGGTTTAAGTCCATCCTTGCATGTTGTTGCATGCTTGTCTTGCATATTGTTGTATGCTTGCTTCATCTTTGCATGTTGTAGCATGCTTGTCACCTTGTATGTTGTTGCATGCTTGGTTTATCGCATGTTTGCATGTCTAGGTTGCTTTGCATTGTGTGTCAACTGTGTGCATGTATTAGTATTGTGCATGCCATTAGCCTTGTTAGGTTGTTCATATTGCATTACATGTTTGCATGCATCGCATTGTGTATGCCATCCTTGCATTGCATTGTTGTTTGGATTAAGTGTTAATCCGAACACGAGAAACGAGGAACGTTTCATACTTCAAGTGATGAAACGTGTCTCAATTCTTAGTCGCCGATGCTCTTGATTATCCATGATAGAGTTCTAGGCACTTATGTGTTTTATTTGTGCATTCATTTCACATTGTTTGCACAAGTTGGATCTTTGGCCATCATGCATCGGGATGCGTGATTGATGGTCGTGGATCCGATTATGCCTCCCCCTTGATGTTTTGAGGTGATATGGGGTGGCATAGTGCGTACATACCCTTGGGAGACCCTCCATTTTCTCTATTTTGTGCTCTGCTGCAGCTTGGTGTCCCAGCACATCAATGGCCGGCAGTGCCCTACAGTTGGCCAGCACCTCCTCATCCTTGGCCGGCAGACATTCATTCTTGGCCGACAGGTGGTCGGCAGCATCTCTGCATGGCCGGTAGGCCACTGATGCATTCCCCAGACTAGTTTTTGGTAAGGTTCAGCAGGAATTCCTTGAGGACACCCTGCAAACAGAGCCTCTAAAGAGAAACCGGAGAGCTTATCGGGATGGGAACCGAGCATGCATGTTCACCTTCTTCAACTTGCCGAGGCAGCATTGTTTAATTGCTTACTTGTTAGTTAGCATTTTGGTTTTGTAATTTAATTAGTTAATTTGTTAATTAATTAAGTTTTGTAATAATTAGTTGTAGCTAGTTATTCAATTAAGTTGTGTAATAATCAATTAGCTTGTTAGTTAGTTAATTAGTTGGCATGTATTTTTCATTCGGACCCTCCGTTGAGAGGGCCAATTTTTGTAATAAGTGTGTGTGAGTGTGTGCATGTCTTCCAACCCCACGTCTTTCTCTCTTTTACTTACCGCTTTCAATGGTTAGTTTTAGGTCATTTTCAATTAGCATCCTTATGCTATGCATGTTTGAATCATTCATCTGTACTGCATGCACCGGGCTCGGTGCATCATACTAACTGCATTGTACTTTCAATACATTACTTGAATACGTGTTCAACAGCATGTTATCAAGTTGCATTTTATATGCCATCTTAGAATAGCCGACCCTATTTCTAGTTACATTTTGCATGTGTTGCATTAGCCATCTTAACATGAACTAGGATCATGCTTGATTACTAACTAGTTGTTGTTTTGGCTCGGAGTACTAGGTAAGCTTTTATGCTTTAGCATACTGCATATGTGTTATTGTTTGCCATGAAAACATGCTTGCCATGAGGCTATTTGCTTATGTGATATAAACTGCCTGAATGCCTGTGGGTGAAGGTTGGATTACTTGAATTGGAACAATTCATCAAATCTGCATTTTAGCCTACTTGCGAGTAGCAAACTTCAAACCGTTTTCAAACAAACGAATATGCAATTCTTTGTTCCAAATTAGGCGATCTAGTCTATACTTGTGTGTTGTGCGCATCACTCAGTAATACTAGCTAATAACCGGAATAAGAACACATGTGCTTTCAAAAACAAAATATCATGTTTAGTAGTGGGCGATCTTTTATCGGGCGAACGAGGGTGCTCATAGATGACCTTCCCCAATCGTACCCAAGTTCCTGAGCCGAGGCAACTTTGGTGATGACAAACACGTGGCCTTAGGCACGAGTCAGGGTTTTCTAAATTCCCCCCAAAATAAAATATTTAGGTGACGACTCTATATCTGACAAAGCAGTCCATGTTTGGCACTTCTTTACAAAAATCAATTTTCCAAAACGATATGCCGGATTTAAACTCTTTGGTGATTTATCGATCTTGCATTGCACTTTGCGAGATCAGATTCAGAACCGTGACATTTGAGTCCGAACTGTAGCATGAAGCCCCCGAGGGCGCGTCTACAGGGTTTTAAGGTCTAAAAATCATTTTGATCGAAATAGTTTTTGGTCCAAAATGGGGTGTAAGGTTGGGATTCAGAGCTCCTCTTGCCGAAGAAATCGAACATTTGCACAAGATAGCCTGCACCATCAAGTAAGCAATCAGTGGCGCCCAAGTCTTAAGGGCTGTCAAAAATGGGGTGTCTACACATGGCATTGATTTTCATGACACCTTCAGTCATGTGGCCAAGCAGCCCACAATAAGGATCTTGTTATGCTTGGCTTTACATCATCATTGGTCCCTCAAACAATTGGACATCGATAATGCATTTCTTCATGGACATCTTGAGGAGAAAGTCTATATGGAACAGCCACCTGGGTTGTTGATCCTTCTAAGAGTACAATGGTGTGTAAACTCTATAAAGCCTTTTATGGCTTAAAGCAAGGCCCAAGGGCATGATTTTCTACTTTCTCTGGTTTCCTTCTATCTCAGGGCTTTCTTCAAAGCAAGTGTGATTCCTTTTTATTTGTCCATAAGACAACCTCTCCATCACCAATCTACTCATCTATGTTGATGACATACTTCTCACTGGTACTAATTAAACATTTATTCAAACCCTTTCAACTCAAACGCACAAGGCATTTCCATGAAGGAATTGGGGAATATATCCTATTTTCTAGGCATTTCAGTTTAATCTTCCCCTCATGGTTACTTTCTTTCTCAAACCAAATATGCTATTGACATTCTTGAGAAAGTAGGTATGAAGGACTGTAAATCCTGTGTTACTCGTGCGTCTCTAAAGCCTCCTCTTCTTCCAAATGCTTCTTTGTCTTTCTCGTAACCTTTTCTCTATAGAAGTATTGTAGAAGGCCTTCAATATCTTACCATAATCAAGCATGCCAGTTCATGCACTCCCCTACCATTGGTCATTTTTCTACTATCAAACGAATTCTCAAATATGTTAAGGGACTTTTGCACTTTCAGCCTAGTGATTTCAATCTACAAGCTTATAGTGATTCTAATTAGGCTGGAGATCACTCAAACAGAATATCTACTTACGAGTATTATGTTTACTTAGGTACCTATCTCATCTCATGGTCTTCCAATAAACAATCCACAGTCTCAAGAAGCTCTACTAAAGAGAGTATCGATCTTTAACTAATATGGCTGCGGAATTATCATGGTTGCAGATGTTGCTTGAAGATTTTGCTATTGATCTACAAGCTTCTCTTCCAGTGCTATGTTGTGATAATCAATCTTCTATCTCCTTGGCTGCTAATCTTGTTTCCATAGCCACGCTAAACACATCAAAGTGGACTGTCATTTTGTTCGTGAGAAGGTTGCAGCTCACAAGTTGTCAATCAAGTATGTTCCTACCTCAAATTAGCTTGCTAATGTATTCACTAAAGCTTTATCCTCCGCTTGATTTGGATTTTTGACATCCAAGCCAAGGGTTGCTTCTTCATCCCTTATCTTGAGGGGGAACAATAAGGATAATTCATCAGCTACAGATAAGGTAGTTGTATCATAGATAAATATATGCGATTGTAGAAGAGTATTGCATATAACAAGATTTAGTTAGTTAGTTACACTATTAGGATTAGTTAAATAGTTAGACTTTGTATTGAATAAATGTGTATATATATACACTTGTAGAGTGATGTAATCCATTCAATGAAATAGATTCAGTTTGTCTTTATCAGAAACATCAGCAAAATTTGAACCAAAGACATCCAATTTTACACAGTACATCCACCCCAAGTATCTACATGATTGCAAGGATCAAAACTCTCTCTCTAAAAAACCTCCATCCCGGGCTTTATCGCTGGCCAGCCGGCCGCCGCTTTTAGCTATGGCGGTTAGTTGGCCTAGCATTTTTTTTTTCTTGTGTACATGTTTTTTCCCCTAATAATCTTGAGCCCCCATTAGTTTTCCACTATTTCCTCTTCAAATCTAATCTCTAGATTTGCTTAGGATGCTGTTTTGGTTATCTCATTTTTGTGTAGGATGCTTGTTTTCACAAGCGTTCTTCGGGGTTTTTAGCTGGGTATTCCTTGGGTGGTTTTAGATTTATCATTTCTGGCAGTCTGAAAGCTTGTTGGGTCTACACTCTGTGGTTTTGGTGCTCATGGAAGCTTTGATGGGTGGTATTGGTGGGTTTTTCTTCTCAAATGGAGAGGTTCGGTGGAAGTGGTGCTTCGGCCATGGGTTTTGGTTTAGGGTGGGTGTGTTGATCATGGGTGGGTTGGTTTAGGAACTTCATTCGGGCACTTCTTTGCGAGCGGGAGTTTGAGGGGTGGAGGATCCAGAGTTGTTTAGGATCTTCATTCGGGCGCTCCTGTGCAAGTAGGAGTTTGAGGGGTGAATTCTATTCAATTCTATAGTGGTCGGTGTTCGTGTTCAATTAAGAGGAGATTGGCGCCGGGTCAACAAAGAGAGGACTACTCAGCGTTGTTGGTGAGGATCAACCAAGGGAGTTGTTTGGGCGAGGAAAACCGTGGGAGAAGTTTAAGATGGAAAATTGGGTTTTGTAAGTTACAAGCATGGTGACAACACCAGCAGCCCTAGGCCTAGAGGCAAAGCCAATGGCTGTTGAAGAAGAACCAAAGGAGGAGGCTGCAATAGCAATAGAAGAGGCACCAGAAGCAGTCCCGGAGGAGGTTGAAGTCGGCATTGAAATTGTTGCAAACACGGGTGGTTCTCGGCAGCAATGAAGCCTGAGTGTCTGACGATGGTGTGGGCCGTTCAGGACATGCGTGGGGTTTCGAGACAAGCGTGATTTTTGAGACAGACGTGGGGTTTATCAGTGTAACAGTGTTTTAGGTGTGGGGCTCAAGAGTTTGGTTTGTTGTTTTAATTGTCTTTTAAAATATAAAATCATAAGACTAAGGGGTTAGTTGTAAGGACGTAAGTAGCAGTAGTAGAAGAGTGAGTATTTACTCTTTGAATCTCTCTCGATGTGTTTTTTTCCTTATACCTTTAAATTTCATGTTTTTAATGAAATTTTTTCTTTGTCGATCAAAAAAAAGACATCCAATTTTACTGCTCGCACCAGAGTTTGACCATTGGGTAACTGTGTGGGCTACATAGTGTTTATTTCTTTATTCATTATAAGTAATGCTAGGGATCATGAAAAAAATGTCATGAAGATGATCATGAAAGATTCTCCACCTTTGGATTACACATACAATAAAACACCACATATTAATCAAAGGATGAAAAATCTTCATGATATTTTTTTCATGATCTCTAATATTACTCTTATTGATTTTACGAAAAACAATATTTTCATACACTTGCAAAGAATTATGGTGCAAACATGTTATCGAAAACTTAGTTAGAAGGAAGCAACTATGGGGCTCCTAACTTGATATACCCCATCATTCCATACCAAGGAACCCGAGAGCACATTTTTGTTTATTGTGTCGCCGATCGTTACGATGAATGATTGTTTCTGCCCTAGAGCTTTGAATGTAAGTACACTCTGTTCAACTTTGACCTCAATTCCCGATGGAGCAAACACAGTTGCCTTATAAGTGGACACAGGTGAGCCAACGTTGGTGACAGTCCTGTGGAACACACGGATGATGGGTTTACAGCTCTAGGAAGACAATGCAAAAGAAGGAATATTCAGATCCCATACGACTCCACTATTGGCTTCAGTGCAAGTACTATTGTTATCTCCGGTAACAAGACATAGTGACTTGTTGCTATATCCTTGTTCGCATAAAAATCTCACATAATCAATCTCTCCGGCATTGTATACTAAACCAGGATTTGCAGCATTTATAGGGTCTATATGGTCTGCCCCATATGCGAACTCGGCATCAATGTTGATCTCTGCACTCATCAAAGAAACTGCAGCAAACAAACAAAAAGTGAGTTGCAAGTAATGTTTATTTTGGAGATCAATAAGTATAAGAACATAATTTATTTATTTTTTCAAAAAAGTGTATTGCCATTATTTACCAAGATGAATGCACTATTGTACCAATACATTCTATGTAATTTTTTGTATTCATGCCATTCTTATTTTTAAGGATGAAAGAAAAATTCTCTCTCTCTCTCTCTCTCTCTCTCTCTCTCTCTCTCTCTCTCTCTCACACACACACACACACACACATACACATGCACACACGCGCTCACGCACACACACACAAGATTCTAAATTTGCTCAACGAAAGTTTTTGATCAAAAGGAAAGAATTATCATCTTTAAGAATAATTTTATTACAACGTATTTGATTGGAAGATTTAGAAAGAGAAAGGGAAAAGGAAAAGGTAGACGAAATATAGATAAAATATACTTACATTTCACCTAGTTTTATACACTTCTTCCCTTTTCTTTTCCAAATTTCTTCCTAAATTCTCCAACTAAACACAAGCTTAGTGATCTTGAGCAATGACTCTTTCTTTCAAGTTGCTTATTAAGATACCCCGGGATCACAAGATAAATATTTGGACAAATTACACTGGTAGTCCCTACATTTTACCTGTCATGACCCGAACCCGCCCCTAAAAATTTGGATCATAACCGACTAGTAATCGCTTGATTACCTTCGGCCTCAGACAAACATACAAAGTAATTATAATAATGGGACCATAAACAGAAGCATACGACAATTGAATAAGTCCATTAGGCTATGCCAATATGAGCAAAATCATATAAACTTACATCATAACACATTCAAGTAATTACATGCCTATAAAAAAACGAGAGCACCATAAGAAAATTATGCATATCGTTTACAAGCCCAAGACCATAATAGCAAAAACAAAATAAAGTTAAAGTATGATGTGAGTCAAAGGCAAAACTCCATCTTGGAGACATGACTCGACAGGTCACAAAAATAGCTTCTGAAGCTGACTCTAAAGATGGGCTACATGCTGCGGCTCACCTACATGTGCACATATAATATTGGGTGAGCAAAACTCAATGAGTAATAATATTGTAATGCAGTGTAAATAAATGAACATAAGGTTCCCACAATTTCATAATCATAATACGAAACGACCTTGGGCCGGTCATATAAGTAGAATGGCCTTAGGCCCATTACATAAACAAAACGGCCTTGGGCCCGTCGTATCAAAACGACTTCAGGCCCACAAGGTACAGAACAGCCTCAGGCCCACATATTAACAGCTGTTCAGAACGACCTCTGGTCATATATTATCATATTATTAACAGACCTTGGGGCCACATATAATACAAAACGGCCTCGAGCCCATATATGATACAGAACGACCTCAGGCCCAATTATATTATAGCATAAACAAAACGACCTTAAGTCCACATTGCACGTGTCATATAACTTTTACAAATTTCATTCATTCCAGTCAAAACACAATGTTGGCACAATTTACCATTCATGGCTCAAAGCAATCAAATGATATCATATTTTTACAATACTATTACTCACAGTGCGTTTGATCTTGTGGTGTTTCCTCCGGCACACGACCTACACAAACATTTCACACACACACATTTGGTAAATCATTTGTTTCAATCCGTACACTTTTCTTTCATAGTTCACAACTTTTTAAAATGGATTTCTAACCATCATTTCACTCCCCAAAAGGTATAAACAAGGTTGGGAATACGTTCAGAAGGTCGGGGAAACAACACAAGAAAATAGGATTTTTGCCCCTACCTAGCCGCACGTGCGGCCTGACCAACCACTCAAGCGGTCCTACTCCGCTCGTGCGAAAATGTGAGCCATTCGAGTGTGCAGAACCGAAATCACAAAATTTGCTTGAGTTTCACTCGTGCGAAGCCCGTGGTCGCACAAGCGGTCTGGGCATAAACGACCAATCCGAAAATGGCACAAAATGTAAACTTTCCCAAAACCTTTCCAAGCTCAAATCAAAGCAAAACTCACTCAAAATATGATAAAATAGCATGATTTGAGGGTAATTACATATCAAACACATCATCTTGCTTCAAGAACAAAATCAAGGTTTTATCTTTTTCATAACTTCATGAATTTCATGATCAAACTCAAATACATAAAAACATAAATGATCCTACAAAAATCTTGTTGTATGCAGAATCTAGAACTCATTTCATGTATCAATCACAAGAATGAACTCAAATCAAACAAAAATGAAAAGATTTCCTGATTTTATTTTAAACCCTTATACAACTCAAAACTCTAACTCAAAATTTCCAATTTCTTCTTGATTTCATGCCAAAGATGAGCTAGAGACAAAAATTGTAAGTAAATTATCATACCTTAACTCAAATCTAAGATTTGCCCCTTGATTCTCTTCCAAATCCCTAGCTCATCCTCTTCCTCTCTCTCTCTAACTCACTCTAGCAAAGCTCTCAACCACAAATGAAGAATACAAGGGCTAAACACATATATGACTTAACTCATAAAACATGATTTAATCATTACGAATCGTAATTTTTCAAAATTTCACCGTAGGCTCTAAAAATCATGCTAATCATAGATATGAAGTTAGTTTTTTTCAATTTTCAATTCAAAGTTATAATTGCAACAGATATTCCTACATTCAACCGATATTATTCCAAATTCACATACTTGAACTTGTAAATCATATCAAACATATAATCACATGCATAATTAAGCATAATATAGGTTGGGTTATCACATTACCCTTTGTGTCATTTTGGTCCCTCCATTTTCAATTCACTTAATTTTGATCCGTAATTTTAAATTTGGTCTAATTGATAATGCTATTAGTGTTTCTGACGAAAAATAATCATTGAATTGGTTAAGTTTTAACTCACTGAGTTTAGTAAATTTATAATTTTATTCTAAAAAAATGACACATGCCACTTATATATATTTTTTTAATAAAAAATGATAGTCTCATGTATGGGTGTAAATTTAAATTTATTATAGGGATAAAAGAAAGTTTTAGTCTCTAAAGTATGCATTGTTTTTCATTTTAGTTCCTCAAGTTTCAATTTTGTCAATTTGATCTTCGAAGTTGTCAATTTGGTCTTAGGTCTAACGTCTGTTTATATTGATAATAGTAATATGGATAAAAGACAATCCCTAAAAGATGTGTTTCTTGTCATTTTAGTCCCTTAAGTTTTAAATTTTGTCATTTTGGTCCTCAAAGTTATCGATTTGAGTGAATTTGTTCTCAACCCAAGTTGACCACTTTGATGACCAAAATGATAAAATTTAAAACTTGAGGGACTAAAATGACGAGAAACGTATACTTTAGGGATCAAAACTATCTTACACAAGGATAAACTACTTTTTCCGTTATCAATATAAACGGACATTAGAGATAGGACTAAATTGACTCAAATTGACAATTTTTTTTTTTATCAACAAAAAGAACATTATTAATGAAAATCAAATATACAAACATAAATAAAATTGGAAAGATACAGAGAAGATTAGCATGGTCTGCTCAAATTGACAACTTTAACAATCAAAATGACAAAATTAAAACTTCAAGAACCAAAATGATAAAGAACTTATACCTTAAAGACTACAACTATCTTTTATCCTTATTACAATGTGAGTATACTATGAATAATGTGAGTCATTTTCAAGCCCTATAGCATTGTTGTATATATTTACCACCGTATGGCTCTCATGAACTGCTTCCCCATGACAATTATGACCTGTGACAATAGACGGAACGTAATTAGGACCCGTAGGTTGGGAGTTAGAGCCGAATACGCCTTAAACTTACTTGAAAAAGGGTGTTTCAGAGGCGAAAATTCAAAACAGCCCCCAAACCACCGTGTGGCTCTCACGAACTACTTCTCCATAACAATTACGACTTGTGACAACTGACAGAATGTAATTAGGACCTGTAGGCTTAGAGTTTGAGCCGAAAACGCCTTACACTTGGTCGAAAAACTCGCAACACTTAGTTTAAAGAGTGACAACTTTATGAAAATAGCATCTACATATTCTAATAATTGCCTTTATATATTTATAGGATGAAGAAATTATATATTAGAATGTTTGTGCAGTTGGTTGGAATAAATATTGCATGACACATATAGATATATACTTTTTTTTATTTCCAAGAAGACATTTCTCGATTGTTCTACCTTAAATCACTACAACAAAATGCACTTTCGGCGACCAAAATTGGCGACTAAAAAAAATTTAGTCGCCAAAAGTTGTGGAATTGGCAACTAAAATTTTTTTTAGTCGACAAAAGTAAAATATTTAGCTACTAATTTTTTTTAGCCGGGGTATATTGGTTATTGGCGACTAAAAAAAATTTAGTCACTAAAAATGCTAGAACTGGCGACAAAAAAGAATTTTAGTCGCCCTATACTGAGTTTTGGCTACTAAAACCATTTAGTCGCCGAATAGAAAATAAAAAATAAAAAAAAATTTACCTTTGGCGACCAAAATTTTGGTGGCCAAAAGTTTATTTTCAACGACAAAAAAGAATTTTAGTCATTGTATATTGAGTTTTGGCTACTAAAACCATTTAGTCGCCAAATGGAAAATAAGAAATTATTTTTTTCTTTTGACGACCAAAATTTTAGTCACCAAAAGTTTATTGTCAGCAACAAAAAAGAATGTTAGTCGCCAAAGAGTTGAAATTTTTGGAGGGAGACATTTCAAATAATTTATAAAATACATTCAGCGACTAAAAAATTTTGGTCGCCAATAACCATCTTTATAATTAATATCTCACGCTCTCACTCTTCTCTCCCAACCCTAAACAAAACTAGCGCCTCTCTCTCTGTGTCTCCTCAGCGTCCCTCTCCCTCTCTTCAAATTCTTTTTTTTTTTTTTGAACTATCACTCTCTTCAAATTCTTCTCCCTTATCTTCTTTTCATTCAACTTGTCTCTCTCTTTCTCTCTATAAACCTACATTCTTGCAGCATCGGATTTGGCCTCCCTCTCTCCATCAATGAACTCGTCAACGGCAGTGGAAGGCTTCCGACGTCGACTTTCTAATGTCCCTTCTCTACATCGACTGAGTAGCTTTGTTTACCCAAAAACATTAGTAGCCCTAGATCCCCAAATCTCCTCCATTGACAACCAAGAAAAGGTAAGTTTTTTTTTTAATCTTTTTTTTTAAATAAATTCTCTCCACTTAACTTGCATTTGATCCCCATGGTGAAAAGCTGTGTGATATGAATAATAGACTTGCTAAAATGTATTGATTTTGTTGAATAATGGACTTGTTGAAATACATTAGCAGCCTCTATGATGTTCATACATAATGAACATTTTGCATTGCAAGTGTATGATGAAATGCGCCAATGATTTATTTTTTTATTTTTTAAAACAATGAGATACATGCGAATGGGAGCAAATGGCCAAAACACGTGAAAATTAAGTGATTTAGAAAACAAAGCATGTGTAATATGTTTAATTAAATTTAAATCGCATAAGCCAACCATTACCTGTGGAATATATTTTTGCTACCTGTTGAGCCAATTCTTATATTAGATTATTATTGGAATATCCCAACAAAGGTGTAACTCATCTGAAAGTTCTAAGGGCTATAATAATTGTGAAGTCCTCTCACTCATTTTGAGAAGTGGAGCATTGCTTTGAATTTTGGTACAATAACATAAAGGTCATAAACCACACAACTTTGCCCTTTAAAATATAAAGATCATATTCCCAGTGGTAAGCCTCTCAACATCTAGTTATTATTAGTCCTCATTAATTTCTATTGTTTTACATTCAACATGGGCACTAGGAAGACCAAGTATTGCCTTCTTCATTTATGTACATCACTGATCAAAAAATTTCACCTTACATGTCCTAACTCCAAAGGTATTGACCAAAAATTCATTGCAGGGGAGAAAGAGATTGTGTAGGGGATCTAATATGGATTTTTGTTGATTCTTTAATGCCTTGGTAAATTTTATATGTTAAATGTTCATACCATATGCATGTTTAATTTTTTATGTCATTTTTGCAGCTCTTGGCCACTCTTAGTTCTCTTTGTTTAATGTATATAATTTATGTTCTAATTACTTGCATTTTGTCAAATCTTAATTCCTAGAAACTACATAAAGATTATGAATTTTTTTTGTTTGATCTGTTCTTGGCAATTATTGAGGAGTGTGTCAAGATGGAATAAACATGCAAGTTCATACCAATGTTGAATGTACAGTAGTTGGATTCATTGGTTTTAAATGAGTGTCAATCTAAAATTGATCTATTACCTAGGCTTTTACTAATTTGCATTGTAGTTCACCAATTTGATTTTTGGTTTGTGGACCGAACCACTAAGGTCAAGTCCTGAGTCATCTACAGTGTTACAGAATCACACAAATGGATATTGATATTGATATTATATATATATATTTACAAGTGTCACTCCAGGTTTAATAAGCACATGCAAGATCATATGTTTGATGTTAGTCTATTGACTAGAAGTGTATAACCATACAGACAAGTCTATTGTGAAGAACTTCTTATCAAACAAAAGTAGAAAGTGAAATAAAAGAGAATCAGTGTTTTGGAGGTGTGGGGTTCCAAGATTCAGGGAGCAGTAGGCTAAAAGAGAACTAATATTTTGTAACGCCCTCAAAATAAATGCGTAAACTAATCATTCATAATATCCATAGACATAGGAGAATAAAATATATTCATTCATCAGAGTGTTATTTACAAAAGATGATTACATGTTATCAACAAAATAGTTGCCCTACAGGCTTACAACTTTTCAAGTCAAACACTTGGTTACAACAAAAGGAGAGTCCTAACTCTTTTGCATATAAAGCCCTTGGCTTGAATTACATGTAATACAAAAAGGTAACAACAAAAATAAGCCTTTAGCCTCTAAATCTCCCAAGCTACGTCCTTGGAGGTGGCATGTCACCTATACCTGAAAATGGTGTCCCAAATACAGTGAGCCAAAGCCCAGTAGAGATACGCTAAACCAAATATGAGAAATAACCAAAACATTAGCATCTGATAAATGTTCAACACAGGTACATTGCTTTACACCATGTCTATAATCCATCAACATTGATATTCATCTTTCAACCCGGTTTCATTTCTATTTCCATTTCACTTTATTAACTTGGCTCATTTATCCAAGTAATTCAAATGAGACTACAACTCATAAAGACAATACTTCAATTCATCGACTATTCAAAATGAGACTACAACTTATAAAAATAACAACACTTCAATTATCAACAATTCAAAATGAGACTACAACTCATAAAAATAACAACACTTCAATAATCAACAATTCAAAATGAGACTACAACTCATATTATCCATACTTCAATCATCAACGTTATTCAAACGTATATAAGATTTCGGGACTTTCACCCCTGGACACTCCGGCCAACTTAATTATCAATGGAGTCCATCCCCTATCTCCTCCCACACAATGGAGTACATCCCCTTTCTCCTCCCAAGCAAATATACAAATGCAATGTATTTAAACACTTCATCATATACAATGATCAATTAATGCACATATTCAATGTGTTATTCCAACTGTCATATTCAATGACATAATTCAATTGATTGGTTTCAATTTTCCGAATCATCATGCAGTGTCTACAACAATCAAGACTATCCTCCACCGATAGCCCAAAGCAGTTATCTCTAAACAGATAAATAAATCTATCAATAGATAATTTATTACATTTTCCATAGGTGAGTGATTCATCAATCCAACTACACCAACTAGTCCCAATTCCATCGAATTTCATGATTTTCAAATCAATTGCATATTCCTCACAATTACCAAATTAATTGTACAAATTAATTATTTAAATTCAATTAGGCATTTTCCGATTTTTCCCAAACATTGATCCTAAGACCAAACTTCACCAATTAAATCCACAAATCCCCATTTTCAAGACCTTATGTGCACATGGAGCTTAAAAGCACAAAACCCCTTTTTTAAATATTACAAATCTCAAACCCTAACCAAATTACCAAATCTCACCATTTATACAAAATGACAAATATTTATGTTAAAACTCATAAGAAGGAGTAGATTATCCCTACCTCAAAGTTAGGAGCTCAAAGGAGGAGAAGGATGAAACTCAAGATGCTCCAAATCTCAACTTTTTCGGATCAAAATGAAGCCCACACAAAGCTCTACCTTTATACAAAGGGACTAGGATAGAGAACCCCTAAAACAAGGTGTATTTGTAGAGAGAAGAAGTGTGTAGAGAGAGAGTGTGTCGCATCTAGGGTTTGCAGTGAAAAGGAGATGAAAAAGTGATGAAAAGAACCGCTATTGCGATCTAATAAATGCGAGGCTCGCTCGAGCGAAGAAGTGGTCGCTCGAGCGACTAGACACAACAAATACCTCACTTGAACGCAAGAAGCCTCGCTCGAGCGCACAATTCAAAGCTTCAGGTCTGCAACTCAGATGCACGCTCGAGCGCAAGAGTTCACGCTTGAGCGCAAGAGTTCTCGCTCGAGCGAAGGAACACAAAACATAGAGCGAGCGAGCTCGAGCGAAAGAAAGCTCGCTCGAGCGAAGAATACCAACCTTCAGGTTTTTCAAAGACGCAGACGCACGCTCGAGCGCAAGAGTGCTCGCTCGAGCCAAGAGACACATCAAAGAAAGCTCACTCGAGCGCAAGAACCTTCGCTCGAGCGAAGAAGCAAAACCCAAGGCTCGCTCGAGCGCAAAAAGCCTCACTCGAGCGAAGATGCCAAATTCTGGACAACAACCATTTGTTCCAACTCACAACCAACCTGTACCAAACTGACCCAACATGTCCAAAAACTCAACTACAAAGGGTTTAAAGGACGAAAACAAGATATAGACAACAACAACTATGACGGAACCCAAGTCCGGAACAAAATAAATGACGGGGAAAATCGGGATTGCTATATATTCTTCTTTCAACTTCATAAAATTTTTCACGAAATGTCATTAGCACACGTAGTTTGGGAGTTAGAGCCGGAAATGACTTAAACTTATTCGAAAAAGCGAGAGTTTGACATCCAATAAATGTTCAACATTTTCATTGTAAATGATGCCATTGTTTCATCATACACGGTGGTCATTTGGATGGTAAACGTATTAAGAAAGCATGATATGGTTATGGAGACAACCCCATAGATTACTCAATCATTTTACTTTGATTAGGAAAATGAAAATGAAGAAGAGTTAAAATAAATTTACCACCAAAACATTCTGCTCATAAAAATTTATTTTATGGAGAGGTATGCTCCTAAAAATTGTATTATTTGTAAATTGAAATCAAGTTTGAAATAAATCTTTCATGATACATACATATGATTGTATTTCGAAAAAATGTTTTTATAGATTGTTCTACCTTAAATGCATGTTATTACAACATTTTTCCTATGTCTGAATGAATTGATATTTTGTAATGGATGCAATTGTTTTTTTATTTTTTGTAGATGGCTCTTGGCGTAGACTTGTGGTCTACATTTTTGTTTATAGAGGAGCCTTGACACTTTGGTATAATCCTGCTAACTACGTCTTCCTCTGCTTTTGTGAATGTATTTTTTTGTATACGGAGAACTTTGATTTTTGTATGATTCTATATTTTGTATGGAATTATTATTTTAGTTTGGACAATAGTTGGTTTGTATGGACTTTGACATTTAAAGTTATTCATTTTTTGTATACGGATGCAAATTGTGGAATGATTGATAGTATACGTATTATTTTGTTTATATATGTATTACAGGTTGCATGGAATATAGAAAGGTTGTGGAGAAATTATAATTTTGCGATAAAACATAAGATCATGTTTTTGGCGATTAATAATTAGTAGCTAAAAACAAATTGGAAAAATAGTTTGGCCGACTAAAAGTTTTGTAGCAAAAAATATATATATATATCAAACATTTGGCGACTAAAAGTTTTGTAGCCAAAAGAAAAATCAAACATTTGGCGACCAAAAATTTTGTAGCAAAAAAAAAATCAAACATTTGGCAACTAAAAGTTTTGTAGCAAAAAAAAAATCAAACTTTTGACGACTAAAATATTTCATAGCCAAAAACAAAAGCTGAAGAATAAAAAAACTTTTGCCGACTAAAAATTTAGTAGCAAAAAACATAACACTTTTGCCGACTAAAATATTAGTAGTCAAAACACAAACTATTTGCCGACTAAAATTTTAGTAGCCAAAAACATAACACTTTAGGCAACTAAACCTTTAGTAGCCAAAAACATAACACTTTTGCCGACTAAAATATTAGTAGCCAAAACACAAACGATTTGCCGACTAAAATTTTAGTAGCCAAAAATATAACACTTTAGGCGAAAATGTACTAATTTAATTTAATGTCCAACCTTTTGGCGACTAAAAATTTAGTCGGAGATTGAAAACATTTGGCGACTGAAAAAATTTTAGTCGCTAATGACCTTTACCGACAATTCTTCGACTACTACTTCTGCGACCAAATAATTTAGTCTCTGAAACCCTTCGGCGACTAAAAATTAACTTTTAGCGACTAAAAATTTAGTCACCAAAAGTGAAAATTCTTGTAATGTTAATAGATGCAAGAGACCATAAGCAACTGCCCCAGTAGCATGCGGGCAAGACATCGACCTTCCGGAGATGATATTGTATGAAATCACTCTTGTATCTCCTTCCAACCCCGTTGCAGTTGTACCTTCTAACCATGCAGCAAGAATACCTACTCTAGGTGCAGTTAAATTAGGCTACAATCAAAATAAAATATTGCAAACATAATGAAAGATGAAGAAAATGATATGTTGGTGATCATAATAATACCAAAAAAGGTGTCATTATTCATTAGTTTCCTTGAGGATTGTTGGTGGGAGTGGGGTGCAAACCACTATTGGTGATTCACAATGAGAGATTTAAAAAGGAACCAAACTGAAATTAAATTGACTCACAACAATTCTGAAACAAATACAAAGCATGAACACACTCTTCTCTCTTTTATTTTCTTTCTCCCACACTCTCTAAATTCTCAAAACATATAACTATATATAGATAAAACTAACAATGTGAATACAACAAATGCAACTACGGCTGAGGCGTGAATCGCAGCTATTGTTGACAAACTTGTTCTGCAGCCTCCATTTTCTGACAAACTTAATTGTAGACTTCACATGCCTACTCTTAGGCCGGTGGAAAAAACAATATATAGGTGAAGCAAGATTACTTCACAACATCCCCCCTTAATCTTGATTCTCCATGCTGCTTCATTCCAAGCATTATCTTCATTCTGTTGAACAGATCATTTTTCAATAGCTTCGTGAAAATATCTGCAAGCTGATCTTGAGATTTGCAAGGCAATAATTCCACCTCTTTATTTTTCACATGCTCTCGGATGAAATGATAGCGGGTGTCGATATGCTTACTTCTTTCATGATAAACTGGGTTTTTCGCCAATGCAATTGTTGAGCGATTATCAACAAAAATCTCAGTGGGTTTTTCTTGTGGAAATCCCAAATGCTTCAGCATGTTCCGTAACCATATTGCATGACACACAGCTGAGTTAGCTGCAACATATTCAGCTTCGCAAGTCGATAATGTCACAATGGCTTGCTTCTTGGATGACCATGTGAAGGCTGTATCTCCCATAAAGAAAGTAAACCCCGTAGTACTTTTCCGTTCATCCAAGTCACGTCCCCAGTCGCTATCTGAGTAGCCAACAAGACTAAAATTATCAGTTGGTTTATTGAATAAACCATCATCGACTGTACCTTTGATGTAGCGAAGTATCCTCTTTGCTGCATAAAGGTGTGACTGATCCGGTGTTTCCATATATCTGCTGATCAGTCCTACTCCATAGAGTATGTCTGGCCTAGTACAAGTAAGATAGCGAAGACTTCCAACTAGGCTCTTGAAATAAGTTGGATCCACATTACCTGTCTTCGTACCTTTTCTGAGCTCCACTCCACTGTCTACAGGAGTGTTCACTGGATTGCAATTTTCCATTCCATATCTCTTGAGAATTTCCTTTGCATAACCACTTTGGGAAATAAAAATTCCATCTTTTCTTTGTGCCACTTCAATGCCGAGAAAATGAGCCATCAATCCAATATCTGTCATTTCAAATTCTTGAACCATGCTTCTTTTAAAGTCTTTGAACATGGCTGGATTGTTTCCAGTGAAGATTAGATCATCAACATAAAGACAAGCAGCAACATGCTTCCATCAGCTTCCTTCTTCAAACATAGTGCGTGCTCATATGGACATTTTTCAAAACCATTGTCATGAAAATACTGATCAATTCTAGTATTCCATGCACACGGAGCTTGCTTCAATCCATAAAGTGCTTTCTTCAATTTGTACACTTTGTCTTCATGCCTATTCTGAACATACCCCGAAGGTTGTTCAATATAGATTTCTTCTTCGAGGAAACCATTAAGAAATGCAGATTTCACATCAAGTTGATAAATCTGCCACTTGTGCTGGGCAACCAAAGAAATCATTAGCCTGATAGTCTCCAACCGGGCAACTGGAGCAAAGACCTCTCCATAGTCAATTCCAGCTCTCTGCTTGTAACCTTTTGCTACTAACCTTGCCTTGTAGCATTGCACTTCGCCTTGTGCATTCCTCTTTGTCTTGTATACCCATTTCACTCCAATGGGTTTGTGCCCCTCTGGTAAACTGGTAAGCTTCCATGTGTCATTTTTCTCAATGGCATGAATTTCTTCATCCATTACTTTCTTCCATTTATCTTCTTGGATGGCTTCTGAGAAGGTAAGTGGATCACTATCTGCGAGTAGGCAGAACAAATTCAGATCTGCTTCTTCTGTAGCTTCATATATTTCCTGTAAATTTCTCATTGGTCTTGTTTGTTTGAAAAAACTATCATCTGATGATGCTGATGATGATGATGATGCAGCACTTCTGTGAGAAGCTGGCGATCTAGGTGCAGGAATTCTATGTGGAGGAGTTTGTGGCTCATCTTGAACTTCTCTTGTGATTTCAATAGGAGCTTTTACTGTTTCATCTTCAAGAATGAGTTCTGCATCTTTGACAACTTCATCTTGATTCCAGTTCCAAGCTTCTTCTTCTTCAAATATCACATCTCGACTCGTGATCACCTTTTTGGTAATGGGATTATACAACTTGTATCCCATTGTTCTATCTCCATATCTGACAAGAATACATTTTTCTCCCTTATCATCGAGCTTGGTTCTTCTTGCTTCTGGAATCTTGGTGTACGCAACACACCCAAATATTCTGAGATGGTTGACACTTGGCTTATGTGAACTCCAAGCTTCTTCTGGAGTCATAGAATGAAGACTCCTGGTTGGGCATCTATTTAGTAGATACACAGCACATGATACGGCTTCAGCCCAAAATTGCTTGGGCAGTCCCTTTCCTTTCAACATGCTCCTTGCCATATCTAAGATTGTGCGATTCTTCCTTTCAGCAACACCATTCAGCTGTGGCGTATAGGATGGTGTTGTTTGATGCTTGATTCCCTGCTCTTTGCAATACTTCTCAAAAGCATCTGATGTATATTCTCCACCTTGATCTGATCGCAATGTCTTGATGTAGTAGCTGCTTTGCTTTTCTACAAAAGCTTTGAATTCTTTGAAGATGCTGAACACCTCCGACTTTCTTTTAAGAAAGTACACCCATGTCTTCCGATTATAATCGTCAATGAAGGTGAGAAAGTATCTATTCTGTCCATTTGACATCGGCTTCAATGGACCACACACATCAGTGTGCACTAGCTCCAGTGGCTTTGTTGCTCTCCACTTCACTTCTTTGGCAAAGCTAGTTCTGTGATGCTTCCCAAGAATGCAGCTTTCACAAACTTCATTAGTATGAGCAATATGAGGGAGCCCTTTCACCATATTCTTGCTTGACAACAGCTTCAAGCTTCCAAAATTAAGATATCCAAACCTCAAATGCCATAGCCAGTCTTTGTCTTTGATGATAGCATTTAAACACTTCGCAGCATCATGTTGGATGTTCAATGCAAACATCCGATTCTTGGACATTCTCACCCGAGCGATCAAATTACCAGGATTGTCTTTGATGGTAAGATGACAATCTTTCATGCTGATGTCGTATCCTTTCTCTAGGAGTTGTCCCATACTCAAAATATTGTTCTTCATGGCAGGAACATAATAAACATTGGAGATGTAATCATGATCTCCATTTTTGAGCTTGATCAGAATATTACCTCTTCCTTTCACTGGAGTCTTTGAAGAATCACCAAATGAGACTTGTGCTTGTACAGTCTCGTCAAGCTCAACGAACAACTCTCTTTTACCACACATGTGATTACTAGCTCCCGAATCTAGATACCAAACATTGTTTTGATTTTCAGTGTCTCCATGGTGGACAAACAGGACTATAGGTCCAACTTTGTTCGTTTCCTCCTCGACAAAATTTGCTTGCTCGCTGGCTTCTGTTGTTGCTCTACTTCGGCATTCATTGCTGTAATGCCCGAACTTGTGGCACTGGTAGCATTGAACATTACTTTTGTCAAATCCTGGTCAGTTGTTGTAACCACCTCCTCTACCTCTTGCTCTTCCTCTTGGAGCAAAGTGTGGTTGACTTCTTCCTCCTCTGGCTGGACCTCTTCCGCCTCTTCTTCGAAAACCAGAACTTCGGTTATTGTAACCACGACCTCTTCATCGGCTTCTTTGTGATGTCCCCCCTTGCTCGTTTCTGTCATCTCTGAAAGACAGCTTTGATTGAAGAGCTTGCTCTAGAGAACTTGAGGAAGTCTTCTTGTTGATCCTTTGTTCATGAATCTCAAGTGTGCCCATCAATTCATCGGTGGTCATGGCACTGAGATCCTTGGACTCTTCTATTGCTACAACCACATGCTCAAACTTGGGACTGAGTGATCTGAGAATCTTCTCTATCACTTGAAGAGATTTCATCTTCTCTCCATATCTTCTCATCTGATTAACAATGGTCAATGTTCTGTTAAAGTACTCAGAAATTGACTCATTCTCATTCATGTGCAACATCTCAAATTCGCCACGTAACACCTGGAGTCGAACTTTGATCGTCTTTTCAATTCCACGGTGTGAATTGCGAAGAATACTCCATGCCTATTTAGAGGTTGTTGCTGCTGAGATCTTCTCAAAACTTGACTCATCAATGCCTTGATAGAGTAGATACAAGGCCTTTTTATCTTTCCTCCTTGAATCTTTTAACGCTGTCTTCTGAATATCATTTAAAGTTCATTCATCTGCGAGAGTAGCTGGCTCGTCATATCCTCAATCCACTAACTCCCACAAATCTTGTGAGGCTAGTAGGACTTGCATTTGAATACTCCAATTTTCATAGTTCTCCTTGCTGAGTTTTGGAAACTGGGGCTGAAAGAAATTGTTTAGGTTGGCCATTGGTTGTCTTTAACAATCTGTAAATTTTAAGAATGGAATTTGCAAAATCCGACCGTACAGATGTGTCCGGAATACTCCAAATAGTTGGAAAGCACTATTGGATCACCAAAAACGGACTCCGAATGGCTCAAATCAAGCCAAAACAAGTTGAACGGCTCAGATCTGTCGCTGCAACTTAGCCGCGGCACACCAAATTTATTTTCCAGTGCGCTGATGTCAGCGGCTAAGTCAACAGCTCGGTCAAACGCGGCTTGGCTCGGTCAACGGCGGCTCTGTCAGCGACTTGGAGGCTCGGGTAAGCGGCTCGGCAGCTCGACTTGTCGGCTCGGGTCAACGGCTTGGTCAACGGAGGCTCGGCTTGTGGCTCGGCTCGGATGACGTCAGACTCTAGTGCACGCGTGTGGCGCGTAGGTTCACGCGTCGTCTTCCTCTGGCAGCGCGTGATGGCGCGTGGGCGAGTGGAAGCGCGTGAGAACAGCGTCATAGGCGCGTGGAGCGCGTGCAGACGCTGTAGGGTTCGGTTTTCGACGTTCTTTTTTTCAGTGTGATCGTCTCACTGAGAGCTACACACTGGTATGATCAAAAATGAATTTCAACACCTTTGATTTCTGGGCAATTTTCGCAGAACAGTGTGTTCTTGACAGTTTTGCAGAATTTCTGGAAATTCGAGCTACCTTCGGGCTCTGATACCACTGTTGGTAGGAGTGGGGGTGCAAACCACTATTGGTGATTCACAATGAGAGATTTAAAAAGGAACCAAACTGAAATTAAATTGACTCACAACAATTCTGCAACAAATACAAAGCATGAACACACTCTTCTCTCTTTTATTTTCTTTCTCCCACACTCTCTAAATTCTCAAAACATATAACTATATATAGATAAAACTAACAATGTGAATACAACAAATGCAACTACGGCTGAGGCGTGAATCGCAGCTATTGTTGACAAACTTGTTCTGCAGCCTCCATTTTCTGACAAACTTAATTGTAGACTTCACATGCCTACTCTTAGGCCGGTGAAAAAAACAATCTATAGGTGAAGCAAGATTACTTCACAACAAGGATGTCCCTTGTAATTGGGTTTGGCCCCCTTGGTGAAAACGAAACAACAAACGGTGCGGATTCATCTTTAACCTCAGTACTCTTCACTATCTTTGCCATTGGCTTGCTGTACAATTATTATCAATTAGTGTTTTTAATTTTTTTTAATTATTTTTATGGTTGTTTTCATTTATATCTCTTCAACTATTATCATTTTTTTTTTCTATTTCATCCATAAATTATCAATTTTACTATTCAATCCTTCAAGTTTTTTATTTTTTTTATTTTTTCCAAGTCATATGCTCTAATTAGAAAAAGTTTGTCAAAATCAGTAATAGTAGAAACCTAACATAATGTGAAAAATTTTAATCTTATAATTTAGACAACCACATCATACAGCCAAACAACTATTTTCTTATTCATATTATATTAGAACATCTCTATCAAAATAGTTATTTTTATTTTTTAATTAAAACAGTGATTAAATCACTAAATTTCAACTCCATTGAATTAATAATATCAAGTTAGCTATTTTAGTTTTCGTAGTTTTGGCTCAGTAAATGCAGTTAGTAGTTTCAGCTAGTCAAACATTAAAAATATATTATTTTTGGTATTTTTTCGTTACTTGTGTTGAGTTTACGAACTTAAGAATGAAATAAATTAAACCAAGTCAGTCAAATTTTGCTTAAATTAGATTTTAATGGTTATCTCCAATTGAATAACATTAGCTGAAATTAGAAACCTTAAGGATTAAATAAATTAAACTAATAATTTAAAGATGGAAAAAACAAAACATTATTTAAGGAATAAAAGTGAAACTAACCCTCATTTTTACGAGACTAGATTGTCTCCAGCCCATCTCAACATCAAATAAGCCTTCCAGTTGGCAAGTCCATCTCAAAAATCTAAACCATTCATTTGTTGATTCTTTCAAATTTGTCATCCATGCCAAAAATTAAATTGGCCGGATATCAGAAGTTACTTGATGCGTTGACATTTGCCTCAAAAATAATAAATTAATCATTATGTCCGTTCATTATTTTTGAAACAAATGTGATTAAATCAAGTGGCTATCAATATCCGATCGATCTAATATTTAGCATAGATCATCTACTTGAAGAACTCCACAAAATGAACGTTTCAGATCGTTTACATGAACCCACAATGGGCCTATGATAGGCTGAACTATACGATCTAATCATTACTTTTATTTCTAAAAAACTGAAAAATGAATAGGAAAAATGAAAACTAAATGATACCGTATGCAACCTTAAAAAGGGTCATATATATACTCTACCACAAGAAATGTAATTACAACATTTCGTACCAAATATATGCATAGACGATATATACATATATACCTAGTTGTTTTTATGTAGTGAGAAACTTCGCCGCCATTTTGAGAGCTCAAGTAGGAAGCAGACAAGGGGAATAAGTAGGCAACATCCTGGAATCCATAATCTTGCATTATCGTACCAATTGCACCTGCTTCTACTGTTGATGTCCCGCTATGTATCTCGTCACATTGAACTATTGTACCCTTTACCAATGTTTTATTTATCTAATGACCCTTCGATGCAGTACCTGCATTTCTTTTTTTGTTTTTAAAGTACTTTCAATCATCAAATGTTCATGATATTAAGCATTCTTAAGTTTTATTTTTTAAAAATAAATTACTAATAGATTCTAATAGTTTGATTTAATCTCATCAAGTCTTATTGAAAATAAATCCTAAGAAAATCATCACTAAAAATAATTTTTTATAATATTTTTTATATATATCACTAAAAATTGATAATTAATGATATTTTTTGTCACGGTTTTTATAAATTGTTACTAAAATTTACAATTAGTGACGTTTTTCTGTGACAAATTTTTCAAACTGCCACTGAATGATGAAAATTAATAACTTTTTGTGATGATTTTTTTAAACTATCGTTGAAAATTAACAATTAGTGACATTTTTAATAATATTTAATGAAAAACGTAATTAATTCTCACAGGACCTATTGGATAATAAGTTCACTTATTAAGACTCACATGTAAGTTCTCCATTTTTTTTTAGGATTCATTTTGATTCTTTGAACTCTTTATATTGTTGATCTGAGCCCGTAAATTATCGATACAAAAATTATATTGATCAAATATCAATAGTTATATGATTGAATCATATTTGTTTTAAAAATAATTCAATGATTTATTTTCGAAATCATATTGACCATCTATTTTTTTAAGGTAAAAATGATCTAAGCATGTAACTACAAATATATCCTATTGACATTGATAGGCCCACATAAACCCGGGCCCACCATGTAAACCTCATTCCACAACCCGGTTAGTAAAACCCAACACAGCTGGAACCCAACTGGACAGGGAAGGCCAATGATGTTCGGACACATGGCAGATGCAGAACAGGTCACGTCATCAGACAAAGATCTGCAAAGTTATTGCTGCAGCACATCACCATTAATGCAACCCATCACAGCATTTATTGCGACAACACCCCTCAGCCGGGATGGCTCCCCCTCACCCCTGAACGAGGCAAACCACGGCATGGGCTTTCGGCGGAAAGGTCAGAACGACAGGGACAGCAAAATGATTACCAGGGGGTATAAGCAAAGTCGGAAGACAAGGTGAAAGTTAAGTTCTTCTTATCTCTCTCTCTACATTACCTACAACCTTTTCTAATTCACAGGCCGGAGGGTTCGCTGGGGGACTACCCCGTTCCCCATTGAACTTGTTTGCAGGTTACCCAGGAGTCATCGTGGAGCTTGGATCGGTCCAACCCATTCACCAGGAACAAGAGCATCATCACCTATCAATCTAACTTTTTATATAAATAATTTAGTTAGCTTGTCTTACAATATAAATAATTTGAATCATTGAAGTGGGTCCAAAGTGAGCCAGCAAGTGAAAAGTCTGCTGCGGGTTTTCTGGGATGCTTCTTGGTTTTTTGCACATTTTAGAATGATGTTTGGTGTTGTGGGACTACTACTGTGGGCCAATTTTTGGAATGATGCAGGTGAAGTTCTGCTTTATGAAGTGATGGGCTGGGATGGGATCTTGTCTGTATGCTGGGTTCCCTTTTGCTGTGCTCTGCCTGCTGCTGTGATTTGTTGTGGTTCTGGTTTCTTTTTTGCTGATCAAAAATCATTCATTGGTGGGGTTTGAAATGAGTATTACCTGGTTCTGTTGGTAGTCTAATGGATTGGTGGGTTGGTGCCATACTGGAAAAACAGAAAAGGGCAAGCTGGAAAACTATTCCTGTGGCTGGGG
The DNA here is from genome assembly GCA_036172215.1 of Camellia granthamiana. Taxonomy (NCBI): domain Eukaryota; kingdom Viridiplantae; phylum Streptophyta; class Magnoliopsida; order Ericales; family Theaceae; genus Camellia; species Camellia granthamiana. The sequence goes on from CM069903.1 coordinate 154,927,012, forward strand.
TATGGTTTATCTGGAAACAGAGGTATGGCTGCATCTTTAACGGCATACAACCAGATCTGGTGGAGCTGTGGGAGGTCATCTAATTCAGGGTTGCAATGTGGATCAAAACTGCTTGCTCTGAATTAGCTCACTCTGTTTTGGTTCTTCATGAGGTCTAAGTTTGGAGTCCAGCAGCAGCTTTTTGGTGGCAGTATCTGGTGTGTTTTGAGTATTGGCCTTGTCTAGTCTAGCTTGGACCAATTATTGATTTCAACTTTGTAATAATGTTTTCTGGTGGGCTATCTTTCGGTGGTTTGTATTGGCTGGTGTAATTCTATCAAACATAGGAGTGCATGGTGGATTTTGATGTATTGGTGTTGTTTGTATTTTTTTCTTCTCCTTAGTTGCTTTTGATTGGTCTCTCACCAATCTTGGGTTATATGTTAGCATATGATTGTGTTTCCTTTGCGGTGCCAATCTAGTTGGAATCGTTGAGGTTAGCTATGATGCTCAGTACACTTCCGTACTTTGTTGATGTAAGTCCTGCATGTATTTTTGCTCCTTTCATCAATAAATTTCTTTTTGCTGATCAAAAAAAAAAAACTGAATGCAACCCTAAGACTATGTTTGAAGTATGAATTTGGATAAAGATTTAGAAAGAAAAAATTATTTAAAAAAGGATTTGGAAAGAAATATATCCAATCACATTTTACTTACCTTTTTTATTTTCCTTTTTAAATTCTTATTCAAATCTATACTACAAACGGAACCTAAGTAATTAAATTTTAATTTACTACAAACGGAACCTAAGTAATTAAATTTTAATTTACCTGGACATGGATCCATTGAAACCTGCTTGAGAATTGGGCACTTTCCCACCATAAACTGAAGGGTACATATTGTTGAAGTTGAAAGTGTTTACGGAGACACCCTACATTTGTAAAAAGAGTAATATTAGGAACCATAAAATTAAGCAAATCTAAAGCACAGGAGTCAACCTAAAGGCTAGAATCTTTATTAGTTAGTTGTGCTTTTCTTTTTTATTTTGCCTATTCATTTTTTGAAAAACATTCATTTTGTTTGGTTTCTATTTTCAGAATTCACATTTCAGAAAACTTTATTTTTTCATTTTCTGCATTTTTTTGTTTTCACTGAATTTTTTTAATATTTTAAGCAATTTTTTTAATTTTTAGACACACCTAACATAAATACACTTAAAAAGTATAATATTTGTAAAAAAAATCTTTAAAAAATTTACTAAATATCAAAAGTACAAAAAAAAAATAAGAAAATTCAGTACATTTTTTGTATTTTTGTGTATTTATTAATTTTTTAAAATATTTTTTACAAATTTGTTACTATTTAGATACATCTAAGTAAGGTGCATCTAAAAAAAAATTGCTTAAAATTTTAAAAATATTTAATAAAAATAAAAAATATGAAAAATAAAAAATTCAATTTCCAGAAAACTGAAACCAAACACACTGATTAAAACTTATTTGGTGAATTATTTTTGAAAATTGCCTTCACGAAACATTTTAAGGATTAAAAAAAAAAATTCACTTTTACCCTATAAAAGGTAAATTACAAACACACCTCCAAAGTTTTGCTTAAAACACAATTTGCCTCCTGTAATTTTGGAAATTATATCTTGCTTCTTAGGATTTCTAGTTTTATGATAAATGGCTCATTTTATTAATAAATTATTAAGTTAATTATTAGTTTTAATGATGTTAAAATTTTATTTCAATTAATATTTTACGTAATTTTATTATTGTATAGAAAAACAGTTAGAAATTTTATTTTTTCAGTTAATTTTGTTAAATAAAAAATTCTGATAAGGAAGCATTTATAATTTTTTAAATCACAATAGGCAATATATAATTTTAAAAAATCTCACAGGTGCATTCGTAATTTAAACTTTTGTAAAATACCAAAAAGTTGTTTCAGTTTTTCAAACATTATTTTCCGCACAAAAACAGAAAGTGATATAAAAACAATAGGTGTACTAAAAAACTTCATTGTTTTTGTTTCCAAAAGCACAAAAATGAAACACAACAACTGCCAAGTTTGGTTGTGTTTTCGTTCAGTTTTCTAGTTTTGCTTTCCAATATAAAAAATAAAAAACTATTTCACGAATTGTTTCTGAAATTTGTTTATTTTGAAGAAAAAAAATTATACAAACAAACCCACATTTAATAATGGAAAACCCCCCATAATAAAATTTTAATAAATTAAGGATAATTACAAAAAAATTTCCTTGAAAAGTCCAACAAATATCACAATTATCAAAATATTAAACTTTAAAATAATATAATTTTTGATGTAGATGTCAATTTTTAATAAAATTAATATATTTAGAATTCTCTCATGAAGATCTATCAAATAATATCGATATTGAATATGAAATTCTTTTTTAAAAAAATTATAGCCATTGAAATTGATATAAACAGTAACAATAACATGTTACTATGTTTAACAATATGTTACTTTGTTTAACAATTACTCTATTTGACAGTAACATGTTACTCTGGTAATATTGTCCAAGAAAGAAAAAAAAAATGTATATATATATTTTACTTTATCATTACTCCATGAAAAATAAATTGGATTGTCTTTTTCACCAAATAAAGGTACAATGGAAGGGTTTTAACTAAATTTTCCAATAATAAATGCTAACTTTATTTTTAAATTTTCAAAACTATTTTCGCACAAAGATAAAAGGGCAAAACACCAATAAATCCCAAATTTTAATTTGTTAAATCATTTGGTTCTGCCTTTTATTTTGTAGACTATTAAATCCTATTTGAATGTTAATTACGTATATACCCATTTATTTAATACGTAATTTTTTTTTCTTGGAGGGCAAATGTAAGTTTTTATTAATGTTGTAATGACAAAAATATCCAAAAAGCTTACTATAGGCCTATTTTAGATTTCCCTCATTTCCGAACATCAGCAACATCAACTACATCATCAAAACATCATCAACGTTATCAAATATCAACAACATCATCAACATTAACTATATCATCATCATCAACATCATCAAACATCAGCAACATCAAACATCATCAAACATCAGCAACATCATTAACATCAACTACATCATCAACATCAACTACATCATCATCATCAACTACATCATCATCATCAACATCATCAAAACATCAACAACATCATCAAACATCAACATCATCAAACATCAACAACATCATCAACATCATCAAACATCATCAACATCAATTACATCTTCAACATCATCAAACATCAGCAACATCCAATCTTTGATCTCCTTCTTCGACTGCTCATCAACATGCTTCTGGTAGAAAACGACGAGTTCTTTGGCGATGCTCTGGCGGATGGCGTAGATCTGGGAGGTGTGGCCACCGCCCTTGATGCGGATGCGCATATCGACGCTGGCGAAGCGTTGGTGGCCGAAGAGGAGGATGGGCTTGTAGGCCTTGTAGCAGAGAATCTCTCCTAGCTTCCAACCCATTAGAAATGGCATTGCATTCCAAAAAGTTGGGGAAAAAACAAATACATCAATCCAAATGCAAGAATATGGTTAATAAGGTATAATGAGCATCAATACCTCTTCAATGGTGGGTTTTGAATTTTGTTTAACTTCAATTGGTCTACCAACCACCACATGCATTGAATGGCGATAGGGTAACGGAGACCTGCAAGGGAAAGAATCACAAAACAGTTCATAGTTCAAACAGATTCAGAAAGTTTCTCTTATTGTTAGAGAGATTGGGAGACCTGCAAAATGAAATCAATATGGGTAAAAATGTAAACTCTTCAAAAACATATATCATACCAAAAATAAAAATCACTCAATGGTTTAAGAAAAAACACTTAGGACTAACTAGAGTAACATTTACTAAAATGGGATTTATGGTAATTGAGAGGCACTTGTGTAATTCCTTTATGTCTTCTTAGCTCCAATTGTGATTTTTCCACGTAAAATCGTTGTGTCGATTTGTCTTTGATTGTTTGATTGAAATTTCTATTTACTGATTAAAATTGATATATAATCATAAATCAATATCTCTCGAAATTTAGATTTTCAATAATCTTCAATTGTTTGCTTAAACTACAACATCTTTTCCCTTTTCAATCCAATATAGTCTTGAATTTGAACATTCAGGTATGGAAGGTATAGTATCTGTGTCCCAAATGATAAGAACCAACTTCTTACAACTAGGTCATGGGATTTCATGGGCTTCCCTCAATAAGTCAAAGAGAGTTGGAGTTGAAAGTGACATTATAATTGGAATGCTTGACACCGGAATCTGGCCTGAATCCGATAGCTTTAGTGACAATGAAAAAACACTTAGGACTAACTAGAGCAACATCCACAACACAATCCACTAAGAAGACATAAAGGAATTACACAAGTGTACTCTCAATTACCTAACGAATCCACACCCAAATCAAACCAACCCCTATGTGCCTCTTCCAGTCCCGTCTTCACCTCGAAATTGTCTTACCCAACGTTGAATCCACAACGCCGATGTCGAATCATGACGATGAGCCACTCCGGAATCCACCAAAGCTTCAGGCTCAATTCCACGGAATCTACCGAAGAACAACTCTCTCTTTTGTATTGAATAAATAAAACAAACAAACCCTTTGATATAATCCACTCAATTCATGATTAAACTCTCACAAATATCAAATGAAACAAGCAAAGAAGCTCTACAAGAAAACCCTAATACCCAAGAAGAAGATCTGGAAACCGTAACCCTAAAATCTGATAAAAGCACATATTTATAGAAAACAGGGCTGCGATATCCGCTCGAGCGCAAGAATGACCGCTCGAGTGAAAAAAACAACTCCTAGTACTTTTGTAGGTGAGTGAAACTTCTAAAAGGTCGTGATCTCCACTCAAGCCCAGGAATGGCCGCTCAAGCAAAAATATAACTTCGGCTGCAATTTTGCTTTTTGCTTCAGAGGCGCTACCCCTCGACCCCGCCCGGGCGTTGCCCCAGACCTGCCAAGGGGCGTTACCCTTTGGACCCCCGCAAGCTGACCGGGCAGCTCGATCCCCGACATAGTCAGCGAAGTGGCAAACATGATAGGATTAAGATCACGAACTCCTCCTTTGCATAGGCACAATTCGGGTTTGATTCACATCTAAAAACTCATAGCCTCACTTAAATAAAAGATCAAATAAAATTACAACTGAAAGGAGTTTTGTCAAACGAGATTGTCAATAACAAAAACCTAACAATTATAATTCACCCACTGGTTAGTTTCTCCTTCTCTTCATCAGTCAACTTTGCTACAAAGCCATTAAAGCTCCTCTTGTAGCTATGGAGTAAAGATTCTGATGCGCTACTACTGAATGCATTCCAACAATTCAAGTATTTTGTTAGGCATCAATATATAACTTGTGAAATTTAACAACTTAGATGTGCTTCAATTGATATGCCCATTTTTGTTTTAATACTTGAGGCATGATCGAGGATATGTTTTGTGCATGTTGTATTGACATTTTATTGTTATTTTATTTTAGACAAAAATATCACCTTTATAATTTGAGAACAACAATACTACAAACACACTCACTTGCACGTCCACACACACGAAAGAGTGATGGGTGTGTGTTTGGAGGTACAATCATTTGTCATTTGAAAAATATTATTACTACACTATTTCGGTTGAGTTTTATAATAGAAAATTTTGCGAAACATAAACTAAAAACCGTTAAGGATTCAATTCTATACATGAAAACTATATGAATTTCTACTATACAAAATAAGTGTATACATACATTGATCCATGATAGGATGAAAACCTCTTTTCAGAAAAAAAAAAAAATCTTGAATAGAAGACCTTGATCTTCAAGTTCTTTATTTGTCTAAGATCTTCAAACCACTTTTCTCTCTCTAGGCGATGGGAGCCTTCTTATGCTGACAACTTGAGTTTTGTAATAAAGAGTGTGGTTTGGGACCTTACACTATTTATATTAGTAAACTTTCCATCAAAGAATCCATTCATTCAATAAAGCTCATTAGATAGATTAGTTTATCTTCTATATTCATAATAGATACATAATGCATCTCTAAGATTCATTCATAATGAATCTATCACATTCAATGCATTGACACTATCTCCATTAGTCTTCTATACATTATGTATATATAGGTGCATTCATCAATGATTAGTCGCCATCTAATCGATGTACATGTATCTTGCTTAATGAGATGAATCTAGTATATATAATCATGTATAAGCCATATTCAGGAAAAATTCTTACAATCTCCCACTTGGCTTTCATAATTATATTACGTCACTAGATTATCATAATATGGTCAACATTCTCCCACTAGAAGATTGCACCATCACCATTAGTTGTTCAATGAAATTATTGACACCAAATCATTGTAGTCAGTGATTTACACATTGATCAAGACTGTACAATGGTTATAGTGTTAATATTTTTCATCAACATGAATAAGTGAATCTTAAATCACAAAGATGACATTAGCAATATAATGGTGATTAAAGCTAATTCATCTATAACAGTCCCGTTGTTAATATCTTCTTCTAAATTGTGCACAAGTATAAAGAATGAAAATAACAAACATAAGCATTACTAACATAAGATCATTATAACATAACATTTATTACGAACATAATACATTCATTCAAGTCTAAACAAGATAAACTGTGACAACCCTCACCACTGTTTACTGATAATACCACTGATTATTGCTAAACTGTGACTGAACATGATTAAGTAACTAATTTGACTGACATTCTGAACTGATTGATTGAGTGTATTAGTTTAAACGCATTTCTATCTGTTTGACTGTTAATTGATCTGTTCATGTTTTAAGTTTGAACTGTAAATTGAAGGCCTTATCGGCGGTCGAATCTGAAATCGATTAATGTTTTATGCTAATTAGAATTTATATGATTTTATGGTAGATTTGATTGAAATGTGATTTAGAATGATTAAATTAGATTAAATAAGGTTAAATTACATCAGTTGGCTTATTTACCAAAATGCCATAGAAGTGGGCCACTTTGTTAAGTCTTGTTAGAGCTTATGTGTTACATCATTTTGTTCATTCTTGAGACCAAAACCGATTGAGAGAGGGAGAGTAGGGGGAAAGGCTTGAGTTCATCAAATTGGCTTGGGTTTAGGAGAATTGAAAGTGAATTGGCAAATTGAGCTTGTATACCTTGAATTCAAGACATAAGGTAGGATATTCATCTTCTTGATTGTGAATTCTAGTTGTACCTTGCATGGTTAATGAGTCTTTAGTGATCTAAGTCTAGAATTGGTTCTAACATGTTGAATTAAGGCTTAAATCATGCATGCATGTACATGTTCTAGCATTTTGAGATTGTTTTCATGGAAATTGCTATATGCATGTCCATATCTTGATTATAGTTCATGAATTCATCATGTTTTTGGAAGTTTTGACTCATTTGATTATGTATTGGAAGCTTTGATTTCAATTGAACACTTGCATGTTACATATACATTATGCTCATGAAGTTTTGTTTAGATTTATGTTTGATTGAACTACCTTTGGGCTTTGATTTGCAAATTGATCTTTGAAACATGTCATATTATGAGTTTTAAAGTGTTTTCCAGAAAATTGGCCCAAATGAATCGAATTTGATGCTTTAAATGTTGAGTTTTGTGCTTGGAGACAAATCTGGAAATTTCAAATTTTGGATCCACGCTCGAGCGGGTAGAGTAACGCTCGAGCGTGAAATACATGTATCCAGTACTTTTCATATGTTTACAGTCCGCTCGAGCGAGGAAATGCACGCTCGAGCGAGGACTTGTGTCTCATGCTCGAGCGAAGGTCGAGCGCCCATCAAGCGTGAATTACATGCATCCAGTACTTTTGCTTGAGTTTACAATCCGCTCGAGCGAAAGAAGTTATGCTCGAGCGGAGATCCTTTGTCTGCATGTCCCCTCGAGCGTAGAAAGCCATGCTCGAGCGAGACCCCTGTTTTCTGAAAATTTTGAAAAGTGCTTTAAAGTGCATCCTTGCATCCTCTTTCCATCCTAGGCATTCCTAGGCCATGTTTAAGGCATCTTAATGAGGATAATGCTATAGAACCACACCGAGTCAAGATAGGGACTAAGTCATTGATTCCCAAGTGTGTAACTTAGTGTGTGTTCATTTTGTAACTGTGTAGGGTTGGCATCCGAGGACACTCATTAGCCGCTTATAGCCCAGTGCTCTGTGAGTAACAATGTTGTAAAGATATGTTCAACCATGAATATTTTCTGAATGATCAACTGTACTGCTTTCTGAAATGATATTTTGTAGACACCCCATTTTTGACCGTCCTCAAGACTCGGACGTCACCGTTGGAACACTCGGTGATTATCCATGTTTGCGTTCGTTTGGAGTTCCCGGAGTTCTCGGCTCGCGCGCCTTGCCTCAGGACTTCCGAACTCGACCGTTTTGTGTTTGGTTTTGCACCAAACACTTGTGTTTTGCCTTGGAAGGGCAGGGAATGCTTTGTGAGGCATCCCCACACACCACCGGCACTGGCTAGAGGCCACCGGCTGGCTGGTGCTTCCATCGGCACTTTATTGTGCCGACCGGCACTCTTTTGTGCCGACCGGCACTAAGTTTTGCCAAAATGGCACTCTTTGCCGGCCGGACACTGTGCAGTTGCTTTATGAGATATTTTCAGACAGCTGTATAGTTTTGGTTCCCCTCCATACACGTGTATGGAGGGATGACCCTCTTAGTTAGCTTAGCTTGTAAGCTTTGCAAGCTTTGCTTGCCTATAAGAGGACCACTCCTCTTCTTGGCTTAGGGTTACAATTTTTTTAGACATTTTAGACAGACCAAGCTCTGGTTTTTAGGGTTAGGATAGATACACATCCTATCTCTCTTCTTCCCTCTTGTTTTGTACACTAGGTGTTTGTGTCATACTTTTGCTCACCAACACCTAGTGTTTCACCTTCCTTGAGTTCTTGAGGGTCCAGAGGTTTGTTTTGGAGCTTTGGAGCTGGTTTGGTGCTCAAGGAAACCAACACATCCCCATTGTTGAAGAAGGCTACAAGGGTAAGAATTTACTCTCTTTTTACCCCATTTTTGTACCTTGTTTCTACTTGCTTTCTACTTACTTTAGAACTGTTTTTGTGCTTAGTCTATAGTACAAAAAAGTTCTGATTTTTAGGCCTCTTTATTGTTTATCAAGAGTGTTTTGTGGCTTGAGCAAGTTTGACCACCCTTAGGCCTTGAAAAGGCCCTTCTTTGTGCCATATTGTGAGAGATCCGAGACTTTGGTGTTAGGATCTCTTCACCACTGAAATCTTGAGGGATTTTAGTGGTGAAGATGATGCCTTAGAGTCTCAAGAAGGAGAGGACCACCCCCTCTCCTTGATGTCCTTGAAAAGGGCAAGATTTGGCTTCTCGCGGGAGCTTGTGCTTAAGTGTGTGTTGAGCATGTTTGGTTTGTTTTTCATGCTTATATTGCCATGATATAACATGTTTCTAAGTTGGTTTAGGTCCCTTATGCATGCTTAGCATAGTTGCCTTGTAATGCCTTTTGATCCTCTAACATGCCTAGGTTGTATGCCTTAGCTTCTAGCATGTTTTAGGCTTGCATTTGTGAAGTTTTTGTGCACATATTTCCATGTTTGAGGTCTGTCTCATGTTGTTTGAGTCAACCATAGCATGCTTAATATAGCCTCTTTGTATTCGGCTTGTTGGCCTTAAGAGCATGAAAGTGTAGTATGCCTTGCTTACACTATTTTCAATGGTTTGGAACCATTTGGCATATCATTTCAGTCCATTTAGCATGCTTGTTTGATTGCCTTGCATGCCTCTTTAATGCTTTAAAAGCATGTGTTGAATGCTTCATGTTTTGGCTTTAATGCATGCCTTTGAATTCATGTCACCTAGATGCCATCCAGGTGGTCCTTTAGGCTTAGTTTTATGTGTTAAAACTCTGTTTTTAGTTGGTTAAGTATTGCCATGTATGGTTGTACTATGTGTAGTTCAAAGCCTCATTGGTGAACCTCAAGTACTTGGGCCATTTGTTGCATGTTTAGCCTACTTTGTCGCATGATTTGGCATCATGTTTTGCATGATTTTCAGAGCTTTATATGCATGCTAGTAGTCCATGTTTAACTCATTTCAAGTGTGCTTGAATGTTGCTTATTATGCTTAAGTGTTGGTGCCTTAACTTGTGTATGTGTGCATGTGTGTTTGGCCCTCATGATTTAGCATCTTGGCCAATAGTTTTAGGCCTATTTGGAGCTGCCTAATCCATGTTTGAGTTCACCCCCTCGCTTAGTTCGTATGCTTCCTTGCTTAGGTTGTGCACCTAGCATGTTTTTGCTTGCTTGCATTGCCCATTTTGCATACTAGTTGACATGTCTAGGATTGCACCATATTGGCATGCATGCTAAGCCTCTTGAAGTGAGTGTGATAGAGGTTTAGCACCCTTGTTTGTTTGTTTGCATTGCATGTATTTGAAATCAAAATTGCACCCTTGGTTCTTTGGGCCATCATGCATCGAAATGCGTGATTGGTGGTCCGAGAACCGAGGCACATCTTCCTTTGAGTCAAAAACATGATAAGGAGTGTGTTTGGTGCATACATGCTTTGAATTACATTGCCATGCAAGTTGTGTCCTCTGCTGCTGTGAGTTGCAGGTTCTGCAGGCATTTTGTGCCGACCGGCACTGTTTAGTGCCGACCGGCAGTCTACTGGCAGCCGATGGATGAATTCAGTACTGGTAGCCACATCCTTCAGCCGGTGGTGTTCTACCCCAGCCGGTGGTGATCTCCAGTGTCCAGGGAAGTATTCCAGAAGTTTTGGCAGTCTTCGGAGGAGGAAAGCAGGGAAAACAGAGGCAACCATGCATGGCAGTGCGATTCCGAGCGAGTCCCGGGCGCGTGGTGCATCTTGCCCTCTTCCCGAGGCATTTACTGCTTTAATTAACTTAGTTAATTTGTTAATTAATTTAGTGAATTTATAATATTTAATTAGCTTGTGTAGTTAATTAATTTGTAATATTTATTCGGCCCCTCCGAGCGAAGGCAAATCTGTAATAAGTGTGGGTGAGTGGTGTGTATGTCTTCCAACCCCCACTTCTTTCTCCCTTTTATTTACCTGTTTTGATGGTAGATTAGGGCACGTTTATTCTAGCATGCCTTATGCTATGCATGCGTGCATTCATGCATTTGTTCACATACATCGGGCTCGGCACATCACGCTAACCGCATTGTATTTTCAATTCCAAATTGAATACGTGATATTTGCAGCATTTCACATGCCATTTTTAGGGTTAGCCAAGCCTATCCTAATTACATCTTGTATGCGATGCATTAGACACTCTAACATGAACTAGGGCATGCATGTTTGCTAACTAGTTTATTGTTTTGGCACGGAGTACGATGTAAGTATTTTTGCTTTAGCATACCGCATGCGTGTGAATGCTAACATGACAGTATGCTTACCATGCGGCTAAGTGCTTATATGAGATAAACTGTTTGAATGCCTGTGGGTGGAGGTTGGATTGCCTGAGTTGGGAAAACTCATCGAAATCCGTGTTTTAGCCTACTTGCGAGTAGCAAATTCCAATGCATTTTCAAAACCAACGGATATGCAATGTTTATTCCCAAATTAGGCAATCTAGTCTATACTTGTTTGCTGTGCGCATAACATAGTAATTCTAGGCTAATAATTGGAATAAGAGCATGTAATGTTTTCAAAATCGGATATCATGGTTAGTAGAGGCCGGTCTTCAGACCGGGCGAAAGGGGGTGCTCATAGCTGACCTTCCCCGATCGTACCCAAGCTCCCGAGCCAAGACCACTTTGGTGATGACGGACATGTGGCCTTCGGCACCGAGTCAGGGTTTCCTAAATTTCCCATTTTAAATATTTAGGTGGCGACTCTGTAATCTGGCAAAGCAGTCCATGTTTGGCACTACTTTTCAAAAATCTGTTTTTTTTTTTCTCAAAACGATTTGCCAGAGTTGGACTCTTTGGTTCAGATTTAGAACCGCAACACAACAGAAAAAGGGAGTCCGAGCTGTAACATCAAGGTCCCCCCGCGGACGTGTTACATATTTCTTACTGAATGAATGTTTGTCCTATTTGTGAACTGTATTCGTGACATCCATAGCAATTTACGGTTACTGCTACTGTTACAGAGATCTCTGTCGGTTCCCATGTTTGGAACCACTACTGTTTACTGATATGATGGCCATCAACTGACTGTTTGGTCTGTTAAGACCTACTGTACTATTTGCTATTGGATGTACCACATATAACTGCTATGGTTTCTAAATGACTGTTATGGCATGAAATATGAGCCACAGACTGAATGACTGATATACTGTTGTAAATGACTGTTTTAAATACTGAAAGGACATTCATTCTTAACCTCTTTACGCATTTGTTATTCACTGGGCTTTAGCTCACTGTTTATATATATATATATATATAGGTGTCCAGGCACCGGATTGGAGCTAGGAGCGTTGGGTTAAACTCCCTTTTTATCAAGCCAACCAACGTGCCTCACTGCGAGGTTCCAAGTGTGTTCAAGCTTAGGCTCGTTTGGGGGTCTCAGTTCACCCTTCTGTCTCTGTTTTGTAATACTGTATAGACTTGTACTGTACTGTTATGGTAGGGATTTGGTTCCTAACCTGAATGCCTGTATATGATGTATGTACATACTGCTTTTGTTCTGAATGTGAATGTGTTATGAAAAGTCTTTTTGCATACAGACTGTCGCAGCTCATTGGACATCTTTCATTTACTGTTTTGGGTTCCGCCAACCCCTGTACTCTGTATTACTGTCTTTACTATTAAGCAGGCCTTCTGTAATCACGGATTACTGGCCGATTACGGTGCTAAACCCATAAGGGCGGGTTTGGGTCGTGACATAAACTTTCTACTAAGCCCATGCACGCAATATGTTCTTGAAAGAGCTTAGGGGTGAGACCTTTAGTTAAAGGATCTACCAACATGAGTATAGTGCCAATATGAGAGATGGAAACAGTTTGATTTAGAAAGTTTTCTTTAATAACTAGATACTTGATATCAATATGCTTTGATCCTCCTGAAGTTTTGTTATTATTGGAGAACCGAATAGTAGCATCATTATCACAGTAAATCTGTAAGGGCCTCGAAATTGAATCGACAAGTTGTAATCCATATATGAAATTATTTAACCATACTAGATGACATGTGGCTTCATAACATGCTATGAACACTGCCTCCATGGTGGAAAAGGCTGTCAGAGACTGCTTATGACTCTTCTATGAAATGGGTCCATTAGCAAGCATAAAAATGTACTCAGAAGTGGACTTTCAAGTTTCTTTACATCCAGCATAATCAGCATCTAAATAACCAATTACTTCAAGGTTATCTGTTCTTTGATAAGTAAGCATGTAATCCCTAGTGCCTTGTAAATATCACAACACTTTTTTAACTGCTTTCCAATGATCAAGTCTGGGATTGTTTTGGTATCGACCAAGCATACCAACTACAAATGGTATGTCATGATGTGTACAAACTTGAGCATACATAATACTCCCAACTGCAGAGGCATAAGGAATTTCTTTCATTTGTTCCCTTTCTAAATTATTTATGGGACACTGAAATCTACTAAATTTATCACCCTTAACTATAAGGGCAACACTACTTGAACAATTTTGCATGTTGAACCTTTTAAAAACCTTTTCGATATAGGCTCTTTGGGACAATCTTAAAATACCACGAGACCTATCTTGGTGAATTTCTATCCCAATGACAAAAATGACTACACCAAGATCTTTCATTTCAAAATTCCTCGTAAGGAATTGTTTTGTCTCGTGTATCATTCCCAAATTATTGCTAGCAAGCAATATATCATCAACATACAAAACTATAATGCAGATATTGCTCCCACTGATTTTAAGGTAGACACATTGATCAACCACATTATTCTTAAAATCAAATTTGATAATAATTTCATGAAATTTAAGATACCATTGTCGAGATACCTGCTTTAGGCCATATATAGACTTCTTAAACCTACAAATCATATTTTCCTTGCTTTCATCCTAAAAACCTTCAGGTTGGTCCATGTAAACCACTTCATGCAAGTCACCATTTAAAAAAGGTTGTTTTAACGTCCATTTGATGTAACTCTAAATCATAATGAGCTACTAAGGCCATAACTATTATCAAGGAATCCTTATTAGAAACAGGAGAATAAGTTTCCTTATAGTCCATCCCTTCTCTTTGAGTGCATCCTTTAGCAACTAATCTGGCCTTGTATCTTTCGATATTGCCTTTAGGATCATGCTTGGTTTTAAAAACCCATTTGCATCCAACAGTTTTGGCTCCCTTAGGCAATTCTACAAGATCCTAGACATTGTTGTCTTTCATGGATTTTAACTCATTTTTCACGGAATTTAACCATTAAGCTGCATTTCCATTATTCATGGCTTAGGCATAAGAAACAGGTTCGTTCTTCAAGCCTATATCACACTCATTTAGGTAAACCTCATAGTCATCTATGGCTAGTTTCTTTTCTCTTTGTGTTCCGCGTAAAGGTTGTTCTACAACTAGGACAGCTTCTTTTTCAATGTGAGAAATCTTTTGAGTACCAACATTATCCACAATAAGTTCATGTAATTCATTTTCTTGGATAATCGTGGAAGGTGTAAAAGCACGATTTTCCTCCGAAGAAACATTTTTGAGATTTATACTCCCACTAATGTCTTCATCCTCTAAGAACACAGCATTTCTAGTTTCAATAATTCTTATACTATGAGTGGGACAATAGAATCTAAATCTTTTTGATCTCTCGGGATATCCAATGAAATAACAACTTATAGTTCTAGGGTCTAATTTCTTTATTTGTGGGTTGAAAATTTTTACTTCAGCAAGACAACCCTATACATGTAAATAATTCAAATAGGTTTCCTCTTAACTCACAACTCATAAGGAGTTGCAAGCATAGCCTTACTAGGAACCCTATTAAGAACATGTACAGCAGTTTTTAAAGTTTCACCCCACAAGAAATTTGACAAAGAAGAGTTACTCATCATGCTTCTCATTATGTCCAAAAGAGTACGGTTTCGTCACTCAGCTACACCATTTTGCTCAGGTATACCGGGCATTGTGTAGTTAGCAACAATACCATTCTCAGCTAAAAATAAAGCAAAAGCTCTTGGATTTTGATCCGACTCAATGAATCTACCATAATATTCACCGCCTCTATTAGATCTTACACTTTCAATCCGTCTGCCAAATTGATTTTCAACTTCAGCTTTATAGAGTTTGAACATATCCAATACTTTTGATTTTTCACAAATAAGATACACATAAGTATACCTAGAAAAGTCATCAATAAAAGTAATAAAATATTTATGTCTAGAAATAGTTGGAACAGTAAAAGGACTACATATATTAGTATGAATTGTGTCTAATAATTCAATAGTCCTAGTAGCACCTTTTTTCTTTGTCTTTGTGTATTTTCCTTTAACACAATTCACACAAGTACTAAAGTCAAACTTAAAATTCCGTCTTTAATAAGATGTTGCATCCTTTCTCTTGATATGTGGCCTAAGCACTTATGTCACAACATGAATGAATTTTGATTCACTCGCTTTCTCTTTTTATTTACCAAGTCGTTTACATGAAAGGATAAAAGAGATTGTGCATAAGTGGAATCTAAATTCAATGGATAAAGATTACCATATAAAGTAGTAGAACCAATCATATGAGAATTATGGAATAAAGAGACTCCATTATTTCCAAACTTAAATTCATAATCACATGAATCAAGTTGTGAAACAGAAATTAGGTTTCTAGTAAAAACAGGAACATAAACTGTGTTTACTAAATCTAAAATGAAACCAGAGTCTAAAATTAGACGAAGGGTGCCAATAGCCTCAGCGTCCACTTCTATTCCATTCCTGATCGTAATGGTTCGTTCTCCTTAGTTTACGACTTGTAAGGTATCCCTACATGGAATTTGTTATGTGAATATTTGCACCAATGTCAATCAACCAAGAATTTAGTGGAACATCTACCAAAAAGGATTCATAAAACACAAAATATTGAATGTTACATTTCTTGTCCAGCCAACCTTTAAAACCTCGACAGTCATTTCTTATTTGACCTTTCTTGTCCAACCAAAAGTAAGAAAACAAAGAATGCAAATGATAAAACTCACAAGGCTAATGAAGAAAATAAGATTCGATGCCATATCAGGTTTTTCAGCTTTAAGCCTCTCTTCTTCTTGAACATACATGGCAATTAACTCGCTCACCTTCCACTTATCTTTCTACGTATTATAATTGATCTTGAAAGGACCAAATTGCGCCAAAAGAGAAGTCATAATGAAATGAACAAGAAAACCTTCAAAATTTTCCATGTCCATTCCCTTAATTGAGAGGCCATGTCATTCATCTTTTAGATATGTTCACGAACACCACTCAAACCATCATATTTCATTGTCATCATTTTAATCATGATAGTACTACCAAGGGATTTGGAAGTTCCAATAAATTGTTCTTCAATAGATTTCATATAGCCCACTGCACTTTCAGAAGCAGGGTCCTTGAATTGCAGGTGTAATTGAGCCTTTCATAATCATTAGACTTAAGCGATTAGAGCATTCCCATTTTTCATATAAAGCCATGTGTTCCTTAGAACTTGTATCATTAAGCTTTGTAGGTGTTGGCTCTCTTAATGCATAGTCTAAATCCATAATTCCCAAAACAATTCTAATATGTTCCTTCCATTTCTTAAATTTAGTTCCACTCAAAGCTTCAATACCAGACAAGTAACTACTAATTGCAGTAAGATTCAATGTTGCAAACACATAATATCCATTACATTAATATAATCAAGAAAACTACTTTTCACATGTCATGAATAAAAATAACACCACAAGTTAAATATATAACTAGAAAACATAATTAGTTAGATACGAAATCAAGTTGTCTTTCAGTTAGGCCAAATAATAATATATTTTAGCAATTTCATAAAAGTAAATGAGATAACTAATAAAAATAAACAACATAAAATAAAATAAAATAATCATTAAGACCGTAACGAGTTTATCACCGTTGGGCAGAAAAACTCAATGTTATATTTATTATACTAATCATCTCTGTTGTTCAAACATACATAGTGTTGAACCTCCGTTGGGCTGATCAACAATGTTTCAACTCATAAGGTGTGTAACAAAACATTATAAGTGCATTAGGCATTATCTTAATTACCACTTGTTCAATAATTTACAATTTTTTATTTTAATATCAATAGAATAAAAGATTGACCAAAAACAAAGATAAAATTCAACAAGTGTAAATCAAGGTTATGTACTGGTTATACCAAACATCATCATAAAATAAAATTCATACTTATATGTTCCATTTATCAGAATTGAGAACCATGCTCTGATACCAATTAATAGAAAACTTTGCGGAACATAAATTAAAAACCGTTAAGGATTCAATTCTATTTCTACTATACAAAATAAGTGTATACGTACCTTGATCCATGATAGTATAAAAACCTCTTTTAAGAAAAAGAAACTTGAATAGAAGACCTTGATCTTCAAGTTCTTTATTTGTTTAAAATCTTTAAACCACTTCCCTCTCTCTAGGCAATGGGAGCCTTTTTATGGTGACAACTTAAGTTTTGTGATAGAGAGTGTGGTTTGAGACCTTACACTATTTATACTAGTAATTTTCTCATCAAAGAATTCATTCATTTAATGAATCTCATTAGATAGATTAGTGTATCTTCTACATTCATAGTAGATATATAATGCATTTCTAAGATTCATTTATAATGAATCTATCACATTCAATGCATTAACACTATCTCCATTAGTCTTTTATACATTATGTATATATAGGTGCATTCATCAATGATTAGTCACCATCTAATTGATGTACATGTATCTTACGTAATGAAATGAATATAGTATATATAATCATGTATAAGCCATATTTAGGAAAAATTCTTACAATCTCTCACTTGGATTGCATAATTATATTACGTCACTAGATTATCATAATATGGCCACCGTTCTCCTACTAGAAGATTGCACCATCAATGTTTTGTGTTTGCAAGTCCTCAGTTCCTTAATAGTCCATTCAGTCGTGGAGCTCCAATCCACTTTTATCTAGTGCGAGATTCGGTACGCACACAAAATATATGGCTACTTTTATTTTTTTTAAAAGGTGGGAGATAAGATCACCTATATTCATCTCCTTCTATGCGACTTTATTGGTCAATAACACCACATATATATGTGCGCTCAGCATTACTAAATAATTTTTAATAAGAGCCGTAAAAATCAATAAATAAGAAGAATAAAAACTCTAGTAGAGAAATATGCCTTTTGATCATCCACAGGTCGCCCAATACTGCAACTAATGAGCAAAGCACATGTGAAGCTGATCAAAAGAAGCCATGAAGTAGGAGGTATATGACTGGCTATTGAAGGGTACCCCGAAAGCTTTAGATTATTCCTTTTTGCTGATTTTTTTTCTTTTTTTTCTTTTTTTTCATGCAAAATAACTAATGAATTAATGGGCATTTTTATAGCAAGAAAATATGTGGAACTTATCTCCCGCACCCTTGGATTCACAAATGACCGTATATATTAATTGTGACTGCCGCTAAACAAAGCCATCCAATGTCAGATTTTTAAAGTAATAATAAAGTAAATGGATTGATCGAATTCATTTGTCTAACATTTATTCAATTCAATCCAACCCATTTAAATTTGAGCTAGTTTGAATTAGATTATTTTAAATAGGGAACTCATTTTAACTCACTTAAACACACTCATTTTGACTCACTCAAAAAAAACCCACTCATTTGCCACCTCTACTTTATAGAAAAAAAAATTAATTAACAAATTAATCGAATTTATTTATTTGATCCATTTTAATCCGCTCAAACTCACCCGTTTGCCACATCTATCTAAAGAAGATGCTGACAGCTGGATACCTCCTTGTTGTCTTTGTACGATTAGAGCATTATTCTTCCTTTTGTTCTTATGTACAACTATGCATTTCATTCCTTTCTCTCTTTTTTTCATTTCCTTTTTTCCTCGTTGAGTTCGATTAAAATGACAAGAACAAATTTGAAATTTTTGGCCGGCACTACAAATCTGAGAATAAAATTCAAGAGGTCTCAAGTTCGAGTCAATTCAAAAAGCTAATAGAAGTTTGTCCAATTATTAACTTGGATTTGGAATTAATCGAAATGCGCACAAATTAGTTCAGACACCTAATTATCAAAAAAAATAATAATAAAAATGAAAATGATGAAAAGTGATTTTAAAAATAATGCTTTTGATTGTGACAAATTATTATTTATTTTTTCATACATCTCATATCTAGGTCCATGGTAAGTTAGGTACCATATTCAAAAAAATTGTAAAAGTAGAAGAGTTTTAGAGAGTAAAATTTTTCATTTCTAAAAGTAAAATTTTTGTTGCAAAAAATATTATAAGATCAATTCCAATCATCACGAAAAGGCTATACAGAAAAGTCAAAAAAAAAAAAAAATAGCCTCTAGCGATAAAATTTTAAAAATATTGCTGATAAAAACACTTTTAGAAACAAAATAATTATTAACAAATAATGCAAGGTCTACATATGTTTCAAACCCCTCATTAGTGTATGGTCCTTTAGGATAGTAAAACAAATGAAACTACTTGAACTCAATTTGTGTTTGGTTCATTATTTCAAATCAGCCTATTATGTAATAAGTCCAGCTTAAATAATTTCAAATAAAGTTTGAACAAGTAGGCTTATGCACTACAAAAAACCAAACTTATATCAATATCAGTGTTTTGCATTTGGTTGCTAAATGGAACCAGTTCATAATGAGATCTTAATTTCACCATCTTTGTGTAGCAACCAAACAGGCCACAATTGAAATAAAAACCAATATTTTATTCTAGTAAAATTCGAATATAACATATGTATTTTTGGAATTTTCCATACTAAAAATGACCGCTTAAATTCCTGTTTCCTCGCTTATTCTGTTTCTCCTGATTGGACTGAGAAAAATGCTCTTTCTCTCTCTTCTCTTTCTTACCCCAAAAGTTCTCTGCAAATCTTAGGTTCCAAAATCTCCATTGCATTGCTCTTTCCTCAACCAAATCATCATCTGTTTATGGTTATTTGCTTCTCTTTCTCTTACATTCTTTTTTTTCCCAGGAAAGAAAGAATAAACAATGAGAAAATGAAAGAAATAAAATCCTAATGAATAAAGCCAAGATTCATTTTTCAGATTTTCAAAAAAGAAAAACAAACAAATTGTTTTTTACTTGGTCTTGGTTTTTTGTTTTGTGTTTTTTTCTTGGTTCTTTTTTAATGAATTGTGATTTGGTTATGTTATGGGTAGGTTTGTGGAGGGTATAAAGAGAAGAAGCAATGGCCTACAAGGTGGATCATGAGTATGATTACCTATTCAAGATAGTCTTGATTGGGGACTCAGGTGTTGGAAAATCTAATATACTTTCCAGGTTTACGCGCAACGAGTTCTGCTTAGAGTCTAAATCCACCATTGGTGTTGAATTTGCCACAAGGACTCTTCAGGTTTAATTTCAATTTCTGTGATCTACATTTTGCCAATTTGTCACAAGTTTTGTATATCAATGTACTATTTTGTTGACCACCCATCTAGTTCCAAATTTCTGTGATCTACATTTTGCCAATATGTGAACCTTTGGGTCCATTTGGTTGCATGTGTTTACAAGGTTGTGTTATATTTCAGAATTTGAAATGAAAGGAAAAACATGTTTTTACAAACTTATGGATGTATATGAATGCCATTTACTAGATTACATGTTTTTGTGTGATAATTCTTCTATTGCCTCTGTTTTGTTTTGTTTTGTTTATTTGTTTTTTTTTTTTTTGTTTGGTGGAATTATTGTGTTTATAGGACTGCGTGTTCCAATTATTTCACCTTATTTTGGATTTCAATTGGATAGTTATTTTATAAAGTCTATATCCAAATTGGCGAAAACTGTCACGTAAGTACCTATAACTTCATGCCTCAAATTCAAATCAAAATTTATAACTTCTTACAGTTTTAATAGCATACTCATCAAATGTGCACACACCACTAGTATGTATTATTATATATATAGAGTTACTTCACCAAATAGATGACTCTACAGTTTACATAGACATGGCATGGTAGTTATAACAATGTCTATGTTACTTTTTTACTTAATGGATGGAACAAACTTGGCCTATCTTGGTCGGTTGAGTTGGAGACAAGGCAGGTCCCATTCATCCTTTTGGCCGGGCCTTATTGGGATCACCACATTTCATGTTGGTGTTCTATTATGATTATTGTATTATCATTAGGTAACCTTGTTAAGGAGGACACATATTTATACAAATGTAAGATTTAATCTTTTTAAGAAAGTAAGATAATTTTATAAAAGGGCAGAAAATATACATCAATACAATTGGCATCACTGAAAAAAAACAAATAGCAATTAACAAATCTAAAACAAAAGAAGACACATCACCCAGAGGCAGGCACAGAACCCACAACATGCAAATCCACTGTAGTTATCCACACCATCCATTATTAGATTATCCAAAGAATCAGAGACAAACACCATAAAATGCTCCCACAATTACAAGGTTATCTACAGAGATTAAATTCAACATTCGCCGTTCATATTGCTTAATTTATTGAACTGACTACTTCTTACATCTCTAAGAAGGCATAGCACAAATCTAACAGTCATTACAATCTGGTCTGAGATAGTCGTACCATCTCTGTAATCGTTTTGATACATTCTTGCATTCATTTCCTTCCACAGAACATACACAATAGCAACAAGTAGGCAACGACATAAGATTTGATGTGTGCAAATGTAAGATTTATTGTGTGCATTGTATATATGTACACTAGATGATATTTCTTGCAAATTTAGCTTTAACTATTTTGGTTGCAGGTAGAGGGCAAGACAGTGAAGGCCCAAATATGGGACACGGCAGGTCAAGAGAGGTATCGAGCCATCACAAGTGCATACTATAGAGGTGCAGTGGGAGCCCTCCTGGTCTATGACATAACCAAGAGGCAGACCTTCGAAAATGTCCAGAGGTGGCTCCGCGAACTGAGGGACCATGCTGATTCCAACATCGTCATCATGATGGCTGGAAACAAGTCTGACCTGAACCACCTCCGAGCAGTCTCAGACCAAGACGCCCAGCTCCTGGCCGAGAAGGAAGGCCTTTCGTTCCTGGAGACCTCAGCCCTGGAGGCACTCAACATTGAGAAGGCGTTCCAAACAATCTTATTGGACATTTATCAGATAATCAGCAGGAAGGCACTAGCAGCTCAGGAGGCAGCCACCGGGCTTCCAGGTCAGGGCACGACCATTAATGTCGGAGACTATACGAGTAATTTGAGCAGGAGAACTTGTTGTTCTAATTAACAAGAATAAGTCTACAAACACAGAAACTGGTCACAAAACTGGACACAATGGTCAGTTTCTGTTTAATAGCAGGGAGGGGACATATGAGATGAAGTTTTTGTTCAATCATGACAACTTATATGATACAATGTGACGTGAATTTTTCTCTAGAGGTCATGTTAGACAACATCTAGTTCATGAACACCGTTGTTGAGTTGCACGCATGACAATGCTAGCTATCTCCCTCCTTGGAACTTCAAAAAAAAAAGGATGGGCTGCAAAGTTGGTGTCTCGTCACAGACAAAGGGATAGACAACTTTTCAGTTCTTATTAACATGTAATCTTTTGTTTGTTTGTTTTTTTTTTTTTTTTTGTTTTTGTTGCCTATTGGCATGGTTTTGTAGCATTAAGTTCACATCTAATGCATTCCATGATTGAAAAAGATTATAACTATCCTACAATCCGCAAACTCCTTTCTATCACTTGTGCCAAAAAGGCCAATAGAAAAGCACCAGATTCTTAGGGCAATCAAAGTCAGCAATCAGGTTCAAGCCCCCAGATCCCTTGCAGAAAAATTAGATAAATAAACTAAAAAAATTTAAAATGCTGAAAAACATGTTAACGTGTCCAAAGAATGTAATTGCCAACTAGAATGCAGACAACAAAGAACCACTTCCATTTTATAGAATGAAGATATGTTTATCATTATTATTCTGTTTCGAGTCATTTTTTCTCGTATCCTCAAAAGAACCCCACAATGAATCCTCAAAAGAACCCCACAAAAACTAGGGGGAGCTAATCCAAGCTTTTTTTGATCAACTCAATCCTTCTGAGGAGCTAATTCAATGATCTCCAACAATAAAAACAAACCAACTTCCAACAGAGACAAGGCCATACCTATTGTAAATCAAATTACAGGGGAAAACTCCCAGTTAGGTGAATGTGGTCCAGAACACTGCGTAAACCATACTGATTCACAGCTGCATTTGCAGCCCTAAATCCTCCACCATAGGCCGGAGAAGCATCATGGGCAATCTGATGCATGAAAAACTCACCCAATTTATTCTCGACACCAGACTTTCCACCTTTCTTCGATGATGACATTGACGATGATGATGAAGCTGTTGATGTGGATGGCATATTTCTGAATCCTGGCATTACCTCTGACTCGAGCCACATGTAAGAAAGCACTTGACATATACCCTCCTCTACCTCCGGATTCAGATTACGGTAGCCTGCATAATTCAAGAATAAAAATAAATAAATAATAGATGTACGTCATCATGTGGTATGCATCGATCTTAGAAGAGTTATCTCCAGTTATTGTTCCTCTTGCCCAACATAAGAGCATCTCCATTGGTATAGCATTTTTTTGTGCCATTTTAGCACAACAAAAACAGACTTCATACAGATTCACTACAAGTTGCTCCACTGGTGTAGTATAAAATATGTGCTATTTTAGCGGACCATATTCTACATTGTTGGAGTGTTTTACGTTGTGTTGTGCTTCTTTAGTACTGCTACACCTAAATACTACATCAATGAAGTTGCTCTAATGTTCTTGTCATGCATCAACATGTCTTCTATGACCCTTAATCAAAGAAAAATGGAAAAGTAACAGAAGGAACTCATGTAGTACCTTTAAGGCGTAACCACCCATGCATTAACTCATGAGCAAGAATCGCACCTGTCAGTAATCTGTATAAAGCGAAGATGTGTCCATAAGAGTTCATAACATTAACCAAGGTTTGCCACTTACATGAGTAAACAACAAAAACATCATATGGAAGTGTAGAAATCTAAAGTGTCAAACAATTATAAAACAGAGAGACAGAGGGCGTGAAAAAGAGAGAGAGAGAGTGAAAAAACCACCAAATATTACCTTGGGAGACCATACAGAACAAGAATGGCTGTGACTTCACATTTTCGAGTCAGCTTTTGATGTTGTGTTCTCATTCCTACAAGTCGGTGGTTCCCTACTCTTGGCCTTTTAAGTATCTAGATTTTTTTTTTATAATCAAAATAGAGAGAGAGAGAGAGAGAGAGAGAGAGAAGCACCTATTAGGTACATAGTTTAACAGTGATAAATTTAAATTTAGTAAATAAAGAAAAATTCAATCATATGGTTTTCGAACATACACTGGTAACTGTCTGCTCTTCTGACAAACATAAACCCCTTGTTTCTGGCATGTGATGGAAGCCCTGGAAAGAAAGTTATCTGCATTAGAAAAATTCTATAAATCAGGAACATAAAAAATGTAGAGAATTCATTTATTACATTTTTCTCGCCTACAATAGCTTCATTAAGGGCTTGTCTTTCGACCAGAAGCATCGGAATTTGCTGGTCTAGTTTCATGTTCATTCCTTCATAGTAGTCTCTAATGGCATGGTAGAGTGGTTGGCAATCACCAGTATCCATGATAGAAGATTCCATACACTCTAAACATAGACTCCGTCCATCTCCTAGAGATACGTATCTTACATTCCAAGACTTCAGAAGGGGAAGAAGTGGGGAACCAACATCAACAATAAAAATAAAAATAAAAATCATCATTTTGAAAATAAAAAATAAAAATAACAAATGCTAGCTTAGTTCAGTACCTCCAAACGCTCACAACTGCAGCATCGGGCCGTGTTATCATACTCATGTGAAGGGCAATATTTCTGGGACCAAAATGGGTGGCACCTGTACTCTATCAAACCAGCTCCATTTGTTGGGATCTGAGAATATGTGAAAGTAAGATTATAAACATCAATATGAAGATTGCTAGCAGTTATGATTGACAGCAATACACAGTTGATAGTTCCAAGATAGATGGTCTAAACTAGATCTGTGTGATATGCATATTAACAATTTGTATATTCATTTTTTTCTTAATCTAATTTGTATAATAAGGAAAAGCCGTCATCTTTCAGCATATACAGACTACAAAATATTACACTTTTAGCTTTATGCAATACATGAGGTTTATAGCAACAATCATTTACGGGGTATCAATTCTAAGAATTCCAATATTTATTTTGAATTTTTAACATCAATATAAACACAAATTTGGCAAATTTCAGATGTAACAAACGCATCTCGGTTTACAAAATAATAGAAATGCCAAGAAGAATGTGCGAGAACTTTGTAGGTATCCCAATATGTCTGAGACGCGTAGACACTTCTAGGGAAAAAGTGTGTCCTGACACCAACACTCTTTGGACACTCCTAACAGCATGTCCGACACTTCTTCTATGTGTCTTAATTAAAAAATCATATTCATAATATTGGACACTTTACCAACACTTCAATGATACTTCTTAAACTCTTCGAATACATCCTATGTGATGAAACCCTTCATAATAACAACCGTTTGCATTCTTCAAAACACAACTTATACATTCTAAATATCTTTTGAAACATTTATGAAATAAATACATTATGTGTAATACAATGTTCAATAATTTCTTTGCATTCTATAGAATGTAATTGTTACATGAATGATAACTTGATCTTTAATAACATATTTTTCATTACCTTTAAATAAATTTTTCATATATTTGATATAAAATAAAATTTTAACGTGTCCCAAGCATGTCATGTCCTGCATTTTTTAAAATCAATGCGTCAACGAGTCTGTGTCATGCCATGTCGTGTGTCCGTGTTGGTGTTACTTAGATGCCCAACTCACTTGGGCAAACCAAGTTCATTGGAAAAGCACCAAGACGCTACTTATTCTAACCGAACCCACTACTGGATTTTCATCAAGAACATACTTTTCTACCTAAACCTACCACCAAACCATCAGCTAATAAACAGCAGCACTCTTAAGTCAATTACAACTGAAAATCAGCATTATAAAGAAAAAGCTACAAAAAAACAAAGAAAAGAAAAATAGTTGGTTCAAGACAAGAAGAAAAACAATTTGAGTGTTCCAAAGTAGTGTTTCCTTACAAATTGATGACAAACTTCACATTTGGGATGGGTTAGCTCTTTGTAGCAGGACTTATGGTATGCATGCCTCCCTGACGAAGAAAACTTGAATCAACAGAAAAAAACCAATAAGGCTAGAGACAAACAAAGATCAAAGAGAATTACTTGTCCTAATATTGCTTTAAAATAATAGAAATGGGATAATCTTTTATTTTTATTATTTTAATAGAAATAGGATAATCTTCTATTTTTATCATTTTCTGTGCGTATGTGCTAAGGGTGGGGGGTTGTGAATACTTAGGGACCAAAAAAACAAGCTACCTCATGCTCAGTGATTGGGAAACCACAAGAACGACAACGGAAGCATTCTGGATGAAAAAAAGCTCCCATGCATCCCAAATAGTTTCCACAGCCAATGTCACGGTTGCATCCACCGCATACTCTGCAAGTTATAGTTGTGTGCATACACTATCAATCATTTTCATGGTTCGGAAACTTGTGACTTCAAATTATGATTTGATTCCATAATTGTTCTGATTAATAAAACTGGATAGGGAAATGCCTAGAGCTACCATCACAGTCTACATCTTCCTTGTCTATAATTCTTGACAAATAGTCAAATAAAGTTTTGACTGCATGGCAAAAAAATTCACTCGCCAGAGTAACAAGAAGAGGCCAAGCAATCAGCTTCTTCCGTTTATTGACTAAAAAAGCCAAATTAGCCATGCGTTGAATTAAAATGCTTATAAATTATAATTGGTGTAATAACTATTACAAGGAATTGTGTGCATTCTCATGTTCTCTTTTCTATGTAAGTATCACATTCTAACTGTTCATACTAGAGCAAAAAGGCTCACAAATACAATACGGAGAAGTGTTTGACATGGATCAAAACAGCAAAAAATTTCCCAGTCATTTGCGCCTCTGGGCAGGCAACCATCCATGGGCATGGACAGAGCAGAGCAGTTTCATGCCTCGGGCACACATTTGATTGCTATGATATGAGTTTGATCACCAGGAAATGAAAGCAGCTAAAGTTGGCAGATAGCAATCAATCACAAAGTTTCCAAGTATGCTACTAAGTTGTTGGATTAATATGTTTTATGATTAACATAACATAGCAGAGCAGTTTCATGCCTCGGGCACACATTTGATTGCTATGATATGAGTTTGATCACCAGGAAATGAAAGCAGCTAAACTTGGCAGATAGCAATCAATCACAAAGTTTCCAAGTATGCTACTAAGTTGTTGGATTAATATGTTTTATGATTAACATAACAACTCATATATATAATGGTGTTTTTTTTCAACTGAGCAAAACATGTTTAGACCCATTACCACAAACTATTACCTATAGTCTCTGGGATAATAGTCAGTAGGGGCATAGGGAGGATATGAAGATGAATTGGGAACATTGGCGCAGGGAGGATATGAAGATGAATTGGGGACATCCTGAAGTGCCCTTAGATCTTCATCATTCTCTGTTTGCCATCTGGATCCTGAAAATCCAAACATTCATATATAGAACAGAACCTTATTAGAGAGAGAGAGAATTTAAACTGGATTACTGTAACAGTACAATAATTTTACTGTCTTATACAACATGCCTACCAGGTGGTCTCTTCAAATCTTCAGCCAAAGAAAGTGCAAGTGCACGGTCTAATTCCTCTCTCTCCTTGTCAGTTCTAGAGTGCTCACCCTGATGAGATTTGGCAGACTTGAATAAGAACATCTTCTATTATTCAATAAACAACATTTAGGAATTCAATCATGCAGCTCATGATAATGATGACAGCTGTGCTAGTAACATTGAAGATTTTTATGGAATGGGACATAGATATCAAAGAAAGAGTCGGTCCCACATGCATGTGTGGGACCCACCCTTTGTCTCACATCTATATCTTATTTTGTGAAAATCATCTATGCGCTTAGATTTACTCTAATAATAAATATACAATTGAAGATCATTAATTTAACATGTGGGAGAGACTACCAAAAGCAACTTTTCTCCGTTACCATGGCCCATAATTGAAGCATCATTATCTGAAACGGTATCACTTCTAATAAAAACCAACTAAACAGCAGTGGAACTTACAAAATCAAAGCACTTCACAATTTCAGACAAGTCCGAGGGTTGCCAACCGCTCAGCAGATATCAAAGTTGCATGTAGCTTTGGAAGGTCCCAATAATGTAAAAAGGAGTATCTCTTCTCTTTCAGATTTTCTTTTTTTTATTTTATTCATATTGATATATATTTTATTTAATGAATGTATTGTTCTTCTGTCAAATTAACAGTACCTAAACAATCACAACAATTTCCTAGATTTCGTAGTTATCAACTAATATCATCATCAATATCATCATAATATGAATGCAATCATAGAGACAATGTCCTATTACCACGGATCTTGCTGGAGGCCGCCAAACCATGTTTTCCTCCCCAATATATTGTGGGTTTCGCCTGCCCATACCACCACGATCCGAGCCACTCTTAAAAAGCTTGCTCAACCATTTCATAAACCGAGACTTCCTCTCTCCATACGAAGAAACAAAGTGTCCTGTTTAAACCTCAACCCATAACTACAATCAATTAATACATTCCGTAAACATATGCATAACATAACAGAACCCCCCAAAAAAAAATTATAAATAGAATACAAAATTCATCGAAGCATTTTGTCAAACATGTAATACACTATCACAAAACATAAAGAAAAATAGAAGGGACTGTACCATAGATACAGGGCTGAGAGAGGTGATTAATGGACGAAGAAGATGACATTGGTATTGAAGTGTATGTATAGGTTTGCCTGAATTTCTCGGAAGCAAAAAGGGAGGCGGAAACGAAAAGGACAGGGAGAGAAATAGAGAGAAGAAGAGGAAAGGGTATGGAGCACAAAAGGAATAGAACAGAAGGTGGTGAATGAGAACAATGGCATCGTTAAAAGCTAGTTTTGGGAAAGAAAGAAAGCAGAAAAGAAAGAGAATCTCTGATGGAGAAAGGAAAGAGAAGGGTTTTAGAGAGAGAGAGAGAGAGAGAGAGGGTTTTGGAGAAGAGATTCTTGGCTTGGGGAAAAGAAAGAAGAGAAAGTGGAAGAGATTGGGAAAAGATGAGAATCTGCTGAGGCGGAAGAAGATGAAAAAGTGACCGTTGGACGGCTGAGAAGTGGAGAGATAAAACTGATTTTTGAATAATCTTTGCCGGGTAAAAGTAGTTGTGGTTGACATTTACCCTCATATTCCTCTCAATTTACAGAATTACCACCTAACAAATGTCAACTACAGCAGAAATTGTCATGTGGGTTAGGAATATTAACCCATTTAAGTATTCATTTTTGTTATGAGTGCTAAGTATCTCATTAATTATTTTAAATTTTTTATTTTTTAGTTTTTTATTTCAATAATAATTTCAAATGAAAATATTAAAAAGGACATTAATAATTTTGGTACACCCCATCTCACAATTAAGTTACACACCCACTACATCATGAGTTAAGGTTTTTTAGAGCATCTACCTCCCTCACCACCGATCCATCGTTTTCAAATCCTACCTTTAAAACCCACTCACTCTCAAAACCTTGAAAATTCTTTGGCAACAATATTCTGACGGCAACGGTGGTAACCATTTGATTACATACACTTCTCCAATAATGACAATGAGTGAAAATTTTTCTAGAAACCATAATTCTTCATGAGACGAGAAGAGTACAACAATAAAAGATTAGAAGAGGTTTATAGCTTTGGTAATATTCTTAGCTCATAGTATATTGACCTTATAAGGATAAGTTTCTTGAAAAAAAATAGCAAAAATAATAAAAATTATTTGTCATTTTTTCATGACTGAATTCCCAAACATATGATCGAAATTCGAGAACACAAGCCCGAACATTGTTTATTTGTTCAAGAACAGGTAACCAAACATTTCTTATTTGTTTGAGAACAAATAACCGAAGTAGCAATAGAAACAGGCAAACAAATGAGGTCGAACCACCATTGGGTGGTCGATCGGCCAGTTGATCGGGGAGTCAACCAGTGGGTGAAATTTTGCCCAGTTTTATTCACACAAAGAGCATACAAGTATAATGAGACCATGGATGAATGACAGAAAACCAACCGGAGAAGTATGAAAGTGGATTGTGTTGTGTGTTGAAAAAATATATGTGAAAAAAAAAATCAAACAGATTGACAAACCTCGTAATGAAACAGAGAAAAAATTTCTTAATTACCACAAAAAATTTTCACTGGTTTTGAGAGATTCCACGATCATGAGTTTTGTTAGGATTTTAGGAGAAAGGCTTTTTAGGGTGTAAGGGTTGTAGAGGTGTGCATTTGGATGGGTGGAATATTTTTATAAAGATAATTTTAGTATTATTTGGAGGGATAATAAAAATTTTAAGGATTTTACAATTTATAAGTGGGGGTCCAAAAAAATAAGGTGTCCAAAATAATTGATGGAGCACTAATAGCAGCACTCTTTTGTTATTCTAATATGTTTAAATGCAAATAATAATAATAATGAATTAGCTATTTTGTTTTCTTTATTGAGATAAAAATATAAAATTAGAAACATTTTTTTGATTTTTTTTTTTTTTTTTTTTGGGCATTTAACTCTATAGTGTATTTTATTCTTCAAAAAATAATTAGTAGAGAAAAGAAGAAAAGTTTATTAGTTGGTTCAGGAGCACCACGTGACGATACTTCTCACTAATCACAAACTATTATGCCCCCTCATATTTCACAATCAGCTAATACAAAATCATAGCTTCTATCTTTTTCACGAATCACAAAGTGGATTGATTTAATAATCTTAACATTTTCATTTTATTAAGTTTGTCTCCGGAAAAATAGTTGACAAATATGTCTTTTAAAATATGTCATTCCTTTTCTTTTTTTTTGAGACAAATACAATAAAAAGAAAATGTTACAATTATCATATTAACATAATTTTTTCTATGATATACACAAATACCTTACAAAATAAATAGTTCAAAATATCAAAATAGGATACGTAATAATTTTTATTTTTATTTATTTTTGGAGAGACACTTAGGCCTTGTTTGGGAAGTAACCTTTTTAGGGTTCGTTTAGAAAGTGGATTGACTTTTTGACTTTTTGACTATTTTAGCCTAGGGCTTAAAAAGTCTAGTTTGGGAATGACTTTTTGGCTTTTTTGACTTTTTTGTGAGAAAAAGAATATAATGATTATGGATTGAATGTGATGTTTTGTCTCATTGGGTTAAAAAACTTATTTTGTTTTTTTGTGGTTATTTTAACCAAAAAAACTCCAAATCCTCTTTCCCAAACGAGCCCTAGTTGAAAAGTTAAAAAGTCAAAAAAATCAAAAAGCGAACAACTTATACTAAAAAGTCAAAAATTCTTTTTTCTCTTTACTTTTTATATATCTTTTTGTAAAAGATCAAAAAATCATTTCAAATATATTAATTTTTTTATATCTTATTTTAATCGAAAGATTAAAAAATTACTAAACTTAACCGCAGCCCAATCCTCTTTCTATTGCTGTCACAAAACTCAGTGTTGATAGCTTTGCCAGTCTGTTACACTGAGTAGCTCCAGCAACTTTATGCTCACAAAAGCTAACAAGATGAGCTAATAACAAACGCATTGGAACAAAGTACTTTCCTTTTTAGCCTAGTTAGCTGTCACTTATTTTAATGTTGTTCTTCCCAACATGCATTGGTTGATCCAAATCTAACCTAGGATTACATCTTTATTCCTTCTAATGCAACATTACAAACCCTCATAATTAAAATTTTGAGAGAATAGTTAAAAACAGCTGTGCTGACAAGGCCTATAACTTTTGTTGTCAAGTTCAATGCCTAGTAATTAATATAATTCTCAAGTGATATGTTAAAAGATAAAAAGGATAAAAGTGTTGAGATGCTTAAAGCATAGTGTAAATATTATTGTTCTATACTAAATTATTTGCCAAAATAAAGTGAGAATAACAATTTTATACTTTATTTTAAACGAAAGTCTTAATTCAACCACGTAATGTTTTGAAAATGATGACCTTTAATTACAAAAATATCACTCTTATATCATTTTAATAGAAAATTTTAGAATTTGAAAAATAGTATTCATGGTCTACTTTTAACCCCTTATTCACAATTGAGTAATAATATACAATTAGAAATTTTTTAGATAATTTCTATATAGAATGAGTTGACATTTTGTGATCCCTTTATTTTTAATCAAAACACAATATTATTCTTATAATCTCACAAATGTTATTACAAATCACTATAAATGTGTTTTTTTGTATAAACTTTATATTTGTGAATCACTTTTTTTCACAATCACCTAGGCTCAATTTGGTTAGATAGATAATATAAGAAAGTGAAAACAAAAGAAAAATAAATAAATTTTTATATTTTTGTTTAGATAGAGAGTCCTATAGGAAGTAACGGAAACTAAAGTTTCCTATACAACTCAAATTAGTTGGTTAGTTAGATTAACAATTTCTTGTAAAATATAGAGAGAAATGTATTTTTTCCTACAACTCTTGACAAAATTTATTTTGTTTTCCTTTTTGCCCATATTTCTCTCCATAACTCGCTGCAAGAGAATAAATTTTTATTTCTTTTTTCTTTCTCTCATTTCACTTTTTACTATTTTTGTTTTTTATCATCCGTTTCTTTCTAAACAAACAGATCATGAGCTTCATTTTGAAAAGCTACCTATGCACTTAAATGGGTTGGGAAATGCTCCACGGCTCAGATTTTGGCCCAAAATGCTTTTTTCTGCCGAAAATGAATTTCATTGGATGAGCCTTTTGGGTTGTCGGTTAAGCCCGTCGGAATCTTGGGCTTTTTAATTATTTTGACAAATGCGATTGCCAAGTGTTAAAAACAATGAGATAATTTAAACAGTTATGCTATGTAGCTTGAAATTTTCGAGCTCGAATTTGGCCCGAATTCAAAACGACGTCATTTCGTCGTTTTGATTTTTTTTTTTTCAATAACTAGCAGAAGAAGAAAAATCAAAAAAGAAAAAGAACAAAGAAGAAGAAGAAGAAAGAAGAGCAGAGGAGAGAGAGAGAGAGAGAGAGAGAGAATCATCATCAACCACCCAACACATCTTCATCAACACAAACAGAGAGATAGAGAATAACAGAAAGAATCATCATCATCAACCACCCAACACATCTTCATCAACACAGCAGAGAGAGAGAGAATAATTATCATCAACCAAACACATCATCATCCATAGAGATCAACAAAAAAAAAATGTAAAAATCTGAAAAAAAAAAAAAAAAAAAAAAAAAAAAACTTCAACACATCATCCTCATACACAGATCGAAGGTGGAGATTAGAGATCGGAGGCCGAGCTAAGACGATTGGAGGCGGAGGCGGAGGCGGCGATCAACCCTCTCTCTCTCTCCATTCCCTCTTCCCCTCTCTTCTCTTTCTCTTTCTCTTTCTTTTCATCTTCTTCTCTCTTCTCTCTGTTCTCTCTATTTCAAACATAAGGAGGAAAAAAAAAAAAAAAAAGAAACTGCCCAAAACAACGTCATTTTGGGCAGTCGGGGGATTCGAGGAAGAAAGATTCGAACTACGAAGGATTATTCTAATTTAAATGCCAAGTGAATCGATGAATGGTGACCACAAGTACTGCAACTCTGAATGGATAAAAATATTTTTTTTAAAATTAGAAGAAATTACGAGTTGTAAATGCCAAGTAAATCGATGAATGGTTGACCGGAATAGTGAATTTTTTTTTTTTTTTGCAATTGATTTATATAATCGAAAAAAATATTTTCTGAAATTTTTAAAATTTTTTATGTGCTTTAAAATAATTTTGAGTTGTATGTTTAGTTATGAGTTGTAAATTTTTGTATCACATATCAAATGTCACATCAATAATTCCCTACTCAAATCAAAACCATTTTCAAAACTATTTTCAAAACTCTTTACCAAACAAATTTTCTACACTCAAATCATAATTTCACAACACACAAACTCAAAATACAACTCATACTCTCAAATCACATTTACAAAACTCTACCAAACGCTACCTATATATTTTAACCATTAAACTCAATGAAAAATTATATTTTAGACATTTTATACATATTTATATTGAGTTTAATGACTAAATACTATTTTTCCGTTAATTTTACTTAACGAAAATAGAAAAATAGTTTAGATTGAAAATAAATCAAAAGATTTAGTTTAAATTAATAAAATTAAAATTCAGAATTTATTTTATTACAAAACTCAAATATTGAATTTTTTTTTTTTTTGGTAATTGTCTCAAAAAATTATTAAAAACTAAAACATATGAATTAAAAATTCTAAAGTTATTTTTAAAAAATCCAAAACCAAACAAAATAATTATTTGTAGGTATTGTGCAAAAATGTTGACTCAGTGGGTATTCTG
The DNA here is from genome assembly GCA_036172215.1 of Camellia granthamiana. Classification (NCBI taxonomy): domain Eukaryota; kingdom Viridiplantae; phylum Streptophyta; class Magnoliopsida; order Ericales; family Theaceae; genus Camellia; species Camellia granthamiana. The sequence goes on from CM069903.1 coordinate 154,961,730, forward strand.
GGTAGGAATATATCACAGCATAGTTTGCATTTTTAAATAAATAAATACTGGTCAGATTAGTTTTTTGGGCACAATTACAAACTAGGAATCGCCGATGAAATTTTATCAAAACCAGATGCTTTATGTTGGAACTTTAATTGTTCCTTTCTCCTTCTTCCATTTTTTTTTTTTTTTTAACAGGTGTTATAGTATGATCAAGTTAGTCACAATCCACCTTTTACATTCTCTCTTTTTTTTTCTTTATAAAAAACAAAAGAAAAAGGGCAAAAAAAAAAAAGAAAGTCTGGGTGCTGACAAGTTTATTGGCAAAAAAGTTCAGCTCTAGCCTTACTTTGAGAGTGCTTTAAATATACCCTAGGTCATATTGGATTGGAGGTTTGGAGAGAGTAATTGGAGTATGAATGAAGTGATTCACTCATGTCACCTTTGGTTAAGAAATATATGAATGAATTCGTATTCCTATAGTAATCCTATACTAGGAAAGATTAGCAAAGCTTAGAAACATATGAGATTGAGATGCAATCTTATGGGATTAATGGGTAAAAGACTATTTTATTCCTTAATTTATATGACTACAAAATAGAAGAAAGATAATTGTGAAATTTCATGGATTTAATCTCAATCAATTAATGTCATTACACTACTACACCAAAAAACACATTTTATCTTATATTTCTAATTTAATATCACCACATTACTAATCTCTTTATTCCATCTCACTATACTTATAATCTCATCCAACCTAATTCACTAAATAAACGTGGCGTTAATTTTTCTCTCAGCAATCACTGTCCAATAAAGAACATCCGCAACAAGTGTTAGTATGTTATATGATAAAAAGTAATCAAAATGATACCTAATTATATGAATTATTTAAAATTTGTTAGTTTAGTCAACGCTGAAGTTGGCCACTTTGGACCCTCGAAAATATGATTAAAAAGATCTCAAAGTTTATTTTTAACTATTACACTAGCTCACAAGAAACAAAAAAAACAAAAACAAAAAATACCTTGAATTTAAAAGGCTTTGACAAAGTTCCATAAAAATTCAAAACTAATAAATGATTGATATGATGAATTATTTAAAATTAATGGATGATTGTTTTTATCAAAAAATAAAATAAAATAAATAAAAAATAATTGATATTGTAAATTATTTGAAATTAATAGATGGTTATTTCTTAAATACATAGATCATGTATAGAATGTGATTAGTTATACCAGTTACAGTTGTTTACAAAGAAATAAGCTTTCAAATTTAAATTAATTAAATCTTACATTTGGTCAATTATGTTACGAAAGAAATTGAATGAATTAACAATTTTATCCATTGAAAATAATTTTGTTAATGAGTTGGATCATTCAACTTAAGCTTATATAATTTTGATCATTTTTCTTTTTGTAAATTTTCACTACTAAAAACAGGGCCTTTTGAGTCGGTTTTTTTTAGTCGGCAAATTTTACCGTCACAAAAGGTAGTCTTTTTGAGACGGCACAGAGTTACCGACGCAAATACCAAACCTTTAGAGTCGGCACCGTTGGCCGACACAAAAAATTAATATTTGATAGCATTATTTGAGTCGGTTGAATTTACCGACTCAAAAGATAGACTTTTTGCGTCGGCATATACCTTTTGCGTCGGCAGACCACTAATTAGTTATGTAAATAATATTCTTGTAAGAAAAATGATGCAGACCACTAATTAATGGTTGCACTAGGGATGTGGCAGTGGGTCCCACCCACTGCCACATGTGTTTTGTGTCTTAGTTTTTTTTTTTTTGGCTTGCCACATCATTAGTAATGATGTTAGTGGTGATGTTTTAGTGGTCTGTATCATTATTGTTCTTGTAAACATTGCCAAAAAATAAAACATTAAATTATATACATAATATTTTGATTATAAATTTTCTTTTAATATATGAAAGGACCCATATCAAGAGTTCGCTTTGAGTCCCAAAAATGTTTGAGTTTCGCAAGTTTAATCGCAATGAAGATATTATATATTAACTATAAAATTCACTTCGATGTATACAAATGCGTGTGTAAAAAGTTAAATATATAATAAAAAAAAGTATTAAAAATTCAAGGAATGGACAAAAGAGAGAAATAGGAGGCGACGGTTAGGGATGGCGAGGGTGGTGGAGATGGCAATAATAAAAGGAGCTAAGGACATAGAAGGGAGTCGAGGATAGTGGCAACAATGACAATGAATGTTGGAAATGGAAAAGGGGACTTAAAGAGGAGTCAAGAAGAGTAAGGAAAACTAGCAAAAGTGGGGTTGGCGATAGTTAGAGAAGGGTGCATAAGAGAGGTAGTTGATGGCTTGAAATGAATGAGAGAGGGAAAATGAAGAGAGGAGAGAGAGTTAACGAACAATGTAATTTTTGTCCATTATTTTGCAATTTTTTTAGAATACTGTCAAATATCCCTACCTATTTACTTTGAACCCCCACTAACATAATTGAATCCCTCTCATATTCTCTTTGAGCCCCCACCTTAATACCAACTATATCCCTATTCTTTTAGACCCCCAACTCATAGGTCGAAATTACCAACAACCAACACACACTTAAGAGAAAAATCAATGACAACCGAAGCTTCATAATAATTCAAAAATATTAACATACATATTTCATTTCATAAAAATTTATTTTGAACCATATATTGCTTTTGCTTTCTACAGGTTCAAGTAGGAATGACAACGGCCCGAGCTGGGGATCACCCTCCCCGTTCTCGATCCCCGATGGTAGAAATTTCCCCGTCTCCGGCCCCGATCCCCGACGGGGAGCCTATCACCGCCCCCGCCCTCGCCCCCTAACAGGGATCGGGTTTCCCCGACCCCGAAAATTCCCCGGCCAAAATAAAAAAAACGACAACAATATAAACATTCAACAACAGATCTGAGCACATATATTCTATTCATCAACAACATCATCATCAACAAATCTGAGCAAGCATATATATTCATCAAACTGATCTGAGCAAGCATATATATTCATCAAAAATAAAAAATAAAAAATAAAAAATAAAAATCTAACACATACACATTCAATAAAAATCTGAGCTCAGAAGCGTTGGTGAGGCGATCTGCTGTGATGGAGAGAAGAGAGAGAGGGACGAGAGCTAGTGATGGAGATCGGAGGGAGGGAGGGAGATCGGAGTGAGGCAGTGATGGAGATCGGTGTGAGACAGTGAGATCGGAGGGAGGGATATCGGCGTGAGGCAGCACAGCGATGAAGATCGGCATGAGGCAGCGCCGTGAGGCAACATAGTGATGGAGATCGGATGGAGAGGAGGGAGGCTATGGCTAAAGGAGGACGATCGGCGTCGCGATGGGTGGCTATGGTTGTGACTGCGTCGCGACAGTGGTGATGGACGACGGAGGAGGCCGATCGGCGTCGCGGACAGTGATGATCGACGTCACAAACAGGGCGAGAGTGAGAGAGAAAGTAGAGGGAAGAGAGAGAGAGACGGAAGACAGAACTGGAGATGATGAGGGTTTGGTTTGGTTACTATGTGTGTGTGTATATATATATAGGGATAAACTAGTAATTTCATTTCGGGGACAAATCAGGCCGGGGAACGGGGATGGGGCCGGACCGGGTACAGGGCTGGGACACTTATCCCCGTCCCTGGCCCAAATCTGTTCAGGGATTGATTTTTAAATACCATCCCCGTCCCATCGAGGGTATTTTTCGGGGAAAACCCGTACAATTCGGGATCGGGGGGTCAGGTCCCCATCGGGCTGGTTTCAAATTGCCATCCCTAGGTTCAAGACCAATGAGATTTTGACAACATTTCTAAGCTCCACGCCATTGTTATCGGATCGGATTCATGGAATCTAAGTCACCAGGCCAACACCGTCGCTCCTAACGGTTTCGTCGTTAACCGAATTAGCGGCCTAGCTTACATGGCATTTTTTGATGTCCAAATCGTTGCCGAAAACTTAGTGGCATTGGATTGTGACGTCGTTGATGGACTTTTCTCGGAGTTGCGATGCCGCAGTGGTGAGACGGAGGAAGAACCTATCATGGTTCATACTGGGATGTTCAGGTTTGGAAAATTAAGGTTAGAAGATAAAAGATGAGAATAAAAATGGAATTTCATATTTGGATAAAATTGAAATTAAAAAAAATAAAAGAAATGAAATGTCTAAAAAAAAGATAGGGATTAATAGTATCACTCTTTTTTTAAGACTTCATATTAAATGCAATTATTCTCCTTACTATTGCAATTATTTCATTTACTTTCTATTTTTTTTTTAAAATTTTTCTTAATCTCATTTGAGAATATATTATTTTAATAATAACTTTTTAATCTTTTACAAAAAAAAAAAAAATGTATAAAAAATAATATAATAATTTTTAACTAAAAATTTAATACCCAAATAGAGGTAAAAAACAAATTGTCAAAATGAGATGATCAACATGTTCAAACAAAGAAAAAAAAAAAGTGAGATGATCAAAATATTGTGTCACTTTGATGGGTATGTCTACCACATTGAGTTGTAGTCGTTTTCTGGGTTGTTTTGAAAAAATAATTAAAAATTATTTTTTAATTTTTTAAAATAATATATAAAAAATATGAGATACTATAGTTGTGTTTGGTAGAGCTTTATTAGGAATGGCAACGGGGCAGGCCGGGGACTATACTCCCTGTCCCCGATCCCCGACAGTGAGAAATTTCCCGCCCCCGATCCCCGATGGGGAGCCCATCGTCCCCCCTCCCGGCCCCGATCGAGGATCGAGTATCCCCAACCCCGCAAATTCCCCGACTTACAGTAGCTGATTAGATTTGTATTTTTTTTTTATCTGTCAACATATTTTCAAATTAAAAAATCTGTAAACAAAAAAATAACAATCAGTCCATCTTAACAGGTAGAGGTTCACAGATCACAGATAAATGTTCACAGATCACAGATCAATAGTGAACAGATTAATTGTCACGACCCCATTCCGCCCCTAGTAGAATGGTGCCATGATGGCCAGTAATCTGAGATTACCAAAGGCCACTTACAAGAATCCACACGCAAATCAGAGTATACATATGGGGCTTACAAATGCGGAAGCAATAAATCAAGGCTAAGTAATCCATAAGAGCAGTGCATAAGTTGAATGAAATGTCATACATCATTACATAGCTTTAATACAACGAATGGAGTACAAAAATACATCTTGACCAAAAGGCTTCTCAGCCATCAAATACAAAATACAATGGAAATAACTAAGAAGCATGATCTTCAAGATGTTGCAAAACACAATCCCAAAACACGTCGGCAAATACATCGGCAAAAGACATCTAGGCGTCACCGCCGTCTTGCTCATCACCTACATATATATATAGAGAGGGTGAGCTTGGATACTCAGTGAATGGTATAAATAATAAAGGGGTTTACATGAATGATACCCGAGATCTTTTAACAAAACAACACAAGGGATAAATCAAGTTCATCTATCAAATCTTTCAAGCCTCAAGGGATGCTTACTAACATCAATATAATACAAGAGATGACATTCCGGACAAACAAGCCCACGCGGTAAAACCGTCAGTGGCAAGGCAAGACAAGACAAGAGAGATCTCAAAACAATGGTGTCGTTGCATTATAGTCCCCGGACACTAAGGACTTGTGCTACAAATGCTTATAGTCCCCTAGCACATACGGACTTCCAAACTTTGTGCTACAAATGCTTATAGTCCCCTAGCACATGCGGACTTCCAAACTTTGTGCTACAAATGCTTATAGTCCCCTAGCACATGCGGACTTCCAAACTTTGTGCTACAAATGCTTATAGTCCCCTAGCACATACGGACTTCCCGAGAATGTCATCAAAACAAGATACAAGATTTGGTACGCAAAATAAGAATAATCATTCATGCTTGTAAATAATTCCCAAGCAGGGCAAAACAAGGTTTTATCAAAGCTTTATAACATATCTTTATTAAAATACCACTCACATAGTTCTTCAAACGTCGGGGTCAAGGCAAGTCCAAGTCCTACAAACACATGGCAAAAGTCTGTTGAATGCACTTTCAAACAAGCTTCACATGCATACAAAATGACCTCGGCGTTCTCCAAAAACTAAGTCAAACCAAAACAAACACTGTTTCTCATCTCGGGGAAACATGCTGGGCACTAACCAGGTCTTGGCCGAGGTCCCACACCTTCCTGCCGAGGTGTGGTCCCGAGGGCCACATCCAAGAAAAATGAAGTCGGGAAAAATCTGGGTTTTCCCTCTGCTCAAGAACATAAGGAACATGAACATGAAGATCATGAAGGAAATGAATGCAAAGATCATAACTCATTATTGTAAAACCTGAGATTTCATGCTATAAGTTTGAAAACATGGACCTGGGTACCCGTAATAGAAGATCTTACGAAAACAAACACAAAAGCATGTAACTTGTTGCAAAACTTTCGGATCAAACGAGGCTTTCCTTCAAGAACACTTGAATTTCATACTTTCTTTCAAAACCAACTTTGAATCAATGCATGGCATGCAAAACAGATTCGATCGCACAATGCAGTTAGATGATCAAGAAGAACAACAAGAGTAAATCAAGATTCTAACCTCAAATCAAGGATCTAACGGTTTGAACTCTAAGAATCAAGCTTGCTAATCCACTTCTCACTCTAGAACTCCTCCTTTCTCCTAGAGCTTCTCTCTCCTCAAGAACAAAGATTTGAGACAAAATGATTTGCTTCTAGGTCTGCCGGCTGTCTAAACCCTCAGCTCGGACACGTGGCAGTGGTTGGTTGGCTCAGCTTGAAAAGGTGACTGATTGAAAAGACAAGACTATGACAAGGCGTGCTCGACAAGCTAGGCGGCAAGGGACTCCGGCGAGCAATGACATCGGCTAACAACAAGACTTCGGCAAGGAAGGAAACAATGACCTCGGCCAGAAAGGACAACACTTGGCCCAGCTGTGCCACACCTCGGTCTAGGTCGTACCAGTCTAGGGCAAGATCACTTGGGTTCAAGGGTAACATCTCGGCCTAGATAATACACATCTCGGCCTTGGCGATGAAAACCTCGGCCAAGATAATGACATCTCGGCCAGTATGCCAGGATGAAGGTGGAGGTCAATCAAAGGGGTTCTAAGGCAGTTCTAGGCTTAAGGTGACCTCGATTTGGTTGGCCTAGGCTGACTACTCACACCGGACAAAAAGCAAAGCATGCAAACAGCACTTAAGCAAAACAAGGACAAGGTCTGAAATGCAAACATAACAAGACAAAGCATATAAATGCATATGAGTATGGCTAAGACAATGTGAGGGTTCTTACATTAATACTAAACAGATCACAGATCTTAATAGATATATGTTCATCCCACTGTTTTTTAAACAGATCAATAATCCTACTATTTTGACACACACACACACACACACATACACACACACACACATATATATATTTAGAGTGAAAAAAAAAAAGACAGAGGTCGAATCAAAACAGTGAATGTAAAATCCTTAGATCAATATATGTATACACTCAGATATATATACATATATATATGTATGTAAAACCCTAGATTGAAATCCCTAGAGAGAGAGAGAGAAAGAGAGAGAGAGCCTTTCAAAATCGACGGTGAGGTGAGGAAGGATCGGCGGTGAGGGAGGATCATCGGTGAGGGAGTAGAGAGAGCAGTAGCCCCGTCGTGTGTGAGAGAGAGAGAGGAAGGCGAAACCCTAAACAGCAGCGGCGATGAGGGACGATCGGCGGTGAGAGAAAGAGAGTGGGAGAGACCAAACCCTAAAGGGCGTAGTGGCAAGTGAGAGAGAAGATGAGAGCGAGGGAGAAGAGGAGTAGCACTGTTGTGTGTGTGAGTGAGTGAGAGACTGATGAGAATGTGTGTAAATTTGTCAAACCCTAAACAAACACACACATATATATAGCTAGGGACATAATGGTAATTTTACATCAGGGCTAACCAGGGCAGGCCCGGGTCCGGGGCTTGGACATGTATCCTCGTCCGCGGTCCGGATATCATCGGGGATTAATTTTTTAATACCATCTCCGGCCCGTCGGGGGTATTTTTTGGGAAATAACCGCTCAATTCGAGGTCGGGGGATCGGGTCCCCGTCGGGTCGGGTTCAAATTGCCATCCCTAAGCTTTATAACTATGATTTGAGAGTATGAGTTGTATTCTGAGTTTGTGAGTTATTGAATTATGATTTGAGTGTGGAAAATTTGTTTGGTGAAAGAGTTTTGAATTGAGTGGAGAATTTTTGATGTGACATTTGATATTTGATACAAAAACTTATAACTCATAACTAAACATATAACTCAAAATTTTATTAAAACACATAAAAAAATTTTAAAAATTCGAAAAATATTTTTTTTTGAATATATAAAAATTAACATATCAATTGCAAAAAAAAAAAAATGCACTGTTCCGATCAACTGGCAGGACGACCGGTGGGACGTCCAGTGAGACAACTAGTTATGCCAAATTTTGAAAAAAAAAAAATTAAAAATCACACTCTCAAATAGAATTATCTACAGAATTATGAAAAATTAATTTCACAACTCTAACCAAACATCATATTCAAATGTGAAATTAGAAAACTCGTTTGAAACTCAGCCCAAACAGAATAATTCAAAATAAATTAAAAAGTAACTACTAACCCACGTCACGTCCCGAAGCGCCCATCTGTGTAAGTGTCGTCTACTTTGCAAAAAGTAAAACACGTTGTTATTTTTTTTTTTTTCTCTCTCTTTGTCTCGCTTTCCGCATTATTTCTCATCTCAAGAAAACAAAAAAAAGTCTCCTCCTCAGTCTCTCCTCTACCACTCTCATTTCATTCCACCAAAAGAATCAGAACCCAAACAAAACTACTCACATATTAAAAAAAAAAAAAATTTCCTGAGAGAGAGAGAGATCAAAGTAGGGTTTCGATTCTGTTGTTGGCGGCGTAAGTGTGGAATTTCGCAAAACGGAAGGGGACGAATGGACCCTGCAGTGTTGGACAAGATAATCGAAAGGCTAATCGAAGTCCGATCGACGAAGCCAGGGAAGCTTGTTCAGCTTTCTGAGTCTGAGATCAAGCAGCGCTGTGTTGCCTCTCGTGATATCTTCATCCAACAGCCCAATCTCCTCGAACTCAAAGCCCCCATCAAAATTTGCGGTATATAGCGATGCACAATAACAAAAACAAAAACAACTTTTTTTTTACTATAATTTTTTATACTGTTCTGTTTCCAGGTTTTTTTATTTTTATTTTTTTGGGTGGTTTGATTTATGAGATTTTAATAAAATTGCTTGAATTTTTTAGCTTTCTGCGATTTGGGAAGTCACAATATGAGTTTGAGTTTGTGGGTTTTGTGTCAAATCACGATTTTGGAGATAGCTGCTTTTGGGTTCAGAACAGCAGCTTCCAATAGTAGTTGTAGTTTTTTTATTTTTTATTTTTTTTGGGGGTGCGTTTTGGTGGTTTGACTTGTAAGATTTTGAGTTGTTTTATTGTATTAACAAAAAAATGCTTGAATTTGTTTTGACTTTTGAATTTACTAGTAACTTTCTGCGATATGGAAGTCACTATATGAGTTTGTTTTTTGTGGGTTATGTGTCAAAATATGACTTTGGAGGTAGCTGCATTTGGGTTCAGAAGAGCAGCTGCCAATGGTAGTTGTAGCTACACTTGTTGGGTCGGTGGACCTGATAATTACTGTTCGCTCCCTACTGTTCACTCAAATATTAGGTCCAATTGGGGGGGGGGGGGTGTTTGGGGCCGAAATTTTTTGGATACTTTCGTAATTCCCATGTTGCTTAACCCTAATTTTGATTATAGTGAAAACTGTAGCAGTCATAGACGTAGCCCTATTCTGGGATGAATCACGTAAATTCTTATGTTCTTGTGTATGTGATTTGTTTGATTCATTTTTTCTTCCTTGTTTGTTATTTTGTGTTTCACTGATTTTGGTTAGGAAGAGTCAATTCCTAACATCACTGTGCTCATTGTCATTGCTATTTAGTTCATGAACAATTATTTTTTCTTGTGTTAATGTTGGTTTAACTTATAAAGATTTTGAAGTAGTTGTCTTGTTGTATTAACAAAAATGCTTGAATTAGTTTTGAATTTGAATTTACTAGTAGTTTTCTGCGATTTGGAAGTCACAATGTGAGTTTGCTTTTGTGGGTTTTGTGTCAAATTATGACTTCAGAGGTAGCTGCATTTGTGTTCAGAAGTGCAGCTACCAATAGTAGTTGTAGCTTCACTGTTGCATCATCATCACTGTTGTTATTGTTTAGTAATTGGATAACGCCATATAAAACTGCAATTTGTCTTTACTCAGCGCAATTTCATAAAGGATTTTATGCTATGGATAGTCATTGAAGTGCACAAGTAGAATTCAAACATAGCATAAGTGCAGAATAGCAGTGCATTGTGATAACTATTATTTCCTGATCATGTAATAGTTATTTATTTCATTTCAGGTGACATTCATGGGCAGTATAGTGATTTGTTAAGGCTCTTCGAGTATGGTGGTTTTCCTCCTCAATCCAATTATCTATTTTTAGGGGACTATGTAGACCGTGGCAAACAGAGTCTGGAAACAATATGCCTCTTGCTTGCGTATAAAATTAGATATCCAGAGAACTTCTTTCTTCTCAGGGGAAACCATGAATGTGCTTCTATTAATCGCATCTATGGATTTTTTGATGAATGCAAACGCTGGTTTAATGTGAAAATATGGAAGTCCTTTACTGATTGTTTCAATTGTCTTCCTGTGGCCGCACTCATTGATGACAGGATATTGTGCATGCATGGTGGCCTTTCCCCTGATCTTACAAACTTGGATCTGATTAGAAACTTACCCTGTCCTACTCCTGTTCCTGACACTGGTTTACTGTGTGATTTACTCTGGTCAGATCCTGGTAGAGATGTCAAGGGATGGGGAATGAATGATAGAGGAGTTTCATTTACATTTGGCCCTGATAGGGTGTCAGAGTTCTTAACAAAGCATGATTTGGATCTTATTTGTTGCGCCCATCAGGTTACTGACTCTTTTGTTGTTTGTTGTTCAACTGACTTATTGAGGTTGCTTACATGTGTTTTCTGATCTAGGTTGTAGAGGATGGTTACGAATTCTTTGCTGCGAGGCAGCTTGTAACCATGTTCTCAGCCCCCAACTACTGTGGTGAATTCAACAATGCTGGGGCAATGATGAGTGTTGATGAAAATTTGATGTGCTCATTTCAAATTCTCAAGCCAGCAGAGAAAAAAACTAAGTTGATGATGTCCACAAAAACGTGACCAAAAGGTCAGTTCATTATATTGCTTCTCTCATCTTAATATTGCTGTTCACGTGTCAATATCATTACCTAAATTTCCTTGCCTTAGTAAACAATGTTGTTGGCTTGTTGCTGGGTTGTTGGGGTGGGAGGGTTATGATTAACTTCTGTAGTAAATCAAATTCATCATTTGGTCTTCTAAATTTCAGCTTACTCCTGAAGTGTATCATTATTTGTCTCCTATTGGAATATTTTGGTCAAATGAGAAAATTTGGTTTTTAATTTTTTATTTTTGTTCTCATAAATGGTGAGAAGTGAGAACATAGTGGAAGGTAAAAAAAAGTTAATGAAAGGGAGAGGCAAATAAAATCCTTTTCCTTGTTTAGTTGTCATCTCAAAACAAGAGGCAAAGAAAAATAAACCATTGAAGAGGCCATTTTTTTTGGGAGAGAAGATGAAGAGAATGAATTATAGTCGAAAAGGGTTCTAAAACCAGTCCCCTAGATTGAAAAATCTTTGTAGCTTCCATAACAAAGTAAAGAAAGGAAAATAAACCCCTTTGATGGTTCCCTTATATTTTTTTTTTTTCAATCCTCTTTTCCATCTTTAGCAAGAAAGGTAAAATAAAATATGTTGGTATTTTCTTTTCATTCCTCTATTTGTTTCTGTGAACTAAACAACTAAACAAGGCCTTGAAAATACCTTACAATGAACTTCTTTGCCCCTTTTCTTGTATTTGGAAAGCAAGATTGCTTGTGAGGATATTTACTAATATGTAAATGATGAAGAATTGTGAAAGAAGCTCCAACTTTGTGGATCAAGGGTGATCAGTTCAATGATGGAAGGCAGGAAGCCTTGGTTTATCTAAAAACACTTGGATACGATACAGGTTTTTTTTTTTTCTTGGAAAGGCGCAATTTGAACATTGATTGTTGAGCATCAATTTCAACTGGAATTGTGTCATATTGAGATCAAATACTAGTATTGTAAAGAGCATCTAGGTGCTCTTAGGCGGTATTTGGTCAAAAGATTTGGTGCCATGAACTTAGTACCAGAGAGATGAAATGTTCTAAGACGGGTGGATAGCAAAGCAAGTATTATGTGCTGGCTGGCATGAGGGTGGTTGATCTCAAGGGGGCAGTGTTACTGTGAATTTATTTCAAGTAGAGAGCAAGAGGGTTTTAATGGAGAGAAATTGGTTGTTTGGAAGGCCGAGATTTATGTTTAATTGGCTTCAGTTGGGTGCTGTTATGAGGAGGGAAAGGGGATGGATAATTTAGTCACTAAGTCATGAAGTTGTGCAGTATTTCATAATCATTAGACTTAAGCGATTAGAGTGTTCCCATTTTTCATATAAAGCCATGTGTTTCTTAGAACTTATATCATTAGGCTTTGTAGGTGCTGGCTCTCTTAATGCATAGTCTAAATCCATAATTCCCAAAGCAATTCCAATTTGTTCCTTCCATTTCTTGAAATTAGTTTTACTCGAAGTTTCAATACCAAACAAGTAACTATTAATTGCAGTAGGATTCAATACTGCAAACACATAATATCCATTACATAACTTAATATAATCAAGAAAACTACTTTTCACATGTCATGAATAAAAATAACACTACAAGTTAAATATATCTAATTAGAAAACATAATTAGTTAGAAACGAAATCAAGTTATCTTTCCGTTGGGCCAAATAACAATATATTTTAGCAATTTCATAAAAGTAAATGAGATGACTAATAAAATTAACAACATAAAATAAAATAAAATAAAATAATCATTAAGACCATAACAAGTTTATCACCGTTGGGCAGAAAACTCAATGTTATATTTATTATACTAATCATCTTGGTTGTTTAAACATACATAGGCCCTGTTTGGTAGAGCTGTGGGAAAGTGCTTATAGCTTATGCCTAAACAGCTTATAACTTATAACTTTCAGCTTAAGCTGATTTCCAGTTTATTCTTAAAGCATCTCCTGCCCCACTCAAAGAATAAGCTGATTTCTGACTTCCAAAAAGTTATAAGTTATAAGCTATAAGCTAAACCAAACATATCAAAATAACTTAAATTAAGCTGAAAGCTGAAATAAGCTGTAATTAAGCTTTGCCAAACAGGCACATAGTGTTGAACCTCCATTGGGCTGATCAACAATGTTTCAACTCATAAGGTGTGTAACAAAGCATTACAAGTGCATAAGATATTATCTTAATTACCACTTGTTCAATAATTTACAATTTTTTATTTTAATATCAATAAAATAAAAGATTAACCAAAAACAAAGATAAAATTGGACAAGTATAAATCAAGCCTATGCACTGGTTACACAAAACATCATCATGAAATGAAATTCATACTTATATGTTTCATGTATCAGAATTGAGAACCATACTCTGATACCAATTAATAGAAAATTTTGCAGAACATAAATTAAAAATCATTAAGGATTCAATTCTATACATGAAAATTATATGAATTTCTACTATACAAAATAAGTGTATACGTACTTTGATCCATGATAGCATGAAAACTTTTTTTGAAAAAGCGAAACCTTGAATAGAAGACCTTAATCTTCAAGTTCTTTATTTGTCTAAGATCTTCAAACCACTTCTCTCTCTAGGCTATGGGAGCCTTCTTATGATGATAACTTGAGTTTTATGGTAGAGATTGTGGTTTGGGATCTTACACTATTTATATTAGTAGTCTTTCCATCAAAGAATACATTCATTCAATGAACCTCATTAGATAGATTAGTGTATTTTCTACATTCATAATAGATGCATAATGCATCTCTAAGATTCATTCATAATGGATCTATCACATTCAATGCGTTGACACTATCTTCATTAGTCTTCTATGCATTATGTATATATAGGTGCATTCATCAATGATTAGTTACCATCTAATTGATGTACATGTATCTTACTCAATGAGATAAATCTAGTATATATAATCATGTATAAGTCATATTCAGGAAAAATTCTTACAATCTCTCACTTGGCTTGCCTAATTATATTACGTCACTAGATTATCATGATATGGCCAACGTTCTCCCGCTGGAAGATTGCACCATCAATGTTCTGTGTTTGTAGGTTCTCAATTCCTGGATAGTCCATTCAGTCGTGGAGCTCCGATTCACTTTCATCTAGTGCGGGATTCGGTGCGCACACAAAATATATGGCTACTTTTATTTTTTTTAAAAGGTGGGAGATAAAATCAGTTATATTCATCTCCTTCTATGCGACTTCATTGGTCAATAACACCACATATATATGTGCACTCAGTGCCATTTTGGGAACACAGTAAAAAGCCACGTTTTTGGACAAAATGTCCAAAAACGTGGCTGCCAAAAACGCAACAAAATCCCTTTGGGAAATGCCAAAAACGCAGCCCTAAAACTACAAATTAGGGCCTATGAAAAAAAAATAAAAAAATAAATCTCTTATGTTGGGTAAGGGTATTTTGGTCATTTTAATTTGATTTGATACCAGTTTTTTATCAACTTCTCAAATCACTTCCAAAAAAGCCAAGAAGCTTGGTAAAAAGTCAAAAGTCAGCTTTTTACCAACTTCCCAAAACAACCCTCAGCATTACTAACGGGTTGTTTGGGATGTTCTAAAGAGGTGCACTTTTTGACTTTTTATGAAATATAGGTTGGGTATGGGTTGGGTTTGAAGTGATGTGGTAAATAGAGAGGTGATGTGACTTAATTAAGATAATGTGATTTAAATAGGATATTTACTTTTTGACTTTTTAGCTTTTTTAGGTTATGACAAACAAGGCCTAAATAATATTTTATAAAAGCCATAAAAATCAATAAATAAGAAGAATAAAAACTATAGTAGAGAAATATGCCTTTTGATCATCCACAGGTTGCCCAATACTACAACTAATGAGCAAAGCACATGTGAAGCTGATCAAAAGAAGCCATGAAGTAGGAGGTATATGACTAGCCATTGAAGGGTACCCCGAAAGCTTTAGATTATACCTTTTTGCTGATTTTATTTTATTTTTTTCATGTAAAATAACTAATGAATTAATGGGCTTTTTATAGCAAGAAAATATGTGGAACTTATCTCCCGCACCCTTGGATTCACAAATGACCGTATATATTTATTGTAACTGCCGCTAAACAAAGCCATCCAACGTCGGATTTTTAAAGTAATAAAAAGTAAATGGATTAATCGAATTCACTTGTCTAACATTTATTCAATTCAATCCAACCCATTTAAATTTGAGCTAGTTTGAATTAGATTATTTTAAATAGGGAACTCATTTTAACTTGCTTAAACACACTCATTTTGACTCGCTCAAAAAAAACCCACTCATTTACCACCTCTACTTTATTGAAAAGAAAATTTTAATTAACAAATTAATCGAATTTATTTATTTGATCCATTTTAATCCGCTCAAACTCACCCGTTTGCCACATCTATCTAAAGAAGATGCTGACAGCTGGATACCTCCTTCTTGTCTTTGTACGATTAGAGCATTATTCTTCCTTTTGTTCTTATGTACAGCTATGCATTTCATTCCTTTCTCTCTCTTTTTTTCATTTCCTTTTTTCCTTGTTGAGTTCGATTAAAATGACAAGAACAAATTTGAAATTTTTGGCCGGCACTACAAATCTGAGAATAAAATTCAAGAGGTCTCAAGTTCAAGTCAATTCAAAAAGCTAATAGAAGTTTGTCCAATTGTTAACTTAGATTTGGAATTAATCGAAGTGTGCACAAATTAGTTCAGATACCTTGTTAGTGTATATGCTTTATGCTTTAAGTTAATATACCTTTCGGCCACTTTCATAATTGTTGTCTATAATCTCTCCTATATACAGGAGCCATTGTACATTGAATCATATATATAAAAGAGATACATATTTCTCTCTCTCTTTCTCTATACATTATTCTAACACACCTAATTATAAAAAATAATAATAATAAAAATGAAAATGATGTAACGTGATTTTAAAAATAATGCTTTTGCTTGGCATCGAAATTGTGAAAAATTGTTATTTATTTTTTTATACATCTCATATCTAGGTCCATGGTAAGTTAGGTACCATATTCAAAAAAATTGTAGAAGTACGAGAGTTTTAGAGAGTGAAAATTTTCATTTCTAAAAGTAAAATTTTTGTTGCAAAAAATATTATAAAATCAATTCCAATCATCATGAAAAGGCTATAGAAAAAAGTCAAAAAAAATGGCCTTTAGCGATAAAATTTTAAAAATATTACTGATAAAAACACTATTAGAAACAAAATAATTATTGCCAAATAATGCAAGGTCTACATATGTTTCAAACCCCTCATTAGTGTATGGTCCTTTAGGATAGTAAACGAATGAAACTACTTGAACTCAATTTGTATTTGGTTCGTTATTTCAAATCAGCCTATTATGTAACAAGTCCAGCTTGAATAATTTCAAATAAAGTTTGAACGAGTAGGCTTATGCACTACAAAAAATCAAACTTATATCAATATCAGTGTTTTGCATTTGGTTGCTAAATGGAACCAATTCATAATGAGATCTTAATTTCACCATCTTTGTGTAGCAACCAAACAGGCCAAAATTAAAATAAAAACCAATATTTTAAAATTTGAATATAAACATATGTATTTTTGGAATTTTCCGTACTAAAAATGACCGCTTAAATTCCTGTTTCCTCACTTATTCTGTTTCTCCTGATTGGACTGAGAAAAATGCTCTTTCTCTCTCTTCTCTTTCTTACCCCAAAAGTTCTCTGCAAATCTTAGATTCCAAAATCTCCATTGCGTTGCTTTTTCCTCAACCAAATCATCATCTGTTTATGGTTAGTTGCTTCTCTTTCTCTTACATTCTTTTTTTTTTTCCAGGAAAAAAAAGAATAAACAATGAGAAAATAGAAAGAAATAAAATCCTAATGAGTAAAACCAAGATTCATTTTCAGATTTTCCAAAAAAAAAAAAGAAACAAATTGTTTTTTACTCGGTTTTGGTTTTTTGTTGTGTGTGTTTTTCTTGGTTCTTTTTTAATGAATTGTGATTTGGTTATGTTATGGGTAGGTTGTGGAGGGTATAAAGAGAAGAAGCAATGGCCTACAAGGTGGATCATGAGTATGATTACCTATTCAAGATAGTCTTGACTGGGGACTCGGGTGTTGCAAAATCTAATATACTTTCCAGGTTTACACGCAACGAGTTCTACTTAGAGTCTAAATCTACCATTGGTGTTGAATTTGCCACAAGCACTCTTCAGGTTTAATTTCAATTTCTGCGATCTACATTTTGCCAATTTGTCATGAGTTTTGTATATCAATGTACTACCATCTAGTTCCAAATTTCTGTGATCTACAGTTTGCCAATATGTGAACCTTTGGGTCCATTTGGTTGCATGTGTTTACAAAGTTGTGTTATATTTCAGAATTTGAAATGGAAGGAAAAACATGTTTTTACAAAGTTGTGGATGTATGAATGCCATTTGATAGATAACATGTTTTTGTGTGAAAATTATTCTATTGCCTCTGTTTTGTTTTGTTTATTTATTTATTTTTTCTTTTTTGGTTGGTAGAAGTATTGTGTTTATAGGACTACGTGTTCCAATTGTTTCACCTTATTTTGGATTTCAATTGGATAGTTATTATATAAAGTTTATATCCAAATTGGCAAAAACTGTCACGTAACTACCTGTAATTTCATGCCTCAAATTCATATCAAAATTTATAACTTCTTGCAATTTTAATAGCATACTCATCAGATGTGTACCACACCACTAGTATGTATTACTGTATATATAGAGCTACTTCACCAAATAGATGACTCTACAGTGTACATAGACATGGCATGGCAGTTATAACATTGTCTATGTTACTTTTTTTACTTTGCTAACTAATTAATTCAT
Source organism: Camellia granthamiana (assembly GCA_036172215.1). NCBI lineage: Eukaryota > Viridiplantae > Streptophyta > Magnoliopsida > Ericales > Theaceae > Camellia > Camellia granthamiana. Next base: position 154,979,836 of record CM069903.1, read on the forward strand.
CATGTTGACATAGTGCTTCTAGACTAACAAAAGTAACAAAAACTTAACGGATGGAGCAAACTTGACCTATCTATCTTGGTCCGTTGAGTTGGAGATAAGGCAGGTCCCACTCATCCCTTTTTGCCGGGCCTTATTGGGATCACCACATGTCATGTTGGTGTTCTATTATGACTATTGTATTATCATTAGGTAACCTTGTTAAGGAGGACACATATTTATACAAATGTAAAATTTAATATTTTTAAGAAAGTAAGATAATTTTATAAAAGAGCAGAAAATATACATCAATACAATTGGCATCACTGAAAAAAACAAATAGCAACTAACAAATCCAAAACAACAGAAGACACATCACCCAGTGGCAGGCACAGAACCCACAACATGCAAATCCACTGTAGTTATCCACACCATCCATTATTAGATTATCCAAAGAGTCAGAGACAAACACCATAAAATGCTTCCACAATTACAAAGATTATCTACAAAGATCAATAAGAAATTATCTACAAAGATTAAATTCGGCATTCGCCATTCATATTGCAACCATTTATTGAACTGACTACTTCTTACATCTCTAAGAAGGCATAGCACAAATCTAACAGTCATTACAATCTGTTCTGAGATAGTCTTACCATCTCTGTAATCGTTTTGATACATTCTTGCATTCATTTCCTTCCACAGAGCATACACAATAGCAACAAGTAGGCAATGACATGAGATTTGATGTGTGCAAATGTAAGATTTAATGTGTGCATTGTATATATGTACACTAGATGATATTTCTTGCAAATTTAGCTTTAACTATTTTGGTTACAGGTAGAGGGCAAGGCAGTGAAGGCCCAAATATGGGACACGGCAGGTCAAGAGAGGTATTGAGCCATCACAAGTGCATACTATAGAGGTGCAGTGGGAGCCCTCCTGGTCTATGACATAACCAAGAGGCAGACCTTCGAAAATGTCCAGAGGTGGCTCCGCGAACTGAGGGACCATGCTGATTCCAACATCGTCATCATGATGGCTGGAAACAAGTCTGACCTGAACCACCTCCGAGCAGTCTCAGACCAAGACGCCAAGCTCCTGGCCGAGAAGGAAGGCCTTTTGTTCCTGGAGACCTCAGCCCTGGAGGCACTCAACATTGAGAAGGCATTCCAAACAATCTTATTGGACATTTATCAGATAATCAGCAAGAAGGCACTGGCAGCTCAGGAGGCAGCCACTGGGCTTCCAGGTCAGGGCACAACCATTAATGTTGGAGACTATACGAGTAATTTGAGCAGGAGAACTTCTTGTTCTAATTAACAAGAACAAGTCTACAAACACAGAAACTGGACATAATGGTCGGTTTCTGTTTAATAGCAGGGAGGGGACATATGAGATGAAGTTTTTGTTCAATCATGACAGCTTATATGATACAATGTGACATGAATTTTTCTCTAGAGGTCATGTTAGACGACATCTAGTTCATGAACACCATTGTTGAGTTGCACGCATGACAATGCTAGCTATCTCCCTCCTTGGAACTTCAAAAAAAAAAAGGACGGGCTGCAAAGTTGGTGTCCCGTCCCAGTCAAAGGGATAGACAACTGCTCAGTTCTTATTAACATGTAATCTTTTGTTTGTTTGTTTTTTTTTCGTTTTTTGTTTTTGTTGCCTATTGGCATGGTTTTGTAGCATTAAGTTCACAGCTAATGCATTCCACGATTGAAAAAAGATTATACCTATCGTACAATCCGCAAACACCTTTCTATCACTTGTGCCAAAAAGGCCAATAGAAAAGCACCAGATTCTTAGAGCAATCAAAGTCAGCAATCAGGTTCAAGCCCCCGGATCCCTTGCAGAAAAATTAGATAAATAAACTAAAAAAATTTTAAATGCTGAAAAACATGTTAACGTGTCCAAAGAATGTAATTGCGAACTATAATGCAGACAACAAAGAACCACTTCCGTTTTATGGAATGAAGATATGCTTATCATTATTATTATGTTTCAAGTCATTTTTTCTCGTATCCTCAAAAGAACCCCACAATGAATCCTCAAAAGAACTTGTTTAGTATAGATCATTGGTCTTACTCTAATGATAACGTTAGGGTTTTTTAATTTTAAACTACAATAACGTGGATTACGTTGTCATAGTTTTAATAGATGTTCACTAAAATTTTCTTTCAAAATTTTATAAATCTAGTGTGATTTATTAATAGTTTTGATAATGGGAGTTAAATCACTACGCGACACTGGCGTAAACTCTTTATCACAAATATATTTATATTGTTCTAATAAGGGAATATGAATTAAGACATTATTTATGCTTAATGAAATAGCTTTTTCCTATATTTGCATTGAAAGGTATTTATATATAAAATTATTGCCAAGAAGGAAATCGCCATGCATATACGGAAAACATAAAATTTTTGATATAATAAACTTGCTATCATTTAACCAAATAGCTATATTTTTAGCCTTAAATTATATGGAAGTATGGTTGCCGTCAATTCCAGTAACCAAAATTATATGTTTCATTAATGTCCATTTTTTCTTTGGTATGGCATTCCATTTACATGAGCTGACTGTAGCTCCTGTATCTATAAGAACACTGGGGCTATATGGTTTATAACTTGCAAAATTAAATGTTCCCAATACATATGTATATCTTCATTTTTCTTGGCTAGGAGAAAAAATAATATCATCATTTTTTGTTTGAAAATGATATACATATATGCAGACTTAATATGTTCAAGTTGTTTTCTTGTTCCTAGAAAAATAGGAATTTGAACATTGTTTAAAGTAATAGATTCTTGGTTAGAATTATTACTTGATTCTCCAATGCTTAATTTTGAAAATGATTTGTTAGGAAAATCGTTTTCAAATACAGAAGTTGATCTTTTAATTTTTGGAACTGTATTTTCAATATATAAATTTTTTCTTGATGCCTGCATTTGTAATTGTGCAGGATTTTTTGTTTTAAAAGATTCTCCTTGTCCCCCTAGGTCTTAGATTAACCATTGTCAAGAGACTTCTAAATTACTCCAATTCATTAAACGAGGTTGTATTACCGTGTCAAATGGTCTTGGTTCAAAGATTTCAACGATTTTATTATCGTTTGATCTTGTTTTTGTTTCAAGAAATTTGATTAATTTGTGAATTGTTTTCCAACGAATAGCCAAATCATGAGAATTTGATTTCATTCCTAATCCTTGTGTTTTAATTCTTATTCTGACTGCATCTTCAAGATTATGATCATTTGTGAAAATAAAGAAATTTGGTCTAACATTAAACCAAACTACTCCATTAGCCAAATTACATTGAATTCCTCCAATGATTGCTTTCATTGGTCGGAAAATCTTTTGTCAAAAATTACTGCCAAAATAGGAGTATCTATCCCTTGGCGAAATAAGGCTGTTATGGTTACTTGAATTAATCCAATATGAATATATTGAATTTCAGGATATTTCTTTTTCCATCTTGCAACCTTTTTCTTATAAAAAAAAAAGAATATCAATATTTCATTCTTTTGACCATTTTGCTTGAGTGTTACCACTGTATTGTTTAAACACTCTTGTTGAAAAGAAGTTAAATTTTGAAAGTTTATAAATTTCTGGAACAGCAACTTCTTGCATTTTTTCGAATTTTGCTAATTCTTCGTCGATAAAAGTTTTTTCTTCTCCAATTACATCTCCAAGTCGAATTGCTTGTAATTCTTTTTGAGATATACTATCTGCTTCTTGAGATATTTCTTGATTGTTATTAGTCACTATGAAGATTAGTTCTTCATCTGAACTTTCTTCATCACTAGAAATTTCGTATAAGATTTCTTCTTTATCAGAAATTTTTTCGTCATATATTATTTCAAAATCTTCTTCTTCAAGAACTTTGACCATTTTCTTTGCACTTTTTTCCCTTTTTGGGCATTCGGGTGCATAGTGACCTTCTTCGTTACAAATGTAACATTTACAAGTTTTCTTTTTTGAAACACTTGTTGGTTTCTTTTTTCGAATATACTTTTTCTTTTTTGAAAAAATTTTGTTCTTTTTCCAAAGTTTCCATTTATATTTTCTGTGTTTTTTGAAAAATCCTTTTTGTTTAGGAAATGTATTACAACCAATTTTTCAATTTTCTTTTAAAATTTTATCACAACATTTTTGACCGAATTGTGAGTTGGAAATTTGATTTTTTATTTGTTTTTTCGCTTTTGCTTCTAGACACCGATCTGCTATCAGTCTTAGAACATAATTTATGCGAAAACCAAGATTATCATATTCTTCATTCTCCATTTTTTTTTTTGAGAAAAACAAGATATGTTTTAATACATAACTCATTCCATGGATTAGGGAGTTTATGAAAAAATTGATCTAACCATGGTTGATTTGCCGATGGATCAATAACATAATAATATTTTTTAAAAGTTTGAACATAGTCTTCAAAAAGATAAATATTACATAATTCTAATTTAGTCAAAATATAATTTGCATCTGCTTGCAAATTAGTGTCTCCTGCAAAACCACATAAGTTTTCTTTTATGATTTTTACAAATTCAGCTAAAATTGTGTCAAGTGAGAAAATTTGTTAACAAAGCAATCCTTCTGAGGAGCTAATTCAATGATCTCCAACAATAAAAACAAACCAACTTCCAACAGAGACAAGGCCATACCTATTGTAAATCAAATTACAGGGGAAAACTCCCAGTTAGGTGAATGTGGTCCAGAACACTGCGTAAACCATACTGATTCACAGCTGCATTTGCAGCCCTAAATCCTCCACCATAGGCCGGAGAAGCATCATGGGCAATCTGATGCATGAAAAACTCACCCAATTTATTCTCGACACCAGACTTTCCACCTTTCTTCGATGATGACATTGACGATGATGATGAAGCTGTTGATGTGGATGGCATATTTATGAATCCTGGCATTACCTCTGACTCGAGCCACATGTAAGAAAGCACTTGACATATACCCTCCTCTACCTCCGGATTCAAATTACGGTAGCCTACATAATTCAAGAATAAAAATAAATAAATAATAGATGTACGTCATCATGTGGTATGCATCGATCTTGGAAGAGTTATTGTTGGAAAAATGGTTTAATATAGGCATATTTTTTAGCTCAATTTGAGTGGGTCCCAAACGTCTTTTGGGGGTGAGACCGAAGAGGTGAAGTGTTCCTTGCCGCGTGGCAAGTCACACGGTGAAGACGGAACGTCAAAACCATTTATGATTGAATGGGAAGTTAACGTCGTTTTCGGGTTTAATATTAATTTTTTAGATAAAAATTCTTTTGAATTTTTTCAATAAAAATTATTGTGGGAATTTAATTTAATTCTAAATTCAAATTTTAGATTCCTAAGTGGCTTCTTAAAATTTGTACCTCTTACTTTATTTATTAAACTATTCAATTTGTTTAATATATATATTCAATAGTTTAATATATATATATTCAAAATAGTTTATCTAATAAAGTGCTACTGATTTGAGTTCCAACAGGTTGAATAGTTCCACTAACGGTTCACTTTTCAAAATGTTTTAAAAGTGCTCCAGTACATACCAACGAACACTTTTCAAAACATTTGAATTTTAGTGCATCTCTTCATTCCATTTTTGGTACCTATTCGGGTAGATGTATTTGTCTATAAATACAAATCCTTTTCCAGCAGTCCAAGATGATCCCAAAAATCAGTCTGAAATATTTTTTGCTGTCCTTAATTCTGCAATTTTGTATTATTCTTCATATTAGTTTTAGTATAAATTTCAAAGAGTTAGAACACAGGTTTTGTTCGCCGAACAAATTGTTTGGAGTATTACTACAATTTGTGAAGATCATTATATCCTGACAGATAGACGCCACTCAACCGTAAGTACCGTAGCGGGGCGAATCTGTCTTAAGGACAGAGTGTCACACACTCGACTTGGTCTTAATTTTAATTCGGTTCGATAAATAAATCTGATATGTTATTTATTTATTTTGTTTGAATTTATTTCAAGTTATTTTACATACACAGAAGATTGTTCCAACAATCTTAAGACAGATACGAATTATTCTGTTTACAGAATTTTTCGTTTGTTTCATTTTCTCTTTCTTCTTTTAAGAAAATTATTTTCTATAGATTAACAAAATAATATTCTGGTTGGAAAAACAAATAGTGATTATATGCTATTTGACAGATAGTAGTAATATACTGTCTCTTTTCTTTGACAACTAGTAGTACGATACTGGTGTCATTAACAATTCAGAATATATTTTTGTGGAATTTTGTCAGAAAATTAATTTTGGTTTTTAGAAATTATTTTCTGAATTTTCATTAATTAAAATTCTGTTTCAGTATTTTAATTATCGGAGTGTTACAAGAGATTTAAGTTTCTGTGTGAAATTAATTTGGTTAAATAAAATTTTATTTTATTTCCAAATTAATTGAAAAATAAAAGTTATATTCTTATTTATTTTATTTTACAAAATTTAATTTTCTATGTGGAATTTATTTGGTTAAATAAAATTTTATTTTATTTTCAAATTAATTGAAAAAATAAAAGTTATTTTTTTTATTTCTTTTATTTTACAGAATTTAATTTTCTGTGTGGAATTAATTTTGTTAAATAAAATTTTATTTTATTTCCAAATTAATTGGAAAATAAAAGTTACATTCTTGTTTCTTTTGTTTTTACATAATTTATTTCTATGAATTTGGATTAGTTTTCTGTGTGGAATTAATGTGGTTAAATAAAATTTTATTTTATTTTATTTCCAAATTAATTGAAAATAAAAGTTACATTTTGTTTTGTTTCTTATATTTTAACAGAATTTATTTCTGTAGTTTTGGTTTAATTTGTTTAAATAAAATTTTATTTTATTTTTCAAATTAATTGGAAATAAAAATTACAATTCTCATTTCTTTTATTTTTACAGAATTTAAAATTCTGTGTTTTTTGGTTTAAATTTTCTCTGTAGTATAAAATTCTAATTCTAATTTTATTTTATAATTTAGAATTTATGGCTATTAAAACTGGTCAATCTAATGTTCAAACCAGTACTGGTATGGTGATTGCCATTACTTCAACCTCTCTTTATGTTGGGACTGTGCCAGTGAATCATGGTGGAAAACCAGAGAAGTTCTCAAGAACTGATTTTTGCAAAGGCAAAGGAAGAACAAGTAAGAAGGTTACTAAAGCCGATATAACCGAAATGGATAAAATTTCCAATGGTGTAGATGTCATAAATCTTTCTGCAGTTGTTTCCGAGGCAAATCTTGTCGGAAATTCTAAAGAATGGTGGGTGGACACTGGTGCTACTCGCCATATCTGTGCCGACAAAAAGATGTTCACATCTTATTCTATAGTGGACAATGGTGAACAACTTTTTATGGGCAACTTCTTCGACTTTTAAAGTTGAAGGACAATGAAAGATTGTACTCAAGATGACATTTGGAAAGGAACTCACTCTCAACAATGTGCTTGTAATAACCCCGACCCTAATTAACGCTAATTGGAACTTAATTATGCCTGATAATAATTAAGAAGAAATGCGGGACTAATTTACATGTGCATTGCATGAATTATGTGTTTCTATCTGTTCGGTGTTGAAACATCTGTTTGTGTTCTAAACTTTAAACTGCAAATTGGAAGCCTTATCGGCGCCCGATTCCGAAATTGATTAGTGTTTTGGACTAGTTAGATTTTATGTGATTTTATGGTAGGTTCAATTAAAATTCGATTTGGGAATGTTTAAATCAAATTAAATAATGTTATATTAATGAACCTAGCTTAATTACATTTATGCCACTTAGTGGCTTACTTGGGGCAACATTTAGACTATGTGATTGCATATGGAATCATCTCATATCAGCCATTCCTTGAAGCTAACCAACGACTAGAGGGAGAGAGAGTAGGAAAAATTTGAGTTCAACAAGTTCTAGCTTGGAATTGGAGGAGATTGTAGGCAACTTGGAAGAATTAAGCCTCTAAGCTTGACATTGAAGAGTTAAGGTAGGAATTCATCCTTCCCTTCATGCAATTGAACAAGTTTTTGCATATTTCTTGACCCATTGAAGATTAGAGGATAGATTTAGCTTGAAATTATGGAATTGGGTGGTATATTATGCATGCATGTTTATACTCTTGCCATTTGAGTTTGTTTTCATCACAACTTGACATGCATGCCCATATTTTTGTTAGAGTCCAAGTATTCATCATGTTTTTCCACCAAATTGACCATTTGATCATTGTTTGGAGCTTTGGAATGAAATTAAACTCATGCATGTGTGTTTAAACATTGTTCTTGAAGAATTATGGGAATGGTGCTCAAATTGACTCACTCTTGGCCCTTGAATTTACAAATTGGCTTTTGAAACTTGATATACTATGAGTTTAAAGTGTTTTTCCAGATTTTGGGCCCAAGAGGTTGAGTTTTGGGTTGTAGAATGCTTGGTTCGAACTTGGGAGACAAATCTGGAAATTCCAGATTTGGCTTCCTCGCTCGAGCGAAGGATTCCTCGCTCGAGCGAGCCCGTTGATTTTGCAAACTCGCTCGAGCGAGCATCGAGCGACCATCGCGCGGAAAAAATCAGCATCCAGTATTTTTACTGTTTCATCAGACCGCTCGAGCGAAGGAAGTCTCGCTCGAGCGAAGCCTTTGATTTTGGAAGCTCGCTCGAGCGAAGGAAGGCTCGCTCGAGCGAGGCTCCTATTTTCAGCAACATTTGAAAAATGTTTTCTAAGGCCATTTTGCACCCTCATTCCATCCTAAGCATTCCTAGGCCATATTTAAGGCTCCATACTAAGGGTAAGGGGTTAGGTACACACTTAGAATCGTTGATGTAAGTTTTGTACGATTTGAGTACATGTTTCAAAGTGTGTATCCGTAATGTGTTATGTAGGTCACGTGCCACAATCCGTTCGACCCTCTTGACTTCGTCTACTTGTATCAACGCCCACTGTGAGTAATAACTTTGTAAAGTTATGTTCAATGTTATGTATTTTCAGTATACTATGATATGTAATGATTGATTCTTGAAAAGCTATGATATGTTGGAAATGAATGAATGAATGTCCAGTTTTCTGAAAAGTATTTGTGGCACCCTTAGTTCCTATGGCCCTCGCCCGGGGGAAACAATACCGTGGCCTATGGCCCTTGCCCGGGGGAAACAATACCGTGGCCTATGGCCCTCGCCCGGGGGAAACAATACCGTGGCCTATGGCCCTTGCCTGGGGGAAACAATACCGTGGCCTATGGCCCTCGCCCGGGGGAAACAATACCGTGGCCTATGGCCCTTGCCTGGGGGAAACAATACCATGGCTACTTGCGCGCAAGATATGGACCTCTATGGTTGTTGGTACCAACTATGTTGTGGTCTTCGGACCTACTTGTTGTGGTCTTTAGACCTACTTGATCGGATAGCTAATGGGTGTACCACATATGATCTTATGCAAAATCTGAGTATGAATATGAAAACAAGTATGTATCCGTATCTGTTTCTGATGTGAAATCTGAAAATGCATAAGACTCTATTTCTGACAAGATTGTGTTTCTGATATGGACTTTGATTTCTAAGTTTGTGATGGACATCATTCATTAAAATCTTTACTCTGTCATTATTCACTGGGCTTTCGCTCACAGTTTATTATATATATGTAGGTGAGCCGGCACAAGACCCTGGCCAGAGTTGATGGCCCTCTGTTTGTGTTTTTGCTCAGCCACCTGTTGCGCCTCCCGAGGAGGTTCCGCCTGAAGCCTAACACCGTGGCAGTTTTGTACTTCATGCTAGTCAGTGGTAGTGTTTTTTTTTGTAAAGTCGGATCTTGGGACGTACTTATGTAAATATTCTGTACATATTGGTGTACTTGACTGGCATGCTATGTATATAAATAAGTTTTAAAATTTACTGTCCCATGTATGTCATCACAGCTCATTGGACCTTGTTTATTTTACATTATTGCTTCCGCAGCCCCTTAATATTTGTTAATGTCTTCAGAGGCCGTAGGTAATCCACGGATTACTGGCCGGTTACGTCGATAAACCTATAGGGGCGGGTTTGGGTCGTGATAGAGTGGTATCAGAGCACGAGTTGTACCGCACACACAGGTCCGTATGAGCTTAGGATGTCCTAGTAAGAATTAGGGGCATTCCATTTGCATGTGTGAGTGTGTGGTAATGCAATTGAAAATTAAAACTGAAGGTACATTTGAATATACCTACGCTTAATATCCTTTGATGTTTGTATAGTAAAATGGAGAACTCAGGGGGAAGTGGTGAAAGTGAATCATCTGAGGCTCACATGAGCCGAATGGAACAAATGTTGGCAGCATTGACTGAGACCTTAACACAGCAACAAAGGCAGCAACCTTTACCTCCTCCACCTCCACCGGTACAAGTTGAGGCTGATAACAATGACATCATAAATCTGACACAAAAATTCATGAAGATGAAACCGCCGACATTTTATGGTGGGATTGAGCCACTGAAGGCAGAAACATGGTTGCTTGAAATGGAGAAATTGTATGAGGTATTTCCATGTTCAGAAACCCAAAAAGTCCTCCTAGCCACCTATACTCTGAAAGATGAAGCCCGAAGGTGGTGGTTACTGATTTGAAATGGTCACGAAAATATGACATGGACCCAATTCAATGCAATCTTCTATGATAAGTATTTCCCCCAGTGCTTTCAGAACCGAAAAGTTTCAGAATTTCAGGAACTTAAACAGGGCAGAATGTCTGTGGCCGAGTATGAGGCCAAGTTCACTGAGCTAGCCAGGTTTGCTCCCCACATGGTGGACACAGAATACAAAAAGGCCCGCAAGTTTGAGGATGGATTGGATCTGGACATACTGGATAGAGTGGGAGTTCTGAATCTACCCACATATGTGAGTGTTCTGGATAGGGCATTAATGGCAGAATCCATTCTAGCAGCAAAGAAAAAAACTCTTGTTCCACGGACTGATTGGACAGGGAAAAGATCTGGGAATAGCTTTAAAAAGGGCCGTTCATTTTCTAGGAATAAGAAGTGTAATACGGGGTCTTACAGTAACTCAAGCCAAGGTAGTGACTCTGCACCAGTTTGCCCCGATTGTGGGAATAAGCACAGAGGTACTTGTTACCGAACATCAGGTGCGTGTTTTAAATGCGGCAAGATAGGCCATATGATGAGAGATTGTCCGCTTAGATCCGAGACTACTAGCCGTCCTGCAGCGAGTTCAGTGGGATCTACTTCTGTGGCCAAAACCAACGCCAAAGCCAATGCAGGAAAGGAACCGTTAAGACAAGGCCGAGTGTTTGCTTTAGTGCCTGGCGATGTACCGAACACCTATACCGTGGTGTCAGGTACACTTTCTATATGTTCTCAATATGCATGTGTGTTGATAGATTCTGGTTCTACGCATTCTTTCGTGTCGCATGCTTTTTCTCGGAAATTGACTAGGCCACTAAAACACATGACATGTGTATTATCTGTATCTACACCTTCTGGGGATTCTATGATGTGCACTCATGTTTATCCGGCTTGTGATGTTGTGGTTGGTGATATGATATTGTATGTGGATTTATTGCCTTTGGACATTCATCATTTTGATTGCATTTTGGGGATGGATTGGTTGACTAAGTACTGTGCTACTATTGATTGTGCAAACAAAACTGTGGTGTTTAGACCGCCGGGTATGCCTGAATTCACCTTTAGAGGGAATGGGGTAGTTCCTCCCCCGTACTTAATTTCGGCTATGAAAGCTGTAAAACTACTTAGGAAGGGTTGTAGGGGTTATCTGTGCTGCATATACATCATCTGACAGTCCTACTGTAGAAACAATCCCTGTTGTTTGTGACTTTCCTGATGTGTTTCCAATTGATTTACCGGGGGACTTGGTTGATAGAGAGATTGAATTTACCGTTGAGGTGTTTCCGGGGACACAACCTATTTCCAAGACTCCCTATAGGATGTCTATCTCTGAATTGAAAGAATTGAAAACCCAACTCCAGGAACTGTTAGACAAGAACTTTATCCGTCCGAGTACTTCACCTTGGGGTGCTCCAGTGTTATTTGTCAAAAAGAAGGATGGGTCTTTGAGATTGTGCATAGATTACCGGGAATTGAACAAAGTGACTATCAAAAACAAATATCCTTTGCCCCGAATAGATGATTTGTTTGACCAACTTCAGGGTGCCCAAGTGTTTTCTAAAATTGACCTCAGGTCTGGGTATCATCAGTTAAAGGTTAGAGCCGAAGACATTGAGAAAACTGCATTCCGAACTAGATATGGACATTATGAATTCTTGGTAATGCTGTTTGGGATGACAAATGCACCTGCTGCTTTCATGGATCTTATGAATAGAGTGTTTAAATCATATCTGGATGATTTTATTGTTGTATTTATTGATGATATTCTGATATATTCTAAAGACAGGGAAGAACATGAAAAGCATTTGAGAACCGCCTTGCAGATATTGAGAGAAAAGAAGTTGTATGCTAAATTGTCTAAGTGCGAATTCTGGCTGGACAGTGTAGCATTTCTGGGCCATGTGATTGACAAAAATGGTGTTTCGGTGGACCCTCAGAAAAGTGAAGCTGTTGTGGATTGGCCGAGGCCTACAAATGTGACAGAAGTACGAAGTTTTCTGGGACTTGCAGGTTACTACAGGAGATTTGTTAAGGACTTCTCAAAGCTTGCCTGCCCATTGACTCAGTTAACTCAGAAAAACATGCCATTTGACTGGAATGATCAAAGAGAGGCAGCTTTCCAGGAGTTGAAAACCAGGTTAGTGACTGCACCAATCTTAACTTTGCCAAATGGTACTGATGGGTTTCAAGTGTACAGTGATGCTTCATATAAAGGCTTAGGGTGTGTACTGATGCAAAATGGAAAGGTGATTGCCTATGCCTCCAGACAACTGCGACCTCATGAAAAGAATTATCCAACGCATGATCTTGAATTGGCAGCCGTAGTGTTTGCTTTGAAAATATGGCGTCATTACTTGTATGGGGTGACTTGCGAAGTGTACACCGACCATAAAAGCTTGAAATATTTCTTCACTTAGAAAGAGTTGAATATGAGACAGAGACGATGGATGGAACTAATCAAGGATTATGACTTGCAAATCCTATATCACCCGGGAAAGGCTAATACTGTGGCGGATGCCTTAAGCCGAAAATCTGGTGCAACTGTGTCGTGTTTGTTATCTAGCCGAAAAGACTTGTCAACTGACTATGAACAAGATGGATTGATATCTGCTATCTCTGCTCAACCTGCTATTCTTGATGAGATCAAACAGAAACAATGTGAAGATGAACACTTGAAGAAGGTTATAGAGGAGTTTGATTCGAAACCGAGGCCCGAATTTGTGTTGGAGAATGGTGTGTTGAAATTTCAGAACCGTCTTTGTGTGCCTGATTGCGGTGACTTGAGGAAACGTGTTATGACTAAAGCTCACAGTAGTAAATTTGCTATGCATCCGGGGAACACGAAGATGTACCACAATTTGAAACAGAATTTTTGGTGGCCTGGAATGAAGAGGGGTATTGCAGACTTTGTAGCTAGATGTCTACACTGCCAACAGGTTAAAGCTGAACATCAACGACCTGCTGGTTTGCTACAACCACTCCCGATACCAGAATGGAAATGGGAGCACATCACCATGGACTTCATTGTGGGATTGCCTCGTTCTTCTCGAGGTATGGACTCTATTTGGGTTATAGTCGACCGTTTGACTAAGTCTGCACATTTTCTGCCTGTTAAAACTATTTATAACGCTGATAGATTGGCTACCATCTATATGACTGAAATTGTGAGACTGCATGGAGTGCTAGTGTCTATTGTGTCTGACAGGGACTCGAAGTTTGTGTCAAGATTTTGGCAAAGTTTGCAACAGGCTTTGGGAACAGAATTGAGACTGAGTAGTGCTTACCACCCACAGACTGATGGCCAAACTGAACGAACTAACCAAACTCTGGAGGATATGCTCAGAATGTGTGTGTTAGATTTCCAGGGAAATTGGGAAACCTACTTGCCATTAGCTGAGTTTGTGTACAACAACAGTTATCACTCAAGTGTTGGGATGGCACCTTACGAAGCATTGTACGGAAGGAAGTGTCGATCTCCTATATGTTGGGCTGAAGTAGGCGACAGACCTTTGTTGGGACCAGAACTTGTGCAAGAAACAACTGAGAAAGTGAAACTGATACAGCAACATTTGAAAACTGCACAGAGCAGGCAAAAGAGTTATGCCGATGTTCGAAAAAGAGAAAGGAAATATGAAGTGGGGGATCATGTGTTCATTAAAGTGACCCCGATGAAGGGTCAAACTCGATTTGGTGTTAAAGGAAAATTGGCTCCGAGGTATGTTGGACCTTACGAAGTTCTTGAAAAGATCAATCCGGTGTCCTACCGAGTAGCCTTACCGCCGGTGATGGAACATATCGATGCTTCGGGAATATCTGCGAGATCCACTCCATGTCATCGAGCCGACGCATGTACTTTTGAAAGATGACTACACCTATGAAGAAAGGCCTATCCAAATTGTGAATCGAAGGGTTAAAAGACTGAGAAACAAAGAAATACCGTTAGTAAAAGTGGATTGGCAAAACCACGGGGGAACCTATGCAACTTGGGAAACTGAGGAAGACAAGAAGAGGAGATACCCGGAGTTGTTCTCTTTAGACCCAAGGTTGACTCCGAATGAAGGTAACTTGAGTTTGGGGACCAAACTCTTTTAAGGGGGGGAGACTGTAATAACCCCGACCCTAATTAACGCTAATTGGAACTTAATTATGCCTGATAATAATTAAGAAGAAATCCGGGACTAATTTACATGTGCATTGCATGAATTATGTGTTTCTATCTGTTCGGTATTGAAACATCTGTTTGTGTTCTAAACTTTAAACTGCAAATTGGAAGCCTTATCGGCGCCCGATTCCGAAATTGATTAGTGTTTTGGACTAGTTAGATTTTATGTGATTTTATGGTAGGTTCAATTAAAATTCGATTTGGGAATGTTTAAATCAGATTAAATAATGTTATATTAATGAACCTAGCTTAATTACATTTATGTCACTTAGTGGCTTACTTGGGGCAACATTTAGACTATGTGATTGCATATGGAATCATCTCATATCAGCCATTCCTTGAAGCTAACCAACGACTAGAGGGAGAGAGAGTAGGAAAAATTTGAGTTCAACAAGTTCTAGCTTGGAATTGGAGGAGATTGTAGGCAACTTGGAAGAATTAAGCCTCTAAGCTTGACATTGAAGAGTTAAGGTAGGAATTCATCCTTCCCTTCATGCAATTGAACAAGTTTTTGCATATTTCTTGACCCATTGAAGATTAGAGGATAGATTTAGCTTGAAATTATGGAATTGGGTGGTATATTATGCATGCATGTTTATACTCTTGCCATTTGAGTTTGTTTTCATCACAACTTGACATGCATGCCCATATTTTTGTTAGAGTCCAAGTATTCATCATGTTTTTCCACCAAATTGACCATTTGATCATTGTTTGGAGCTTTGGAATGAAATTAAACTCATGCATGTGTGTTTAAACATTGTTCTTGAAGAATTATGGGAATGGTGCTCAAATTGACTCACTCTTGGCCCTTGAATTTACAAATTGGCTTTTGAAACTTGATATACTATGAGTTTAAAGTGTTTTTCCAGATTTTGGGCCCAAGAGGTTGAGTTTTGGGTTGTAGAATGCTTGGTTCGAACTTGGGAGACAAATCTGGAAATTCCAGATTTGGCTTCCTCGCTCGAGCGAAGGATTCCTCGCTCGAGCGAGCCCGTTGATTTTGCAAACTCGCTCGAGCGAGCATCGAGCGACCATCGCGCGGAAAAAATCAGCATCCAGTATTTTTACTGTTTCATCAGACCGCTCGAGCGAAGGAAGTCTCGCTCGAGCGAAGCCTTTGATTTTGGAAGCTCGCTCGAGCGAAGGAAGGCTCGCTCGAGCGAGGCTCCTATTTTCAGCAACATTTGAAAAATGTTTTCTAAGGCCATTTTGCACCCTCATTCCATCCTAAGCATTCCTAGGCCATATTTAAGGCTCCATACTAAGGGTAAGGGGTTAGGTACACACTTAGAATCGTTGATGTAAGTTTTGTACGATTTGAGTACATGTTTCAAAGTGTGTATCCGTAATGTGTTATGTAGGTCACGTGCCACAATCCGTTCGACCCTCTTGACTTCGTCTACTTGTATCAACGCCCACTGTGAGTAATAACTTTGTAAAGTTATGTTCAATGTTATGTATTTTCAGTATACTATGATATGTAATGATTGATTCTTGAAAAGCTATGATATGTTGGAAATGAATGAATGAATGTCCAGTTTTCTGAAAAGTATTTGTGGCACCCTTAGTTCCTATGGCCCTCGCCCGGGGGAAACAATACCGTGGCCTATGGCCCTCGCCCGGGGGAAACAATACCGTGGCCTATGGCCCCTTGCCTGGGGAAACAATACCATGGCTACTTGCGCGCAAGATATGGACCTCTATGGTTGTTGGTACCAACTATGTTGTGGTCTTCGGACCTACTTGTTGTGGTCTTTAGACCTACTTGATCGGATAGCTAATGGGTGTACCACATATGATCTTATGCAAAATCTGAGTATGAATATGAAAACAAGTATGTATCCGTATCTGTTTCTGATGTGAAATCTGAAAATGCATAAGACTCTATTTCTGATAAGATTGTGTTTCTGATATGGACTTTGATTTCTAACTTTGTGATGGACATCATTCATTAAAATCTTTACTCTGTCATTATTCACTGGGCTTTCGCTCACAGTTTATTATATATATGTAGGTGAGCCGGCACAAGACCCTGGCCAGAGTTGATGGCCTTCTGTTTGTGTTTTTGGTCAGCCACCTGTTGCGCCTCCCGAGGAGGTTCCGCCTGAAGCCTAACACCGTGGCAGTTTTGTACTTCATGCTAGTCAGTGGTAGTGTTTTTTTTTGTAAAGTCGGATCTTGGGACGTACTTATGTAAATATTTTGTACATATTGGTGTACTTGACTGGCATGCTATGTATATAAATAAGTTTTAAAATTTACTGTCCCATGTATGTCATCACAGCTCATTGGACCTTGTTTATTTTACATTATTGCTTCCGCAGCCCCTTAATATTTGTTAATGTCTTCAGAGGCCGTAGGTAATCCACGGATTACTGGCCGGTTATGTCGCTAAACCTATAGGGGTGGGTTTGGGTCGTGACAGTGCTGCATGTACCGGACATTCGCAAGAATTTAGTTTCCAGATCTTTGTTGAGTAAGAATGGGTTTAGGCTAGTTTTTGAAAGTGACAAATTTGTACTTACCAAAAATGGGATGTATGTAGGAAAAGGTTACATGTCTGATGGCCTTTTCAAATTAAATGTAATGACCGGTGTACCCTCAGTTATTAATAATACTACATCTTCTTCTTATTTGCTTGAGTCTTCAAATTTATGGCATGGTAGACTAGGACATGTTAGTTATGGATCTTTGCGTAGATTAATTAATATGGAATATTTACCTAAATTTGACATTGATTCAAATCATAAATGCGAAATTTGTGTTGAGGCAAAATTATCTAAAACTCCTTTTCATTCAATTGAAAGAAGTACGGAACCACTTGAATTAATTCATAGTGACATTTGTGATTTTAAATCAATTCAAACTAGAGGTGGGAAAAAATATTTTATCACTTTTATAGATGACTGTACTAGATATAGTTATGTTTATTTAATTCGAACCATGGATGAAGCTTTTGAAACTTTCATTCAATATAAGAATGAAGTTAAAAATCAACTTGGTAAGAAAATCAAGAAACTTAGAAGTGATAGAGGTGGTGAATATGAATCACTTTTTGGTGAATTTTCTAAATAACATGAAATAATTCATCAAACCACTGCTCCTTACTCACCTCAGCAAAATGAAATTGTTGAAAGGAAAAATAGGACTTTAAAAGAAATAATGAATGCCATGTTAATAAGTTCTGGATTACCTCAGAACTTGTGGGGGGAAGCAATACTTTCTGCTAATTATATACTTAATAAAGTACCCCGAAAGAAAGTGAATCAAACACCTTATGAATTGTAGCGTGGAAGAGTACCATCCTACAAATACTTAAAAGTGTGGGGGTGTTTGGCTAAAGTGGCTATTCCTAGTCCTAAAAAGACTAAGATAGGTCCTAAGACCATTGATTGCATTTTCATTGGTTATGCCAAGAATAGTAGTGCATATCGGTTTTTGATTCATAAATCAGAACATTCCAAAATGCATGTAAATACTATTATTGAGTCTCGGAATGCATCATTCTTTGAACATGTATTTCTAAAGAAGACTGGACAAGAGACTAGTAATAATAAGAGATCTTTTGATGCTATTACTAGTTATGATCAAGAACATGATCAAGAGCAAGAGTTAGATCAAAATGAGGAAGATGAATCTAGGCGTAGTAAACGTGCTAGAACCTCAAAATCGTTTGGTCCAGATTTTCTAACATATTTGTTAGAAAATGAGCCTTTAACTTTTAAAGAGGCTATGTCCAGTCTTGAAGCTCCTTTATGGAAAGAAGCTGTCAACAGTGAAGTTGAATCCATCTTGCAAAATTACACTTGGGAATTAGTGGACTTGCCACCAGGTTGTAAACCTCTTGGGTACAAGTGGATTTTCAAAAGAAAATTGAAAGCGGATAGATCAATAGACAAATACAAGGCAAGACTTGTAGTCAAAGGTTTTAGACAAAAAGAAGGACTAGATTACTTTGACATATACTCACCGGTTACTAGAATAACATCCATTAGAATGCTAATTGTCATTGCATCTCTATACAATCTAGAAATTCATCAAATGGATGTTAAAACCGCTTTCTTAAATGGTGAGTTAAATGAAGAAATTTACATGGAACAACCAAAAGGATTTTCTGTTCTAGGGAAAGGAAAGAAAGTGTGTAAATTGGTTAAATCATTATATGGTTTAAAACAAGCGCCAAAACAATGGCATGAGAAATTTGACAAGGCAATGATGTCAAATGGATTTAAAATTAATGAGTGTGACAAATGTGTTTATATTAAAAACACAAATAAAGGTTATGTCATTGTATGTCTTTATGTAGATGATATGCTCATCATTGGTAGTAATAATGACATGATTAAAACTACCAAGAAAATGTTGAATAAACATTTTGACATGAAGGACATGAGCATTGCTGATGTAATACTTGGTATAAAAATTACCAAAACATCAGACGGATATGCTTTGTCACAATCTCATTATATTGAGAAAATACTTGACAAATTCAGTAAAGATGATGATCATCTTGCTAGAACACCTGTAGATGTTAATTTATATCTTTCTAAGAATGTACAGGAAAGTATTTCTTAATTAGAGTATGCCCAAATTATTGGAAGCTTAATATACTTGATGAACTGCACTCGCCCAGATATAGCTTATGTAGTAAGTAAATTAAGTAGATATACGAGTAATCCGGGAGTAGAACACTGGAAAACAATTATAAGGGTTCTTAGATATCTCCGATTTACTCGTAACATTGGGCTTAACTATACTAGATATCCAGCAGTACTTGAAGGATACTGTGATGCAAATTGGATATCGGATACTAGAGACTCGAAGTCCACCAGTGGGTATGTCTTTACTCTTGGTGGGGCGGCTGTATCTTGGAAATCTTCCAAACAGACTTGTATTGCTAGGTCTACTATGGAATCTGAATTCATAGCCTTAGACAAAGCAGGGGAAGAGGCAGAATGGCTTCGCCACTTCCTTGAAGATATTCCAATTTGGCCAAAACCGGTGCCTGCTATATGCATACATTGCGATAGTCAATCAGCTATAGGTAGAGCACAGAGTCATATGTATAACGGTAAGTCACGACACATTCATCGTCGACATAACACCATAAGACAACTACTCTCTAATGGAATTATTTCCATAGAATATGTTAAGTCTAAAGACAACATAGCGGATCCACTAACCAAAGGGTTAGCAAAAGAGTTAGTTGAGAATTCATCGAGGGAAATGGGACTTAAGCCTATTAAATAAGAGTTACCACAACGGCAACCTAACCTAGTTGACTGGAGATCCCAAGATCTAGGTTCAAAGGGACAACCGAGTTGTGATTGACTCAGAAGGATCACTGAGGAGTCCAACTCCTACCCATTTCTTTGATGAAATAGTGATGTCTGCAGCGTTAAAGGTTAAGTAAAATTTTAATGATTCTTATATCTAGGTAAACCTAGTGGAGTATGGCAAGATACTCTTCATAAGAATCACCTATATGAGTGTGAACTGGGCCGGTTCTATGAGATTTGTGAAGGGCTACAATTCTCTAAAGCACTCATGAAGACCAGGTTGTTCAGGGCCAAAATGAACACAATAGTGAGAACTAAACTGTGTTTGGGAATATACTATATGAGTTATATTGTCTTGGTTTACACAAATGGCTGAACAGTTCAAGACATCATGTTCACTGGTTAGCTAGTAAATCCGATAGTGTCTCACAAGAGAAGGTTCAAAGCCAAAAACTACCTATCATTTGCAGAATATTTCCAATTTCTTAACTCTCTGATTAAATCATGTTGTTGCATTTTCTCTCCGTCAAATTCCATTCATGTGGGGGATTGTTGGGAAAATGGTTTAATATAGGCATATTTTTTAGCTCAATTTGAGTGGGTCCCAAACGTCTTTTGGGGTGGGACCGAAGAGATGAAGTGTTCCTTGCCGCGTGGCAAGTCACACGGTGAAGACGGAACGCCAAAACCATTTATGAGTGAATGGGAAGTTGACGTCGTTTTCGGGTTTAACATTAATTTTTTAGATAAAAATTCTTTTGAATTTTTTCAATAAAAATTATTGTGGGAATTTAATTTAATTTTAAATTCAAATTTTGGGTTCCTAAGTGGTTTTTTAAAATTTGTACCTCTTACTTTATTTATTAAACTATTCAATTTGTTTAATATATATATTCAATAGTTTAATATATATATATATATATTCAAAATAGTTTATCTAATAAAGTGCTACTGATTTGAGTTCCAAGTTCCACTAACGGTTCACTTTTCAAAATGTTTTAAAAGTGCTCCAGTACATACCAACGGACACTTTTCAAAACATTTGAATTTTAGTGCATCTCTTAATTCCATTTTTGGTACCTGTTCGGATAGATGTATTTGTCTATAAATACAAATCCTTTTCTAGCAGTCCAAGATGATCCCAAAAATCAGTCTGAAATATTTTTTGTTGTTCTTAATTCTACAATTTTGTATTATTCTTCATATTAGTTTTAAAATAAATTTCAGAGAGTTAGAACACAGGTTTTGTTCGCCGAACAAATTGTTTGGAGTACTACTACAATTTGTGAAGATCATTGTATCCTGGGAGATAGACGCCACTCAACCGTAAGTACCGTAGCGGGGCGAATCTGTCTTAAGGATAGAGTGTCACACATTCGACTTGGTCTTAATTTTAATTCGGTTCGATAAATAAATCTGGTATGTTATTTATTTATTTTGTTTGAATTTATTTCAAGTTATTTTATATACACAGAAGATTGCTCGAACAGTTATCTCCGGTTATTGTTCCTCTTGCCCAACATAAGAGCATCTCCATTGGTATAGCATTTTTTTGTGCCATTTTAGCACAACAAAAACAGACTTCATACAGATTCACTACAAGTTGCTCCACTGGTGTAGTATAAAATATGTGCTATTTTAGCAGACCATATTCTACATTGTTGGAGTGTTTTACGTTGTGTTGTGCTTCTTTAGTACTGCTACACCTAAATACTACATCAATGAAGTTGCTCTAATGTTCTTGTCATGCATCAACATGTCTTCTATGACCCTCAATCAAAGAAAAAAGTAAAAGTAACAGAAGGAACTCATGTAGTACCTTTAAGGCGTAACCACCCACGCATTAACTCATGAGCAAGAATCGCACCTGTCAGTAATCTGTATAAAGCGAAGGTGTGTCCATAAGAGTTCATAACATTAACCAAGGTTTGCCACTTACAAGAGTAAACAACAAAAACATCATATGGAAGTGTAGAAATGTAAAGTGTCAAACAATTATAAAACAGAGACAGAGGGTGTGAAAAAGAGAGAGAGAGAGAGAGAGAGAGAGTGAAAAAATCACCAAATATTACCTTGGGAGACCATACAGAACAAGAATGGCTGTGACTTCACATTTTCGAGCCAGCTTTTGATGTTGTGTTCTCATTCCTACAAGTCGGTGGTTCCCTACTCTTGGCCTTTTAAGTATCTAGATTTTTTTTTTAATTAAAATAGAGAGAGAGAGAGAGAGAGAGAGAGAAGCACCTATTAGGTACATAGTTTAACAAAATTTAGTAAATAAAGAAAAATTCAATCATCTGGTTATCCAACATACACTGGTAACTGTCTGCTCTTCTGACAAACATAAACTCCTTGTTTCAGGCCCGTGATGGAAGCCCTGGAAAGAAAGTTATCTGCATTAGAAAAATTCTATAAATCAGGAACATAAAAAATGGAGAGAATTCATTTATTACATTTTTCTCGCCTACAATAGCTTCATTAAGGGCTTGTCTTTCGACCAGAAGCATCGGAATTTGCTGGTCTAGTTTCATGTTCATTCCTTCATAGTAGTCTCTAATGGCATGGTAGAGTGGTTGGCAATCACCAGTATCCATGATAGAAGATTCCATACACTCTAAACATAGACTCCGTCCATCTCCTAGAGATACGTATCTTACATTCCAAGACTTCAGAAGGGGAAGGAGTGGGGAACCAACATCAACAAGAAAAATAAAAATAAAAATAAAAATCATCATTTTGAAAAAAATAAAATAAAAATGACAAATGCTAGCATAGATCAGTACCTCCAAACGCTCACAACTGCAGCATCGGGCCGTGTTATCACACTCATGTGAAGGGCAATATTTCTGGGACCAAAATGGGTGGCACCTGTACTCTATCAAACCAGCTCCATTTGTTGGGATCTGAGAATATGTGAAAGTAAGATTATAAACATCAATATGAAGATTGCTAGCAGTTATGATCGACAGCGATACACAGTTGATAGTTCCAAGATAGATGGTCTAAACTAGATCTGTGTGATATGCATATTAACAATTTGTATATTCATTTTTTTCTTAATCTAATTAGTATAATAAGGAAAAGCCTTCATCTTTCTGCATATACAGGCTACAAAATATTACACTTTTAGCTTTATGCAATACATGAGGATTATAGAAACAACCATTTACAGGGTATCAATTCTAAGAATTCCAACATTTATTTTGAATTTTTAACATCAATATAAACACAAATTTGGCGGATTTCAGATGTAACAAACATATCTCGGTTTACAGAGTAATGGAAATGCGAAGAAGAATGTGCGAGAATTTTGTAGGTATCCCAATATGTCTGAGACGCATAGACACTTCTACAGAAAAAAGTGTGTCTCGACACCGACACTCTTTGGACACTCCTAACAGCATGTTCGACACTTCTTCTATGTGTCTTAATTAAAAAATCATATTCATAATATCGGACACTTTACGAACACTTCGGTGATACTTCTTAAACTCTTCGAATACATCCTATGCGATGAAACCCTTCACAACAACAATGGTTTGCATTCTTCAAAACACGACTTATACATTCTAAATATGTTTTGAAACATTTATAAGATAAATACATTATGTGTAATACAATGTTCAATAATTTCTTTGCATTCTATAAAATGTATTGTTACATGAATGATAACGCGATGTTTATTAACATATTTTCATTACCTATAAATAAATTTTTCTTATGTATGATATAAAACAAAATTTTAACGTGTCCCAAGCATGCATGTCATATCCTGAATTTTTTAAAATCAATGCGTTAGCGAGTCTGTGTCATGTCATGTCATGTCATGTGTCCGTGTTGGTGTTACTTAGATGCCCAACTCACTTGGGCAAACCAAGTGAATTGGAAAAGCACCAAGACGCTACTTATTCTAACCAAACCTACTATTGGATTTTCCATGTAACGCCCTCAAAATATTAACATTAAACCCATCATTATAAGCATGCATTGATATACAAAAGACTAACATTCATCTATACATCATAGTTCCATTACAAAAGGTATTACATGTTAACAACAAAAGCAAATGCCCTACGGGCTTACAGCTTTCCAAGTTAACACTTGGTTACAACAAAAGAGTATTAACTCGTTTACACCTTAAGCCCTTGGCTTGAATTTACATGTAATACATAAAAAGAAGACAACAAAAGTCTGCTCGCCCCTAGCCTCCCAAGCTATGTCCTTGGAGGTGGCATGCTACCTGTACCTGAAAATGGTGTTCCCATATAGGGTGAGCCACAGCCCAGTAGAAATATACTAAACCAGCTATGAATAAGGACTAAAAGATTAGCATTTGATAGGTGGCCAACACTTTACACTTTCATACTCCATTTCCTTATAAATTCACAATTTATAATTACGGCTCAGAACCTGGCCAACAACTCATGTGGGACAGTAACTCATGTTCAACAATTTCCCATTTCACAAAAGACAAGCATATTAGCTATATCAACACTTCCAAAGACATGCATAAGAGCAATATCACACTTCCAAAGACAAGCATATGAGCTGTGTCTATACTTCTCAAAGATAAGCATATGAGCTGTATCTACGGAGTTCATCCCCCATCTCCTCCCGACACTATCCGGTTTAGAGGTCCATCCCCTATCATCCCCTAAACCGTGGAGTACATCCCCTATCTCCTCTAACACAACACAATGCATATAAACAATTATTATACACATCATCAATCAATACATAAAGTTAATGTATTCTTTCAATCGTCATACTCAATGACACATTTCAATGATCAGTTTTAGTTTGCCTAATCATCATGCATTGTTTACAACAGTCAAAACTATCCTCCACCGATAGCCCAAAGCAGTTATTTCTATACAGAAAATAAATGCAACAAATGGATATAAAATCAACATTTCAATTCGGTGAGTGATAAGTAATTCAACTACACCCTTTTACCCCATACACTTCAATTCCTCATTTCTTACAATTAATTATCCCAATTAATTAATCAATGTAATTAGGGCATTTTCCATAATTAACATTACAACCCTTAGGTTCCATTTTCTATCAATGTTTCAACATTTTCCTCCATGTTTCTATACCAAACATGCCTCTAGGTTCATTTAAATAAAACCCCAACCTTTGTAAAATTACACAAAAGGCCCAAACTTTCTCAAAATTACATAACAACCCCCAACATATCAAAATGTTAAAATTCAAAGACAAAATCCATAAAGAGGAGTAGGATATCCCTACCTCAAAAGATGAGCTCCAACGGAGATGAAGGCCAAAATCAAAATGCTCCAAATCCCGAAATTTTCAGATTAAAATGTAGCCCTCGACGATCAACACAACTTTTGTAAAGGCCAAAGGTGAGTAGACAACTCCTACTAGATCAAATCTAAGAGAGAAGTTAAGATTTTAGAGAGAGAGGCTCTCGAATTTGTGTTTGGGAAAGTAAGAGAGAGAAATGAAGTTGAAAAAGTGATTCAAAAAGTGATTTCACGGATTGATATAACAGTCTCTCCGCTCGAGCGTGGAAACCCCCGCTCGAGCGCCACTCACAGACTCCCGCTCGAGCGGCCAAACTCCCGCTCGAGCGGCGGATGCACACTCCCAGAAGTTTCTGCAGACAGGTCCCCGCTCGAGCGCCCAACTCCCCGCTCGAGCGTCACTCACAACTTCCCGCTCGAGCAGCCAATCCCCCGCTCGAGCGCCCAACACTACACAGGAAAAATACCGGATGGGTGTATTCCCAGCTCGAGCGCCTAAACCCCCGCTCGAGCGCCTAAACCTCCGCTCGAGCGGACAGGCCAAAATCTAGGTAACTAATTTTGGTTCCTAAGCTCAACCAACCTGTAACAAACCTGCCCAGCACATCCCACAACTCAAATACAAAGCATGAGAGGATGTAAACAAGATTATAATCAACCACTAACATCTACGGACACAAGTCCGGATCACTGTACAACAAGGGTAAACCCGGGATCGCTATATTCCATCAAGAACATACTTTTCTACCTAAAACCTACCACTGAACCATCAGCTAATAAACAACAGCACTCTTAAGTCAATTACAACTGAAAATCAGCTTTATAAGGAAAAAGCTACAAAAAAACAAAGAAGAAAAAAAAAAAAATAGTTGGTTCAAGACGAGAAGAAAAACAATTCAAGTGTTCCAAAGTAGTGTTTCCTTACAAATTGGTGACAAACTTCACATTTGGGATGGGTTAGCTCTTTGTAGCAGGACTTATGGTATGCATGCCTCCCTGATGAAGAAAACTTGAATCAACAGAAAAAAACCAATAAGGCTAGAGACAAACAAAGATCAAAGAGAATTACTTGTCCAAATATTGCTTTAAAATAATAGAAATGGGATAATCTTTTATTTTTATTATTTTAATAGAAATAAAATAATCTTCTATTTTTATTACTTTCTGGGTGTATGTGCTAAGGGTGGGGGGTTGTGAATACTTAGGGACCAAAAAAACAAGCTACCTCATGCTCGGTGATTGGGAAACCACAAGAACGACAACGGAAGCATTCTGGATGAAAAAAAGCTCCCATGCATCCCAAATAGTTTCCACAGCCAAGGTCACGGTTGCATCCACCGCATACTCTGCAAGTTATAGTTGTGTGCATACACTATCAATCATTTTCATGGTTCGGAAACTTGTGACTTCAAATTATGATTTGATTCCATAATTGTTCTAATTAATAAAACTGGATAGGGAAATGCCTAGAGCTACCATCACAGTCTACATCTTCCTTGTCTATAATTCTTGACAAATAGTCAAATAAAGTTTTGACTGCATGGCGAAAAAATTCATTGGCCAGAGTAACAAGAAGAGGCCAAGCAATCAGCTTCTTCCTTTTATTGACTAAAAAGGCCAAATTAGCCATACATTGAATTAAAATGCTTATACAATATAATTGGTGTAATAACTATTACAAGGAATTGTGTGCATTCTCATGTTCTCTTTTCTATGTAAGTATCGCATTCTAACTGTTCATACTAGGGCAAAAAGGCTCAGAAATACAATACTGAGAAGTGTTTGACTTGGATCAAAACAGCAAAAAATTTCCCATTCATTTGTGCCTCTGGGCAGGCGGCAACCATCCATGGGAATGGATTACCACTGCCAGGAAATGAAAGCGGCTAAACTTGGCAGATAGCAATCAATCACAAAGTTTCCAAGTATGCTACTAAGTTGTTGGATTAATATGTTTTATGATTAACATAACAACTCATATATATAATGGTGTTTTTTTTCAACTGAGCAAAACATGTTTAGACCCATTACCACAAACTATTACCTATAGTCTCTGGGATAATAGTCAGTAGGGGCATAGGGAGGATATGAAGATGAATTGGGAACATTGGCGTAGGGAGGATATGAAGATGAATTGGGGACGTCCTGAAGTGCCCTTAGATCTTCATCATTCTCTGTTTGCCATCTGTATCCTGAAAATCCAAACATTCATATATAGAACAGAACCTGATTAGAGAGAGAGAGAATTTAAACTGGATTATTGTAACAGTACAATAATTTTACTGTCTTATACAACATGCCTACCAGGTGGTCTCTTCAAATCTTCAGCCAAAGAAAGTGCAAGTGCACGGTCTAATTCCTCTCCCTCCTTGTCAGTTCCAGAGTGCTCACCCTGATGATATTTGGCAGACTTGTATAAGAACATCTTCTATTATTCAATAAACAACATTTAGGAATTCAATCATGCAGCTCATGATAATAATGACAGCTGTGCTAGTAACATTGAAGATTTTTATGGAATGGGACATAGATATCAAAGAAAGAGTCAGTCCCACATGCGTGTGTGGAACCCACCCTTTGTCTCACATCTATATCTCATTTTATGCGCTTAGATTTACTCTAATAATAAATATACAACTGAAGATCATTAATTTAACATGCGGGAGAGACTACCAAAAGCAACTTTTCTCCGTTACCATGGCCCATAATTGAAGCATCATTATCTGAAACGGTATCACTTCTAATAAAAACCAACTAAACAACAGTGGAACTTACAAAATCAAAGCACTTCACAATTTCAGACAAGTCCGAGGGTTGCCAACCGCTCAGCAGATATCAAAGTTGCGTGTAGCTTTGGAAGGTCCCAATAATGTAAAAAGGACTATCTCTTCTCTTTCAGATTTTCTTTTATTTATTTATTCATATTGATATATATTTTATTTAATGAATGTACTGTTCTTCTATCAAATTAACAGAACCTAAACAATCACAACAATTTCCTAGATTTCCTAGTTATCAACTAATATCATCATCAATATCATCATAATATGAATGCAATCATAGAGACAATGTCCTATTACCACGGATCTTGCTGGAGCCCGCCAAACCATGTTTTCCTCCCCGATATATTGTGGGTTTCGCCTGCCCATACCACCACGATCCGAGCCACTCTTAAAAAGCTTGCTCAACTGTTTCATAAACCGAGACTTCCTCTCCATATGAAGAAACAAAGTGTCCTCTTTAAACCTCAACCCATAACTACAATCAATTAATACATTCCATAAACATATGCATAACATAACAGAACCCCCAAAAAAAAAAAATATTATAAATAGAATACAAAATTCATTGAAGCATTTTTCAAACATGTAATACACTATCACAAAACATAAAGAAAAATAGAAGACTGTACCATAGATACACGGCTGAGACAGGTGATTAATGGACGAAGAAGACGACACGGGTATTGAAGTGTATGTATAGGTTTGCCTGAATTTCTGGGAAGCGAAAAGGGAGGTGGAAAACGAAAAGGACGGGGAGAGAAATAGAGAGAAGAAAAGGAAAGGGTATGGAGCACAAAAGGAATAGAACGGAAGGTGGTGAAGGAGAACAATGGCATCCTTAAAAGCTAGTTTTGGGAAAGAAAGAAAGAAGAAAAGAAAGAGAATCTCTGATGGAGAAAGGAAAGAGAAGGGCTTTAGAGAGAGAGAGGGAGGGTTTTGGAGAAGAGATTCTTGGCTTGGGGAAAAGAAAGAAGAGAAAGTGGAAGAGATTGGGAAAAGATGAGAATCTGCTGAGGCGGAAGAAGATGAAAAAGTGACCGTTGGACGGCTGAGAAGTGGAGAGAGATAAAACTGATTTTTGAATAATCTTTGCCGGGTGAAGGTAGTTGTGGTTGACATTTACCCTCATATTCCTCTCAATTTACAGAATTACCACCTAACAAATGTAACTACAGCAGAAATTATCATGTGGGTTAGGAATATTAACCCATTTAAGTATTCATTTTTGTTATGAGTGCTATTAGTAACTCATTACTTATTTTAAATATTTTATTTTTTAGTTTTTTATTACAATATTTCAAATGAAATTACTAAAAAGGAAATTAATAATTTTGGAACACCCCATCTCATAATTAAGTTACACACCCACTACATCATGAGTTAATGTTTTTAAGAGCATCTATCTCTATTACCACCGATCCATCGATTTCAAATCCTACCTTCAAAACCTACTTACTCTCAAAGCCTTGATAACCCTTTAGCGACAATATTCTGGAGGCAACGGCGGCAATCATTTGATTACGTACACTTCTCCGACAATGACAATAAGTGGAAATTTTTCTAACAACCACAACTCTTCAAGAAAAAAAAATGACAAAAATAATAAAAATTGTTCGTCATTTTTTTAGGACTGAACTCCCAAATATATGATTGAAATTAGGGAACATAGGCCCGAACGCTATTTATTTGTTCAGGAATAGATAACTGAAGTAGCAACAGAAGCAGGCAAACAAATGAAGTCGGATGGTCGATCGGCGGTTGACCGAGGAGTCGACCGGTGGGTGAAATCTTGCCCAGTTTTATTCACACAGAGAGCATACAAGTACTATGAGGCCATGAATGAATGGTAGAAAACCAATCGGAGAAGTATAAAAGCGGATTGTATTGTGTGTATAAAAAAATGTAAGAAAAAAAAAATTAAACAGATAGACAAACCTCGTAATGAAGTAGAGAAAAAACTTCTTACTTACCACAAATTTTTTTCACTAGTTTTGGGAGATTCCACCATCATGAGTTTTGTTAGATTTTGGGGGAAAGGCTTTTTGGGGTGTAGGGGGTATGGGGGTGTGTATTTGAATGGGCGGAACGTTTAGGATAATTTTGGTATTATTTGGAATGAGAATAGAAATTTTAAAGGTTTTACAATTTATAAGTGGGGGTCCAAAAAAATAAGGGGTCCAAAATAATTGATGAAGTACTAATAGCAGCACTCTTTTATTATTCTAATATGTTTAAATGCAAATAATAATAATAATAATGAATTAGGTATTTTGTTTTCTTTATTGAGATAAAAATATAAAATTAGAAAAATTTTGATTTTGATTTTGATGATTTTTTTTTTTTTTTTTTTTTTTGCATTTAACTCTATGGTGTATTTTATTCTTCAAAAAATAATTAGTAGAGAAAAGAAGAAAAGTTTATTAGTTGGTCTAGGGGCGCCATGTGACGGTACTTCTCACTAATTACAAACTATTATGCACCTTCATATTTCACAATCGTCCAACACAAAATTATAATTTCTATCTCTTTTACCAATCACAACACTGTTGAGGCACACCTAATGGTGCCTTAAAACTAACCAACAACTTCTCGAAAAGAAGAGAGATATTTTTACCTATTTTTGAGTAGAATTTGTAGAATATGATTGTGAAGTGTATAGTAGTTGTGAAAAATGGTAAAAATCATCCAATCTTCTCATAGGAAGACAAAAATTGATTTTCCTTTAAATTGTTTTTGAGGCCAAAACATGACAACACTTTTTTTTTTTTTTTTTTTAAATCAGAAAATAAAAGTGAAAATAAAAAATCACTTATTTTGAAATAATTCACTCTCTCTAACATCTCCCTTCTCCTTCGGAGAATCCATTTTTCTCTAGCAATTCACTTAATATTTATTTTATTTTTATCTATTTGAAAATATTGTGGGGCTGTTTATTATAGATTCTATGAGGTGATTCTAATTTATTTTAATTTGAGAGTTTATATCAGACTGTTTAATTCAGCTTTCGCTTAGCTTATTAGGTAAAAATAGCTTAAATAATCTTTAAAAAAAAATTGATTATTTAATAGTTGAGAAAGGATGTTTATAGTCTCTACTTTCTGATTATTAAATTTTAACTTTAAAAAAATCTACCAACCAAGGCTAGTGTATATCAAACATGTTTTTTATTTATTTATTTTTTCATCAAAAAAAAAAACATCAAAAACATATTTTTCTTACTTTCTTCTTTTCCAATTAAGTTTTGTGCAAATCTACTGGATAATCTTATCAAAATTATAGAATATATAATATATTTGGAGGGACATTTAGACAAGGTAGGACCAAGTTGCTATTATTAAGCTGTACCAGCCAATAAGATGGGCTAGTGTTTAAACTTTAAACTCAAAAAGAATCAGAAACCTCCTGTTTGTTCATTTACTGGCTTTTAGCACGAGCCATTCTCATGTATTGAAATAATATTTTTAGGTCCCATAAAAATATTTGTAAATTGTGTAATTTAAAATTTATATGTTGTGTTATTAACGTATTTGAATTTTAGGTAAAATTTTGATAATTTTTCTAGATATATAATAACTATGAACTTAAAATAGAAGCAACAAACTTTTTAGGAATTTTGTGAGTCCAATCACTTGATCAGAATCGGTGAATTACAAAAAATATAAAAGAATGAATATACAAAAAAAAAATTGTAAATCACAAGTATATGGTTTGCTGCAAAACAAAACAAGGCAGTTGAGAAAAAAATAAAATAAAAGAAAGCAACAAATCACAAATATAAAAATACTAAAATACTCTTATTTCAAATATTTATCAGAATCTGCATGGTAATTGCTAGTGTGGAGGCATGCTACAGCTATACAATTTAGAATTCACAATTTACCAACAATGACATAACAAGCCAGTTGAGTTTAATATCATTTAATTTGTAACAAATCAAGACATTTAATCTGTCATATCAGAATGGATAAATTAAGAAAAAAATAGCAATCTCATTTTATTTATTTCTTTCTTTGGCTAAGCTTCTCTCAAATTTAAATCTAAACTTCAAAGAATTTAAGAGGTCTGTGAGGCCCATCACAAGTCCCGTTTCAATGATCCGAACCATTCATTTTATAGAATCCTCAATGTACATCATGATTGTTAGGTTTTTTGTAATTGACAATCCTGTTGGACAAAATTCCATTTAGTTGTATTTTTTTATTCGCTCTATTATATGTGTGAGTAATGGGAGTTTAGATGCGAATCCAACCCAAATTATGCCTGTGTAGAGGAGTATGTGCTGACATTCTGATCTTGACTTCAACATTCCTTATTTTTCATTTCGCTGACTAAGTACAGGAATCGAACTGAGAAAAAGTCAAAGTTGTTTGACCGCTTGAACGTTCTTTTATGCACTTGAGCGGTAAAGTGGTTCATCCAGTATCTTTGCATGTGTTCTAAACTTCTGAGAAATATGTTTTACCGATCGAGCAGTGGATATTGCGCTTGAGCGGTTAGCCTATATGTGTGCACCGCCTTTTAGTCACACCGCTCAAGCGATAAAGTGAGCGCTCGAGTGATTTTCGTAGCTCTGTTTAGTATAAAGTGCGTTGTTTGTGATTTTTAAGGTTGAACCCGTCCAGATTCTCAGAGATAAGTAAAATACAAGGTGTTCTATGTTGGAAAGTGTTTATATATGAGTTTCCTTGATGTATAAAAGATAATCGATTGATCAACGAACTACATATTGACAAATATCAAGGGTTATTTTTGTTTTTTTATTCAGAAAAAGAGAATGGTGTTCATCGATGAATTCCGAGGAATTTGGGTCTAAAGCTTTGGTAGATTCCGGAGTGGTTCATTATCATGGATTCGACATCGGCGTTGTGAATTTAATGTTGGGCAAAGCAATTCTGAGGTGAAGAGTGGTAGAAGAGGCACATCGGGTTCGGTTCAATGCAGGCGTAGATTCGCTAGGTAATTGAGAGTTCTCGTATGTAATTCGTTTTTGTCTTCCTAGTAGATTATTTTGTGATTTTTGCGCATGGTTTTTTTTTATCACAATTGGACAAGTCTAATTGTGATTTTTTTTCACGTTGCATCGTTGTGTCAATTTGTTATTGATTGTTTGATTAGATTATTCATTGTTTAAAATTGAATCATAATCACAAGTCAATATCTCGGGGGTTTTTTGAAATTTTTAATGATTGTCCATAAAAAATAAATTTTAAAAAAAAAAAAAGTAGATTCATTCAATAATTTTAACATTTTCATTTTATTAAATTTATCTCCCAAAAAAATGGATGACAAATATGTTTTTTAAAATATGTCATTATTTTTTTTGAGACAAATACAATAAAAAGAAAATGTTATAATTATCAAATTAACATAATTTTTTCTATGATATACACAAATACCTTACAAAATAAATAGTTCAAAATATCAAAATAGGATACATAATAATTTTTATTTTATTTATTTATATATATTTTTTTAGAGAGACACTTTGGCTGTGTTTGGTTAGATGTTCAAACTATGATTTCATGGTTTGGTTTCAGTATGGTGTTTGTTTAGAGTTTTCAAAAGTTAATTCCATCCATTTTTGAAAATTCTTTCCAATGCGGAAAAATTTGGGCTAATCGGTCGTCCTCCCGAACATCCGGCCGGTTGACCGGTACAATGTAAATTGTTTTTTTTTTTTTTTTTTTACAATTGGCACCTGTTATTTGTTATATTTTAAATTAAATAAATTTTGGAATTTTTTAAAATTTTTTATGAGCTTTGAATAAAATTTTGAGTTGCGTGTTTGGTTATGAGTTGTAAGTTTTTGTATCAAATATCATATGTCATATAAAAAATTACTCACTCAATTCAAAACTCATTTCCCAAACAAATTTTCACACTGAAATCATAATTCTAAAACTTATAAATTTAAAATACAACTCTATTCTCAAATCACATTTAAAAAATCCTAATAAACTTAAATCCTCTTTCTATTGCTGTCACAAAACTCAGGCCAAGTTTGGCATCCTCAAAAAAATTCAAAAAGTCAAAAAGTCACTATCCTATTTAAGTCACATCATCTTATTTAAATCACATCAATTCTCTAACACATCACTTCAAATCCAACCCAAATCCAATTCATATTTCATAAAAAGTCAAAAAACATACTTATTTAGTCTTCCCAAACTTGACCTTAGTGTTGATAGCTTTTCCAGTCTGTTACACCGAGCAGCTCCAGCAACTTTATGCTCACAAAAGCTAACAAGATGAGCTAATAACAAAGGCATTGGAACAAAGTACTTTCCTTTTTAGCCTAGTTAGCTGTCACTTATTTTGATGTTATTCTTCTAAACATGCATTGGTTGATCCAAATCTAACCTAGGATTATATCTTTATTCCTTCTAATGCAACATTACAAACCCTTATAATTAAAATTTTAAGAGAATAGTTAGAAACAGTTGTGCTGACAAGGCCTATAACTTTTGTTGTCAAGTTCAATGCCTAGTAATTAATATAATTCTCAAGTGATATGTTAAAAGATAAAAAGGATAAAAGTGTTGAGATGCTTAAAGCATAGTGTAAATATTATTGTTCTATACTAAATTATTTGCCAAAATAAAGTGAGAATAACAGTTTTATACTTTATTTTAAACGAAAGTCTTAATTCAACCACGTAATGTTTTGAAAATGATGACCTTTATTTACAAAAATATCACTCTTATATCATTTTAATAGAGAATTTTAGAATTTGAAAAATAGTATTCATGGTCTACTTTTAACCTCTTATTCACAAGTGAGTAATAATATACAATTAGAAATTTTTTAGATAATTTTTATATAGAAAGAGTTGACATTTTGTGATTCCTTTATTTTTAATCAAAACACACACTATTATTCTTAAAATCTCACAAATGTTATTACAAATCACTATAAATGTTTTTTTTTTTTTTATGAACTTTATATTTGCGAATCATTTTTTTTTATAGTCACCTAGGCTCAATTTGATCAAATAGATAATATAAGAAAGTGAGAAAAAAAATAAATAAATAAATTTTTATGTGTTTGTTTAGATAGACAGTCATAGGAAGTAACGGAAACTAAAGTTTCCTATATAACTCAAATTAATTGGTTAGTTAGACTAACAATTTCTTGTAAAATATAGAGGGAAATTTTTTTTTTTCCTACAAATCTTGACAAGGTTTATTTTGTTTTCCTTTTTGTCCATGTTTCTCTCCATACCTTGCTGTAAGAAAATAAATTTTTATTTCTTTTTTCCTTTCTCTCACTTTACATTTTACTATTTTTATTTTCTATCATTCGTTTCTTTCTAAACAAACAGATTCCTTAGGGTGTAGCCAGTTGGGAGAAAACTCATGGGCTTCATTTTGAAAAGCTACCTATGCACTTAAATGGGTTGGGAAATGCTCCACAGCTCAGATTTTGGCCCAAAATGCTTTTTTCGGCCAAAAATGAATTTCATTGGATGAGCCTTTTGGGCCGTCGGTTAAGCCCATCGGAATCTTGGGCTTTTTAATTATTTTGACAAATGCGATTGCTAAGGGTTAAAAATCAGGGTACTTACCAATTAGTCCTATTCACTAAACTTATTTACCTACAGGTCCTAACTAATAAATTTAACACTATAAAAATAAGAGAGTGATAAATTTATCACTAAAAATTTAT
This sequence comes from Camellia granthamiana, assembly GCA_036172215.1. Lineage (NCBI taxonomy): Eukaryota > Viridiplantae > Streptophyta > Magnoliopsida > Ericales > Theaceae > Camellia > Camellia granthamiana. Next base: position 155,015,585 of record CM069903.1, read on the forward strand.
TCATAAAAACAAAGAGACTGATAAATTTATCACTATAAATTTATTCATAAAAAAAAAGACTGATAAATTTATCTTTATCACTTAATAAATTTATCAAATAGGACTTAATAGGTATTAAGTCTCCAAAGTAGGACCTATTGGGTAATAAGTCTCCAAAATAGGACCTATTGGTAGTTTACCCTAAAAATAATGAGAAAACTTAAATGCCAAGTGAATCGATGAATGGTGACCACAAGTACTGCAACTCTGAATGGATAAAAATATTTTTAAAAAATGAGAAGAAATTGCGACCAAAAAAAAAAATCAAGGTTTGAATCTTATAATAATAAAATAAATTTTAAATTTTAGTTTTTTAATTTAAATCTTAAAATTTTAATTTGTTTTTAATCTAAACTATTTATCTATTTTTGTTAAACAAAATTGATAGAAAAATAGACATTTTAACCATTAAACTCAATGAAAAATGATATTTTAGACATTTTATATATATTTATATTGAGTTTAATGACTAAATACTATTTTTCCGTTAATTTTACTTAACGAAAATAGAAAAATAGTTTAGATTGAAAACAAATCAAAAGATTTTAGTTTAAATTAATAAAATTCAAAATTCAAAATTTATTTTGTTACAAAACTCAAACATTGAATTGTTTTTGTAATTGTCTCAAAAAATTATTAAAATGAATTAAAAATTCTAAAGTTATTTTTAAAAAAATCCAAAACCAAACAAAATAATTATTTGTAGCTATTGTGCAAAAATGCTGATTCAGTGGGTATTCTGCGTTTTTAAATAAATAAATAAATACTGGTAAGATTACTTTTTTGGGCACAATTTCAAACTAGGAATCGCTGTCAAAACCAGATGCTTTGTGTTGGAACTTTAATTGTTCCTTTCTCCTTCTCCTTCCATTTTTTTTTTTTTTTTAACCGGTGTGATATTATGATCAAGTCAATCACAATCCACCTTTTACATTCTCTCTCTTTTTTCTTTTGTTTTTATAAAAGAAAAAGGGCCAAAAAAAAAAAAGTCTGCTGACAAGTTTATTGGCAAAAAAATTCAGCTCTAGCCTTACTTTGAGAGTGCTTTAAATATACCTTAGGTCATGTTGGATTGGAGATTTGGAGAGAGTAATTGGAGTATGAATGAGATGATTCACTCATGTCACGTTTGGTTAAGAAATATATGAATGAATTAGTATTTCTATAGTAATCCTATACTAGGAAAGATTAGCAAAGCTTTGAGATTGAGATGCAATCTTATGGGATTAATGGGTAAAAGATTATTTTATCCCTTAATCTCTATGACTACAAAATAGAAGAAAGATAATTGTGAAATTTCATGGGTTTAATCTCAATCAATTAATGTCATTACACTACTACACAAAAAAACACATTTTATCTTACATTAATATCACCATATTACTAATCTTTTTATTCAATCTCACTATACTTAGGGGTTGTTTGGGATATTCTAAATAAGTATATCTTTTAACTTTTTGAACTAAAAAGTAGAGGAAAAAAATATGGTTATTTATGATAACTTTTTGACTTTTTACGAAAAAATGTGTATTAAAATATTGTATAAAATAATAAAATTACCATTTTATCCCTACTATATCTACTTGTAAAAAATCATGTTGATCGGATATCGATAACTATCTGATCAGATTAGTTTTTTTTCAACCGTTAATTTCTTCACCATCCATTTTTTTTACAAAACTGCTTTGATCATATAGTTATCAATATCAGATCAACGTAATTTTTTACAAGCATATAGTACTCAACGAGTTCTACACATTGAACGGTTCAGATTATCAAAATGGGACCCATGATGGACCCCTACAAGCCAAACAGCACCATCCTATGCAAATTTTTTTATGCACCCGCGTGACCATCACTTACTGTTACCCAAAAGACAACCTAAGAGGGGGGTGAATTAGGTTTTTATAATTAAAATTAATAATACCCTAATAAAAATTATGACTAGCACAATAGATAAATATAATTAATGAAATAAAAATAATTAAAACAAGTGTCTTAACAACTATATTAGTTAATGGTTTTAGCACAGTAAAAATGTAAAATATAAGTTATGGCAATTTAAAATAAAATAAAGAGATAAGGGAGAGAGAGACAAACAAATTTATAGTGATTTGGTTTCAACTCGGCCTACGTCCACTACTCAAGCTTCACTTGAAATTTTCCACTATACTCTAGCTTCATAAGGTGCTAGCAACCTTTTCACAGATGGAGCAATCATCCACAGATTTTACACTGACTTTCTAAGTCAAGAACACTGACTGTACTGTACTCTTACAAGGTTGAAAAGAATGTGTTTTTGCTTTCACAGAAAGCTACAAGAATTATCTCTCAAAGATAGATATAAAAATGAAGCTCTGGTTTTTCTATAAACCTCACACAGGAAAGATGGGCTTCAAACTATAAGGCTCAGTGTATAATTTCTGAGAACAGATGTGAGTGATTATAAATCAAAGAATATTTTCAAGTTTTTGTAACTTATTTACATTAGAGGCTTTGGTATATATAATGAAAATTATAACCGTTGTAGTCATTTGAATTTATAGCTGTTGTACTTCCATCATTACCAATATGAATATCTTCCACTCCATCATTACAAATTTGAATATCTTCCACTTGAACCTTTTGAACCTTTATAGCCGTTTATAACTGTTGTACTTCCATCATTACTAATTTGAATATCTTTCACTTGAACCTTTTGAACCTTTTGGCCTGCTGCTGTGCTAGGCTGTTTGAACCTCTGTTTTGGGCTGTTTGAACTCCTGATTTAATCAAATATTAAATACATTCTAACAACATTTAGGATAAAGGTTTAGGTGAGAAATAATGGGACAAAATAAATTTTGATTCTATTTTTCTCTTTCAAATAAATCATCAAAATAAATTTTGATTCTATTTTTCTCATTCAAATAAATCATCAAAATAAATTTTGATTAAAATATAATTAAATAAATCATCAAAATAAATTTTAGATTTTATTTTGCTCTTTCAAATAAATTAAAATATAATTAAATAAATCATTGAAATAAATAAGTCTAACACTTACCATCACTTCAATCACTGACAATGGCTTGTACTTACCATCACCCACGGCCCGAACGGTTTAAAGGGGGTTTTTTATATATATATATATATATTTAGTGAATAGTGATAATTTTTTACTTTTTTAATAACTTTTTGACTTTTTATATTTTTTAGTGTATGCCAAACTAGGTCTTATAATCTCATCCAATCTAATTCACTAAATAAACGTGGCTTTAATTTTTCTCTCAACAATCACTATCCAATAAAGAACATCCACAACAAGTGTTAATATATTATATGATAAAAAGTAATCAAACTGATACCTAATTATATGGATTAAGATTTGTTAGTTTAGTCAAGGCTGAAGTTGGCCACTTTAGACCCTCGATAATATGATTAAAAAAATCTCAAAGTTTATTTTTAGCTATTACACTAGCTCACAATAAAACAAAAACAAAAAATACCTTGAATTTAAAAGGTTCCGACAAAGTTCGATAAAAATTCAAAACTAATAAATGATTGATATGGTGAATTATTTAAAACTAATGGATGATTGTTTTTATCCAAAAAAAAAAAAAAAAATGATTGATATTGTAAATTATTTGAAATTAATAGATGGTTATTTCTTAAATACATAGATTATGTATAGAATGTGATTAATTATACCAGTTACAGTTGTTTACGAAGAAATAAGCTTTCAAATTTAAATTAATTAAATCTTACATTTGGTCAATTATGTTATGAGAAAAATTGAATGAATTAACAATTTTATCCATTGAAAATAACATTGTTAATAAGTTGGATCATACAACTTAAACTTATATAATTTTGATCATTTTTCTTCTTGTAAATTTTGTTTATATATTTGAATAAATTTTAATAGTTAGTTATGTAAGTAATATTCTCGTAAACATTACCAAAAAAATAAAACATTAAATTATATACATAATATTTTGATTATAAATTTTCTTTTAATATATGAAAGGACCCAGATCAAGAGTTCACTTTGAGTCCCAAAAATGTTTGAGTTTAGCAAGTGTAATCGCAATGAAGATATTATATATTAACTAAAAAATCACTTCGATGTATACAAATGTGTGTGTAAAAAGTGAAATATATAATAAAAAAAGTATTAAAAGTTCAAGGAATGGACAAAAGAGAGAAATAGGAGGCGACGGTTAGGGATGGCAAGGGTGGCGGAGATGGCAACGATAAAAGGAGCTAAGGACACAGAAGGGAGTTGAGGATAGTGGTAACAACGACAATGAATGTTGGAAATGGAAAAGAGGACTTAAAGAGGGGTCAAGAAGAGTAAGGAGGACTAGCAAAAGTGGGGTTGGCGATAGTTAGAAAAGGGAGTATAAGAGAGGTAGTTGCTGGCTGGGAATGAATGAGAGAGGGAAAATGAAGAGAGGAGAGAGAGTCAACGAACAATGTAATTTTTGTCTATTATTTTGCAATTTTTTTAGAATACTGCCAAATGTCCCTAGCTATTTACTTTGAACCCTTACTAACATAATTGAAACCCTCTCATATTCTCTTTGAGCCTCCATCTTAATACCGACTATATCCCTATTCTTTTGGACCCCCAACTCATAGGTCGAAATTACCAACAACGAACACACTCTTGAGAGAAAAATCAATGACAACCGAAGCTTCATCGTAATTCCAAAATATTAACATACATATTTCATTTCATAAAAATTTATTTTGAACCATATATTGCTTTTGCTTTCTACAGGTTCAAGACCAGTGAGATTTTGACAACATTTCTAGGCTCCACGCCATTGTTATCAGATTCATGAAATCTCTGCCACCACGCCAACATCGTCGCTCCTTACGATTTTGTCGTTAACCAAATTAGCGGCCTAGCTGACGTGGCATTTTTTGATGTCTAGATCGTTGCTGAAAACTTAGTGGCATTGGATTGCGATGTCGTTGACGGACTTTTCTCGAAGTTGCGATGTCGTAGTGGTGAGGCGGAGGAAGAACCTATCATGGTTTATACTGGGATGTTAGGGTTTGGACAATTAGGGTTAGAAGGTTAAAAATGAGAGTAAAAATGAAATTTCATATTTGGACAAAATTAAAATTTAAAAAAATAAAAGAAATGAAATGTCTAAAAAAAAGATAGATATTAATAGTATCACTCTTTTTTAAGACTTCATATTAAATGCAATTATTCTTCTTACTATTGCAATTATTTCATTTACTTTTTATTTTTTTCAATTTTTCTTAATCTCGTTTGAGAACATGTTAATTTAATAATAATTTTTAAAATTTTTAACTAAAATATTTAGGGGTCTTTTGAGAAGCGGAATTTTTTTTTTTTTTTTAATTTTTTATCTATTTTGAGTCACATTATTTCTTATATTTTTTATCTACAAAAAGATAAAGTAAATTAAAAAAAATCAAAAAATTAATTTTTTACTAATTTTTCAAAACACCACTTTCCAAATGGAAATATTGTGTCACTCTGATGGGTATGTCTGCCGCATTGAATTGTAGTCTGGGTTGTTTTGAAAAGGTAATTAAAAATTAATTTTTTTTTAAAAAAAATATAAAATATATGAAATATGATGCCATTCAAAATAAATTAAAAATTAGAATAATGAGTAAGACCTCTAAAAACAGAACTCTAATGAAGTATTAATTTATCTTTTTCTCTCTCATATTTTGTCTTTTATCTCACTATTTTATTTTTCAATAATGCTTGACACCACTAAAAGTGGTGCTCTAAAAGCACCACTAGTGATGTGGCAATGGATGAGACCCACTGCTTGTTTTTTTTTTATTTTTTATTTTTTATTTTTTTTATTTTTTAAGGAAAGTGTTTGAGACTCCCTCCAATCACCACCCCCACTACCCCCCACACACACGTGGCAGGTGGTGATTGGAGAAGAAGGAAAAAAAAAAAGAAAAAATAAAAATTAGCTAATCAGAGAGAGAGGGGGTCAAAGGGGTGCCTCCTTAAGGGGGTCTAACTTATTTTTCTTTTTTTAAATGCTTGCTAACTCATTAGTGGTGTTTTAGAACACCACCTTTAATGAGATATGTCATATCCTTTTCTTTTTTTATATGGGGTGCCAGCTCATTAAAATTGTTTTAGAGCAGCTCTAATTAGAGCTATGTAGCAAAACTGTAAAAATTAAGATGTCACTGCTGACCCACGTCCCGAGGCGGCCATCTGTGTGAGTGTCGTCTACTTTGCAAAAAGTAAAACACATCGTAAAATTTTTTCTCTCTTTTTGTCTAGCTTTCCGCAGTTTTTATTTCTCATCTCAGGAAAACAAAAAAAAGTCTCCTCTTCAGTCTCTCCTCTACCACCTCTCATTTCATTCCACCAAAAGAATCAGAACCCAAACAAAACTACTGTACTACTCACATATTTTGAAAGAAAAAAAAATCTGAGAGAGAGAGAGAGATCAAAGTAGGGTTTCGATTTTGTTGTTGGCGGCGTAAGTGTGGAATTTCGCACAACGGAAGGGGACGAATGGACCCTGCAGTGTTGGACAAGATAATCGAAAGGCTAATCGAAGTCCGATCGACGAAGCCAGGGAAGCTTGTTCAGCTTTCTGAGTCTGAGATCAAGCAGCTCTGTGTTGCCTCTCGAGATATCTTCATCCAACAGCCCAATCTCCTCGAACTCGAAGCCCCCATCAAAATTTGCGGTATATAGCGATGCACAAAAACGAAAACAAAAACAACTTTTTTTTTACTATAATTTTTTTAACTGTTCTGTTTCCAGGTTTTTTTATTTTTATTTTTTTGGGTGGTTTGATTTATGAGATTTTAATAAAATTGCTTGAATTTTTTTAGCTTTCTGCGATTTGGGAAGTCACAATATGAGTTTGAGTTTGTGGGTTTTGTGTCAAATCACGATTTTGGAGATAGCTGCTTTTGGGTTAAGAACAGCAGCTTCCAATAGTAGTTGTAGTTTTTTTATTTTTTATTTTTTTGGGGGGCGTGTTTTGGTGGTTTGACTAGTAAGATTTTGAGTTGATTTGGAAGTCACTATATGAGTTTGTTTTTTGTGGGTTATGTGTCAAAATATGACTTTGGAGGTAGCTGCATTTGGGTTTAGAAAGAGCGGCTACCAATAGTAGTTGTAGCTTCACTTGTTGGCTTGGTGGAGTACTGTTCATTTAACCCTATGTTCACTCAACCACTGGGCCAATGAGGGGTTTGGGGGCGCCTCCCCCAAGGGGGAGGGGGGTCTAAGGGGGGTTTACCCGTCCGAAATTTTTGGATTTTTTCATAATTCTCATGTTAGTTTTCATGTAATCCTAATTCTTATAAATAGGTGAGGGGCGTCTTTTTTAAGTTAAGAGAGAGTTATATTTTTCTGATCATAGTGAAAACCGCAGTAGCCGTGGCAGTAGCCGTGGCAGTAGCCGTGGACGTAGCCCTATTCTGGGGTGAACCACGTAAATCATTGTTTTCTTGTTTGTGTGATTTGTTTGATTCATTTTTTCTTCCTTGATTGTTATTTCGTGTCTCACCAATCGTGATTAGGAAGGGTCAATTCCTAACATCACTGCGCTCATTGTCATTTCTGTTTAGTTCATGAACAATTATTTTTTCTTGTGTTAATGTTGGTTTAACTTATAAAGATTTTCAAGTAGTTGTCTTGTTGTATTAACAAAAGTGCTTGAGTTAGTTTTGAATTTGAATTTACTAGTAGTTTTCTGCGATTTGGGAAGTCACAATATGAGTTTGCTTTTGTGGGTTATGTGTCAAATTACAACTTCAGAGGTAGCTGCATTTGTGTTCAGAAGTGCAGCTACCAATAGTAGTTGTAGCTTCACTGTTGCATCATCATCACTGTTGTTGTTTAGTAAGTGGATAACGCCATATAAAACTGCAATTTGTCTTTACTCAGCGCAATTTCATAAAGGATTTTATGCTATGGATAGTCATTGAAGTGCACATGTAGAATTCAAACATAGCGTAAGTGCAGAATAGCAGTGCATTGTGATAACTATTATTTCCTGATCATGTAATAGTTATTTATTTCATTTCAGGTGACATTCATGGGCAGTATAGTGATTTGTTAAGGCTCTTCGAGTATGGTGGTTTTCCTCCTCAATCCAATTATCTATTTTTAGGGGACTATGTAGACCGTGGCAAACAGAGTCTGGAAACAATATGCCTCTTGCTTGCGTATAAAATTAGATATCCGGAGAACTTCTTTCTTCTCAGGGGAAACCATGAATGTGCTTCTATTAATCGCATCTATGGATTTTTTGATGAATGCAAACGCCGGTTTAATGTGAAAATATGGAAGTCCTTTACTGATTGTTTCAATTGTCTTCCTGTGGCCGCACTCATTGATGACAGAATATTGTGCATGCATGGTGGCCTTTCCCCTGATCTTACAAACTTGGATCTGATTAGAAACTTACCCCGTCCTACTCCTGTTCCTGACACTGGTTTACTGTGTGATTTACTCTGGTCGGATCCTGGTAGAGATGTCAAGGGATGGGGAATGAATGATAGAGGAGTTTCATTTACATTTGGCCCTGAGAAGGTGTCCGAGTTCTTAACAAAGCATGATTTGGATCTTATTTGTCGCGCCCATCAGGTTACCGACTCTTCTGTTGTTTGTTGTTCAACTGACTTATTGAGGTTGCTTACATGTGTTTTCTGATCTAGGTTGTAGAGGATGGTTACGAATTCTTTGCTGAGAGACAGCTTGTAACCATATTCTCAGCCCCCAACTACTGTGGTGAATTCGACAATGCTGGGGCAATGATGAGTGTTGATGAAAATTTGATGTGCTCATTTCAAATTCTCAAGCCAGCAGAGAAAAAAACTAAGTTCATGATGTCTGCAAAAACGTGACCAAAAGGTCAGTTCATTATATTGCTTCTCTCATCTTAATATTGCTGTTCACGTGTCAATATCATTACCTAAATTTCCTCTCCTCAGTAAATAATGTTGTTGGCTTGCTGCTGGGTTGTTGGGGTGGGAGGGTTATGATTAACTTCTGTAGTAAATCAAATTCATCATTTAGTCTTCTAAATTTCAGCTTACTGCTAAAGTGTATCATTATTTGTCTCCTAGTGGAATATTTTGGTCAAATGAGAAAATTGGGTTTTTTATTTTTTGTTTTCGTTCTCATAAATGGTGAGAAATGAGACCATTGTGGAAGGTAAAAAAAAAGGTAATGGAAGGGAGAGGCAAATAAAATCCTTTTCCTTGTTTAGTTGTCATCTCAAAATTGTTTAATTGTGGAATGGGCTTTTTTGCCGTCTGTTGGGATGGCGGGGGGGGGGGGGGGGGGGGGGGTTCTTCTTGGTTGGGATAAGAGGGTGGTGGTGAGAGAGGAGGAGGAGGTGGGGGGTTTTTCGGTGTCCTATTTGTTTCGATGTGTGGAGGATGGTTTTCGGTGGGCCTTTACTGGGGTGTATGGTCCGGTGCAACATTCGGAACAGGGAGGGTTTTTGGAGGAATTGGAAAGTTTGGCATTTTGATGGGATGTTCCTTGGTGTGTCGGGGGAGATTTTAATGTTATTCGATGGCCATCGGAGAGGTCAGGGACCAATCGAGTCTCGGCTTATATGAGGTCTTTTTGTTCTTTGATTGATTCTTTGCAGTTGGTTGATTTCCCTATTCAGGGAGGTAGCTTCACTTGGTCAAATGGGCAGAGCATGTCTCGTATTGATCGTTTTCTGGTGACTGGGTGATGGGAGGAGCATTTCTCGAAGGCAGTCCAGTTACGTCTTCCTGGACCAGTGTCTGATCATTGGCCTATTGTGCTGGATAATTGGGGAATTCATTGTGGTCCTACACCATTTCGGTTTGAGAATATGTGGCTTCAAACAGAGAGTTTTTTGGATGTGGTGCATGGTTGGTGGAGTAGTTATGTCATTTCTGGTTCTCCTAGTAGTGTGTTGGCCCATAAATTGAAATTACTCAAGGGAGATTTGAAGATTTGGAATAAGGAGGTGTTTGGCCATTTAGAGGGTCAAAAAGTGGAGGTGGTGTCTTCGCTCCGAGCTCTTGATGAGTTAGAGGCGCAAGGGGGTTTGTCCACTGCTGATAGTGTTCGAAAGGAGGTGGCTAGACAGGATTTTGTTCGTATTTCTCGTATGGAGGAGGTGTTCTTTACACAAAAATCTAAATGTTTGTGGTTGAAGGATGGGGATCGAAATATGAAATTTTTTCATCGGATGGCCAATGCGCATCGGTGGGTTAATCAAATTACTCGGATGTGGGTGGATGGCCGACAGCTTTGCGTGGATCCGGAGATTCGGGATGGGATTGTGGGTTTCTATCAAAAATTGTTTCGGCAACAAGAGGGGGAGTGGCGGCCACGCTTGGATGGGGTTCAGTTTGATATGATTTCGGAGGAGGATAAGGAGCGTTTGGTGTGTGCTTTTACGGAGGATGAGGTGTTTGGGGCTTTGCAGGCCATGAGTGGCTTTTTTCCACAAAAATCTAGATGTTTGTGGTTGAAGGATGGGGATCGAAATATGAAATTTTTTCATCGGATGGCCAATGCACATTGGCGAGTTAATCAAATTACTCGGATGTGGGTGGATGGCCGACAGCTTTGCGTGGATCTGGAGATTCGGGATGGGATTGTGGGTTTCTATCAAAAATTGTTTCGGCAACAAGAGGGGGAGTGGCGGCCACGTTTGGATGGGGTTCAGTTTGATATGATTTCGGAGGAGGATAAGGAGCGTTTGGTGTGTGCTTTTACGGAGGATGAGGTGTTTGGGGCTTTACAGGCCATGAGTGGTGACAAAGCTCCTGGTCCTGATGCATTTTCATTGGCTTTTTTCCAGCATTGTTGGAGTGTGGTCAAGGGTGATGTGATGGCAACTTTCGAGGCTTTTTACCGTTCTAGCCAATTTGAAAAAAGTTTAAATGCAACTTTTTTGGCTTTGATTCCAAAGAAAGGGGGGGCTGAGGATGTTCGTGATTTCTGGCCTATTAGTTTGTTGGGCAGTGTGTATAAAATCTTAGCTAAAGTTCTTGTTAATAGACTTAGAGGGGTTTTAAAGGCTGTGGTATCTGAGTCTCAGAATGCGTTTGTTGGAGGTAGGCCGATTTTGGATGCTGTGTTGGTTGCCAATAAGTGTGTGGATTCTCGGATTCGACAACGTCGTCCCGGTCTGATTTGCAAATTGGATATTGAGAAGGCATATGACAACGTTAATTGGGATTTTCTCATGTATATGTTGGATCGGATGGGTTTTGGGGACACTTGGTGTCATTGGATTAAGTTTTGCATTTTGACTGTGCGGATGTTTGTCTTGATTAATGGATCTCCAGCCGGTTTTTTTCCAACGTATAGGGGTCTTCGATAGGGGGATCCGTTCTCACCTCTATTATTTATTTTAGTGATGGAGGCGTTGAGTAGATTGTTGGATAGAGCTATGCGTGGGGGTCTCCTGGGGGGCTTTGCTGTGGGATCGTTGTCTAGGCTGTCTCTTATTGTATCTCATTTATTATATGCGGATGACGCTCTGATCTTTTGCGGGGCTGATGTCGAGCAAGTGGGTCACTTGCGGTGTGTGCTGTTATGTTTTGAGGCAGTATCGGGCCTTTGGGTTAATTTGCGGAAGCCGGAGCTTATTCCAGTTGGGGAGGTTGAGCGGTTACCGGTTTTAGCTGCTGTGTTGGGATGTAGGATGTCAGTTTTGCTGGTTAGTTATTTGGGTTTGTCGTTAGGTGCCTCTTTCAAGGTGAAAGGGGTGTGGGATGGGGTGGTGAAGCGTGTACAGTGCTGTCTGGCGGGTTGGAAGAGGCAGTATTTGTTGAAGGGTAGTCGGTTGGCGTTGATTAAGAGTGTGTTGAGCAGTATTCCAACCTATTTTATGTAGGTCCATGTTATTCCTGTATCAGTCACGCATCGGTTGGAGAGGCTTTAGCGGGATTTTCTGTGGGGTAGTAGTGCTGATGAATTTAGGTATCATTTGGTTGACTGGGGGAGGATTTGTCAACCTAAGCCTGCAGGGGGGTTGGGGGTGAGGAAGTTGGTGACTTTTAATCGGGCTTTGTTAGGGAAATGGTTGTGGCGGTTTGCCTTGGAGGCGGACAGGTTCTGGCGGAGGGTGGTGGCTTCTAAGTATTGGGTGGGGAGGGGGAATTGGATTTCGGGGGATGTGCTCACCCCGTATGGCTGTGGGCTTTGGAAAGGGATTTGAAATGGTTGTGGCGGTTTGCCTTGGAGGCGGACAGCTTCTGGCGGAGGGTGGTGGCTTCTAAGTATGGGGTGGGGAGGGGGAATTGGATTTCGGGGGATATGCTCACCCCGCATGGCTGTGGGCTTTGGAAAGGGATTTGGATGGGTCGGGAGGCGTTTTGGAGGTGGGTAGTGTTTAGGGTGGGCAATGGGTTGCGGGTGCGGTTTTGGAAGGATAGGTGGTGTGGGGGGGAGTCTCTGGAGGTCCGTTTTCTGTTGATTTTTCATATTGTGGTTGATTGGGAGGCGATTGTGGCATCTTATTTAGGGGGTGGCGATATGGTGGTGTGGGATATTCAGTTGCGGCGTGCGGTGCATGATTGGGAGGTTGCTCAGTTGGTAGAGTTGTGGGCTGTTTTATATGGAATGGGAATAAATGGAAGGGGACAAGATGTTATGGAGTGGACTGGGGTGGGGGCAAAGAGGTGGTTTTCAGTTGCATCTTTCTATAAAGGTTTGGTGGGGAATAAGGGTTTTGCTTTTCCTTGGAATAGTGTTTGGTTACCGGGTGTTCCGACTAAGGTGGTTTTCTTTATGTGGACGGCCGCTTTAGGCCGGAATCTCACTTTGGACAACTTAATGCGGCGTGGTCATGTTTTAGTGAATCGGTGTTGCATGTGTTGTCGTGCTGCTGAGTCGGTGGATCATTTGTTTCTTCATTGTTTGGTGGCTTCCCAGTTGTGGGATTTTATTTGTTCTCTTTTTGAGATTGCTTGGGTTCAACTTAAGGGGGTGTTGGATATGCTTTGGGCATGGCGGGGTGTTAGGTTTGGGCGTCGACGGCGGCGAGTTTGGGGGTTGGCGCCGTTTTGTTTGATGTGGCTTGTTTGGTTGGAGCGGAATCGGCGCACTTTCTTAGACGTTGCTCATGGGGTTGCTTGGTTACAAAATCGTCTTTTAGTGGTTATGTATAGTTGGTTAGAGAGGAAGGTTGATCCAGACTTATTTGTTTTTTTGGATTTTCTAGAAGATGTGATTGGTTAGCTTTGTTTATGGTTAGTTTCCCCTAATTGGGGATGGCTTTTTTGTATTTGTTTGCATTAGCTTGATGCATTTTTAATAAAGATTGGTTTTATTTATCAAAAAAAAAAAAAATTTGTTTAGTTGTCATATCAAAACAAGAGGCAAAGAAAAATAAACCATTTGAAGAGGCCATTTTTTTTGGTAGAGAAGATGAAGAGAATGAATTATAGTTGAAAAGGGTTCTAAAACCACTCCCCTAGACTGAAAAATCTTTGTAGCTTCCATAACAAAGTAAAGAACGGAAAATAAACCCCTTTGATGGTTCCCTTATATTATTTTTTTTTCAATCCTCTTTTCCATCTTTAGCAAGAAAGGCAAAATAAAATATGTTGGTATTTTCTTTTCATTCCTTTATTTGTTTCTGAGAACTAAGCAACTAAACAAGGCCTTGAAAATACCTTACAATGAACTTGTTTGCTCCTTTTTTGTTATTTGGAAAGCAAGATTGCTTGTGAGGATCTTTAGTAATATGTAAATGATGAAGAATTGTGAAAGAAGAATTATTCTCCAATTTTGTGGATTAAGGGTGATCAGTTCAATGATGGAAGACAGAAAGCCTTGGTTTATCTAAAAACACTTGGATACAGTACAGGTTTTTTTCTTGGAAAGGTGCAATTTGAACATTGATTGTTGAGCATCAATTTCAACTGGAATTGTGTCATATTGAGGTCAAATACTAGTCTTGTAAAGAGGATCTAGGTGCTCTTAGGCAGTATTTGGTCAAAAGATTTGGTGCCATGAACTTGGTACCAGAGAGATGAAATGTTCTAAGACGGGTGGATAGCAAAGCAAGTGTTATGTGCTGGCTAGCACGAGGGTGGTTGATCTCAAGGGGGCAGTGTTACTGTGAATTTATTTCAAGTAGAGAGCAAGACGGTTTTAATGAAGAGAAATTGGTTGTTTGGAAGGCCGAGATTTATGTTTAATTGGCTTCAGTTGGGTGCTGTTATAAGGAGGGAAAGGGGATGGATAATTTAGTCACTAAGTCATGAAGTTGTGCAGTATTTCTTGGAATGTGAGAGGGTGAATGATCTTGATAAAAGAAAGGCGTTGAAAGCATCTTTAAAGAAGTGGAGAGGTGACTGGGTGTGTATTTAGGAGATAAAAATGGAGCTAGATTGTTAGAAGTTTATGGAGTGGTAGTTGGATGTGGTGCGGGTATTTTAGACAGGTGATTATTGGTACATACTCGATTTTATGTCTCTTTGAGGATGTGGAACATGGTTTTGTTTGGGCATTCTTGGGGGTCTCTTGTGATGAAAAGTTGGAATTTCCCATGGTATATAGGGGTTGATTTTAATGTGGTCAGAATTCTGCTTGAGAGATGGGCATATTAATGGGGCTACGGAGGAATTTTTGGGCAATTGATGCATGGTTCAGTTAGAGATCTTTTTTCAACTTGGGGTACAGGTTGCTCAAGGGGAAGCTTTGGGAAGGCTTGGGAGATTGCTTCATTTTGTGTAGTGGGTGTTTATAGAATGAGATAAATAAAAGGTCTGGTATTGAGTGTTCTATTGTGTGTTTGAATGGAGTTGTGCGTGTTTTCTTCTTCTTTTTTTGTGTGGCTTTAGGGACTCTTTTCCATTTTCTTAATATGATTTTGTTGACTTTTTGGGGGGAGTTGTCCATCCTTGTAGACATATAGAAGGGGACACTTTTGTTTTTATATACTTCCAGTGAACCAGGTTGCACCCTCTTTTGTGACGCTTTTTCTATAATAAAAATCTTTTACATATCAAAAATAAAACTAAAAATGCAAACTTGCACCACTTTAGTGTTGGTTATATTTTGTACCAATAGTTTGTGTTGTTTCAAGTTTCAAACTTTCAGGTTATAAAGAAGCAAAACGACAAAGGCTACTTATGGAGATTTTTCCAATTATTGGATTTTTTTTATTTTAATGATTGTACTTAGTTGATAATTTCTCCAATTAAGGGAAGAAAATCCATGAAGCTGTTAAAACTTAAGGCCTTTCTTCAACAAATCTAGCCTAAAACGAAGAAGTAGATCTATATTAAAATGTTAAATGAAATCTACCTCATTCAACTAAAAAAAAATTAAAAAAATAACAAAACATTCATTGTTTGGAAACTTTTGGTTGAGGATGAAGAGACAAATTTATGCTTCATATCATGTCAATCTAATATTTTCTCAAGTTTTCCGGAGGTTTACAATGTGCTTCGTGGTATACGAATTGAGAAGACAAGTCAAATCATTGAAAAAAATGAGTGGTGTGTCTAAAGCCTAATGTAAGTAGCGCATGCATGACATGGACAAGTTAACACGATGATTTAAAAAAAAAAAAAATGCAGAGTACGATTATTATTATCATTATTTTATAAATTTATTATATGTCAAATATGTAAGTAGTTCGTTTATAGATAATGAAAAAAATAATTTAACACTAATTAAAATTAAAAAGGTTATATCTTCCATAACTTAAACATTAAGATATCATTTGCACAATAATTGCATTATAAATAATGCAAAATAATTCTAAAAAATATTGAAATACGCATGTTTCAAAACATATTTAGAATGCACTACATTATGAGTAATGCATAACATTCTTACAATGAAGAGATTCATCATATAGGTCATTAAAGTGTTCGAGAAGTCCGATATTATGAATTGAAAATTTTAATTAAGACATGTTGAATAAGAGTCTGACATGCATTTAGGAGTGTCCGCAGAGTGTCGGACATGACACACCTCCTCTGTAGAAGTGTCTGTACTTATTATGTTTGATGGTTGACAACTCGGGGAATGGAGCAGCAATGCATTTACCGTGAGAATTTCATTCAAACCACGATAGTGGCAAATATTGGTTTTGGTATGTGCCAAAGTGTATTGTGGCCGATTTTTAAATTATTGGGTAGATGAAAGAAAATCCATATGTTTGGACCAGACGTGGGACAAAGATTTGGAGCTCTGTTGGGAGTCTAGTTTTTCCCTGCTTTTTTGTATTGGCTGAACTAGAAAATAGTGCAATTCAGTTTTATTTTGGACATTCTATATGGCATTTTTTGTATTTGTGTTAAAAAACTACTATGCTATTTATGGACAATGTTGAATTTGGATTTGATAACTAGGTCATGAGGGTTTATTTATTTGTCAAACAAGCTGAGCTCTAGCCTTGTTCTTTGGCTCATTTTCTTAACTATCTTATCCTCCTTGCTCAGTCGTGCTCATTGAACTTCCGATGTGATCATATGTATATATATTGAAGTGTCTACATTGAAATTGTCTCACAATTACCTTCCTATGCAGCTGAGACCCCGCTGATTCAATTTTTCTGGAGAGAGAAGATTTGAAGTCCAGGCTGGGGCAAACACTATCATTCTTGACATGTGCCCGAAGAATTAATGCTCACCCATCACCCTCTGATCGTTTTTTTTTTTTTTTTTTTTTTTTTTTGGGTTTTTCTTTTTTCCACTGATCTTTTACCCCTCTTTTCTAGTTCCACGATGGCTGATCATGTAAATCTTGTTTTAGATTAATATAGGCACAAAAAAATGTCCCCAATAACTTGTAGCAGACACTGTTGTTGTGCCTTGTGACTGACTCATGTAGTAGATCATCCAAATGTTCGATGACTTGACTGTCTTTGTCGATGAATGCAGTTATAATGATCAGAGACAATATTGTTTGCATCTTAAAATGTAAAACTGTGATCTATCAGGTTGTCATAATGGTTAATTTTGGGCTCTCCCTTCTGAGCATCAACATTCTGTTGCATTCGGAGTGGTAAAACTTGAACTCAAGTGTCTCACTTGATAAGGGAGCGCCTCAATCACTAAGCCTACCCCTTGAGTCATTCCTTTTCGAGATGCAAAATCCAGAGTTGTTAATAAGTTGATATTGGGTGGAACTCACCTTGTGGGACATTAACATTCATTCCACCATTAGATGACTTTTCCAACCTTATTACAGGTAGCAGTCTTCTCTTGATTTGCCCGTTGTGTCTGTGATTTGACGACAGCTCTCCCTAGATTGCCGCGTTCGTGAGCTCGACTGATATCAAATGATATTTAAAAAAAATAAAATAAAATTGGGTAGAATTCATCTTTGAAAATTGACTGATAAGAATAGAGTGCTCAAGAAGTTTATATGCAACACAAGTGGAATGATGTTTATAAACAAGTTTGATAGTATGTCTATAGATGTTATGAATTTTGAATTTTACTTGAAGCTAGTCTATCAATTTTGAAGTTTTAAAGGACTTTGATGTTGCATGAAATTTATTATTAAATTGTTATTTTATTTAAAAAAAACAATAAACATGACTTTACATGTATATATATGCACATGATTTTAAATTGTTAAAATTATGAAGAGTGAAATGAATTTTTTGATAAAAAAATATGATTTTTAATAGAAGGTGTCACGATTTGAAAGCTATGATATTAAATAGAGACTCCTAATTGCCATGATCATGTCTTTTTGACTTACAGATCACTGTCTTTGCCATTGGGTTCAGATAGAAGGGAGTCCTTCCTTTCTATGATCAATGTGATTATTTTAGAATAAGAAAAAAAATATCAATATATGTATTTTATAAATTTGTTTAGAAAACAAATGAGAGGGATAGTCGGCTAAAAGTGGTTTGCCAATGACAAAAGACAAAAGATATTTGATGGCAGCTAAAGGTGGTTGCGAGCAGTGGCAGACGCAGAAATTACCTTTAGTGGGGCCAAATTACATGTTTTAAAAAATTGTGACAAAATTTTAATTATCTATATAACAAAACATGGGTGTTTTTAAATTGGGGATGAGACATTTGTGTATGTGTCAAAAATATAGATCATTAGATTGATTCAATCCAAGGGCTGAAAATGCCTTACTCTCATTTGTCTTATTTGGACATTTCAATGGTTGAGATCCGTTTTACTAAATTTAAATGGTCCAGATTAACTTTTGGTTCCCACCCTCATAGACACCACCTCTTCACTCTCTTTTTCTTTCTCTCACATCTCACAAACTTCTTCTCACACTTCACATCTCTCACATATATCTTCTCTCTCTTTCTCTCTAATTTTGAATTTAAAATTGAAACTCCATCGTCTCTCACACCTCTTCCTCTTCCCACCACACATCTTCTTTTCACTAAGCTTTCTCTCTCTAAGTGATCTCCAATGGTGATTTCTACCATTTGGCTCTAATGGAATATAGCCCCGCTAAGAGGGGGTGATTTCTACCATCTGCATCAATGTTTGCCTCCTCTCTCTCTACACAACTCCAAGATAGAAAGCTAAATCCTCATTTTTTCCCCACTTCTGTTATTGTTCCATTGGGTTTGTTATTGTTGTTGTACAAATTGTGTAGTTAAATAAATAAATAGATTCATATTGAACAACCACTTTGAATTTCAGAACAAGAACATGCTAGAATTTACAGAAATTCATAATAAAATAAAACTAGTAGAAGGAAGCAAACCGAAACCTGTGTGATACCACAGCGTCCTTAAAACAGATTAGCCACCTGTGGGTGCTGGAGGAACGTCAATTTCTGTCTCCCAAGATATGACTGTTTAGACCGGGCTAACGCAGAAACGCCTTCTGTTAGCTTTGGCGAACTTGATAATGGTTGCACTCTCTCTAACAAGAACCAAAGAAAGGACTAGCAAAAGATAGGAAACTTTTTCTTTGGTGTAAAAAATCATCTCCAACTTTTTTATTTCAAAACAACATCTCCATTTTCCATCAAAAATCTCTCAAAACTCTTCTTCTAAGTTGGAGGGGAAATGCCCTTTTTATACTTGTAGGGAAAAGGTCTTAGCCATGAAGGTTACCATAAAACTTAGCATCAATGGCCATCAACTCTAATCTTTAGGGCTAAAGTTACAAAGATGCAAAACTCCCATGTGCATAATGATCATCAACTCTATCATCAAAAGATAAGAGTTACAAAGATTGAATAAATAAATATATATATATAATGCTATTTAAATAATCCAATTAGATGGGTCGCAAAATGGATACGGGTATTGGGTCACAACTCGATCCACACCCAATCTAAAATATATGCACAAGACAAGCCCACTCCAGCATAACACAATCTAGCCCATGCCCAAGACTAAGTCCAACACATGCACATACACAAGCTTAGGCCAGTCTAGACCAAGACTAAACCTAAATCCAAGTCGAAGCCTAGGCCCAAGCTCAACTTCTGTTGATGCCCATTTTATGAGACAATTCTCATTCACAATTCAATGGTTTCGGCCCATCATTTTTATATTGTAATTTTTTCACTTGAGAGAATACAAAATCACTTAGACCCACTTTAACTGGCGGTTGGGTCTCACTTTAATTTTGAATTAAAGTAGTTGAAAAATCATTATTTTCCAACAATCCCCCACATGAATAAAATTGGCCGAACAAAGAAAAACGGACAACGCTTAAAAACAAAGACTCAGAGAGAGAGCACATAAAACAACCTTGCATGAGAAAAGGTAGCTATTGGCCTTGAACCTTTTGTACTGAAAGCCTATCGGATATACTGGCCAACCAATGAACGTAATGTCTTGAACTATTCTGCCGTTTGTGTAAATCGAGACAATAGACTTCACATAGGAGTTACTCCAACCATTATTCTTGTTCTCACTGGTGTGTTCGATTTGGCCCTGGAACACTAGTCGGGTTCAGTGAATGTTTTTAAAGAATTCAGCCTTGTCAATTCTTAAAAAAGCAGCCCCACTTCACACTCATATAGGTGACTTACATAAGGTATCTCTCTATACCACACTTGACTATTCACAACACTTAGGTCATGAAAAGCATCAGCTTAACCTCCCACCCCACAGGGTATCACTATATAAAGAAATGGGCATGAGGATTTACCTCCACAGTGACTCATCTGTTACACGCAATTAGATTGTCCCTTTGAACTTGGATCTTGGGATCTCCAGTCAACTAGGTTGGGTTTTCTATTCCAGTAACATTACTAAAGGCCTTAACCCCATTCCTCTTGACGATGGCCTTGTTTGGTTTGTTTTTCAGAAAAAAATTTTGGAAAAATTCTTTACAAACAAATTTTCAAGAGTAATCAAACCAAACAAATTTTTCTAAAAAAAATCTCAAAATTTTGTTTACTTACTTACTTTCCAAAATCACTCTCTCTCTTATAGACATCAAATCAATCACTTTTTTTTTAAAACTCTCTCCCCAAAACAATTTTCCAAAACCATTTTTGAAAAAAGACAAACCAAACAAGTTTTCGTACTTTTTATCTTAAAAACTACTCTACAAACACAAACCAAACACACCCGATGTTTCTACTACCTCTTGAGTACCTTTTGGTTAACGGATCCACATATTGTCCTTAGACTTTACATTGGGTTTGTTATTGTTGTTGTACAAACTGTATACTTAAATAAAATAAATAGATTCATATTGAACAACTACTTTGAATTTCAAAACAAAAACATGCTAGAATTTACAGAAATTCATAATAAAATAAAACTAATAGAAGGAAGCAAACCGAAGCGTGTGTGATACCACAATGTCTTTAAAACAGATTAGCCGCCTCACTGTGGGTACTGGAGGAACGTCGACTTCTATTTTCTAGGATACGACGGTTTAGACTGGGCTAACGCAGAAACACCTTCTATTAGCTTTGGCGAACTTGACAATAGTTGCACTCTCTCTAACAAGAACCAAAGAAGGGACTAGCAAAAGATAGGAAACTTTTTCTTTGGTGTAAAAAATCATCTCCAACTTTTTTATCTCAAAACAACATCTCCATTTTCCATTAAAAATCTCTCAAAACTCTTCTTCTAAGTTGGAGGGGAAAGGCCCTTTTTATACTTGTAGGGAAGAGGTCTTAGCCATGAAAGCTACCATAAAACCTAGCATTAATGGCCATCAACTCTAGCCTTTAGGGCTAAAGTTACAAAGATGCAAAACTCCCATGTGCATAATGATTATCAACTCTATCATCAAAAGATGAGAGTTACAAAGGTTGAATAAATAAATATATATAATGCTATTTAAATAATCCAACTAGATAGGTCGCAAAATGGATACGGGTATTGGGTCACAATCCGATCCACACCCAGTCTAAAACATATGCACAAGACAAGCCTAGTCCAGCATAGCACAATCTAGCCCATGCCCAAGACTAAGTTCAACACATGCACATACACAAGCCTAGGCCAATCCAAACGAAAACTAAACCTATGTCCAAGTCCAAGCCTAGGCTCAAGCCCAACTTCTATTAATGTCCATTTTATGAGACAATTCTCATTCACAACTCAATGGTTTCGGCCCATCATTTTTATATTGTAATCTTCTCACTTGAGAGAATACAAAACCACTCAGACCCACCTCAACCGACGGTTAGGTCCCACTTTAATTTCGAATTAAAGTTGCCAAAAAATGATTATTTTCCAACAATTGTTCAATCTTTGCCTCATCTCTCTCTAACCTAGACAACTCCCTATGTTTTTTTTTTTTCTTTTTTTTTTTGGAAGGGGGGGGGGGGAGAGGGTGTGTGAATCTAGGGTTTTATTTGGGTTTTGGATTTTGATATGATAATCAATTTTTGCCTCCTCTCTCTCACTTTTTTTTCCCTATTTTATTTGGGTTGTTTTTTTTTTTTTTGGGGGGGTTATCAACACATAAACTATTCTTTTTATTAGATGTAGTTTCTACAAAATTTTTTTTGTCCTATTTGGTTGTTGTTTGATTGTTGAGAAAATGGGGAAAAAAAGTAAAGAAAGTTAAATTTTTGTTGCTGTCATTTCTGGGTTTTGCTGAAAGGTCTATTATGATTGTATTGTTATCAAAAAAAAATTTTTTTTATTGGATTTTGTACTCAAGAACAAGGGTTTCCTTTGGCTAATCGTTGGTTACTGTGTTTAGTTGCTGAGAAAGTGGGGGAAAAGAAAAGAAAGTGAAGTGCTGATGTTCTTAATTGTTATTTTTCTTAATTGACTTGGGTTATTTGTTCTATGTTTTTTACTTCACATGATGTAGCGACTTCGACGGCGATAATGGAGTAGACTAAAGCTGTGGGTATTTGTCTTGGTCTTGCTAGCTCTGTTTCAGGATATCCCAAATAGGTATTTTAATAAGTTAGTTATGCTGGAGATGTTCAAACCATGGGAAAAGCTGCTGGAAACTTTAATTAATTAGTTTTGTTGATTAATTATATATTTTTTTGTTGCTAAAATTGTGATAAATTTGAACTATGCCTTTTGGTACCTATTAATAGTTGAAGTTTTTATTTGATGTTTCCTATTTTTTATTATTATTATTATTATTATTATTTTGCGATATTTGTTGGCAATAGGGTGCTTGGCTTCTATTGGGAAACAAATTCCGTAGCATTCGAGTTGAGAATAATAATTGTGTGTGATTTTTTTCCCCTCTTTTCTGTGTCTTGAGAATATTGCAAGCTTCAAATAAAAAATAAAAAAAAAACTATCAAATTGGTATTTTCATTTTTTTCCTGTTATGAGTTATCAATTTGATTTTGTTAACACGGTGTAATTTTGTTAACACAGTGTGATCTCCCATTTCATTTGAACAAATAATTGATTTTGTTTTGCTAGGTGACTTATGCTATTTTGAAGATCATTAGATTCTCAATGGAGTTGTTTTTCGGTGACTCTCTTTCTCTCAATCAACAGTGGCACAAAACTATTTTAAATGGACACAGTATCCATTAACATAATTATAATATTAACTTACGTTACTTTTCTCTCTCAATTATATGAATTAGTTTTCTTTTTGTTTTCATTATTTTTTAGTCCAATTGGTTTAGTTTACTTTTTTTTTATTTCTTCTTTATTTCCCTTGGGATTTAATAAGATCTAGGGAAAAAACAAAGAATTAACCACAAATTAGACCCACTACCAAACGCATCTTAGGTTTTACAATGTTAATTAGAGTACAAATATGTAACAAGCCTCACTTTTTATTATTATTTGGGAATGTGGATTGGTATGTTATGATAGAAACTATACTTTGAGCTTTGTTTATTAGTTTTTCTTTGGTCTTCTTTTTCTTCTTTTTTAGACTCTATAACTCAACTCAACTCAAGCAAAAGAATAGGGGTTTTAATGAATCAATTTGATTTGGGTAATACTTTGCATTTGAATGATTTATTTTTTTGCTGTCAATCACTTTATTCATCTTTGTAACAAAATATATATATATATATTGTTAGTGTTTCAGTATATTTTTTGTTTTTGAATATGCTCTACTCTGTAGAGTATGGACATCCATGTTGATGATAATGAGCTGTGAAAGTGATTCGATCTGTGACAAAGTTACCTAAGATACCATTATTTTCTTTTAGTTACTCGGTGGATAATGGACATCCATGTATATTTTCCTTTACAATATTAATGGTACTTTGATTAATTATTTTCTTTCCTTTGTTTCGATTGCTAGATTTGTATTAAATCAGTTTCTAATATCTGATTTCCTCTTGTTGCAATTCATCAATTTTTGCTGCAATTCATCAATTTCTATAATGAAAGGTATTCAATTTTGAGATCTATTTGGTAATGTTTTTCATTAAAGTTTTGATAAATATGCCATTCCCTTTCTCCCTCTAATCATTAGTTTTCTGCCAAGTTTTAGTTTGTTAGCTTTTGCTATTTTCATGTTGTTCTATTTTTTTCTTTATTACATTTGTTTCATTACTGATATAGTTTTGATCAAAGTTAAATTTTTTTGGTCTGTTACTTATTGGGTCTTCGGTGATTATAGGGTTTCAGACAATGCTTCCTTCCCATTTGCATAAAAGATGGAAGCAAAATGGGATTGATGAGCAGTAGACAATATAAATCATGATGAAAAATAGTATTGCTGAAACTTTTTGCTTTCTCTACTAGATTAGTTTTCTTAAATCTTTTTTTGCTTAATCTTTGTTTCTTATGGAGCTTAGTAAAGGGTATTGTAGTATTCTTTGTACCTTACATAGGTTTCTGAAATATATTTCTAAAATGGGTCTTTTAAATTGGGTTTCCCTTGGGTGTCTAATATATGCAATATGAGAGAGTAAGTTTTGGGGAGGGGGAGGGTTAATCAAATGGCCTTCCATGAACTAAGTGTATGGATTAAATATAGTGGGTTTTGAAATGGTTGGTTGTGATGACCAAAAAAGGTTTGATTGTAGGTGGATTTTGTTTCTCTTTATATTGAATGATTTGGTTGTGATGACCAAGAAAGGTTTGGTTGTGATGACCAAGAATGATTTGATTTGGTTTGTCAAATAGTATTTTGTATTTGTGGATTCTGTTCTTTCATTTTGATTTATTGAAATTTTGATGCTAAATTTGGTAGCTAAGTTTGTACTGTAGAGAAATTTACCCTTTGTGCTCCCTCCCTCTAAAACCCATTAATGTTTTTATGGGTTTTTTTTTTTTGTTTTTTTTTTGAACTTTGTTGTGAATCTTTGAGAGTTATCTTTGTTTGCTATAACATTGTTTTATAATTGGGATAATATAATTCATTTTACTTGAAAGAGTAGTTGGGTCTTTCATGTTCAAAAATTCACTCAATTTGAAGGATTGAAAGAGTAAAATCACAGAAAATTAGTTTAATATGGAGGGTGGATGTTTACGGTATGTGCCCATTTAAAAGTATACTATAACCAATTTTTACTTATTTGCTTATAAGACAAGAAGATAAACTATAAATATTATGACAAATGAGTAGGGGTGTTCAAAAAACCGAATCATCCGATGAAACCGACCAATCCGAACTGAACCGAATGGTTATGGTCGATTTCGAAAAGTATCCACGGTCGGCTCGGTCCTTGTATGTAAAATTTATCAATATTTCGGTCAACTGTGGGTTGTATTTCTTATGAACCGACTAAATCCGAACCGTCCGAAAAATAGTCCAATAGGCTTATAGGAATTGAGTATCTTCGCTTCTCTTCATGTTATAATAATAATTAAAAATCTGAATCTCTGTATCAATTACAGAAAAAGTAGCACATGGCTCAAAAAATGTCAGACCTTTCTTTTCCCTTTGGTTTCATATTTCAAATGTAAGAAAAATAAATAATAAATATTTGACCAATAGTAAGGTAGTCTAGTACCTAACCCTATAACACAATCAGATTGATAATTTCAATACATAAATACATGTGATTAATTATGTTTATATATATATATATTTAATATATATGATTATAGTCACATCATATATATATATTTAATTATATGGATACATGTGTTTGGGATATATATACATGTTTTATATATTGTTTGTTTGTCTGCTGTTTACTTTTCTTTTCTTCTCGCAGAACTGTAATAACCCCCTCTCTCTCTCTCTCATCCCTCCTCTCTCCAAACACACTCTCTTTTAACCCCTCTCCGATTCTGATGGTTTATTGCATCTAGATCCATTCGGTCATCAACAACCATTATCCAGATCGCTCTGTTTTGATGCTCTTGGATTAGATCGAACAACTATGAATGTCAACAGCATACCACAACCTTCTTCTCACTTTCTTAGTCTTTCACAAATCTGTCTGTATGTATATTTGTTTATGTGCGAGAGGAGGATAAGCTGTTGATGGAAAAATCACCCGAGAGTTCGACCGATTCCGACCGACAAACCATAAGGCCCGATGCTTGCGATTTCGAACTACCTGCGGTCAAAATTGAATGTTAAATTCCCCAACCCGTGATGGTCGGTTCGGGTGGCGAGTTGATAGTGAAACCGATCCAAACCGACCCGTGAACACCCCTACAAATGAGTATATGGTTTCTTTTGTTTTCTTCGTTCTTATTTTTCTCTTTTACACTATAATAGTGGGTATGTAAATGGAACTTAGTTATAAGCCAAAACATGCATATTAGTTATCCAAAACTAGGAAACTACTCATTTCAATTTACATGCATATGGGTCTAATTTCTCTTTGGGGTTTAATCACTGAGTTTATTGATTGATTTGGAATGGAAAGTGAAAGGAAATTAATCAAAATTTTGAATTTTAGATTTATTTCAATCTATGACATTAGGAAACAAAAGTTTCCATTGGTTGAGCTTTCTACCATGTTCTCTCAGCGACTTGTGATGTTTATGTTGGAAAAATATGGTTTTATAGGCTTATTTTGGGCTAACTTTGAGCCTACATTTGGATGAGGCCCACACGTCTTTTAAGGTGGGTCCAAGAGGTGACGTGTTCCTTGCTGCATGGCAAGTCACACGGTGAAGACGGTTCATCAAAACCATTTATGAGTGAATGAGAAGTTGACGTCGTTTTCAGGTTCATAGAATGGACAATTAAAGAGTCAATAGTGAATTTCCTTGAAATGTTAGTCCCACAATGAAACTTAAAGAGAACTTATGTGTGTATATAAGTTCTAGGTGGCAACACTTGCGTTGGACTCTAAGAGGCACCCCAAGTTTGTGGAAGCGAAGAGTTATGGACAAAGTGACCTTTGGCTCAAAACCACCACACACGCGCGTTGTTGCCACCGTCCGTCCGACCGACCGTGCCGGGTGTGGGTTAGGTCGATTCTAATATTAATTTTTTTTGGACAAAATTTATTTGAATTTTTCCAAAAATTCTTGCAGAAAATTATTTAGATTTCTGAACAAAATTAATTTAATTTTTTCTGTTCAAAACAGTGCCTTATTTAGTCCGTTTTCCAACAGTTTAACCAACAGTTTAAAATGTTCTAAACAGTTTGAAAACTGCCCAGCAGTTCCGGACAGTTTCAGACAGGTTTAAAACTGCCCAGCAATTTCCAACAAATTCATAACTGCCAATAGGTTTGTTTAATTTGAATTCTGCACCTGTTGACTTCAATATGCACCCATTCGGCCTGTCTAAACAGCCACCAATATGCGTATAAAAGCAGACTTGTTCCAGTAGATTGGGAGATCCTGAAAAAGTCTAAAATTCTCTTGTTTTCCTTCCGATTTTGCTCTCTTGCATAAATTCTTCTCATATTAGTTTTAGAAAAATTCTGAGAGTATAGAACACAGGTTTGGTTCGCCGTACAAATTGTTTGGAGTACTACTACAATTTGTGTAAAGATCATTGTATCCTGGGAGATAGACGCCATTCATCCGTAAGCACCGAAGCAGGGCGAATCTATCTTAAAAATAGAGTATCACACACTTGACTTGATCTAATTTTGTACTTAATCATTTCGATAAAATAAATTCTGTAAGTAATTTATTTTTATTTGTTTGATTTGTTTCAAGTTATTTATTTTACACAACAGATTGTTCCAACAGTTTATTAGTTGATTGGAATCACAAGTTAATGGAATGGAAAGATACTATTGGATTGGATAAAGGGGGAACACCATGAAAATTGGAAGCTTACTATGGGATGTAATCTTCAAAGAATATAAGAAAATTGGCAGCTTTTACTTTCATTCCTTCTAAATAGTTTGGATACTCTCAAGTGATCTTGGTTTTGAGTTTATGATTTTTTTTCCCCCCTTTTTTTAAATTGATCACATCTTTTAAATAATATTTTTATGGAATACAGTAAACTATTATCTCTAAACCAATTGTCTTCATTGTTCTTTGTCTTGATATTTCATATAGGATTTCATTTGATAATATATGCAAGATTTTTTTGATATTCTATACAGAATTTCTTTTGTATTCTAATTGTGGAGCTTTTCTTAATTGATTATGAAAGAAATATTAAATTACCAATTGATTTATAAATGCTGCCATGAGAATGCTCAAACTAGCTGTTTGGTTACTTCTCTTGCATTTGAGGCAACAAAATTGAAGCAACTTTTGCACTATAAACAACTTATACGATGCCAAAAAAAGACAACTCAATATTTCATTCACCAATTGCGTTATTCTTAGTTACTCCACATAGAAAGAGTGGAATGTGAATGTGGGAGAGTTAGGGGAAAGAAACCCAGGTGAATAAACTTTAATGGATTGATTTAAATTTTTTTGGTGTTAAAAGAATGATGCTAATGGAATATTTATGGCTGAATTACTCTTACAGGTTTTGAAAATATATTTTTTAAGTTTTTACATATACACTATCGAATTTTATAAAAAAAATTCCCTCATTTAATGTTGAGTTGTATACATTACCGAATGCTTAGGTTTTGTTGAGTGTCTTTAGGCATGGGTTATCACTGTATTGTCTATGTTGTTGTGTATCAGTGTTAAAAAACATTAATTAATCTTCTAGGAGAATACAATTTGATTTGAAATTTACATTATTTAAACTTACGGTTCCTACCCATTGTGTAGATTATTTATATGTAACTTTGAATTTAGTTTGGCTGTCATAATCTGAATTTTATGTTTCTAATGGATTTGTCTCAAGGGTAGTAAAAAAATGCATAATCTGAATTTCGAAACATCAACAAATGTTTGCTACATAGATTAGCATGTATCCTTATTTTGATTTTCTTGAAAAAACAGAATCTTCGAAAATTATTTCAAGATTGAAAATGGAGTGAGAGGCTGTTCATATAGAATAAAAATTATGCTTGGAGAGCAAACGAATCCGTAATGCGATGAAACGAGTAAAATGTGAGTTTCATATAAGACGTGTTTAGACTTGTTTCAGCTCTGAATTGTTGCCAACAAAATGACTTATTGAGTTTCATGCATTTTGCAAAGCTGGATAAAAAGAGGAGGCACCGAAGATTTTTTTTTTTTTAGAGAATTATAATTTCATTAATTATCTATGGTTGTGATGTTTTCTTGGAGATATTCCTATTCAAAAATTAAATTAGACCTTTTTCTTTTCCTCTAATAATGCAAGTTGGGAGGGATAGATTTTTTATTCATTTGTCCTTGACCATTCATGAAAGAAATTTAGCATTACTTTATCCTTAGTTTTGTTTGGATTGGTTTATTGTTTTTGTTAAGAAACACACTAGATTATAAATTTATTGTTTGGTGATTTATTAATTGCTAGAAAATTTATTTTAATCTAATTTGTTGGCTTGCAGTTAGAGTAGTGGAGCTTATTGTTTGTTTTCTCACATGACAATGAAGATAGCTAAGATGGAGGATGCGTCAAGTCCATGGAGGGAGTGTTGGTAAACATAGTTTTTAAGCAAGATACCTTTTTATGACAATGTCATTTAAGCTAAAATGTCTGTTGGTCACACATAGAAGATGGTTTTGAATTGATTGTCTCTTTTCAATGTTAATTAACTCTCAATTACATCAATCTAAAAAATTTGGTTATTATGTTACTTTTGTTGGGTTTATTTTTTGTTTTACTTTATGCCCTTTCTTTTAACATAGTGAGTTTGAATGTGTTACAAATGTTAAGAGTATGAGATAATGTGCTATTTCAGTGCTTGAGTTATTTATCTTTCAAGGTTCATTTGGTAGTTTCAGACAGTTTTCAACTTTGTTCACAAAGTTTTATTAGAGAGCTTGGATGTATTACAAAAAATTATTTATGGCGTATTTAGCTGTGCTATTAACTAAGTAGGCACTGTTAATTAGTTTTGCTACCAATGTTCAATTTTTTTTTTGATAACTCAGGGTGTCCGGGCCAGCTTACGCGCACCTCGACTAATCCCTGGGGGACCAATCCCACCGTCCACTAGCGGGGGGCCCATCAATTTAGAACTATCGTAGGCATGAGTAATTTTCTATTTTGATTATTGTGTGGTACTTCAAAGTTTTAGACTTTGATTTTGTCATTTTAATTTGTCAAATTGTTAGAAGGCTATAGGAATTTTTTGCGTGTTGCAACCTATTATCTCTCAAGTTGTTAGAAAGCTAAAGGATTTTGTCAAATTGTTAGAGATCAAGCGTTGCAACCTACAATCTCTCAAGCTGAGTCAATTTTGTAAAACATTTTGGTGACATGTTAGAGTTATTTGACTCATCTCTAACATTTTATTTGAAAAAAAGGAATTGTTGGTTAAATACAAAAATGATCCGTAGCTCGAATAAAACGGGCTCGAATGGCTCAAAAGTAAGTTTCTCTCTCCTCTTGAGTTCTCCAATCAAAACTAGCACTCTCACCTCTCTTTCACTCTCGCCTCATCCTCATCCCTCTCACCTCTCTCACCTCATCCCTCTTATTCACTCTCGCCTCTCTCTCTCCTCTGTATCTCTTCAGTCTCGCCTCTGTCACCTGTCTCTTGAAGGAGTATGAAGGACGACGAGACCGTAGACGAAGGACGACGGAGGATGAACAAAAGCCTGCGACAGCGAATCTGAGGTAAACCTGAAATTAGGGTTTATGTTTTAATTAGCGAATCTGATAATGAACAAAGTTAGGGTTTACGTTCGGCTTCAATTTTTATAGAAATTAGTCGATTGGGAGTGTTTAGGGTTAGATTTTGCTTGCAATTTGGGTTAGGGTTTGGGATTTGGCTTTAATTTGTTAGGGTTTGGGATTTGCCTTTGAATCTGTTATCCTCTGTATACATTTGATTGGTTTTGTTTGAAATACACATCTATGATGAGTTTGGTTTGGTTTGAAGTACACATCCATGGGTTTGGTTTGAAGTTCATACATCTGTGTTCATATTTGCTTGAAATATCATTTTGTTATTTTGATTCTGTTTTTTGAATCTATTTTGTTTGAACGCTGCAAAATCTATTGTTTGAACTCTACAAACAATTCTGTTTGTTGAACCCTAACACAGATTACAAACAAACAGATACAAGTTGAATGTTGAATCTGTTTGGGGTTTTCTCTTATGAATGTTGAACTGTTATGAATGTTAAATGTTGAATATGCGGTGTTCATTGATAAGAATCCTCTTTATGAACAGATTGAACTCTGTTATCAAGAACACATTTGAACAGATTGAACTCTATTATGAAGAACACAGATTGAATTAAAAGAGTTCAACATTCATCAAGAACACTTAAAGAGTTCCCTTTTCAGAATTTAAATAGATTGAACTCTGTTATCAAGATTGAAATCTTTAAACAAATCTGTTATGAAGATTGAACTCTGTTTATGGATCACATCACTATGAATGCATCATTATGCATCAATATGACACTTATCCATTAGTATGAGGTAGTTGAATTTGTTGGTATTTTTTATGTAGATAAAAAAATGGCTTCATCTTCTACTAATAATAGGAACATAAGATTAAAGCCAAGACTGTGTGATTGTGGAAGAACAGCTTCCATGTATATTATACAAACCAATGAGAATGGAAATCAAGGACGTGTGTTTTTTGTTTGCCCAACAAAATATGTAAGTATCTGTTACATAAATTAATCTTTTACTTTTTACAAATTTCATTTGTCCGATTTGATTAACTGATTCTTGTGCATTGTAGAGTGCGGACAAACACTGCAATTACTTCAAGTTCACAGATGATGATCACGACGACGTTACCTCCACAATCTATTCCAATACTGGACCTCAAACAGTTACAAGAATAGAAGAAATTAATGATCTAAGGAGAAGGCTTGGTGAGATGGACAATGCAATTCATGAGCATGATAGAAGGCTTCAAAGAATAGAGAAGATTTTCAAGGTAATGACATATGTCATTGAATTTTGTGTATTTTTTTACTGTATCATCTAAATCAATCAGTTGTTAGGTTTTGGACAATGTTATGAATGTAATCAATACTTGTTTTGTATTTTATTTTATAATTTGTATTTTGTAATCAATACTGCCTACCATCTTTAGTCAAACAAGTTTCTAGTTTGTAATCAATATTGCCTACCATCTTCACTGAAACAGGTTTCTATTTTGTAATCAATCTGTTGGATTGAATGAATATGTATGTTATGAATCTGTTGGATTGGATTGAATTGAATATGTTATGAATGAATTTGTTTCATTTTGTAATCAATACAAGTTTCTGTTGGATTGAATGAATCTGTATGGAATGAATATATTGGATTGAATGAATCTGTTGTATTTTTGAATGAATCTGTTGGATTGGATTAAATATGTTATGAATGAATCTGTTTTATTTTGTAATCAATACAGGTTTCTGTTGGATCGAATCTGTTGGATTAAATGAATTCACTCAACAGGTTTCTATTTTTAAATGAGAAGCATTGAAGGACCATTCCAAATTTAAGGACCATTCAAAGACCATTCCAGATTCAAGCATTGAAAGACCATTCTAGATTCAACAAATTCCACCAATTCCACAAACATAAATAAATAATGGGACATTCATTGAACAGGTTCAGGGACATTCACTAAACAGATTCAAGGACCTTCAATTCACTTCAATTCAAGTCAACTTCTCACTTCGTTGAGTAAATTCACTGAACAGGTTCAAGGACCTTCAATTCACTTCAATTTAGGTTCAAGGACATCCATTAATTTTCAATTCAACAAAAAAAATGAGACATTCAAGTCAACAAGTTCAAGGACCTTCAATTCACTTAATCCGAAGTTTTAAAAAAATGGGACATTCAAGTCAACAAAACAATCCGAAGTTTACAAATGAAATTCACGTACAATTATCACTTCGAAACTAAAAAAAAAAAATGGGACATTTGGATCCCCGTCGATGTTCAAGTCAACAAAATTTGATGGTACTATCGAACTTTGACTGCTAATATTGTTGACCATTCCAGCTTGAGTATGAGATGTGCTTCTAATGTCGTCCCCAATTGTGCTAATCGATGCCTGTAAAAATAAAGTAAATATTACAAAAAAATCCCACAAACATATTCACCAATATAAAATTTAATTTGTCGCAAGAATACATTTAACACGTACCGGTACATACATACTGTCTTGTGTGGCATCCATACAAGGGAAATAGTAAGGTTGATTTGGCGGCACCTAACGATAAAACAGTAACACAATTAAATTAGTAATTTGAAGCAAAAAAATTAAATTCGAAAAAAAAAAACACGAAACAACCTTCATATTTAACACATACCGGTTCATACATAGTGTGTTGCGCGCCTCCCGTACAAGGAAATATTAACTTACGAGGTTTACCTTGACGCACCTTCTGACCCTATAGTACCAGACATTGATGAATATTTTAAGTTTAACAAATTTTGAAACATACATATGTAGTGCGGAATGAAAAATGTATATGTACCGGATTAGCCTTCTTATTCTTTTCCTTCAACCAATTCACTATTGCATCAACCTTGCTAACCTTCCATTTTGTACATGGACGGCCTCTTCGGCGAGCAACCAAAGGACTGAGTACCTTGCGAGTCATGCTTTCTTTTGTAGTATTGATACGAGGCGGACTTTTTGGTGAAGTATGGAAAGGTAATAAAGTACTGCTTGAAGGTGGTAAAGTACTAGTACATGGCACATTACTCACACTACTTGATTGAACTATTCTCACTTTATCCTTGATTTTCATCAACCCAAGTTGAATTACTTTGTGTTTACCATCATCATTGGTAGTAAGTTTTAGGATCTCATCCAACGTGTTGTGATAGTTATCATGCAACTTTGGATGTAGAGAAGAGCCAAAGTTAGTATATGTGGTTGGAATGCATGTGTAGCCTCTTTCCAAGTCTGTTCTCCATCTTGAAACAATGTATTTATTTGGCACCTCATATATGGATCTCTCAATGAGCACACAAAGTGAATAGGCACACACATAATATCTCTAAACTCAAACAACCGACACATACATTGGAGCTCACATTCAGTTGAATTAAAGTACACAACAAATTCCACTTTCTTCATCCCTTCACCCACAACAATAGCCTCCCTCACATGATAGGTACAAATTGTGCCCTCCTCTTTGATAAGATTTGTACAACAATACACTAGATGCTTCATTTCTGGTTGAACTTCTTTAAATTTTGAATTAGTGTAAGCTACACGAAATTGCTTCTCAAAACGATACGCCATTAAGCAATCATACAATTTGTTACGAGACTTAAAATCTGCTTTTGTCTCATTCTCTACCTTACTTCTCAACGCATTGTCATATTGCTCAACAAATTGCTTTAAGGTTGTCTTGGAGTTCACATATCCATCAAAGAATGCATTTATACTCTCATTTCATTGTGTTGTTGACATGCCAACCCAAAATATGTCTTTAACATAGGCAGGAATCCACCTATATCGCTCACGGTATAATACCCCCAACCACTCGTTATCATTCAAATTAAAATTTTCAATCATTGCTTCCTAATATTTCTCAAATTCATCTTTTGTGAATGAATCATAAATTACATTACTCAAAGCAATCTTTATGGACTCATATTGCGAATATCCTCGCAATTTCTCCAGAATTTTCTTCATAATATACCATAAACACTAACGATACCGAGCCTGTGGGAAGACAATTTCTATGGCATTTTGCATAGTTCTGCACTGGTCAGTTATTATCGCTTTTGGGGGAGCATCTGATATGCAACTTAACCATTCTTTGAATAGCCAAACAAATGTCTCTGTGTTCTCATTACTTAACAACGCACAACCAAACAAAATTGACTGTCCATGGTGATTAACTCCTACAAACGGAGCAAACAGCATATCATATTTGTTTGTCAAATAGGTTGTGTCAAAGGAGATAACATCTCCAAATGCTTTATAGGCCGCCCTACTTCTTGCATCCACCCAAAACAAGTTTCGCATGCGATCATCTTCATCAAGGTTAATTGCCGAATAGAAGTTCGAATTTTGTTGTTGCATTTTATGAAAATAAAATGTAACTAATTCGGCGTCTGCTACTACAAGTCTCAATCTTCTAGCATTCTGAATATAATTCCTTGCATATTGTTCATCAAACGTTAATGCCTCATATCCCCCTGCTTCAACAACTATGGAATGAAAATTCCTAGCCACCCCAATCCCTGCAGCATCGTTAACTTCTAGTCTTCTCTTCACCGGAGTAAGAATCCTCTTATTCATTGGAAAATGCCGTGAGTCAGTTGGAATCAAATCATGAGTGTGTTCAAGCATAACTGTGGTTAACTTATATCTTCTATCTTTTTATAGACTGGCTCTTACCCTTGCTTTACAATCAATTTTTGATGACAAACATGGTTCGAGGGGATTTACTTCTGATCTTTTTGTTCTATTCCGCGTCCGAGTATATTCAATTCCAAAGTACTTTACTTCTCCATCCCTTGTTACATTTTGTGTTCTAAAAGCTATAGCAAATCCAAGCTGTTTCACATATTTTGCATAAAATGCGTACACTTCTTGCTTTGACATAAAATACATCCCCTTCTTCGGTTCTTCACCTTCACCACTCTCATTAAATTCAACATTGTTATCTTGTTCTCCAACTTCGTCACTCACATTGAATGAATTATTGTTTGAATCAATATCCATTCTAGCTTCAAAGTAAAAGGTAAACAACTTTAAATAAGCAATATGGCAACAGAAAATTATAATTGGCAACATGAATTAAGGAGGTGAAAGTAATTATTGTGGCTCCTTTCAGAGGTAAAATTCATGAAGCAAGGAAGTGAAATTAGGATTAGATAGAAAATTAAGTAAGGTCTGTGTGATTTACACTTTTAGTCTTTTGTAGATTAAAAAGGTTGGCCATGACATGATGCTTAAAAGAAAAAACATTGGCTTCAATAGTGGCAAGAGTTACATCAAATGCCAAGAAGTCCAACTTTTATGGAAATATCATAGTGACCTGGAACTTTGGTTTTATTAGCATAGTAAAATTGTTAGATGAAAAAATGGAGTTAATTTTTTAATATCTAACTAGTTTGTTACTTTTTGTTGGATTTCAGGACAGGGTGGAGAGCTTTGTTCGCTACGGTATGACTTAACAGTTCCATCTGCTAGATATGTGGCCATGAATGGTATTACATCATTTAAAAGGTATCAAATAGCGAAGGTTTATTGAAGAGATAACCCATCTAAGGGAAGATACCGTGAATTCTATCAATGTGATTTTGATATTACTGGTCAATATGAGGCAATGGGGCCAAACTTTGAGGTCATAAATGTTATGATTGAACTGCTGGACGAGCTAAATATTGGTGATTATGAGGTACTTAGATTTTCAAATCATTCTGTTGACTGTATTGTATTCAATTATGTTTGCACACTTAATACTTGATATGAGATTTAAATTACTACTAAAGCTAAGTTTTTTGGCCTTATATTTTCTATAATATTGTTTTAGTATTTGACCATTAAAATAGAAGTCATATTACAAAAACATGATTAAGGAATTATGTATGATATTGCATAACATATTCACCCAATGAGAATTCCACACACACAACAGATTTTTGCATAACATATTCACCCAATGCTTAGAAACATATACATTCAAACAATATATTCAATGCCCAAAATATATTCAATATTCAATGCCCAGAACATATATATTTGTCAAACATATATATTCACCCAATGCCCAGAATATATTCAAAGAACATTTATTTTTATTTGTCAAATATTTCCACACACACAGCAGATTTTTGCATAACATATTCACCCAATGCTTAGAAACATATGCATTCAAAGAACATATTCAATGCTCAGAATATATTCAATATTCAATGCCTAGAACATATATATTTGTCAAACATATATATTCACCCAATGCTCAGAATATATTCAAAGAACATATTTTTGGGGCTTGTGATCCATTTCTGCTATCAATCCTTAATCACCCAATGCAAAACCCTAAATAAAAAACAAAACCAACTAATGGGTCAAGGAGCAAGAATCATAAGCAGCATGAATCATAAGTAACATAAAAATATCATAAGCAGCATGAATCAAGGAGCATCGACGACACCTTTCAGCGCACATAACAGCAACGACAGCACTCTTTCGCACACACAGTAGCAGTGGCAGCGGCAGCACCCGTCGGTACTAGTAGAAGCAGCAGCAGCCTCGTTGGCGGCACCCTTTCGCACACACAGTGTCGTCGGCGCTAATGGGTCTCCTCTCTCTAAGTCTCTCTACTCTGTTCTTTTTTTTTTTTTTTTTTTCAACTGAAATGTCTGAGTTTTGTATTCTAACACAGCTGATTTGTACAAAGAAATGAGGGTGGGTGTAGAAAGAACTCGGGCCAACTCGAGCCTCGATCTTTCGAGCTACGAAATGGTGCTGGGTTAAATATTATCTAATGTGGCACTATTTTATCACCAAGTTCAATTTTTAACTTTTATTGTGCCACCTTTTCTTTTTCTTTTTCTTTTTCTTTTTTTTTTTTCCAATTAACTTTTGCAATGCTTGCTTAAATATAAAAAATAAGTGTTAGACATGTAACCAAATTGTTCGAGACATGAGGTCTCTATTTTTTGTGATTCAGTAGAGATGATTTTATTATGTGATTTTATTTGACAATGAGTTTAAGAACATATGAAATGTTAATATACTCCATGTGTGTCGTTGGTTGGCTCTCATTTTAAATTGAATGATTAAAGTTTTATTTTTGGC
Source organism: Camellia granthamiana (assembly GCA_036172215.1). NCBI lineage: Eukaryota > Viridiplantae > Streptophyta > Magnoliopsida > Ericales > Theaceae > Camellia > Camellia granthamiana. The sequence continues at coordinate 155,053,143 of CM069903.1, forward strand.
TAGCTAGGATGATTATTATTTTGTATCAAAATATTCATTCATCCACTCAAAAAAGGTATTGAAATCTTTTATTGAAGGCGAAATGGTTACCAATTATGATACTAATTCAGTAATATTTTTTTATTGAAGGTTTGCTATACATGTGTCATTTTAACGTGGATCAAATTATAAAATATGCTATTTGGACTTAGATTTTAGCAAATCTTTTTAGATTCTTTGTTTATGTTACACTGAAATATATAATTCATTATTTGGACTTTATTTTTGAAGTTTGCTATTTTGAGATTTATAAATATTTTTATCAGTTCAATGTGTAAAAACAATTTCAACTTCTTATCTATGAAGTTATAAATTGAAATAATATTATCATTTTCAATTAATTTATTACAATTGAATTCCATAACAGATGTGATACCAAAAAATTTGTTGATCGTGCCTTCAGGCACGAGTTATTTCTAGTTTCATATATAGTGAAGTCATCATACAAAAATTATAAAATATTATTAAATTCATAAATTAAAAAAAAAAGATTGTAATACTACATTTTTCACATTGTACTAAAAAAAGAATCATATTGATCTTGGTATAGAAACTTATACAATAGCGGTAAGTATTGAAATTCTCTTCATAAGTAGTTGCAATAGAGAATTTCCATCACATCAATCATAAAATAATTATGTGAATTACTCTTTATTTCAAATTAAGGAGTATTACAACTATTGACATGGATTTTGCATAACCATGATATAATGGAGATTTTCCATTGTAACCAATATAATGAAAATGATTTCAGTTCCAAATATTGCTATCATCTTATATATCTTACCAATACTAGAATGTGAGTTGGTTGGTTGTATACTTGTCTATTGAGAATGTAAATTTTAACATTAATACTATGATGATTATATTTCAGTACTACAAAAATAATTAAGATCACATTTTGATAAATGAAAATATCTCACTTTTATTAGAAGTGTGATAAAAAAAAAAATTAGATTGATATTTTATCCCACTTAATTTGATTGAGTGTGATAATATTTATTTTTTATTAAAAAATATTTATCATCTCATGTATTACTATTACATTAGTTTAATTGATACAAATTGTCCTATTACTCATAAATATTACCAATGCAATAATAAAATATAAAATGACAATTAATTTTTGGAGTAATGCTAGAAATACCAATTTGGATCTCTAAATTTACCTACAATAATGTGGCAAGAGAGGTAAACTTTACACAATTGAATATATGATAAATTAAAAACTGACATATTATGTCACATTATTGCGGATCAAATTGTAAGATATTTTTTTTCTAAGTTTTAAACATTTTCCTAATTTTTAATACGCATTCATCACAACAATAATATTTCATTAATACTAAGAAAATTTAACATAAAACAATTTTTTGGGGCACTTCTTTGATAGACAATAGGAGAATTAATTCGATCCGCCTTTGGGGGTGCCATCCCCTCATAACACACCATCCAAGAATGAAAACACCCGACATCATGTATGGCTTTGTTTGGGAAGTGAGTTGATTTTTTAATTATTTTAATTTAAGATTAAAAACTTTCGTTTGGATTGGAATAGTCTGTTTAGTAATTATTTATTTTCAGTTTTTAGTTTATGTTTACAAAAATTTTAAAAACTATTATAAAAACTTGTTTAATAATTTTTTTGATTTATAAATGATTGTCTCAGTTTATACATTTGAGGAAAAAATGTAAACTCCAAAAATGAGTTTACGTTGGTTTTTAAACAGAAATTAAAAATTTTGACTAACAATTTTTTTTCAAATAAATTTTTTCCAATTAAATTTTTTTTTTTCAATTATAATGTGTATGATTCCATTGTCATAAATAATAAAAAATAAATATAAATATTTTAGGCTTGAACACATATATTTTTTAGATTATGTTTTTAAAATATTTCAAACATTTTGTTCAAACCAAACACGTTTGTAGTTTATGTTTCTCAAAAAATAAACAAAAACTGGTTTATAAAATTTTTGTAAACATAAACAAAAAACGTAAACTTTACCAAACACTACCTTAGCTTTTTTGATTTTTGTGAAAGAAAAAATAAATAATTATAGTTTGGATGTGACATTTTATTTTATTAATTTTTTAATTTATTTTATCTTTTTGTGATTATTTTAACCTGATAAGGGCATCTCCAACTGTTCACCAGAATTTTCATCAAATCTGAGTAAAAAAAAAAGACAAATTTCTCTATTTGATATCGCCTGTTCCAACGGAGGAATTTGACTTTTTATCAAACCACCAATCGACTGAGCGGATGACTGGCCTGTCGACCGGCCGGTCGACTAGTCAATGCAAAAAATAAAAAAACAACAGTTGAATTTCATTACAGATCAAAGCTACCGTTAAAATGTAATTAAGAGAAATGAAAATCCCACAGCTTAAACCAGAAGCATGTTCATCGATGCAACGCCACAAAATTAAAATAAAATAAAGCCTAAAGCATACGTAGATGCAGGAACAGAAATGGGAATCATAGGCAAAATTTCCATGACCTAAACAAAAAGGAATTGCTCGGTGTACGTTTATACTATGTGAAAATGATAAGATGAGTCTGAAACCTCCGGATTTGAACCTCGTAAGAGCAATGGCAGCAAAGTTCCATTACCAATTCCAAAACTTTGGGAAAGAATGGCTCATAATATGAGGAAAACCGAAGTGTTCTAATCTTCGAGCTCAATAATCTCGACAACAGATGCATCCTCAACTTTGTGGCAAATGACGACTTAGTCATGTGACTTAATGACTCCTGGGTGCTTTGGGTAAGACAACACTTGCTCAGATTGTGGACTGGGACACACTGTCTTACATTCACACACATACATACTCTGCTTTATAATTGTAATGCAAAAAGCTAAATGATGATGACGAAGAAACCAGAGCAACTACCGTGTTGCTGAAGCCTCTTTCGGAGTCAATTTCGCATTAACTCAGAAAATGGTTTGGACAACCAAATATACGAAGTGAATCACCACTTGGCAAAGAATGCATTTCCGCCCGGACACACCTTAATCGATGTCTGGAGCCCATCTCAATTTAGGCCCAAAATTAGCCAAAAGTCATGATTTCACAAACTATTTTACCAACATTGTGATACCTATTTTTGTGGGAATTGTTCAAGGAAGAAGACGACTGGGGGAACATCCGGCCAACGTCCAGCCGATCGTCCAGTGGGTCCCATCCTCAACGGTTATACACAGTAAAATGGTGAAAGGTGCACAAATTCTCAGTTTGGTGAAACATTTGCTATTTTCTCAATTTGATACAAGTTTGGTAAAACCATTAGAGTACAAACAAAAATATTTTTTTACCAAATTTGAATTTGATGATGAATCTGGTAAAACATTGGAAATGGCTTGACCCCCATACCAAATGTGGGCTATGAAATTGGGAAATTTGGCTATAAACCCCATTTACCTTCCTTTTATTGTTAAAAGGATTAAGAAAAAAATTATACTTTTTAAACCCCCTCATAATTATAAAGTCTTGCATAAAGGACAAAATTTATTATTTAAATATTTTATTAGACTATTATACCCTCAACTAAATTTTTCCACCTTTTCCACCCACTCTCTCCCTACCTTCTCTGTCTCTCTCCTCCCTCTTTCCCTTTTGACTTTGTTCTCCGCCGACGTGCTCCTCATTCCAGATCTGAAGCGCTGTTTCTTGACAATTTTGGTAACTTCTTCTTCTTCGGCGATGATAGCAACGTCATCGTCATCACTCTCCTACCCAAGTCCGGTCAATTATCAGGCGAAACTCCGGCGATCAACAATGCCGAAACCGATCTCTACGATGAACTCATCAAGAACATCGGGAACGAAATCAACTACAGGCCGGAAAATTGTCCTCCGGTGCTGGAATCGAAGGAGATCATCTACGAGGAGAAATAGATTGTCTCTAAATTGAGGCATGTTTGGTGGAGTTGTTTGGTTATACATATTTTTTTAAACACAAATTTTGAGTTTTGAATATATGTATATATATATATTTGTGTATATGAGTGTTATTGAACACATGTATTCTTTTTATTGAGATTTGTGATTGTTGATCGAGTTTTAGAAGTTTTTCTTCTCAATTAGGTATGTTAATTTGTTGATTTATTTGTTTTGTTTTTATTTGTTTGTTTGTTTGTTTTTTTTTTTTTTTGATTTTTTTTTTTGTTGTTTTTATCTAATTTCATTTGACAGAACCAGAGTAAAATCTGGTTCTATTGCTCTATTTTTTGTTTCAGATAATGAGAGTAAAATTTTACTCTTGTTCTATTGCTCTGTTTTTTGTTTGAAAGAACTAGAGTAAAATTTTACTCTGGTGTTAGAATGACAGTAAAATTTTACTGTCAAGAGGTGGTCATTGCCAAACACTTCAGCCGCCACAAACACTGCCTTCACTTTTTTTACTTTTGTGCAGAATAAAATTTTACTTTTAGTTTCAGAGTCTCACAGTTTACTCGTTTTTCGGAGTAAAATTTTACTTTTATACAGAGTAAAATTTTACTTTTAGCTTCAGAGTCTCACAGTTTGTTCGTTTTTCAGAGTAAAATTTTACTTTTATACAAAGTAAAATTTTACTTTTGTGTAGAGTCTAACATTTTACTAGTTTTTCAGAGTAAAATTTTACTTTTATACAGAGTAAAATTTTACTTTTAGTTTCAGAGTGTAACATTTTACTCTTATTCAGAGTAAAATTTTACTTTCATACAGAGTAAAATTTTACTCTGAAATACACAGTGAAGATGGCTTAATATGAGAGCTGATAGATATGAGGGTAATATAGTAAAAGAAATAAGTTTTAAAATATTAGGGAGTTTTGAAAGTACTTATATAATTCTTGTCCTTTTGAAAGACAAATTAGATAGTGAGGGAACTATCACCAAATCCTCCTATGAAATTCGGCTGTTGTTGTGAGAAGAGGTTGCTAGTGATGAGCAATGTGGTCTGAGGGGGAGCGAAGAAAAAAAAAATATATATATATATATATATATTTTTTCTAAACAAGTGAAATAAAAAAAATTATTTGTAAGAGTTTTATAAAATTTCTAAATTATTTATAATTTTTTTTTCAAAAAAAGACAAACACAAACTGGTTTCTGTGTATATGTTTTAAAATATAAGCCTTACCAAATTATAAATGAAATACCTTAAGAATCTAATATCATTTATTTTTATATTAAATTTTCAGTTTATTTATTTCTCGAGAAACATAGAATTATCTAATTTAGAATTCGATGTTTCAACTGTTTATTTTATAAATTTGTAGATTTTAATCTAATTAGTTTCCCCAAACATATGAGCAATCTAATTAGAAAATAAAGAAAAGAGAGAAACAGATAAAAAAATTCTTAGGGATTGTTTGGTTTTCATATTGGACTAAATAATCACAAAAAGACAAAAAAAAGTCAAAAAAATAACAAAAAATCAAAAATCAGAAAAGGATAAAAAAAATCCACCATTCCAAAGTTAAAAATCCAAAAAAGCCAATCAAAAATACCAAACAAACAAAAAAATTACAGGCTAAATTTTTTTTAAATAGCCAAAAAACCAACTAAAAAAAGTTATTGCCAAACAAGGCTTAGATGATGGAATGTAATGATCAAACCTGACCTCATTTTGATCTGAATACGGGTCTAAGTATCGGGTAACCCGAATCCGATAAATCTCACAAGGGCGCCCATTTTCATAGCAATTCCCTTTTGAATTTCCGCCCCATTTTCTCTCTCTCTAAAGAGTGGTGGGTAGGGTTTCAATTTCAAACATCAAATTCACAAACTGAATTGGAATGATCCAAACACTCTCTCACTTTTCTTTCTATAATTCTCTTCTCCAATAATCTTCTTCGTTTCCACAAATCTCCAGATTTTATTATCTTCGTCGAGAATTCAAATTCTCTCTGATTTACTGTAACTAAAATCTCTCTTTCTCTCTCTAGAACCCACACAAAAACTCACTTTCTCTCGCTAAATCAGTAAGCCATACAGTAAGCCATAGAGGGATGATGAACTTCGCGGATCCATCGACGGCGCTCTTGGCGGCTGCCGGCGGCGACACCGTGAAGCTCTTCGACGTCTCCGTTTCAGCCCGACGATCCCTGTACATTGAGCTACACTCCTTCACCTGGTTTTCAAGTCAATTCTGTCAAGTGGAACCACACCAGTCAGTATTTCTCACTCACTCTTTCTCTTCACTTCACTTGATTTGATTTGATTATTTTTTTCGTTTTTTGAGTTTGAATTCATTGTAATAATGGGGGTTGATTGATTTGGATGTTGAATTTGGGATGCCACTGTTGTAGATTTGGTCTTGGCGAGTGCCGGAGACGATAAGAAGATTTCCTTGTGGCGGAAAAATGGGCAGGATGCGATGGGACAATTCCAGTGGCCGGCACTGATAGTGGCGACAACATTGAGGTATTCTATGAATTGGACAACATTTTAGGATCTCATTCATGTATTTATTGAAGTTTATGCGAATGTTTGGTTTTTATTATGGATAATTAGGGTGAAGAGAAGTAGAAATTTTGAAAATTTGTATCTTATTATAAGTGTAGTATTAGTAAACTTACTGACAAACCACATATAAAATACTTGATAATGTTGGTTTTACTAAAATTAAGACCCATAACAATCATACAGCTCATGTCCAACATATATGGAATTGAAACTACCAAATACCCTTGAATCCTATCTAAAACATAAATGAAACCAAGCAGAAGCATTCTAACTGAAAACAAATCTAATTTAAGACCTGGTTATGTCCATTTTTCTTGTTACTTGTTAATTATCTTTAACTTCTTTGTTCTGTGGTCTGCATCAAAATTCTTGGTTTTTTTTCATTGGAAGTTTGAAACTTATTGTTACATCTTGCCCTCCTATAAAGATTGTTAAAATCGGGATCCCAAGTAGGATCATTGGGAGAGATTAATGGATCGGATTGTGAAATTGGATCGAAAATTCCTACTTTGAATGCAAAATAAATGAAAAATTATCTATAATCATAATCTTTATTACATAATTTTTAAAAAGATTAAAGAAAATTGATAAATTTGATATAATGTATATTCTGTGTTAACATAAATTAGAGAAGATATTTGAAAAATGAGTTTATAGTCAAAATTTTTTATATAAATATACACATATATATAAGAAATAAATAGTAACAAAAAAAATTGGTAGGATCGGGATTGAAGTAGAATCGGAATCGTATGCGATTCTACATCATTTTATGACTAGGATCGTAGTGACTTTAAGATCTTACTAAATTTAAAATCCTTGCGTGATCCAGATCGTTTGGCCTAATTGAGATCGTAGAATCGTAAGATCCTACGATCTAGATTAGGATTCTGATAATCAACTTTTGTCAGCGGGAACCTAGTGCTTTGGGTTCACCCCTTTTTTTATAGGTTCTGTGGTCTAGTCTACTTTATTCTGTTTGTGTTTTGATTGTTTTTGGGGGATATTTTTTTTTTTTTTACAGGAATCTATAGCAGCTATTAGCTTTGGCAACAAGGGATCTAGATACTTATGTTCCGGAGGAAGTGGTCAAGTTGTAAGAATATGGGATTTGCAGAAGAAGCGCTGTATCAAATGGTTAAGAGGTCATACAGATACGATAACAGGTGCGATGTACAATTGCAAAGATGAGCACTTGGCTTCCATCAGTCTTAGTGGGGGTCTTATTCTTCACAATCTTGCTTCTGGTGCAAGGGCTGCTGAACTCAAGGATCCTAACAATCAGGTTGTTATTTGGCTCCAATTTTTGTCTAAAAGACCATTAGCACCTTGGTATTTTTTTTTTCTTGTGTTTGTAATTTATATTATTGTTTCTTTGTATTCTAAATGTTTGTGTGATAATTTTTGTGACTAGGTACTGAGAGTACTTGATTATTCTCGGATCAGCCGGCATCTTTTGGTCACAGCTGGTGATGATGGATCCGTACATCTGTGGGATACAACTGGTCGCAGTCCAAAGGTATGCTATAAAATGTTATATTGTTTTAAGCTGCAGAAACCTGATATAACCTGATAAGCTGGTTTTGTTAATGGGACTTCCTCATGTGTTGAGCTATTTATAATTTTTAGGGCCTTTAGACTGTTTGAAACTGTGGGATTCTCAAAATTCCTGCCGCTTTCAAGTTTGTCTAGTGATTTCCATTCAACTACTTAAAACCTAAAATGAATTGGAAGCCTATGCATGTAGTCTAGGGACAACATTAAGCAACACACAGATTGACTTGTCTCTGTTTAGCGAAATTATGGCTCTTTTGTTTATCTTTTGGTGCAATTGTATTATTTTTAAATGGAATAACAGGAGAATTTTTTAACCATTTGTTGAGTGGTCCAAGATGCATGGTCCAAGATGTTTATTGATAGCTGTCTCAGTGCAGATGCATTGGTTCAATTTGTGAAACTGAATTACCAACTTTTAAGTTTTAAATTTACAACACTTTGTCATAAATTTTGACCAGAGCTTTGTTTCTAGTTTTATGATGTACTTGTCAAAAGATGTTTTCAGTTCTTAATCAGCTATCTTTTTGCACTTTGCAGGTTTCTTGGTTGAAGCAGCACTCTGCACCAACTGCTGGTGTTAGTTTCTCACCGTCAAATGACAAGGTCTCTTATTTATAATATTACTTTGATTTGTTTCATGTTTGTATGGTAAATGGAACCCACACTGTAAATTGTCTGTGGATGATGAAGTCTCTTAGGGACAAATTTGGCCATATCATTCTGATCATATCTTTTACCCGCGTGGCATAAGTGCAGGTAATTGCTAGTGTTGGCCTTGATAAAAAGTTATACACTTTTGACTCAGGGAGTAGGAAACTCGCATCTTGCATTTCTTATGATGCACCTTTCTCTTCATTGGCATTCAGAGATGATGGCTGGATACTGGTTGCTGGAACAAGCAATGGGCGAGTGGTGTTCTATGATGTTCGTGGAAAACCACAACCTTTGGTTGAACTTCATGCATATGGCAATTCTGAGGTCAATTTCCTTTCTTCAATCTGGTGTTATTTAGATAGAGAGATCTAAGTTTAGAGATCTAAGTTTAGAGTCCTATATATGCTTGGCATATACTTGCATGATATAGCTTATGAATGTGTGTGAGAAATTTCATTTTTCTTCAGGTAATATGTATTTTTCCATAAATTCTAGAGATCCAATGAGCTATTCATTCATTCAGAAGAGCTCAACAATATCTAATGTTAATGAGGTATTGAGAGGATGCTCTTTATAACTGCTATTTACATGTGTTGCCCTCAATTGATAGAGTGTTTTTAAAATGAGCTCAACAATATCTAATGTTAATGAGGTATTGAGAGGATGCTTTTTATAACTGCTATTTACACGTGTTGCCCTCAAATTTTCAGTTGAGGTGATTCAATGGCCTCTTCTAGGATGACTTTTGAATGAAGCTAACTAGCACCATCAATAGAGGTGATTCAATGGATGTGCCTCTTCTAGTAGATGTTTTATGAGAGAGAGAGAGGGGGGGGGGGGGGGGGGGGGAGAGGAAATAGTTATTAACGTTGCAAAACACGCTCATTTCATGGGAAGTTATATAATGATGTTTGTCAATGGTCCATCCAAGATTGTCGCCTCTTAATTTTAGTTTAGATTGACATCACGGTCAACTGATTAACGAGTCTTACCATAAATTACACTTATTATCCTCATGTTTATCATTGACAACGCATTATGAATTTCAGCGGGCCGTAAAAAGTATGTTCTGGCAAAGTTCAAACATTACTTTTGGTTTGTATTTATAATAAAGGTCAATGAATCACAGGTATTAAGTTATCATTTTGGTTATTAATGATTATGTGTTATGATTTTCATCAGGCCGTCACAAGCCTCTGCTGGCAAAGATCGAAACCAGTTTTGGTAAATGAAAACAACTGCACAGCTGAGACTGCTCTTCTGGGAGGTGCTGTTGAAGATTCAATCCTTATGCCTGATCCACTCCCTTCTGTGACATCATCAAGCCTTTCAACTTCTATAACAACAGCTGGTTCTCGAAACCCTGGTCGTTCAGGCCCTTCTGTAGAGTCATCTTCCATGTTAGCAACCAGTAGTGGATTTATGTTAAGCTCACTTCATTCATCTACAACAGAAGAAACACCGCTTAGAAGCACTTTGTGGACTGGTGGAAATTTGACGAGATTACATGCTCCTTGTAATTATAATTTCAAGGATGATATGGAAGTGTTTTCCCCACTTGTGGAAGTCCAACCTATTACACCATCGCTTGATAAACTTTGGGATCAGCATGAGGGTGCAAAAAAAGATCATCTTCGAGTTGATAAGAAACCTTCTTTGTTCTTTCCTTCATCTAATAGGAGATTTCCTCTTTCAGAGGAAGGAGGTGGCAGTGATCATCCAATTTTTGACTGGAAACCTAGTTCAACTTCCAAACAGGTTTACTTTTTGCCCCTCTCTAATTCCCTTTCAATTTTATTGAATCACTTGTTTGCTGCCTGATATTACTAATTTAGATTGAGAGCATTAATTACTCATCATTTAAATAATTCTGTATATCTTTCCAATTTATCAAAAAAAAAAAAAAATTGTATACCTTTCCACTTGAGGATCAAAATTGACCTTTCAGTCCATGATGCCCCTAACATCATATTGAGATGGGAAGTGAACTGTTTGGCTATAAGTATTTCATTTTCTTTTTGTATTGTTTTGGTTTTCCCTCTGTCCTTGTAGGTGAATACAATCCATTGTTTGGGTAATTACTCCATCTTACATATGAGTTTTACTCCATTTGTGCCTGGCCCATTTTATATCGCAGAATTGTAAAATTCAAAAAGTTTAATCATCACTTTTCCTTATTACCCTGCTTAAAATTTAATATTTGAATACAATCCCATTTTAAAATTCCCAACAATTATTCAAATGGGACAAAGAGCCCTTTCCCCTAATATTTTCATTTATGGTGATTGTATCACTCTTGCTTATGATGTATCTATTCCTTATTGTTGCATCTATCGGTCTTGGTGCCATTTTAGCCTATTCTATTCCAACTTATCTTCAATTGGTGCCACACTTACCATTTCACGAATATATTCATTTCTAATTATCTTTCCTAATCTTAGCATGCGTAAATCTAAGCATTCTCATTTCAGTTTTGTTGGTATTCGTCGATCATCTAATATACCAGACACTTCTCCAATTGAGCAAATTTACTTTGATTCTATGGATCAAATCATATCCAACCTCACCATTCTTATTAATAATTGAACCTAGGTAATGAGCATGTTCACTATTTGTCATCACTTGGTTTTCAATCTCCACTTTTCATTTATTTCTACTTTTACTGTCACTAAAATTACATTTCATATATTCATTTTTATTTCTACTAATTTAAACCTTTTTTATTTGAGTGCTTCTCTCCAGGCTTCTAGTTTAGTGTTAATTCCTTCTTTAGTTTCATCCAAGAAAAACCATGGTTTTATACTTCTTTAAAGCATAGCATACAAGCAAAGTAGGTGTATGCATGCAATGAATGCCTCAAAAAATATATATATATAATAATAATAACTCAAGATTAAAGGAAAATACCTCGAAAATACCCCCACAATATTTATTTATTTATTTGCTGCAATGCTTTTGCCAGAACAATTTAATCAAAATATATATATATATATCCAAACTCGTATAAATTGAGTTTTGTGATTCCTATCATGAATGAAACATGGATATAAGGTCAAGTAACCTTTAAAAATGAGACACAATAAAAAGTTATCTTTTAAAGATCACACCCAATCTCTTCATATATTGTCGCTTTATGCAGGATGACGCCCATTCTTTTCCACAGTTGGGATCCACTCCTAGTGCATCTTCCAAGAGCGATGACTATTCATCTATCACTCCTCCAGAAGCTTGGGGTGGCGAGAGATTGTCTGATAAATTCACCCACCATCGCCAATCGGTAATTTCGCCATCTCGATTTGCAATGATGACATCTAGTAGTCTGATGTCAGGATCAACGTTTTCTGGATCGCAAGACCTTACTTCTTCAACTAGCCAGACAAGTATGAGCTACCTAACAAGTACAAACCTGATCTCGGCAAATTTACGCAACAGAGACAACTCCTCCAATCCAGAGTCTTCACTGGGATTTCCAGAGCATATCCCCTTCAGTTCTATGCCCCTTTCTCTAGGGACAAAAAGTACTACTTCAGGGCAGTCTAACCTTGATTCTCTGGGGTCAGCATTAAACCACCCTCGAAAATTTACCACTTATGCTGAAAGGATGAGTACTAATCTGGCCTTTAGTGATGGAACATCCCTCTCGGTGGGTTCACCAAAAACAAAGAAAACAGGAGCTGAAACGAGAGAAGAACTTTTGAATAGCTTGTTATCAAGGACGGACACATTATCTGCTACAGAACAAAGGACTCTTCCATATGCGAATGTAAGATCACCGTCATGGATTTATCTAATTTCTTGTTTGTACAATTTTCCTGTGCCTCCATCTATTAAATTTAGGTGTGAACTTGACTTTTTGTGAGCTTAAATTTAGGTTTATTCCTGGAACTGTGAGGTAGACTTACACTTTGTGATAATTGAACATCTTGACCTTTCACCCAGATTTCTTAAAGCTAGCGTCGTTTTTTGTTAAAATAGAATGGTCATTGACCTGTAGTATTGTAACAGGGAGGAGTTTCACAACCCCCGAGAATCCCATCTCAACCTGACACACAGCAGGGGTCCTCTTTTACACTTCAGCTGTTTCAACGCACTCTTGAAGAAACTCTTGGTTCCTTCCAGAAGTCCGTTCATGAAGATATGAGGAACCTCCATATTGAAATTTTAAGGCAGTTTCATATGCAGGAGGTATATATATATATATATCTAATATTCAAGTTCATTCCTTTGCTTTTGTTGTTCTTTATCTAGCTTCCACTCACTGTATCACTCTACAGATGGAAATGTCTAGTGTGATGAGCTCAATCCTGGAAAATCAAGCTGAGATTATGAAAGAAGTTCAGTCACTCCGTAAAGAAACTCAGCAGCTTCGGCAATTACTTTAACCATTGGCAGAGACTTCACTGGTTTTCTTTCACTTTTCATTTACGGTGGCTGGTTTTGGATCCCAGTTGTTTTCACTTTCCACATCTGCATTGACTTGTGTGGATTTATCCTTAATGAAAGCAGATGAGGGGGGAAAAGAGATGCTAGAAAGAAAAAAGCTAAAAAAGAAAGAAAAAGAAATGGTCTTTATTTTTTTAACATGTATAGATGTGATTGATTCAGCTTGAATGAGGGTATTGCTTCGGAAAAGCATTTGTTAAACGTTTTGTCAATGTTATTTGTAAATCTTGTATTCATCATTCCTGTGGTTTTTAGTGTTTTGTGGTTTATTTTTCATTCTTGTGGAAGTTCCCATACTAGAGGATATTAACAACTGATTATTATTATTATTTCTTTTCAGATCCATATAATCTCCTTCTGTTCAATCTTCTCACTTCTTTTGGCAGGAACAAACAGGTTCAAATTTGCTTCAAGGTCGTTTTCGCCTGAGATCAGTACCCAAGAAAACCCCAATTGCAGAAGGTATGAACTCCTATCTTATGTAGTAGGAGCACAAAGTTGAGATGCATTTGTTTCATATTAAAGCATTTACAGAATTTTCCTTATAATTTACAGAAAAAACCTAACATAAATTGATTAAACCATTGTGGTACATAACATATCAAGTTTAAGCAACCCTCTACATGATGAAGGTTGAAGGAATATCAGCTTGGTTCCTTGACAACCCATAAATTCGTTTCTTTGTAGAAGTGACCAACCCTCAACACCTACACTTTTTGTATTTTTTTGACATTTTGTACAATAGAAAAATAAATGAAAAACGTTTTCTATTGTCAACATTTACCAATCTACCACCACCACCACGCAAACCACCATTGCTGCTACAGCTGCTACTACCATCACCCCACGACCACCGCTACTGCCACACCATGATCACCTCTGCCACAACCATGAGGACATCATTTTTTGGGTTACGACCAAGTAGAAGAAAATGTTATATGAGGAAGATATTTTCTTTTTTTGATCGGCAAGAGGAAGATATTTCCTCGAAAATCTTGTGTAAATTTTTTTTTTTTTTTTTTTTTTTTCTGGAAAACAGTTCATATGGAAACAGAGTTGTAACAATATTATGATTACATTTGATTTAAATTGCTTTAAGCATCATCACTTCACTTCATTTTTTCATATCACAACCCCATGAAGTAGAAAAATCTCAAGCCATTGAACCCTGTCCCATTGCCTGACTAGCAATCACCCCCAATCACATTTCTCTGCACACTCTTGTACTTGTATCTCCTTGCTACCAATACGTACATACACAAATTCAGACCACTCAAAACCACCAACAACCAGTAGAAATTGTCCAAACGACTCTTATTCAAGTCCTTCCCGAACCAACTAGTCCCACCCTTCTTGGTCACATGGTCCACAACACTTATCAGAAAGCTGCTCAAGAAGTTCCCAAGTCCGATCACACTCAGATACAAAGCTATCCCAAAACTTCTCATTGAATCTGGAACTTGATCATAGAAGTACTCTTGTAGGCCAACAAGTGTAAACCCGTCTCCAATCCCAAGAATGATGAACTGAGGAGCTAACCAGAACACGCTCATAGACAGATAACCGACTCTCTCTACTCTGACGATCTCTCTCGCTACTTCTCTTAGCCTCTTTCGTTCCACTAATGCCGCTATAGTCATGGCTATAACTGGGAATACCATGCCAATGCCGATCCTCTGGAGGATTCTGATGCCTCGTTCGTTGCCGGTGGCTTTCCTGAGTGCCGGAACAAGGATCTTCTCATAGGCTGTGACGCAGATTATCATTCCAATTGCGGAGAGTGTGTGAATGGAGGCAGGTGGGATCACAAAATTGTTCCCGATGTTTCGGTTCATCGTGCTGCTTTGTTTGACAAAGAAAGTTGAGGTTTGTGCCATACATAAACCGAATGTCAACGAAGTTAGCCATATGGGAATGATGTTTATGATGAGCTTTGTCTCCTCGACTTTGGTCACTGTTGCTAGTCTCCATGGATTTGGTTGTTTATCTGCTAGTAAATCCTCATTGCCTTCAATTACTGCAGCTTTGTCAAGAAAACTGTAGATAGAAAATGCATTAGGATTGATTCACAGAACTGTAAAAAACAAAAGAATCAAAAGATGATGTGACTGCATCATTTTTAAGATATATATACCTGAGATTGTTTGTATGACATAGTAGCCTCCCTTGGGCCTTCTGTGACTTTGCAACTTCATACAACAAAGCAGGGCTAGAGGGACACTCTACATTTCTCTTCCTCACTGCCACAACCAAAACCTGTAACATCGGCGTCAATGGACTCCCCTCCGGCACTCTGTACCGATAAAACCTTCTTCCCCAGTAAAAAATAATGATTGTGATTGCCATTGTAACAGTGAGAATGAGATTGGCAACACCCCAACCCACGAAATCTTGCACATAGACGATCAGTGTGACACCGAGCAAGAGCCCACAACACAGAGCAAAGTTCCACCAATTGAAGTAAGACATCTTTTGCTTCCTCTCTTCTGGGTGATGATCGTCAAATTGGTCGGCTCCGAAGCTTTCCAGGCAGGGTTTGTGGCCTCCAGTTCCCAGGGAGATGAGGTACATGGCTAGAAAGAAAACCACTTCATGGGTTTTTGTGGGGTGAGTGCATATGCCTGGGTGGTGGCATGGCTTTAGGCTTGGGATGAATTGAGACATTGTCAAGAGGCTTAAGCCCTGGATCCAGAGGCAATTTTATACATGTTTCACTGGCAGCTAACATTATGCATCAAATCATTTGGGTAAAAAAAAAAAAAATTAGCGAATTGTTTTCGAAAACTATTTTTGAGAATTTTTAATTTTATTTTTGGAGATAACCAACCTTTAAAGAAACGCTAATGAAAAATGAAAATGAAAAGACGACCTAATATGCAAATAAAACTATATAAAGCAAGATTGTGTGCTTAATGACAGAGATAGAAGGGGTGACAAAAATTAAAACCAAGGCCTTTTTGAACCATAGCATAAGCTATTAAAAAATGAGTTTAACAACATATATTAAGCTGACATTAAATATTTTTTTTGTGCATGAAATCTGGTTTGTAGCGTTGCACAAGGAGTAATGATCTTCAAATGTATTACTGATATACAAATAAATTATTGAAAAATGATTTGTGGCACTAAAACTGTTGGCACTAATGGCACTAATTTCCTGTTTTTGTAACTTTGTCTTTTTTTTTTTTTTTTCTTTACCTGATATAGAAATTAGTGCCATTAGTGCTCAACAAATTAGTGCCACAAATCAAAGCCTGACTAAGTTGTGAGCATATCATTTTAACATAAAGGACCCATCAAGTTGCCTTGCAATTACAAAATATATATACTTATATTGTATAAAATTTCTAAAAAAATAGAATTTTTCATGTCAACTTAGTTCAGTTTTTTTTTTTTTTTTTTAAATCACATCCAGTTCAATCCCCATTTTAGATAGGGTCGAAGAGGGGTAGATCAAGCACAGATTTAACATTTGATGTAATTTACATAAAATTACTGTCCTCATTCAAACTTATACTTTACAACACCATAACCATAATAACCTTTGCTCAATCATGTCAATCAGGCAAATCAAGCCACTAACATATTCAAACTTATAATCACAAGCTTAATAAATAGGAATTTTCTAATTAAAAATAAAGTGGTCATCATAACATTATTAGATAGAAGATGAGAGAGAGAAGTACCTTAAGATAGAGGATGGAAGAGAGCAAGACCATGGGGAATCGACCGGCGTAGGCATCAGCAAGGAAGCCACCAAGTAAAGGCATGATGGTAGTGACTCCAGACCAGTAGTTCACATTTTTTGCAGCTGTTTTAAGGTCTTGATGCAGCACTCTGGTCAAGTATGATATCAGATTTGTTGCTATTCCAAAGTAGCTCAGCCTCTCACTAAACTCAATTGCTATATATACAAGTAACCAGATTAAACTATCAGAAAACAATTATCAAGAAAGAAATTTTTTAAATTTTTTTTTTTTTCATAACTGAGAATTTATCTTTTTGCAGAAAATTTATACAAAAAACACTATACTATAGTATGACAAGCTCATTTTTGTAAATACAAATAATTTTCGTTTCAAATTAATTGAACTACATAATTTTGTGTGAATTTTTTTTTTTTTTTGGTATATCATTGCTCAAAAAACATGTTTTGTATTATTAGCAATAATGCTAGAGATATAAAAAAATTACAGAAAAATACAGACAGTAAGTGGAGTGTGTTAAATTATCATCTTCATCAGGCTGCAATGAAGCTGATGATAATGCTAGAATGACTTTGATCAAGAAGTAGAAACACTTTTCTCTAACTTCTAATTAAACTGCTTGTTAATCTATCGATCAAGTAATCTAATCAACTTCTATTCTTAAAACTCTCTTTGTCATCCACACATACATATATTTTTGTATAGAAAAGTTAGGGGTCATGAAAATTTTTTCATAAAAATGATCACGAAAGATTTATGATCTTTGGATTACCTTAATTAGTGTGTGGTGCTTTATTCTAAGTGTAATCCAATGATCATAAAACTTTCATGATTATTTTCATAAAAGGATTTTCATCATACCTAGCATAGCTGTTTTGTATATACAAAAATTTTGCACGCGTGCATGCTCATGCACCCAATACAATAATAAATACTCCTTAAATAAACAAACTTGGTAATATGAACTTACTAATTAAAATGCATGAACTATACTTGATTTGATGAAACAAACTTGGAAATATGAGTTAAAACAATGATTAATTTACATATGATGAAGAGCGAAGCTTTCCAGACGCCTGTAGAAGCGCGGAGAGGAACTCTTCCTCTATGATCCAAAGATGAATCATGCACCCACTTCTCCTGCTCATCATCTTCTTTACTTTCACCTCTGCTTTTCTTCTTAATCACTTCTTGTTCCATCTTTCTTATAAACTAAGACTTATGGTTCCTAATTAACCTAACTAACCAACTAACTGAGCAAAGAAACAAAGAGGGTTTCAAGAGGAAGACTCTTTTTGCTTTGTTGTTGATGGGGTGTGAATGCAAAAACTTGCAGTGCTTTTTATAGTGTGAAGCATCTAAACTAGTACTACTGTTTGTTTGTGTGATAGCTGAGTAGGTGACAACTCTCTACGTAGTGACGAAAGAGATAGAAAAGAAAAAAAACCAAAGGAAAGCCATTTTGGGTGGATAGACAGGTATGAGTTTGTGAGAGAAAAAAAAAATTGATGTCCAATTTTCTCTGATTATTAAGGTGTCACTTCAGTGTATAAAAGTTTTAGAAATTAAATTTTTTAAGATAACCTTCTTTTTAATTGGGTTTTTCAATTGGAGTATGTTGTTGAGCTTTCATGGGCTTACCACAAAATGCACATCGATGATCTGAATTGTTTAATGTGTAGGGTTCATCGAATACCAATAATCACTTGATCAGAATGCATTTATGTCAATAATTTATTTTTAAAATCATAGTTACCGTTGACACAATTTTGATATAATCAAGTGGCTATTGATATCCTATCAATGTGTTTTTTTATAACCATGAAGTAATCGACGAGCCTTATATATTGAACAGTTCAGATCATCGATGTAAGTTCTGTGGTGGGTCTATAGAGCCCAACAGCACTCTCCAGCCTGATTTTACATTGAAGACAAGCATGTGCCACATTTTTGTCCCTAAAAGTGAAAAGAAGTGAAATATTTGTTGCAAAGTATATTTGGGAACTAATTTTTATCATTACAAGAATAATCGTTAAAAGATTCCCTCAAAAACTCAAAGAAAGATTTTTAGTGATAATTTTGAAATGTCGCCAATCAATATACTTTTAGGGACAAAAAAATTTGGTAAAAAAAAATTTAATTTTTGAGATAGTTTTGGTCTCAAAGATAGTAATTCATCATTAAATAATCAATATTGTTGCTAAAAATACAATAGCAACTAAAATATTTAGTCCCTAAAAAATAATTTTATCTCTAAATTTGTCTCTAAAACTTTAATTGGTTGCAAGTCGTTATTTGGTGTAATAATTAAGGAGAAATCTACCATGTTCTTTGTGACACTTTAAATATTTAATTAATATTATAATCTATCACAATAATAATAATAATAATAATAATAATAATAATAGTAAAATAAAATAATTAATATTGTAGGTGATAAAATATAATTTAAAACAAAAATCTTGATCAAAAAATAAAAAATAAAAAATTTCCTGCTAGGCCTTCAGCCTAGCATTAAGGATAGAGAGTGTGCATGCATAGCTTTGGTGACATGCAGACCTTTGCAACAATTGTTGAACAGGTGGCTGAATTTAGACAGGTGGCCGAATTTTACGTGCCACACGTTGCCACACATTAAAAGCTATTGAGGGCCAAACACACTCACCAACTATAATAGTTACTGAGTAGAGTTAATGAGCATTAAGAAAAAGAAAATAACTGAGGCAGCATACGGGTAATAGCAGGGGCTCAGTAGTAGGAAAGTAAAAATTAATGGTGAGTAGTAAGGTGAGTTATATTATATTTTGAATTATTTTAATATATTTTATGTATGTTTTGAGTTTTTATAATTTATTTTATGTAATTTATGTTTTATAAATTATATTAATATTTTAATTACGTAGATTATTTTCTAACCCCTATTTGCTAAATTGAAACTTATGGATATGTTTGTTTAAATTTTAGAAAGTATTTGATAATAATCTTGTAAATAATTATTTTCTATAAGTACCACCACGAGAGTCCCATGCCTTGGGGGACTTAAATAATCATTGGCCCCTGTTTGGCCACTTTGTGGTCCTGTCATGGATCTATTGACCCCTATTCTGTCATGTTCTGTACCGTGATTATAATTATTTGCTTGTATGATTTCCGCATTCTGTTTCTGTTAATTAAAATTAGTTATGTATTTCAATTAGTTATATTTTAGTTACCAAACTAATTTATGTTTAGCCTAATAGTTTTCTATGGATTTTGTTTGGACCCTCGTGCTCACTGTATAATATTTTTCACTCTGCCATATACTTATAGCTGTTATCCCCTTTCTAGTGATGAAATTTAGCGGGATTGGGATTGGAAATGAACCGTAGTTTTTTTTTTATTTATTATCATTTTCTTTACCATCTATAATTATGATTGGACTCTTATAATAAAATGAAGCCCAGATTACTATTTTTCTTTGTACTAAACTTTTTGGTACTTATTTAATTTATTTAATTTATCCATTGTGCTATTAATACAAAAATGTTAGAATTATTTTATTTTTATTATCTTATTACGATGCAAAACCTTTGGATATCGGGTTTGAGTCATGACATTCTCCTTAGAAAAAAGGGCACAATAAAGTCATAATTTTTTATGATGAAAGTAAATTTGTGGTGTTTGTTGTGATACGCTATAATAAAATTGTGAATAGTGAATTTATGATGTACTTTTTAAAATTATGAATGATGAGATTACAAATATTTATAATTTTTGTTATGATATTTTTTTTGATAAGAAAAGTTATAATTTTGTGATAAGAAAAATTATGACATTTTATGATTTATGTTATAAAATTTTATTAAAAAAAATTATAAAATACATATCCTATACAATCTTTTAAGAGGTGTAAATTATAACATCTCCCACTAATTAATGTTGATAGGATCATAGGACAGCATGACCGTCCATGCCAACATAGGCCTACTAAGAATAATATCGAGCGTAACATGTAACGATGCTTACAATGATAATTTAGACCATTTAGCTCATAAATTTTGTAGTGAAAATCGTCTGTGTAAAAAATTAATTTCATTAGATATCGATGATTAATTTCGCCGGAATTGTTAACAACTCCATCGGTTCTAAACCCGAGTTAAGGAGGAGGGTTGTGTGTTAGGTAGCTGATAGCCAACACGTAAAAAAAGCCGTTCGGATCCCTTATGAAAATGAATCTTACTTTGAATCGTTTAAATGCTAGGTCGTTATCCTCAAGTAACGCGTTGTGCTTGCCTTCGAGTGTTTCGAAAAGTGAGCAAGGGGCGCCACATCGACGCCTGGGTACGGTGAAAAATGGGCAAAGGTTTCCGCATTTTTCTGGATGAGCGCGGGTAAAGAAGCTAGTCCAAGACTACAAGTTTAGGGTAGCCACTTGGAATATAGAAACCTTAACTGGTAAGACGATGGAATTGGTAGATGTTATGATTAGGAGGAGAGTTAGTATAGCTTGCATACAAGAAACTAAGTAGACGGGTGAGAAAGTTAAGGAAATTGAGGATACCTGTTTTAAACTGTATTATAGTGGTAAGGACAGACGCATGAATGGAGTAGGAATCATAATTCCCAAGGGTCTAGTGGAGAATGTAGTAGCGGTCATTAGGAAAGGAGATAGGATTATATTAGTTAAACTAATTATTTGAGGGAATATAATGAACGTTATTAGTGCATACGCCCCTCAAGTAGGATTAGATGATCAGATTAAGAGGGATTTTTGGTAGCAAATGGATGAGATCTTACAAGAGATGCCCGTAAGAGAGAACCTGGTTATAGGTGAAGATTTTAATGGCCATGTACGCATAGATAAACTAGGCTATGAAAGGGTGTATGGTGGATACGATTTTGGTAACAGAAATGAGGCTCGAGAGAGTATCTTAGATTTTGCGTTGGCTTCTGACCTGGTGGTGACCAATACTATGTATAAGAAGAGGTAGGAGTATTTGATAACTTTTAAGAGTGGGTCAGTTAAGAGCCCAATAGATTAGTTCTTAGTGAGAAAAGTGAACCGCCTAAAATGCAATGATTGTAAGGTGATTCCTAGAGAGAGCCTGACCTCTCAACATAGGATTTTGGTACTAGATTTATGGGAAGGATGGTGGGCGTTGTAGGACGAGATGGTGGGACCAAAAAGGGAATAAACTAGAAATATTTAAGAATATAATGAATAAGGAAGGTATTTGGGACTTGGAAGATGATGCTAACACTATGTGGAACTCGATGGCCAATTGTATGAGGAGAATCTCAAGGGAAGTGCTTAGAGAGTCGAAAGGGACGAGACCCAGCGCTAGGAAAACTTGGCGGTGGAGAGAAGAGGTTTAAGCGGTAGTTAAGGCAAAAAAAAAGTGCTTTAAAAAGTAGTAGAAGGATATAACTGAGGAAAACCTTAAGAGTTATAGATTGGCTAATAAGGAGGTCAAAAAAGTAGTGAGAGAGGCTAAGTTGAAAGCTTACGATGACCTATATACTACACTAGATAGTAAAGAAGGAGATAAGATAGTATACAAACTTGCTAAGATACGGGAGAGAAAAACAAGAGATTTTAATCAAATTAAGTGCATCAAGAGTGATGATTCTAAGGTATTGGTGAAGGATGAAGAGATTAAGGAAAGATGGAATAATTCTTTTGAGAAGCTATTAAATGAGGAACATGGAGGTACGGCAATAGGGGAAGAAATGGCTAGTAATACGATAAACCAAGACTATAGGTTTTATCGCAAGATTAGAAACTTTTAAGTGGAGATTACACTTAAGAAGATGAAATCAAATAAGGTTTTAGGACCCGATGATATCCCTATTGAAGCTTGGAAGTGCTTGGGTAAAAAGGGGGTTGTTTGGTTGACTAGGTTGTTTAACAAAATTTTGTTGACTAGGAACATGCCAGATGAGTGGAGGAAGAGTATTTTAGTACCAATATATAAGAATAAAAGAGACGTCCAGAATTGTAACAATTATAGAGGAATCAAGCTAATGTGCCATATAATGGAATGCCGATTGTGAGATATAACAGAGGTATCAGAGAATCAATTTGGGTTTATGCCCGGCAGGTCAATAATGGAAGCGATTTATCTTTTGAGGAGAGTAATAGAAAAGTATAGAGAAAAGAAAAGAGACATTCATATGGTGTTTATCGACCTTGAGAAAGCATATGATAGAGTGCCCCGAGATACAGTATGGTGCGTGTTAGAGAAGAAAGTGGTGACAAAAGGTAACATTGATGTGATTAGGGACATGTATGAAGGAGTGGTGACCACTATTAGATCGCATGCTAGAGAGACAAATGAATTTCCTATCACTGTTGGGTTACACCAAGGATCTACCTTAAGTCTTTATCTTTTTGCTTTAGTTATGAATGAGTTGATGAGAAATATTCAGGATGACGTGCCATGGTGTATGCTTTTTGTAGACGATATCGTGCTAGTAGATGAGACTATAGGAGTTAATACAAAGTTGGAGATTTGGAGAAAAGTTCTTGAATCTAAAGGTTTCCGGATAAGCAAAAATAAGACAGAGTACATGGAGTGTAAATTTAGTAACAGTAACAATGAAAGCAGAGAAGAAATGAAGATTGAGAACCAAGAATTGCCTAAGAGTGAACATTTTCGTTATTTAGGGTCGATTATCACAACAGCGGGGGAGATTGATGCGGATGTGGCCCATAGGATTAAGGTGGAATGGTGTAAATGAAGAAGTGTGTCTGGGGTACTATGCGATAAACGAATACCCACTAGACTAAAAGGTAAGTTCTATAGAATGGCTATTAGACTAGCGATGTTGTATGGGACGGAGTGTTGGGCAACCAAGAAACAACATGTAGATAAGATGAGTATGGCTGAGATGAGGATGCTAAGGTGGATGTGTGGTAAGACTAGACAAGACAAAATTAGGAATGAGTGTATTCGGGAATGGGTAGGAATAGCACCGATAGAAGATAAGTTAAGAGAGAATCGATTGAGATGGTTTGGTCACATTCAACGAAGACCAATAAAGGCAGTAGTGAAGAGATGCGATGTTGTAATGGTAGAGGGGAGTGTTAGGAGACGGGGTAGGCTGTGACAACCCTCACCACTGTTTACTGATAATACCACTGATTACTGCTAAACTGTGACTGAACATGATTAAGTAACTGATTTGACTGACATTCTGAACTGATTGATTGAGTATATTAGTTTAAGTGCATTTCTATCTGTTTGACTGTTAATTGATCTGTTCATGTTTTATCTTTGAATTGCGAATTGAAGGCCTTATCGGCGGCCGATTCAGAAATTGATTGGTATTTTATGCTAGTTAGAATTTATGTGATTTTATAGTAAATTTAATTGGAATGTGATTTGGAATGGTTAAATTAGATTAAAAAGTTGTATTACATCAATTTGAGTATATTACAATTTTGCCACTTAGTGGACAATCCTAGACCTACACTCCTTATACCTCATACATGTTGATACACCATAATTCAGCCTTTTGTTTTGAGACCAAAACCGACTAGAGAGAAAGAGAGATAGGAGGAAATAGAGTTCTTCAAGAATTGATTGGAAAATTAGAAGAATTGAAGAGTAGATTGTATAATTGAGCTTGTGGACTTTGAATTCAAGACCTAGGTAAGGAATCCACCTTCTTGATTGTGAATTTAAGTCATTTCTTGCATGGTTCATGGAGGAATAGGAGCTTAAGGTCAAGAATTAAATTAAAGTGTTGAATTGAGTAGAAATTCATGTATGCATGTGCACATTCTTGAGTTTTGAGGTCTTTCCCATGAAATTTGCTACATGCATGTTCATATTTTGATTATAGTTCATGAATTCATCATGTTTTTGGAAGGATTAAGTTATTCGGCCATGTATTTGAAGCTTTGATTTCAATTGAACACATGCATGTTATATACACTTTATGTTCTTGAAGTTTTCTTTGAAATTGTGCTTAATTGACTCACCTTTGGGCTTTGGTTTTGCAAATTGATCTTTGAAACATGTCATATTATGAGTTTTAAAGTGTTTTCCAGAAAACTGGCCCAAAAGGATCGGATTTGATGTTTTAAAAGTTGAATTTGAGCTTGGAGGTTCAATCTGGAAATTCCAGATTTTGGACCCACGCTCGAGCGTACACTCTGAATACATGCATCCCGCTCGAGCGGGGAAAGTAACGCTTGAGCGTGAAATACGTGTATCCAGTACTTTTCATATGTTTGCAGTCCGCTCGAGCTAGAGAGTTCACGCTCG
Organism: Camellia granthamiana; assembly: GCA_036172215.1. Lineage (NCBI taxonomy): Eukaryota > Viridiplantae > Streptophyta > Magnoliopsida > Ericales > Theaceae > Camellia > Camellia granthamiana. Next base: position 155,078,252 of record CM069903.1, read on the forward strand.
AGCGAGGACCTGTGTCTCACGCTCGAGCATGGATCGAGCGCCCATTGAGCGTGATTTTTGTGCATCCAGTACTTTTACTGTAGTTTACAGTCCGCTCGAGTGGAGATCCTTTGTCTGCATGTCCACTCGAGCGTAGAAAGCCACGCTCGAGCGAGACCTCTGTTTTCTGAAAATTTTGAAAAGTGTTTTTAAGTACATCTTTGTATCCTCATTTCATCCTAGACATTCCTAGGCCTAATTTAAGGCATCTTAATGAGGATATTGACGTAAAACCACACCGAGTCAAGATAGGGACTAAGTCATCGATTCCCAAGTGTGTAACTTAGTGTGTGTTCATTCTGTAACTGTAGGGTTAGCATCCGAGGACGCTCTAGCCTATCTGTAGCCCAGTGCTCTGTGAGTAACAATGTTGTAAAGTTATATTCAATCATGAATATTTTCTGAATGATCAACTGTACTGCTTTCTGAAATGATATTTCTTACCGAATGAATGCTTGTCCTATTTGCGAAATGTATTCGTGGCATTCATAGCAATTTACTGTTACTGTACTGTACTGCTACTGTCACAGAGATCTCTGTCGGTTCCATGTTTGGAACTACTACTGTTTACTGTTATGATGGCCATCAACTGACTGTTCGGTCTGATAAGACCTACTGTACTGTTTGCTATTGGATGTACCACTTATGACTGCTATGATCGAATAACTGACATATTGTTCAATGACTGTTTTAAATACTAAAAGGACATTCATTCCTAACCTCTTTACGCATATGTTATTCACTAGGCTTTAGCTCACTGTTTATATATATATGTAGGTGTCTAGGCACCGGACCGGAGCTAAGAACGTTGGGTTAAACTCCCTTTTGGTCAAGCCAACCACTGTGCCTCACTGCGAGGTTCCAAGTGCTGCCAAGCTAAGGCTGCTTTGGGGTGTTTTAGATTCCCCCTTTCTGTTTCTGTTTTGTATAGACTGTATGAGACTTGTATTGTACTGTTATGGTAGGGATTTGATCCCTAACCTAAATGCCTGTATATGATATATGTACTTACTGCTTTGTTCCGAATGTGAATGTGTTATGAAAAGCCTTTTTGCATACAGACTGTCACAACTCATTGGACATCTTTCATTTACTATTTTGGCTTCCTCCAGCCCCTGTACTATGTATTACTGTTTTTACTGTTAAGCAGGCTTTCGGTAATCACGGATTACTGGCCGGTTACGGTGCTAAACCTATAGGGGCGGGTTTGGGTCATGACATAGGCCTAGATTAACGTTGGCTAACGTTGTAAATAGAGATATGGATCTACTTAATTTGACTAACGAAATGGCCTTTGATAGGGCCCCGTGAAGAAGAAGGATTCATATAGCCGACCCTATTTGATGAGACTTAAGGCTTGGTTTGGTTTGGTTTGGTTATTAGATATTGATGATTAGATGAATATATTTTATTTTATTTTATAAAATGAACGTTTTAAGTTTATACTCATAATTGTCATCTATTTTAGAAAAACAAAATGTAATTTATTTACATGTCTACTGATGTGTGACAAAGCTTATGTTTTGTACAACTCATTTTTACTACTATATTTACAAGATAAATGGTTTAAATTATTGTTATGAATCCAAGATGAGACCATGAAATAGAGTATGAAAAAATATGAGGACAATGGGGTAGCAATGAGTCATTTCCAATGAAAGTGCACACTGGAGAGAGAATTATTTGGTTGTCCAAATTGAAATTAAGAAGACTAAAGTAACGGATGACTCTATTTACACATCACCTTTCATTTCAATGTACACCATTACTTAATGTACATTTTTAGTAATTTAATAAATACAAAATTTGCTCGATACACATCACAATCATCCATCTTTACCCTTACTCACACACCCCACCCACATCTTCCATCTTCACCCTTACTCACTCACATACCCCACCTATGATCTTCCATCTCCTTCTCCATTCTCTATTTCATCAAAGACGCCAATGGTGAAGACCCATTCTCCTCCATTATCTGTTTCATCAAAAACGTCAGTGGAAACAACTCCACATTGGAGATATAGTAGGTAAGAATTATCATTTTGCTTAGATTTGAGGGTTTTATATACGTTTTTCCATTGCTAAGAGCATTTTATATGAATGTTTGATTTTGCGAACCAGTAGCATTATATATGAAAGTTTGATTTTGTGAACTGTTCGACACTGGTCTGTCGAACATTAACCTTTTGTCTAGAGTGTTTCTGTCGAACAAATTCAATATGTTCAACATTTTAGTGTCGAACTTAAGTAAACTATTCAGACTTAGTCTGTCGAACAAGTTCAATATGTTCGAAATTTGAGTGTCGAACACAATTGAAGAGTCCGGCTTTGTACTTCTGAACAGACTTATCCTTCACCATTTTCTGTTTCATTTTCAGAAATGGATGACTTTTTACGTATTCCACCCATTGTCTCAAAGAGACGACATTGTGCATTAACAAATCTTACTCGTTGTCGAGTTCGAGGTTGAGGTCGGGGTCAGGATAGAGGTCAGGGTGATGTATATTTTTGGTTGTTTCTTTAAAGGTTTTTGGTTTTTGTCTCAGGATTTTTAGATTCTTGAGAGAGAAGATATGTAAGTAACATTTGAGATATTTGATGTGTATTGTATTCATTATTATCCTTTATGGTAATTTTACAAAAGGTATGTATCATAACCTTTTGTCCTTTGTGATCATTTTACATAAGGTTAATATTGTAATAAAAATTAAACCAATTAATGATGTGCCTTGAAATGAAATGTGGTGGGTAAATAGAGACACCCTAAAGTGACATTTCACTTACATTACAAAAATTAATAATGTAATTTACCCTCTATTTTTTCCTGTTACCACATTAATTAAAGTAATTCTTTTATTTATTTATTTTTAAAAAAAAAAAAACTAATCACAGATCACATAACTAAACAAAATCTTCTCTCATTGGGGGACTCACAAAAAAGTGAGACTCTCCTATGAGAGACATGTCTAACTTTATAATTAATTTATATTTTATTTTCACCGAGAGAATGTGAAATACCTATTTTTTTTGTCATCGAAAGGATGTGAAATACTAAAGCTAGGACTAAACATTTATCACTTGTTTGAAAAATGTTGTTGAGGCTTATTTTGGAAAGTGATTTTTTTTTTTTTAGTTTATTGATTTTTTTTGAAAAAATATATGCAAAAAAATAGAAAGGTAATGTGATCCAGATAAGCCAATAAATCAATAAATTGATTTTTTTTTCTAATTGTCAAAAATGGAAAATTACAACCCAGTGTAATGTTAGAAAAATAATTATAAAATTATAAAAATTATGAACATTTTTATAATTTTAATCATTAATATTAATAATTTTTTATTAATTTATAATTGTTTTTCTAAAAATAAACTAATATGTAATTTCGCCAAAGTAATTATTCATGTTATCTCAACATTGACTCAGAATCAAACCAAAGCTTCTTGATTAATGTAAAATAAATATAAATAAAAAAATAAAGCTGAGATTCTGACATTATCTAATGATTGAATAATTAGTTATTCTGGTATGAGAGGTCATTATTGAAGCTATCTTCATAATAATTCACAATTTAAAAAAAAAAACACAGAGGTTAAGGTCTTGTTTGACAATTTTTAATTTTAGTTAAAAAGTTAAAAATTATTATAAATTGTTACATTACTTTCTCTATTTTTCTGTATATCTTTATTAAGAAGTCAAAAAATTCTTAAAATAATTTCTTCCCAAACAAGGCCTAAATTACACTATCCATTTTTATATTTGATTACTTTTTTATTTTGACTTTTATTTATTTATTTATATTTAACTTTGATCATTCATGTTTTGATTTTTTTTTCTCAATTTACTCATAAAGTTAATTTTTTAAAAATTAAATAGAAAATGACACATTGATAATTATGTGACATAAAAATATTTTATTATATATAATTCATACTTTTGTTATAAACTCAAATCTTAATAAAAAATATATATATTTTTATATTATGTGACAGTTATCGTAATATTTTTTTATTTAAATTTGAAAAAAATTAATTTTAAAAGTATATTAAGAAAAAATTAAAATATAAAGATTTAAAATAGAAAAAAATAACTTTTAAAAATCAAAATGATAAAGTGACCAAACACGGCAAAAGTGTAATAGACTCAAAGCAGAATTACTTCTAACTTTGACTGGGTACCTATAATATAACCTAATACTTTATTTATTTTAATAATGATTGAAAACAACTTCTGCGATTGAAAACTTTTTTTTAAATAAAAAATAAATTAAATTACATTGATGAAATGTTTTAAATATATATATATATAAAATAAATCTTACATTTTTAATGTAATTATATTAATTTTTCTTTTTGTGATGCTAAAGTAATTAAAATTAATGCAGATAGTGTGCAGGCAAAAAAATAAACAACATAAAATATATATTCAGTGTAAAAGAGATAATAACATTATTTTTTATCTATACAACTAAAAAATTATTAATAGAAAAAAGGACTAGTTAATTGATACAAATTAAAACTTGGGGATTTTTTTTTAAGGTCCGTGATATAAAGATTTTATAGCATAAATGATACTAAATATTTTCATAATGTCTAAGGTCCCTTAACATTGATCCAGAGAAAGTTCAATCCAGAGAATTTCTCTCTAGAGAAATTCTGGATTTATCTCTAGAGAAATTTTGAATTTCTCTGATTTCGGAATGTGTTTTAACCAAATTTTTCTGACTTCGAAATGTGTTTTAACCAAATTTCTCTGACTTCGGAATTTATCAAATGTGTTTTCATAATGTGTTTTAACCAAATTTCTCTAACTTTGGAATTTATCTCCAGAGAAATTCAAAATTTCTCTGGAACTGATATTGATGTTTTATAGCAGGGTGGGAAAATACAAAAGCTGAATGCTTGTATGATGATGAGGAGAATCAAGTAAAACAAGGACAAAGCATTGCAGATTCGTCCATATTTAGGAGCTTCGTGGATTCGCAAATCCAACAAAACATGGTTCCAAAATCAGACGATCATCACAGCTCCGTCACCTTTCTGTTCTCTCTCTCTCTCTCTCTCTCTCTCTCTCTCTCACACACACACACACACACACACACACACATCTAGCTGGAAACAATGGTGGTTTCCGACGATTATCACAGCTCCAACACCTCTCTGTTCCACAGTCTCAACTCCAAGACGCCATTTCTCGGGCTAAGACTCTACCTTGTGATCGGACTATGCTTTGTTTGCCTAATTATAGTGTTCGTTTTGATCCTTCTTTGGCTTCGTTTGAATCGAAGCTCGAAACGCCGAGGAGTGCGCGTGAAGCACAGTTCAGGCATGTTATCTCTGTTTTGCAAGGATGTTAGCGAAATCAAGGACTCGGATCGAGCTGAGAACTGTAAAATCGAGGAATTGAAGAGAGAGAACAAGGCAATTGGCGAGATCAGGATTGATTAGATTGCGGAGAAGAAAGGGAGTTCTAAGAGCAACGTGTCAGGCAAAAAGAGCAGCGAGGAGAGAGAGAGAGGGGGTAAGGGTTTGAAGGTGTGAGATATATCAAATTTCTCTGTAGGGACCTTAGACATTATAAAATAATATTGTGGATCTCTTCCATTACTAAAAATGAGAGAGGGATTTTAGACTAATTTTCTCTTAAAACTTTAAGAAAACTTAATGTAATTATATTAAATTTGTGAGAATGTTTTTTCTCCTAACTTTAAAAGAGATTATGTAATTTATTCCAAAAACAAATTATAGTATTTTTTTTTTTAAAAGAAAAAGCTATCTATCAATATTCACTAATAGAACCAACCACCATGTTTGGTTCCAAAAAATTGAGTTTTTTATTTTTCGTATTTTTTTGTTTTTAGTAATTTTTTTTAATATTTTAGATAATTTTTTTATTTTTTAGATACACCTAATCTAAATACACTTAAAAAAATAAATATATTGTATTTATTTTCATATTTTATTGTATTCAATGAATTTTTAAAAAAAATTTTGTATAAATTTTTTACTTTTTAAGTATATTAAGATTAAGTGAATCTAAAAATTTAAAAAAAAAAATTGATTAAAATATTTAAGTAAACCATTAAAAATACAAAAATATAAATTAAAAATTTTAAAACTATTTTTGAACATTCAAAATCAAATAAGATGAAGTATTAATATTCACTGATATATCAATTGATACACAACTTTTACGTATTCTGATAACGTTATTCCCAAAAACAAAAAAAGAAAAAAAAAGCCTCGCACACTGCCACTATCCTTTAGGTAAGCCAATCACTGTAAGGGATAATGGTGCACTTTCTTAGATGTTGTTAATGGAGTTTGAATACATTTCTATGATTTTAAGCTGCCAAAATTCAATTCCACCACACATTACTTATATAATTACTTGATATCTTTAATTAGCACTTTTGAAAGGAATCTTAAAAGTACGACTGTTGGTAGCAGATCTAGCTTATGATAACTTAGAATAGCGAAGTAAACAATCTATAAACAGTAAGATTAATTTATTTCTAAAATTTGACAAGGACTGTGTAAAAAGATCAAGAACTAAGGTCAGACTTGACAAGTTCATAAAAAGTTAAAAAATTAAAAAGTTATTAAAAAGTTAAAAAGTTATTACTATTCATCAAAAGTCAAAAATTACGACTGCACAATTCTCAATCTTAATTTTCCGCTATACACTAATTTATACAATTTTTTAATATACATTTTTCTATAAAAAGTCAAAAAGTTAACTTAAAAATCATATTTTTTTCATCGACTTTTTAGTCCAAAAAGTCAAAAAGTACACTTATTTAAGACATCTCAAACAACCCCTAAGATAGCTTTCAAGTATGATTGTAGCAAGTAAAAATAATGAGTGAAATTTTTTTCAATTAATAAAAAATCATAAATAAAATTAAGTAAATAACTCATGTTTTTTATTAATCTATCTACTCCTCACTATTGCAATATGAAACTACTATGTGATATGACTACTATATTTGACATTTACTTGATTATATCTCCTAAATGAGTTTTTGAAATTAATCTAAGTAAAAATGGTGCTATAGTTTCTTAATATATCACTCATATTTTGACTTTCATGACATAGAAGAGAGAGCGAATAAACAAATAAAGAGAGGAATAATAAGGAATAAAGAGTATTGTCTATTTTACATTATTAAAAATAAATTAAGGATACTAAATTAGAACTCTCAAGTATTTTTCATCAAGTAAACATTACATTTTCTGTCTAAATTGATGAAATTTGTGTCACATGCACACATTTTGAGAGTCGGCTACAAAAAACTTAAAAGTCAAAATCAAATGAAAAAAAGACACCATTACCCTTCACTTCATTTGACCCATGTCAAAACCCTAACTCTAACTCTAACTCTAACTCAATAACCCTCTCTCATAGCTCCTCTTGCTATTGTCTACCACATCCCATCCCTTCACCCAACCCCTCCAGCCACTAAGCACTACCACCTCTTCCTTTTCCCACCATCCTCCTGACCCCTTTCCCTACTTAAAAGAGAGAAAGAAAATATAAAACAAGATATTGAGGTCATTTTATACTTTCGATTAATAGAATTAATTTTTCACTTTAATCCCAAAATCTAGAAAAAAAAAAAAAATTTATTTTTTTTTATTTTTTATATTTAAACATAAAGGTCACGTTTGTTTGCTAGATTAAATTAGATGGAATTGTAAGTACGACAGTATTTAGTGATGAAATTATTAGTGTACTGGTATTAGATTGGAGATGTAAGATAAAGTGTGTTTGTTTATACACCATCAAATTAGTAATACCATGCTAATAATTTCTTTTTGTTTTGCTATTTTTGGATGGTATTAATATATGAAATTCCACAATTGCCCTTCTTTCATTGATAGAATGATGTAAAGCAAGAGGCAAAATTGTACTTAGGCATCAAGCCACAGGAGCTCTCCCACAGTTGAGTTATTAGAGCATCTCCAACCCAATCCTCTTATCAAGAGGATGAAAATAATTTTTTTTATTCAAAAAGTATATATAGAGTATGTTACTATTCATTCAAACTCTAACCACAAACCTTCAAAACCCCTCATCCTCCCTTCATCAAAAAGTAATTTTTCTTCATTAACAAATATTTAATTTTAAAATTTGTAAAATATATTTAATATTATACTCATTTTAAAGGTTCATTCACATTTTTTAATGATGTCAATTTTATAAAAAATTAAATTTATATATTAAAAGTTATTTGTAATATAATAAAAAATATAGAATGAATAGTGTTATAGAGATGATCTTTCATTTTTCGTACTCCCTTCAAATTTGAAGGATGAAACATCCATCCTCCCAAATGGAGGAGGATATGGAGGATGGGTTGGAGTGAATTTTTTCAAAGGATCCTCTATATTTGAAGATATAGAGCCTCCATTGGAGATGCTCTTACAGCCATAGTATTGGATTGTTAATCCATTCGGGCCATGTTTGTTTGGGTGGATATAAGTTTGGAATTGGATTAATAGTCCAATAAAATTGTTAATCCGATGTTTGGTTAAACAATTGAAGTACGGATTAACAATCCATCCGGATATAATATCCCACATATGATGGACTATTCAATTCTACAGAGGGGGGGTGGGATATAAATTGGAAGACTAAGCCAAAGTCTGAATTATTAATCCCTCCTTATAATCTAACTCAATCCAAACATAAGATAGAATACACAATCTAAATGAATTTGTAGTCTTAGAACTATTAATCATAAGAATGCTAATCTAACTTAATCCAGTCCACCCAAACAAACATGACCCTAAAATCTTAATACTCCCGTGCATTCCCAAATCAAACATGCCATTGGTAGATCCCACCTCGCACACAATCCATTCCCATCCTTTATGCGACCAAACAAACAAGCCCAAAAGGGATAAAGTAATGCGTTCAACCCTAGTGGTGAGAAAGCACAAGAAATTCTCCATGATTGATGTAACTGTGTGGCTCCATTAATGGGTGATCTGGTGGATGTGAGCAAAAGAGTAGCTACTGCTTTTTGAAGGTGGGTTTTTTAGAGGAATCAAATAGCAACGACCGCCCTACCTAAACCTAGCGGTGAAATTCGGATGGGTTTTGATCGGGTTGGGAGATTGTCCAAGTCTAATTTAAGTTATACTAAGATCTGCCTAGGCCCGTCCAAGCCTAAATTGTAACCCAAGATTATCTGTCCAAGCCTTACCTGAGTTAAACACGAATTGCTCGAGTTGCCCGAATTATAAATGAATTTCAATTTTTTTTTTTTTCCATCTATATTATTAAATTTTTAAAATTTGCCTCTATTTATATATGTATATTTTTTTATAGAAAATCATTAATACTATCAAAACAAATCATTTATATAATATAAAAGAGATGTCACTATAGTAGTCTACTAGTCTTTACAATTTATGAGTGAAAATAAAAAGAAAAAAAAGTAAGATTTTATGTTATTTGTATATATAATATATATTCAATATGATTTAATAATTTAAATTACTTTAATATCATGTAATGACCAATGATTTATATGTATATTTAATATTTTTATATATTTATATGTATGATTCGAGCTTCGGGTTGTTTGATTTTTTGCCCAAACTCGCCCAAGTTTAATTGAGGCTTTTGAATTTTTGTCCAAATCCATACTGAATTTAAAAATATCTTGTCCAAGCCCTAAAAAAATTCAGACTGAGTTCGAATTGCTTGAGTTGAGCCCGCCCAACTTACACCCCTACCTAAACCATGACAAAAAATCATCATAAAACATATGAAACATGAGTTTTTTTTTTTTGGTTCTGTTACACGAAACAACTTATAGCACCGTCATGATTTCCATGCATGTGGGCTGTAAATGAATTGTTAGCTTGTGTCAACCCATCCGAAGATTAAATGACAATGCTACAAAGGTAAGAAAAAAAAAATTGGAAAAAAGGATTTGAATAAATGACCTAAAAAATGACATGTATGTACCATTGGAGTTAGTCCAATTGCCAAACCTTGAGTTATAAATAAAAAATTCAAAGGATTTTGAACTTATTTCTCAAAATTTATATTATTTGAGAAGTTGAGTTTTCAACTTGAAATCGTGTTTTGAAAACTCAATTTTAATTTTTTCTATAAAGAAGTTATTTGAATTAATTAAGGTCGCAATTTGATAACACAATCTAAAACTGAAGTTGTGTTTTCGACACACGATTTCAAAAAAGGACCTCTTAGGAAAATAAGTTTAAAGGCGACCGCTTTTGATAAAAATCTCAACTGAAAGAATCTATGTGAGGACACATGTTCAACTCTTCCTCTCCCCCTCCAATGTATCCAAGAAAATAAACTAAGATGTGGGCCAAATTTATTCTTAGTGTATTTAAACTTATATCGGATAATTTATTTTTTAACTAGAATTATTTTTTTTCAACTCTGTTAATAAGGAAAGTATACGATATTGAGACTCCCAGTATCCGAGGGAGGTAATGATTGCCATTAATATTTGCATGGGATTCTTTCTCGCAATAATCAAGGAAAGTAACCATCAAGAAAACTCAACCAAGGCATATATTCAAAGTGTTTTGCAAAAGCAAATGTTGCAAGGACCACATAATGGGGAATGTTATTGCTTGGATGATCATGAGTTGAAAATACTCTTTACATGTGTGTATAACTATATATATATATAAGAGGCGTTT
>CM069903.1:155089182-155269678 GCA_036172215.1 Camellia granthamiana
ATTTTAATTTTAAAAAAATTATCAAAATACAAAACTAAAACATACAATCATAATAAACTAGTATGTATATATATGCTCTATGGTTGGAATGTGCATCAGTTTCTTCAACAAATGGATAGGCTTGGTGTTAAAAGGTATATATTCCCTCCTTGACTCCTTGACTCCCAAAATATGCCTCTGTAGCACACAACTTTTTAGTTGTTTTGAGATCAAACAGCTAGGATGATCAGTACTAGGGAATTCGTTTGTTGAAGTGCCTTTGCTTTAGAATCTTCAACACGTTGAACCCCTCACAACACTTATACCATAGTTCTAAGCAAAAAGGCTAGATGCTCCTCATTTTAATCACTTTAGGTCATGTTTGTTTGGGCGGACCTGGATTAGCATTCCCATGATTAATAGTCCTAGGACTACGAATTCGTTGGATTATGTATCCTATCTTAACTAATAGTCAAGTTTAAAATAATTAGTCTGTACTTTAATTGTTTAACCAAACATCGGATTAATAATTTTAGGCCATGTTTGTTTAGGCGGACTGGATTAGCATTCCTATGACTAATAGTCCTAGGACTACGAATTCGTTGGATTATGTATCCTAACTTAACTAATAGTCAAGTTTAAAATAATTAGTCCGTACTTCAATTGTTTAACCAAACATCGGATTAATAATTTTATTTGGACTATTAGTCCAATCCCAAGCTCATGTCCACCCAAACAAACATGGCCTTATTGGACTATTAGTCCAATCCCAAGCTCATGTCTACCCAAACAAACATGGCCTTAATGTCAAGTGAAAAGAAAATTTTTATTTTTATTTTTATTTTTATTTTTATTTTTTGGTGATTCAACAGGAGCATGAAACCTGGATTAGTTTGGTTTGGTAATAGTAGCATGAAACTTGAGCTACTGCATTCTGAACTGCAGTGCAATAAGGCTATTTGCTACAGCTTATCTGAGAAGCTTATAGCTTCTTATATTATGGGTGTTTATGCTAGATTTTTTGGTATAGTTCAGCATATAACTTATCAGGAATAAATAATTTAAATAAAATGATTATCTGAAAGTTAAGAGAGGGGGTGTTTTCGGCTTCTACTTTTTAATTATCAACTTTTAATTTATAATAAACTGACCATACAGACTCATATGTTATATAGAATAATTGGCCAGTGAGATTTTAAAACAATCAGAGTGGCAGAAATCTAAAGTTGGAAAGAGACATCATGCTAAAATTGTTGATGTTGAGCTAGGTTAGACAACTAAGGGATGGATTTGGAATTAGTCTAATCAGAGCTAGTGAGATCGGACGACTCGAGGATGAGTTTAGAATTACTTCAAATTTGTCTAATCAGAGCTAGTGCAGTTTGACAATTCATGGATAAGTTAGTTTAGAATTACTTCAAAATTTGATAGTTTCATATGAGCTAGTGAGGTTTAACAATTCATGGATGAGTTTGGAATTATTTCAAGTTTGGTAGTTTGGTCAGACACGACATGCACAACTCAGCTGTCACTTCATTTGGTAAATTTCCTAAACCAAGTAGTATTTCAATTTGGGCTTAACTCAAACTTGCCTATTTTTAGTGAGTTTTCATTTTCTTAGTCATTTCTTGTTTGGTAAGGATTAGAATTAGGTCATTATAAATAGACATTTAAAGATACTTCAGAGACAATTTAGTTGATAACATTTCAGAGTTTCATTTCATTGTGGATTCAAGATTCTTTTTTATGAATTCAAGATATTTCTGTCTTCCATTCTAAAATGATATCTAGACACTGTATCAGTTATTCTGCCAATATTGACTTGATCAAAAGGGCTCCATTTTTAAGTTGATGTAGGCTTCATTCATCCGAGTTTGGAGAGACGGAGAGAATGTAAATTAGGGGTGCAACTTGGGTGGGCCCAAACCGAGCAACCCGAGCCTAGCCCGATTTTTTTTAGGACTTGGACAAGATATTTTCAAATTTGATACGGGCTTAGACAAAAATTCAAAAGCTCGAATTAAATTTGGATGGGCTTGAACAAACACGTCAAACAATCCGAGCAACCCGAAACCCGAATTATACATATATAGATATATAAAAATATTAAATATACATATAAATTATTGATCATTACATGATATTAAAGTAATTTAGATTATTAAATCATATTGAATACATATTATATATACAAATAATATAAAATCTTACTTTTTTATTTATTTATTTATTTTTACTCATAAATTATAAAGACTACGATAGCGACATCTCTCTTACATTATATAAATTATTTGTTTTGATGATATTAATGATTTTCTATACCAAAAAAAAAAAAAATCATTTACAATTCGAATAACTCAGGCAATTTGAGTTTAACTCGAGTCGGGCTTTAGTAGGAAACCTCGGGTTACAATTCGGGCCTGGGCAGGTCTCAACATAACATGAATTAGGCTTGGACAACCTCCCAATCCGACCGAACCCGCCCGAGTTGCATCCTTATGTAAAATATGACACATGAATGACACTTGCAAATATATAATTTTAGATATTTATTATATGGTATACATATGATATTCGACACAATGTTAGTAGCATAGCATGGCAATCTAGAGTGTGTGTGTGTGTGTGGGCGTGCGTGCGTGTGTGTTGGTGCCCGGGGGGGGGGGGGGGGGGGGGGGGGGGGGGGCATAAAACTTTTAGCGCATCTGAAATTGCAAGACAAGCCCTATAAAATTATATTGAAAATATTGAGAATACATAAAAATAAACTCTGATCTGAATTTTCCCATGGGTGTTATTAATATTAAAATTAAAATTATAGACTTTATGAGGATTTAAATCATGGGAATCAGTCTCTCCACAAAAAATAAAAAATACATACAGTTGCTTTTTCACAGTAAGTTCGAAAAAACAGAGCATGAAACATTTTAGTAAAATATGAAATCACGACTAAACTCCATTAACCAACAAAACTGGTAACCTCTCACATCTAGAAAAGCCCACATGATCCAGAAATACAATAGGCAGTGAAAGCATTTTTTTCTAGCACTTAGTATGAGAGAACTCACTTCGGAAATCCAACACTGTTGTCACATTTGCCAACGCAAATACCAGAACTTGTTGCGCAATAAAATGACATGCAAAAGGAGGCGTAGAACTCAATCCCATGTATCACTTCTTGACTATTCTTAATACATCACCCATAAGATGTATAGAACCGGTCACAAGCACCTGATAAATTTTTTTTTTTTTGTGATAAATAAACGAACTTTATTAGAGAAGTATCAAGATGATGCAAAGAATACAAAATAAACAAACACCTGATAAATGAAACCAAGGAAAAAGAAAATACAGTCTCAGAGCAAAAGTCGACAACAACTAATCCTAACATATAACTTCACGGAACAAATGCAATTTTCCAAGAGACCTAGAGAAAAGGCTAAAAATGTCAGACATGCCAAAGTTTATTAACTATAGTCCAATTGAGATTGTACTAGCAGAGTATTGTATTTCCTCGCCAGATATTTGCAACTTGATCATAGTCACGCAAAGAAAATCAACAAAGTGACAATATGCATTGCTCAGGAATGGGTACTAATTGGAAATGGTCCACTAAAATATATGAAGCAATCAATCAAAAACTCCCTACCTTAAAACATTCTTCATTACCCTTTTAAGCATTGGTTGTACATCTATCAAAACATTCAAAAAATTAAAAGGTCTACAATGGTGGGAAGGATCCTCAATGGTTCAAGTAATATTAATTTCTGTTCTTCCTTACGCTGTGTTTGGTTGGGAGATTTGGAGACGGATTTGGAAGGGAAAGGGAAAAGGTGTGTGAAACTAGGTGAAATATAGGCATGTTTTATTCACATTTCACCTACTTTTTCCATTTTCTTTTCCAAATCCCTCTTTAAATCCCTCAACCAAACACAGCATTAAAGAATTTTTGAAGTACAAAATGTGTTGTGCTTTAGCAATTCTTAAATATTCAAAATCTTGTACCATCTCTTTGACTCGTGGGTGAGCCACTTTGACCCTATTTTCTTAACTGCCAAATAGATATTCTTAATAAAAATTTAGCAATTACCTGAAAACGAACAGATTTATGCTGTTGGACAGTATCCCGCAGCCATTTGATGGCTAAGGGAAGCGAAGGGAAAACAGTGCTGTTCTCAGAAGTCCTAACACACCTTTCCTTATCATCTTCACCTTCACAGACAAGGTCTGCATTTTTAGCATCCCCTCCTATCAAGTCAAAAATCATATGATTTACAGCCACACCATATAAAACAAATTGTCCATAAAAATTTGAATTGCTTAAATTACAGAAGACAATCCAAAGCACATGAAATAAAATGGTAAATTACCATTTTTATTAAATGCGAGGTATTTAAAATTAACAGAAATTATACTGCTAAGAAACTATACTCAGATTCTGACCACTCCACTGGAAAAAGATGTATAACGAGTAAAAGTTGTACCTTTTTCACTTTTAATCAGGTTCTCCCATACTTTTTGAAGAGTCAGTTGCCATGACAGATCAACTTCCAAATCAGTTGGTGGCGAGGCACTGGACCACACCTTGTTATACACTGATATGTTTGGTACAAACAGTGCCTTTTTGAAGTGGACTCCTGAAACATCAAATTGACAGTCATGAATACGGAACACAAATTTCTTTTATCCACAGATGCTTTGAATAAATTTGCGTAGGTTGGAAGGTTAGGATTGTTAGCTGTCCACTTTACGTTCAGCTACAATTCCCCTCAAATGTGGCAACTAGTAGGGGCTGTTGCTTGGTATAATGGTAATTTGTGTTCGGTATGTATGTCAACATATCCCTTCGGCAATTTAAAGTTCCAAAAATGAATTTTTTTAGCAGCTTTTTTGATACAGGTTACCAAATACCTAAAATAAAACTACTACAAAAAGCCCAGCTGAACCAAATAGGTATCCATATCAGATCCCCAACCACCTGAGTAAGGGTATGAAAATGTATGTCCGACATATCTTTTTTTTTCTTTGTGGTCAGCACATCCAACTGGATATGTATGTCAACATATCTAGTTGGACATGGACATAGCAAGCATAACTGGTGTTCAAATATGCTATACATTTCTACATAAAGCTCCCTAAATATGTTTCTTTTCAAGTTGCTTCAAAAGAAATGAACTGCCAAGGCTTAGTGCTCTCTTTACATGAAAATTATGCTTCTACCCCAGGAAATGAAGAAGACTAGCAAGACATTTGAAAATTTAGTTGTCTAAACATTCTGGGACCAGGGAATAAGATGAAACTACTGTTTAGATGCATGTCCACATCTAACACACGCACAAGTCCATGTAACATAGGGTAAAACCTCAAGCTGTCAAGTGTGAAATGAGGTTCAAGCACGTCAGTAGCCACTTTGTGCAAATAATACCAAAGGTCAAGTCTGTGCCAACCCTCTATCAACGAGGAACAACATTGGAGGATGACCTCTAGGCATTAGGCCTTTATTAATATCAAAAATGCATCCCACTCGGAAAATTACCATGATTAGCACATGTATTAATCAGCCGTGGAAGCAGCAACTGCGGGTCCCTCACTGACATACAATTGAACAACAAAATCTGCATTTTTTTAACTTTAGCTCAGCAACATCCAGCAGAAATGAAGCAATATGATATGGACAGCCAATATATTGCACGAAAAAGTTAATAAATAAATAGTTTTATAAAAAAAAGGCGTCATGAATAAATATCTAGCTTCCCAAAAAGCCAAATTGTTCCTCATGTAATATGATTTTAGAACTCAAGGTTGATAAACAAGTTTAACAAAAGTTTTATCCCTTATTATGTAAAGATAATGGCAATATCTGAGCTATCATTGTAGCCAGAGTTTAAGCTCCAATAATTTATTTAAAAAATTGACATTCCAACAATGATTTCTCTTTCTCAAGATTATTAATGCCTCTCAAACACTAAAAGAATCCTTCATGACTAAACTTTTCTCTCTCTTTTTTCCTTATCCTTTCATTTTTTTTGATACATCGGAAATATCTTTATCCTTTCATCATTTTTTTTTTCCTCACATTTTTATTAAATTATAATAGACAGGTTGGTCTTCCTCTTCAAATGTGCAGTGGGGATTCATCAGATGCTCCATCTGTGTAAATATCATATGATAATGTCTAGTCAATTTTGACTTTCTATATTTTGAACTTCCTTCATTGAATGAGGTTAACCTAATATGTACACAACCAAAATCAATCTTCCCAACTTCTATCTATTAAGTTCTTTAAAAAAAAAATTTATTGAACCATCCAGATTGAAAGTTTTGTGCTCCTACCTGCGTGGAGTTCTTCATGGGAGTTTTACAACCAGAACTATCCACCAGTTTATGATCGGCACTGGAATTATCATGTCGGTGATCGCTTAAGTTCTGTTGTTTATTCTCTTCTTTGATGGCAAGGCAAAACCATTTTGCGCATACTTCCATGCTTTCAGGACTATGGGCTCCATCCATATAAAACACCAGATCTCCGGGGCTTTCAATATCGATTAATCGATCAGGGACAATCTGAGCACGTCCTTGTAAAGTAGCTGTTGTAAGCCCTTTAATAAATTGTTCAGGCAGAGAACTCTATTTCCACACCAAAAAAAAAAAAAATGTTGAATATAGCACAGCATTAATAAATTCCAACACTATGTGCAAAGGAAACTTCATTTGACAGAACATACAGTTTGATCCAGGTAATTGACTTTGATGTGACCAGTCCTTTGCAGCCAAGTAGAACATAAAGCAATGGCAAGACCAGCATTTAGATATTGGTGCTCACCACTAAGCCCAAGATGTAGACCATTCAACAAACTCACATCCAGCAGGGGTGCTACTTGAAGATGTACCTGTAATCAGCATGACTAGCTTAACTCTCCAATAAATCCAGCAGCTCATAATTCACAACAATTTAAATGGCACAGTTTAGCCTTTTGACTGAAGTACCTGCTTGCCTTGTTGCAACAAATTGAAAAGGCATCTGTAGCACAAGGCCAGATAGCATAGTACAAACTACATGCCCATTTTGTTAAAACAAATATAAAAGGGCACGTTTAAGCTTAAATTTGAAAAATAGAACTAATGACTGGTCAGCAATCTTCATAACTATTAAATTCTACAGCTTGACTGGTGGCTTGTGCCACCAACCCAACCCATAAAGGTCCACGAAATTTATTGATTGGCCAAGTTTCAGATAATTGTTTCAACACAAAATAGATGGCCATATGATGAGCCATAAATAACTGAACTGAGCATTTCAAATCACCAGTATATGCTCCATTTCCCTAAACAAGCAATTTTTTCCTGTACAGTACATTGTTCAAAGCTTGTTGAGTAATCAACTTGCATTAGCCAATCTTTAAATTTTGGACTCGAGCTTCGAGTCATTTTATTTCAAACTTATGTTGTAAAATAAATGAGTTAAAGAAATAAAAAAAGCAACTTACATCCAATTGGGAAGCCTTCTCTTCAAGTACACGCATTGCTTCATCAGGTTGGTGAACAGTAAAGGCCGGAACTCCTTGCTGCACCAAAAGAGGACCAAGAAAAATGGGGATTCAGAAAAATAAATGGTGGAATAAAAAAAAAAATATCTTTTGGATGCAAGGAACATTTCCTATTGGAATACATTCAATGTTCTAAAGGAAATTCAATTCTGAAAAACACCTTAAAGATACCAGCCTTCTCCCCTGCAATTTCGCCGAGAGTATTTCCTGTTAACAGCATATTGCAAAGATTGAAGAAAATTTATGTATTAGACCTGACTCCTCTAAAAGCATCATTATACTCAATCCAAACCTAACCCTTACATAACAATCCAAATATACTTTCCAGACAATCAGGAATCTGACATCAAGCAAACTGTCTGCATTCCATTGTAAACTATTGAAAGAAACTCCAAGTAGCTATTGATACCAAGTATGGGCTGGTTGGTGCAACTTATATGAGCTGCTTATAGCCTTTTTTATTTTGGGAGTCTGCCAAACTGTTTGGTATAGTTTCTACTAATAGGTTAATAAACAGAAATAGCTTAAATAAACTGAAAGAAGCTGATTATTTGATAGCTAGGGGAGGGATACTTTTGGCTTATGCTTTCTAATTATCAGAATTCAGCTTACAAAAAGTTGCACCTAACAGGCTCTATAAATGCATCAATAAGCATTTTGTGTCATCATTGAAACTCGGATGTTGTTCAAGGCTTATGGTTTCACATGCTTAACCACACAATGCAGCAAGGTTAGAGAAGCTGAAACTAACACCATAACCCAAATAGTCAAGGATCTTGCAAAATATACTGGCATCATAGCAATTTAACGGGCTGTTCCATGCAATTGATTATGCTTGCTTCTACGCAAAATTCAGTATAAAGAAGAATGCATACATGCATGCAAATCTATGCAGCATGCAAATAGACACTGGACACGGATATAACATGATACGGACACACTGATACAAATAAATAAATAAGGACACAACATGGCAGAGACAACAAGAAGTATTTATCTTTAAATTATATACAAGAAGATAATTATTTTTTCTTCATTTTTCACAATACAAATATTACTATATCAAAATAGTATGAAATCATTTTGGGAAATAATTATGAACAAAAAGTCCTAATATCTACTTTAGAAAGCTTTCATAAACAAATTGAAAGTTTTTGACTGACTTGAAATTCCTAAAATTAAGAATTTTGAAGAAGGGTGCACTCCTCCCTCCAAGGTCTCAGATTCGCAATCTCCTAGGTGAATACAATTTCTTGGAATGAGTCTATACAAGGCTTTGGTCCAGTACATCGGATACCGAGTTATCAAAAAAAATGAGGAGGGATTAATAAATATAATCTAGATTGTTTTCATTTTATCATTGGATCCCAAATTATTCTTTAAACTTGTACAATGTTTCATGTGCATCTAAGCAATGGACACATTTTTCCCCAAACAGATGTCCAGAGCATGTACAATTCTTAAAAAATAAAGAAAATGATAGGACACATTTGGACGCTTGTTATGGAGTGTCCGACAAGTGTCGGTGCCCGAGAGGGACACGACACCTTAGAAGTGTAAATGCTTCTTAGATGTAGACTTATGAATCAGTAATCTTAACCTTCAGGTCAAGAGCTCAAGTCCCAACCAGCAGTTCCAAACTACCAAGTACGAGTGCAAAATATTAAGAAATCAACCAATGAAAACCGAAGAAAAATATATATTTATGATTTATGTTAAAGATTCTGGATATATTTTACTAGCTAAACTACAGCAATCCTCATTATTTACACAGAACCAGCTATACTGTGTAACTCCAATGTGTTAATATCATAGCTGAAAACACTGTATATCTTCATTTGACTAGTGAGTAGTGGTTTAACACATACTGGTTGGCAAAGCAAATGTAGCGTGTCACAACCAAATGCATAATCCTATACTGTTAATTACATAAGATAGATGTAGTACCTAACACACAATTGACACAAGTAATATATTAAAATTGAGACAAGCAGTTACCTAGGAGTCATAGAGATAGAGCACTAACCAAGAATTTCCATGTGATCATACCCAAGGGAAGTTATACCACATACAATTGGTTTCTGTACCTGAAAAGTAAGCATAATAATGTCAAAGTCCGAGATATCCGCCCAAATGCTATAATCTTCCAAGAAGATGAGCACATCGAATGAAGTCTATATTTATTTCCTAAAGCAAGTCATAGACAAATTGTTTTTCAAAACGAACAATTCTCAAGGCTCAAACTTACCACATTTGTCGCATCATACTTTCCACCTAACCCAACCTCCAAGATAGCAACATCCACCTGCATCAAATAGAGCATCCTTTGTGTGATCTCAGTTTATCAATTAGAATGAATCAAAGGACTGATAGAAGTAATGTTTTTTAATGCTATGTGATTCTTAAAGAGGAAAGAAAGAATGAGGAATAATACGTGAGGCTCCATTGTGCGTTATGTGGTGCATTTGGGGAGGGGTATAATAGATTGTTTGAGGGGAAAGAATACTCAAATCTATGCTTTGAAAGGCATGGAGTTGGTGTCATTATTCTTTGGGTTAAAAGACGATTTTATTTTTTTTTCATAAATATATTATTAAAAAGGAACCAAGGGGGCACCACACTGGAGGATTTTCCATTTTCAGTGTACTCTCTTTAGATTATTTGGGGGAGTTATTTATCCCTGTTGACTTTTGGGAGTCTTTTGATTAATTGTTACTTTGTTAGTTCGCTTTTTATAATCGAAGTGTACATAATTGCACCCCTTTGATGCTTCTTTAATGGATGTCTCGCTTGCGTATTAGAAAAATTGCATGTGCCTACCTGTTCTGCAGCAAATATCTTGAAGGCAAGTAAGGCAAGGAAGCGAAAGTAAGTAGGCATTGGTATATCATCACTGGTTTTTTCCTGGATATGAACAAAAAGAAGCACCAAAACAAAATGACCATATCAAAATAAGTACTTTCACCGATAAATATCGATAAATAGTAGCATATGCACTAGTATCCAATGTGTACAAGTAAGTGAATTCCCATGTCCAATTCATCATTTTGAACTATCAAGGGAGTAGGAGTAGGAGTTTGGAAAAAATGCCCAAGCTACTGTGACAATGGCTTGGAATCATCCACCATTAGAAGGTCAGCTAATGATCATCAAATTTACCCGAGTGAAAAGAACAATGGGCTGCCTTTATGTTGATCAGGTTAGGAGCCTCATCTCACTACTGGCAAGTGCAACTTAAATTTTGCCGATCAACAATTCCATGACAATTACAATATATATATATATAAAATATAAACATGAATAGGATATCCAAAAACTCAGTAGACTGTCCAACAAATTGGATTTTCAATTTTTGCGTTGAAAGCCAAATATGAAGCCAAGCAACCAGCTTGACAACAGATCACATTTTATACATTTAAACTGTTGCTTGCAAGCTAGATTTTTGGGGCAAGCGCATAATACAATATTTTTTATAAAGAAAAACTTTTCTCTTTTTTTTCTTTTTTCATTTTTTGTTGATAAAAGAAAACTTTGACATCACATACGGACCACACTGCAAACATCTTAAGGAGTGTCGGAGGATGCATGTTAGAGTTGTTGTCAGACACACGAGGCTCCTCCTAAAAACAGTCCACGCTTCACAGACTTGCAGCAAAATAGTTTATGTTCAATCTCCTTAAAAGGGTAGAAGTATACAACTTCGAACAGCTACAAAGATACCAATGTAGTCGTCTGTGTCTCATCTTTTCAATACAAGGAAAACAACAAATTCCCCTAGCTGACACCTAAAGATAATGTAAAGCCCTATAAAAACAAGAATTGCTGTCATTTTGATCCACATAAAACACTACATCTCATATAGATAAAACTTGTTCCAGATAGCATCTATAGAATGGTTCACATATACACTTCCTTCCTGACCATGGGCAAGCCTCCCATGGAGAACCAAATGTCTTCAAGCATGCCAAAACAAGAAGAAGCTATCATTAATCAGATTTGTCATCTTTACGGTGCAGTGATACCCTGTTATGGAAACTTTAACAAGCAGTCTATGGCATTGGCACCTAAACAACTGCTGTTGAAGATTCCTCCTATGATTTTATGCCCATTTCTGTAGCATGAAATCCTTAACCATCTTCTACTATTGCAAATATTTCAGCCCTCAAGGTGGCAGATCCTCGAGAACCACTCACCCCTTCACTAGAAACGAATTAAGTTTACCCCAATCCAAGCCACAGTCAAGGCGGCATCCATTGAAATGTTAGGGAAGCCTAGCAAAACGCCTATCCTACCCTTGGCTAGGTCCATTCCACTGAGGCTTGATGATCATAAATACCATTCCTTTGGCTAAAGATATCGTAGTTCAATACCAGCAGATCAGGAAAAAAATTCCACTCACATGCTCGTAGCCACAATCTCAACTAGTTGGGACTCAACTTGCTCTGTCAAAGCTTCTACATCTCCTACAAACCCAACTAGTTGAAGAAAATCTTCCTACCAAGATCTCCATTATGGAACTTTTGTCCACTTCACGAGTCTATCAGGCTGGCAAAAGCCAGACCCGCAAGCAGCCCTAATTTCATTCTATTTGAGGATTTGCAAGCTATGGTGGGTAGTCTATTTTCTCCCCAATGAATTACCTTTACACAAAATGATTTGACTTCAAATTCATTATGCCCATACTCAACCCCTGTATGTAGAGGCCTTTCTTTGTAGACCACAACCAAATCAAGACGACCTTGATAGAAACTTGTGCAAAATTTAGTAAAAGCATATTGAGTTAGGAAGTTGAATTTGGACCTTCTTGGTTTGCTCCTTACTATAGTTGTTCGTGCATATGACGAGATCACTAACGCTGAACTGAAAATTGCCTTGATATCATAAACTTATTTAGGGCCACTTCGATTTTATTTTATTTTATTTGGAAGCAAGAAAATATTTTGTAGGTACTCCATTTAACAAAGTAACAAGATTTTAGGCCTTGTGCCTACAAATTTCTTTGGGCGGAAAATCCATACCGCAATTTAGCCAATTAAAAAAAATGGGTAAATTACCAATACACCCCTTGAGGTTTGCTTAAAATACAAAGTGCCCCATGTGGTTCTAAAAATTTCGTCATGTCCCTTGAAGTTTAAAATTGCATAACAGATGGCCTCTTTTATTAATAAATTATCAAGTCAATTAACAATTTTTAATGATGACAGAAATATATTTCAATTAATAATTTAGATAATTTTATTATTATATATGAGAGTAGTTAGGAATTTTATTTTTTCAGTTAATTCTGTTAGATAAAAAATTCAGACAAGGGAGTAATTATAATTTTTCAAAACACAGGAGGTAATCCATATTTTAAGCAAACTTTAGGGAGTGTATTTGTAATTTACCCATAAAAGCATTTAAAATGCTCCAAAACCTGTATTTGTAAATGCTATGGGGCAAAATTGCCAAGTATTAGGTCAAGGGCTATATATAAGGAATTTAACTAGCTAAGACCCAGTACGAGAGAGACATAGAGAGATTACTTAGATCAATAAGTATTTCCTAAAGTAAATATTTGCTCCAATAATAATATTAAAAAATCAACATAAAGTCATTAACAAAGAAAGGTCTAAAACAATGCAATAGAAGAACATGCAAGATGCTTAGTAGTTAAGTCCAAAAATAAGTGAATAACAAAAACAATGGGATAAATGTGCATGCCTTCAGTCTATCCCAACACCACCAGAAGTATGCCAAAAACTTCTCTTCACATATGTCCACACTGAAACAACCAATGAAAATATTAACAAACAAATTCAAATTTATGATATAAGATTTTTGCAAACTTGAACACAAATCGAAATAAAAAAGAAATGCCCATCTCAGAATTAGCCTATCCAACATGGTGCATAAATAGGTATGTATTTCAACTATAAAGAAAAACACTAGGCATTTGACCAGGCCTAAGTATTTAAGAAGAACAAGTAGGTGGTGTTTGATAAAGCTGAAGACTGAAAATTAAGTATTGAAAACTGAATGCTAAATTTTTTAAGTTAAAAAATTGTTTGATAAAAATTTACGTGTTGAACTAAAAATAAATTGTTTAATATTTATAAGATCAAACTTGAAATTTATTATTTTCAAATTGTATATTTCAATTTTTATATTGTGATGGTGACGGTAGTGGTGGCGGGGATCGTATGATAGTGATGGTGATGGTAATGGTGGCGGCGGCGGCAGCAACAACGGTGACAGTGGCATGGTAGTGGTAACATTGATAGTGGTGGTAGCGATGTGTAGTGGTGTGGCAATAATGACAATAGTGATGAACGTGGTAGTGGCATGATGGTGGCGGCGACGGTGGTGATAATGGTGGTGGTGGTGGTCAGTTTATAATAGTATATATCGATACTTATGTTTAATATTTATAAATTCAGTCAGAATTAAGTAAGTTTTATATGACTTAAAAAAAATTTAAGTTTTAACCTACATTTTAAAAGACACTTAAATTTTTAAATGATATCAATTATAATTATCAAACGGACTTAATTGATTATCACTTAATACATTCAGTTTTAAGTGCTGAATTAGGTTATCAAACACTCCCATAGCCAACATCTAGAGTTTTTAAGAGATTGTAAGAACTGTTGGTTTAAGCCATAGTGAGAACAAATCATGGAACCAATCCAATTACTTAGGCTTCGTTTGGGAAGTTAGGTTTATAGTCAAAAAGCCACTGTAAATTGTCACATCACTCTCTCTACTTTCTGCACGTATTTTTATAAAAAGTCAAAAAACCAACTAAAATAGCCAATTTCCAAACGGGGCCTTACTGTTCACAACTTCACATCCACAGTTAAAAATTAGATAAATGAATAAGTATTCAATCAGCAATCCAAATTTACAAATAAGAATAGTAAATGAATTTATTATATTCACTATTTAATGCCTTGGTTACCAAAAATTAAGAAACCTACCCATCCAATCGAAATCTTTCTCGGACATCAATGAGGTGAGGAGATGTGAAAAGACCGGTATGGAAACCACAATTACGTAATATAGATTCTGCAAATGTGCATGTCGATCCCTTTTGTAAATATCAAAATGAAAGATAAATCAGTGTTGCATCCAATGCACATAATTCACAAGAACATTTTAACAATTTCATTTTATGTTAAATTTGATAATGAGATGGTTTACTTCATGCAACTACAGTTGGTCATTGCAAGCATAAATTTAGTTGGAGAAAATGCATCAAAATGTCTTCAGGAAACTAAAACTATGGAGGATGAGTAGCTAGATAACAAAGGTGCAATTGGAATCAAACATGGCATACCCATGACAGTGTCATAATGCATATCCACCTATATGAAACAGAATTTCAGAACCAAATGAACTTTTTAGATCATGAAGAATAGTATGAATTCAAAAGAAAATTTCATAATTCCTTTCTGATTTTTTTAATAGAATGGATAAACCATTTGCAATAAAAAAAAGTAGCATTAGCAAAATAATTTTCAACTAAATTTCAACCTTCCAAGTTTTGTTCTATCCACCAATAGGGATGCAGCTTGGGCGGGTGCAACCCGAGCAACCAAAGTTTGGCCCATAAAATTTAAGGCTTGAGCAATATAATTTCAAAATTGGTCAGGGATTGAGTTAAAATTTGCGAGCAAGAATTAAATTTGGACGAGATCTGCATTGACGAATCAAGCAACTGGACCAATCCGAATTATATTAGGAATATATATAGATTATATATAATACACATGAACTATTAAAACATACTTATTATCATAGTTTGGATTAAATCATATTGTAATGTTAATATATTCTACTACATGGTACACACAACATAACTCAAACTAACTTTCTTATTAAGTTTAATGTTTGAAATTTTTTTAAAAAGTTTTCTTTTTTATTTTCAAAAATTGCAATGCATTAGTTCAAGACAAACAAAGACAAATTGTTTGTGTTCGAATTAGATAACTCGAGCCTAGCCCAAACTCTTTTAGAAGAACTTAGGCTCGGACTTGGCAAGCAAATCTGAGCATATGGTCTTGGGCATGGAAAAAAACCCTCTATATTCCAGGCCAAGTCTAGAGAAACCCTCAGCCCAAGTTGGAGCCCTACCATGTAACCACCATTAGCAAAATCGAGGCTTTTTTTTTCATTTTAAAATTCTTAAGACCATAGTGATGACATGGTTAATAAAAAACCGCTCCCCCTAAACAACTGGACTACGAAATAGACATATTCAGGAAATGAGCTGGCACAAATGAAGACAGGTTGAGAAAATCTAAAATAAATCAAAGATGTTCAGCCGTGACTAACAGAAAATCAACAATGACACTATTATGAAAGCTACAATAATCCAAAGTAGTAAAGAAAAACCAACGACAGATGAGAATTCATTTTTTATGAGAATCCATTGGAATGGCTAACTAGAGCCCTTGTTAAGTTGACAACATAGTCTTTAACTGGTAAATAATTTTCTAACTATTTTTCAACTTTAGAATCATCAATGAGATTTCATTAGGAAAATAACAAAATCAAACTTTTCTTTTAGTTAATTTAAAAAAATGAGTAATTCATACCTTTCCTTTGGTTCCTGCCACATGAATAACATTCATTCTAGAAATTGGTTCATCCAAGTCCAGCATCTACAAGTTCACATATCAAAAATTAATAGTTCAAATCAATACAAGTTTAACCAAACTAGCCAATCACCAATTAGAAAATGAATCACCTTGAGATAATCAAACAGAAAATCGAATCGATCGCCTTTGTTGCTCTTATCAGCGCGACTGCGTTTTGTAATCAAAGAAGACAGAGCATCCATTGCCTCTTCATACGGAGACACTGTAGGTCTGGGAGATCCATCGTTACCTTCACAGTAGCATCATCAACAACCAATACATTAACCAAAAACCACTACATATCTAAAATTTTCGAATCAGCAAAAATCAAAAGAAAGTGACTCACAGAAAGGAAGAGAGATTGGGAGAGGTACCTTCTGCCATGACGATTCTTCTCCGAAGATTGAAACCCTAGAATTCAGCAGATGATTTGGAAGATGAACCCAACGGTATTAACATCAAGATGTCAGCCACAGAATTCACAAGTCAATTTCCCAACAAATTTTTAGATGCTGCTTTCGAAATTAGATAATGAGCTTTGTTTGAGAAAAAGAATACAAACAAGTCTGGGTGGTGTAGTCGGTTATCACGCTAGTCTCACACACTAGAGGTCCCCGGTTCGAACCCGGGCTCAGACATTTTAGTTTTTATTTATTATTTAATAATCCTAATACGGTTCTTTTTGGCGGTGATAGTTAAAAGCGTAATTCACATTTTGCCCTTTTCAGAATTTTTTTTATTTTAATCCTTAAAATTGCTCTCTCATTTTTATTTATTTTTTGCTAACCTTTCAAAATTTTCTCCAATAGTTGAGGTCTAAAAATGTCATATTTGGAGCCACGTGACAATGGGCCTGTTTGGTGCAGCTTAAAAGCTGCTTATTTCAGCTTTCAGCTTAATTTAAGTTATTTTGATGTGTTTGGTTTAGCTTATAGTTTATAGCTTATAGCTTTTTGGAAGTCAGAAATCAGCTTATTCTTTGAGTGGGACAGGAGATGCTTAATTTATAAGTCAGAAATCAGCTTATGTTCATAGTTATAAGCTATAAACTGTTTAGGCATAAGCTATAAACACTTTCCCACAGCTCTACCAAACAGGGCCAATAACACATTATTAGATAAATTATACTTTATTCATACAGTTTTAATATTTTTCTATTTTAACTGTTAAAAAATATTTTTTCATTGTGACTCCTAAGTTTTTAAATTTTTCTATTTACTCCAACAACCAACGTAGGTCTAAAATAGGATGAAAAAAATCATGTTAGTCGCACTTAACTCACAAGCTCTGCTATCGACACTACTCTCATCACTACCTTCACAAATAACATAATCCACCACCTAACTCCCCTTTCTCACCGAGTCCGGATCTTCTGTTGTGGTTTCTTGTAGCGTCCCCTGTCATACTCCAAAATGACGTCGTTTTGGTAAAAAAAAAAAAAATTTGTTTTTTCCCCCTTCTCCTCTTTCCCTTTTCTTTCTACCTCATTTGCTTGAACCTACCCGTTGACAGAGGCAGAGAGGTGAAACGGAGTAGTAGGTGCAAGCATCGACTGCAACGCGAGGCGGCGAGTCGGCTACGACTAAGTACATCCATTTGGGTCCTCCGCTTCGTCTTCTTCGCTGAATTTTGCATCTTCTGTTTTGGGGTTTCTTCAAAATAGCAAAGATCATAAATGGGTTTTTGGTTTGTGCTTCCAAGGGCTTGGACAGTCGTCCTCTAATCGGTGTATTGTTCGAGTCATTTTGTCACGACCCAAATCCGGTACCCAAATAAAATAAAATAAATTTTTATTTAATCTAGCTAAAAATAATTAGAATATTAAAGATATGTTTAATATTGTTATTACTTAGTAAATAATTGAAAAGGATAAAATAATAATTTTAGCATTTATCCTTCTTTATAATATCATAAACAAACATAGGATTCAATAGAATAGTCTAATCCAGACATCTAATCCCATGACTAAACAAATATAGGATACAAATCCAATCTAACCAAATAGTCCGGGAACAATGTATTCCAAAACTAACAGTCTGGTGAATTCCAATCCCCTCTTATCCAGTCCGTCCAAACAAACACATCATTGGCGTTTAAAATTTTAATTTAAGGTTTTGGAGTTATAGAGTTTTGTAACTTGTCTAAATTTATGTACATGAATATTGTGTAATTTAATTGGGTGAATTAAATTTATTTATTTGGAGTTATAAGTTTAAATGTTTATTGTGAATTAATTTCATTCATAACTCATGACTATTAATTTTTTTTAAAAATTTATTTATTTGGAGTTACAAATTTTATTTTAAACTTGTAATTTAATTTTGGAGTAACAAATTGTATTTTGTTTTGGTAACTTATCTAGCATTTTATTTCATTGGTTAATTTTATTATTCAATAGTTGGCTAGATGGTTTCAATTAATTTATTATTTACTTTTTTCCTAGATTATTTGGTTGGTTTTTTTTTTGGTTGGTTTTCTGCTAACTTTCTCTACATGAATACTTATGTGATAGGGAATGGAAAAAAAAAAAAAAAAAAAAAATCGATTTGGGTTGTACAAACGAAATTTTTTGGACTATATTATTTAAGCATTTTTGCTTGAGATTTAATAGTGATTACTTGCCAATTTTTTAAGCAAGGTTGTTTGCTTGGCATGGTAGAAACAGTTTTTTTTTTTTTCTTTTTTTTGTAGCAATTTTTTATATTGCTTGTAATTGTTAGCAATTTTATTTTAATTGCTTGTAAGGTTGGAACTGGTTTGTTTTAACCTAATTCATCCATTGGAAAAATTTAATTCTAAAAATTATTTATCACGGACTAGGAGTTAACATGCTCTTGAAAGTTTTGTCAAAAGATTAACTGGGTTTTAAGTGGGACTGATGTGACCTCTCCAGTCTTCCTGGAAACATTCTTAACCATGTTCGATTCTAGGTTAAGTAATGAGACTAGTTTTGAATTAAATTTCCAACTGTGAGATTTTCTAAAGGTTAAGTTTAATTTTTGGAAACACAGAAAGTGATATTCTGTTGTATTTTTCAGAAATGGCAACTGTCACCAATGATACTGCTACTGTTAATATTAGAAGGGATCTGAACCCCGGGACAATTGACTTGCCAACCCCAATTGTGACCTCGTCAACACTGGTGTTACTCCGGCTGTTCCAGGAGGACCACTTAGTCACCATGAGCGCCCAGAGAAATTTGCTAGGGTGAACTTCAAGAGATGGCACCAAAAGATGTTGTTCTACTTGACCATGCTGAACCTTGCAAAGTGTCACGACCCAAACCCGCCCCTATGGGTTTAGCACCGTAACCGGCCAGTAATCCGAGATTACCGAAGGCCTGCTTAACAGTAAAACAGTAATACAGAGTACAGGGGCTGGCGGAAGCCAAAACAGTAATACAAAGATGTCCAATGAGCTGTGACAGTTTGTATGCAAAAAGACTTTTCAAAAATATTCACATTCGAAACAAAACAGTATGTACATACATCATATACAGATATTCAGGTTAGGGACCAAATCCCCACCATAACAGTACAGTACAAGTACAGTCTATACAGTATTACAAAAACAGATACAAAAAGGGAGAAATCTAAAACACCCCAAAAAGCCCTAGCTTGAAGAACTTGAAACCTCTCAGTGAGGCACAGTGGTTGGCCTTAAAAAACGGGAGCTTAGCCTGACGCTTCTAGCAATAGTCCGGTGCCTGAACACCTACATATATATATGAGCAGTGAGCTAAAACCCAGTGAATAACATATGCGTAAAGATGTTAAGAATGAATGTCCTTTCAGTATTGAAAACAGTCATTTATCAGTATATCAGTCATTTAGTTTGTGGCTCATATTTCATGCCATAACAGTCATTCAGAAACTATTATAGTCATATGTGGTACATCCAATAGCAGAACAGTACAGTAGGTCTTAACAGACCGAACAGTTAGTTGATGGCTATCATATCAGTAAACAGTAGTGGTTCCAAACATGGGAACCCACAGAGATCTCTGTGACAGTAGCAATACAGTACAGTAACAGTAAATTACTATGGATACCACGAATACAGTTCACAAATAGGACAAACATCATTCAGTAAGAAATATCATTTCAGAAAGCAATACAGTTGTTCATTCAGAAGATATTCATGATTGAACATATATTTACAACATTGTTACTCACAGAGCACTGGGCTATAAGCAGCTAGAGCATCCTCGGATGCCAACCCTACACAGTTACAAAACGAACACACACTAAGCTACACAGTTGGGAAAATAATAACTTAATCCCTAATTTGCCTCGGTGTGGTTCTACATCAATATCCTCCTATGATGGAAAGAGGGTGCAAAGATGCACTTTTAAACACTTTTCAAAATTTTCAGAAAACAGGGGTCTCGCTCGAACGTGTCTTTCTACGCTCGAGCGGACATGCAGACAAAGGATCCCCGCTCGAGCGTCACTTTCCTCGCCCGAGCGGACTGCAAAACATGGCAAAAGTACTGGATGCATGAAATTCACGCTTGACGGGCGCTCGATCCCCGCTCGAGCGTGAGGCACAAGTCCTCGCTCGAGCGTGCATTCCCTCGCTCGAGCGGACTGTAAACACATGTAAAGTACTGGATACACGCATTTCACGCTCGAGCTTCACTTTACCCGCTCGAGCGGACTGCATGTATTCAGAGTGTACGCTCGAGCGTGAAGTCCTACGCTCGAGCGTGGGTCCAAATTCTGGAAATTCCATATTGAACCTATAAGCTCAAAACTCAACTTCAAAGCATCAAATTCGATCCTTTTGGACTAATTTTCTAGAAAACTGTTGTAAACTCATAGTATAACATGTTTTGAAGATCAATTTTGTAAAATCAAGCCCAAAGGTAAGTCAATTAACCACATTTTCAACAATAATTTCAAGAACATGATGTACATGCAACATGCATGAATTTGATCAACTTCAAAGCTTCTAATACAAGAACAAATGAGTCAATCCTTTCAAAAAAAAAAACATGAGGAACTTATGGATTAGAACCATAATATGAACATGCATGTGGGAGTTTTCATGAAAACAACTTCAAAACTCTACAACATGTACATGCATGCAAGATACAAGCTTCAATTCAACACTTTTAAACCAATTCATGCCTTTAAACTCTAAATTACCAAGAACCATGCAACATATGACTTAATTTAACAATCAAGAAGATGATCCTCCTACCTTATGCCTTGAATTCAAAGTATGGGAGTCTAATGTTGCAAATCTTCTACAATTCCTTCCAAATTCCAAGTCAAAATAAGATGAAATCAAGCTAACTCCTATCTCTCTCTCTCTTTAGTCGGTTTGCTCTCTAGAACTGGCTGAAGAAATGTTATAATGCTAACATAAGAGTCAACTAAAAGATCCTAGATTTGTCCACTAAGTGGCAAACATGTAAATACTTCAAACTAATGTAATTTAATTGTATTTAATCCCATTAAATCATACCAAATCAAATTTCAATTAAATTTATCATAAAATCACATAAATTCCAACTAGCATAAAACATTAATCAATTTCAGATTCGGCCGCCGATAAGGCCTTCAATTTGCAGTTTAAACATAGTACATGAACAGATAATTTGATAACAAACAGATAAAAATGCATTAAAACTAATACACTCAATCAATCAGTTCAGAATTTCAGTCAATCAGTCAGTTAACATGCTTAATCATAGATTAGCACTAATCAGAGGTGAGGGTTGTCACAGTCTCCCCTCCTTATAAAGAGTTTGGTCCTCCAAACTCGAGTTACCTTCATTCTGGAAGAAGACAGGATTCAGTGGAAACAGTTCAGGATATCTCTTGATCATATTGTCTTCCCTTTCCCAAGTGGCATACATGCCACCATGGTTTAGCCAGTCAACTTTCACTAGCGGGATCTCTTTGTTCCTTAACTTCTTGATCCGTCTGTTCACAATCTGAATAGGCTGTTCTTCATAAGTGTAGTTGCCACTTAGCACTACACGGGTAGGCTCAATTACATGGAAGGGATAATCCCTTAACATAGAAATATGGAAGACACTGTGCATATGCTTCATTTCAGGAGGAAGTGCTACTTGATACGCCATCGGATTAATCTTTTCAATAATCTTGTACGGTCCGACGTATCTTGGCGCTAACTTGCCCTTAACCCCAAAACGGGTATGCCCTTTCATCGGTGTCACTTTAACAAAGACATGATCACCTACTTCGTACTCTCTGTCTCGCCTTCGGACATCCGCATAACTTTTCTGTCGACTTTGTGCGGTTTTCAGCCTCTGTTGAATCAGTTTCACTTTTTCAGTGGTTTCTTGTACAATTTCGGGTCCAAGCAAAGGTCCATCTCCTACTTCTGCCCAGCAGATAGGAGATCGACATTTCCTGCCATATAAAGCCTCGAAAGGCGCCATACCAATGCTTGAATGAAAACTGTTGTTGTAGGCGAATTCAGCCAACGGTAAGTGGCTTTCCCAATTTCCCTGAAAATCAAGGACACACATTCTCAGTAAATCCTCCAGAGTCTAGATGGTTCTTTCTGACTGACCATCTGTCTGAGGATGGTATGCACTACTCAGTCTCAGTTCAGTACCCAATGCTGTCTGTAGGCTTTGCCAAAATCTCAATGTAAACTTCGAGTCCCTATCAGAAACAATGGACACAGGCACTCCATGCAATCTAACAATCTCATCAATATAAATTATGGCCAATTTTTGTGCATTATAGATTGTTTTGACAGGTAAGAAGTGAGCAGATTTAGTCAGTCTATCAACAATAACCCAAATTGTTATAGCGATCCCGGGTTTTTCTTCCTGTGTACAGTAATCCGGACTTGTGTCCGTGGATATTAGTAGTTGTTTATATCTTGTTTACATCCTTTCATACTTTGTATTTGAGTTATAGGATGTGTTGGGCAGGTTTGTTACAGGTTGGTTGTGTTTGGGAACAAATGGTTGCTGCCCAAAATTTTGGTCCTTCGCTCGAGCGAGAGGTTTGTCGCTCGAGCGAGCTGTTGAGTTTTGTGTCTGGTGGCTTGAGCCAGAGTTTCTTCGCTCGAGCGTGAAACTGCGTCTAGTTCTGGACTTGAGAGTTGCATTTCTTGGCTCGAGCGAGCTTTCCTTCGCTCGAGCGAGCGAGGTGTATGTTTTCGAGTTCTTCGCTCGAGCGAGCATTCTGTCGCTCGAGCATGCTTCTGGGTTGCAGACCTGAAGCTTCGAGTTGTTGGCTCGAGCGAGACTTTCTTTGCTTGAGCGAGATTTCTTTGTGTCTGGTCGCTCGAGCGAGCCTGTTATATATTAGATCACAGCAGCGATTTTAACTTCACTTTTTCATCCCCCATCCCCTTTTCTTTTTCAAACCCTAGATCCGAGACCCTCTCTCTCTAGACTTGTCTTCTCTCTAGGATTTCATCTCCCTCTAGTGTGAATCTATCCTAGATCCTTTGTTAAAAAGATAGAGGATGACTTCGGCTTTGATTTAATCTGAAAAACTTGAG
Organism: Camellia granthamiana; assembly: GCA_036172215.1. Taxonomy (NCBI): domain Eukaryota; kingdom Viridiplantae; phylum Streptophyta; class Magnoliopsida; order Ericales; family Theaceae; genus Camellia; species Camellia granthamiana. The sequence goes on from CM069903.1 coordinate 155,112,827, forward strand.
ATTTGGAGCACGTTGGATTTTGGTCTTCATCTCCGTTTGAGCTCAAACTTTGAGGTAGGGATACCCTACTCCTCTTTATGAGCTTTGTCTTTGAATTTTAACATTTTGATATGTTGGGGGTTGTTGGGTAATTTTGAGAAAGTTTGGGCTTTTGTGTAAATTTACAAAAGTTGGGGTTTTATTTATAATAAACCTATATGCATGTTTGGCATTGAGAAATGAGTTAAATGATGGATTATGGATGAAAAATGGAACCTTAGGGTTGTGATGTTAATTGTGGGAAATGCCCTAATCACATTGATAAATTAATTGGTATAATTAATTTGAAGAAAAGAGGAATTGAATTGAGAATGTTGGGATTGGATGTGTATGGGATTAAAGGGTGTAGTTAGATTTATTCATCGCTCACCTAGTTGAAATGTTGATTATATATCCATTTGGTGCGTTTATTTTCGGTATAGAAATAACTGCTTTGGGCTATCGGTGGAGGATAGTCTTGATTGTTGTAGACAATGCATGATGATTAGGCAAACTGAAACTAATCATTTGAGTGTGCTATTGAATATAGCGGTATGAATAATACATTAACTTTATGTATTGATTGATTGTATATGACCTATGTTTATATACATGTGTTGTGTGGGAGGAGATAGGGGATATACTCCACGGTTTAGGGGAAGATAGGGGATGGACCTCTAAACCGAATTTTGTGTGACATCGATACAGCACTACAATGTGTATTCAGTGTTGATTATGGAAGTGTTGAATTGATTTGATATAGCACTAAAATGTATATCTTTATCAATTGTAAAGTACAGAGATGTTTCTATGTTATGTTGATACAGCACCGAAATGTGTATCGTTAGTGAAGTATGGAAGTGGTTTAGGTATTAATGATAAAGCACCAAAATGTGTATCCACCATGAATTTCGAAAGTGTTTTAAAGATGAGTCACAAACTCATTAAATTATTTGGCTAAGTGTTAAGCCTTGTTTTCAAACTCAAAGTTGAAAGGAAAACGGAAAATGAAATGGAACATGGACTTTAAGGTCATGAAATTGGAATGTGTTTTGAAAGAAAGTAAAAGGGTAGACCATCTATCAACTGCTAATCTTTTAGTCATTGTTCATAGCTGGTTTAGTGTATTTCTATTGGGCTGTGGCTCACCCTATATGGGACATCATTTTCAGGTACAGGTAGCATGCCACCTCCAAGGACATAGCTTGGCAGGCTAAAGGCGGACAGACCTTTTTGTTGTTTTATTTTCTTTCGATGTATTACATGTAGATTCAAGCCAAGGGCTTAATGTGTAAATGAGTTAGTACTCTCTTTTTGTAACCAAGTGTTAACTTGGAAAGCTGTAAGCCCGTAGGGCATTTGCTTTTGTTGTTAACATGTAATACTTTTGTAATGAATTACTCTGATGAATAGAGGGTTGTTGATCTTTTATATATCAATGCATGTCAATATTGATGGGTCTAACGTTGTTATTTTGAGGGCGTTACAGAATCCATACCTTTACTGGAGCGAGGTAAACCAACAATGAAATCCATAGTGATATGTTCCCATTTCCACTCCGGTATCGGTAAGGGTTGCAGTAAGCCTGTGGGTTGTTGATGTTCGACTTTAACTTGTTGGCAATGAAGACATTTCGACACAAAATCAGCAATCTCTTTCTTCATTCCCGGCCACCAGAAATTCAGTTTCAAGTCTTGGTACATCTTCGTATTTCTTGGATGGATAGACAATTTCGAATTGTGGCCCTCTTGCAGAATTCTTCTTTTCAGTTCAGAATAACTCGGTACACATAATCTTCCTTGGAATTTCAACACATTGTTCTCAAATTTGAAATCCGACCTCGGTTTAGATTCTCGTTCATCGATGATCTTCTTCAAGAAGTCATCTTGTTGCTGTTTCTCTTTAATATCTTCAATCAATGCCGGTTGAGCAGAAATAGCAGCTAAGGTTCCATCTTGTTCACGCAAAACAATTTCAACTTCAAATTTTTCAAGGTCACATAGCAATTCTTTCTGCCCGATGAGTAAATAAGCTAAATTTCCAATCGATTTCTGACTCAAAGCATCAGCAACGGTGTTAGTTTTTCCTGGATGGTACAAAATTTGCGGGTTATAGTCTTTTATCAGTTCTAACCATCTCCGCTACCTCATGTTCAGCTCTTTCTGTGTGAAAAAGTACTTCAAACTGTTGTGGTCTGTATACACCTCACATGTCGCCCCATAAAGGTAGTGACGCCAAATCTTCAGTGCAAACACTACTGCAGCAAGTTCTAAATCATAGATCGGGTAGTTCTTTTCATGCGATCTCAGTTGTCGGGAGGCATATGCAATAACTCTACCATTCTGCATTAAAACACATCCCAAGCCCTTATAAGAAGCATCACTATATACAGTATAACCATCCGTACCTGAGGGTAAGGTGAGAATCGGTGCAGTCACTAGTTGAGTTTTCAACTCCTGAAAAGCTGATTCCCTCTAATCGGTCCAGTCAAACGGTATCCCCTTCTGAGTCAGCTGTGTCAGTGGTAAGGCAATTTTGGAGAAATCTTTGACAAACCTTCTGTAATACCCAGCTAAGCCTAGAAAACTTCGGACTTCGGTAACATTGGTCGGTCTAGGCCAGTTCACTACTGCTTCAATTTTCTGTGGGTCAACTGTAATACCATCCTTACTGATCACATGTCCTAAAAACATCACACTGTCTAGCCAAAATTCACATTTAGTTAGTTTTGCATAAAGTTTCTGTTCTCTTAGGGCCTATAGGGCAATGTTCAAATGACGTTCATGTTCTTCCGTGCTTTTGGAATAAATCAAAATGTCATCTATGAAAATAACTATGAACTCATCAAGGTATGGTTTGAAAACTCTGTTCATAAGGTCCATAAATGCAGCAGGTGCATTGGTAACTCCGAAAGGCATAACTAAGAATTCGTAATGTCCATACCTCGTTCGAAAGGCAGTCTTTTCAATGTCCCCTGACTTGATTTTCAACTGGTGGTATCTAGATCTAAGGTCAATTTTGGAGAACACTTAGGCACCCTGTAACTGGTCAAATAAATCATCAATGCGAGGCAATGGATATTTATTTTTCACTGTTACCTTGTTCAGTTCACGGTAATCAATGCAGAGTCTCAGTGAGCCGTTTTTCTTTTTCACAAACAAAACTGGTGTGCCCCACGGTGAAGTACTAGTCCTGATGAACTTCTTATCTAACAGTTCTTGCAGCTGAACTTTCAACTCTTTCAATTCAGTCGATGTCATTCTGTAAGGAGCTTTAGATACTAGCTGTGTGCCCGGAATCACATCAATGGTGAACTCAATGTCCCTGTCAATCAAATCCCCTGGCAAATCATCTGGGAAAACATCTGGGAATTCTCTGACTATAGGAATACTGTTCACATCAGTGTTAGCATCAGTAGGTATAGTCAATACGGAACATAGATACCCCTTACACCCTTTTCTAATCATTTTAAAAGTTTTCATGGATGAAATCAGATATGGGGGATGTACTACACCAACTCCGTTAAACACAAATTCAGGTAAACCAGGTGGACGGAAAACAACTTGTTTTGTTACACAGTCTATGGTAGCATGATATTTCGTTAACCAGTCCATTCCCAATATCACATCAAAGTGATCAATATTCAATGGCAGTAAATCAATATACAAATGCGCATCTCCAACAATAATCTCACATGCAGGATACATATAAGCATAAGTCATAGATCCTCCAACAGGTGAAGATACAGCTAACAGATAGTTCATAGGTTCTAGTGGTCTATTTAATTTTCGTGAAAAAGCATGCGATACATATGAATGTGTAGACCCCGAATTAATCAGAACATAAGCATTTTGAGCACAAATTGAGAGTATACCTGACACGACGGTCTCGGTATTCTGTACATCTCCCGGTACGAGTGCGAACACTCGGCCTTGCCTCATAGGCTCTTTTCCAGTGGCTTTGGGGTTGGGTTTCGGTAGAGTAGTTGATGCTGCTGCGCTGGCTGCAGCTTTACTATTGCCCTGAGGAACAGAAAGGCAATCTTTGACCATGTGGCCCACCTTGCCACACCTGTAACAAGCAGCTGAAATTTTATAACAAACCTCTTTATATTTCTTACCACATTCAGAACAGGGCGATATGGAACCACTTCCCTGACTGGAACTGGTTGTCGACCCCGTATTTTGCTTTTTATTCAATGAACTGTTCCGGCCTTTCTTAAATTTAAAACCCCGTCTCTTACCACGCCATTCAGATGCTGGTGTTTCAGTCTGTTTCAATGCTTCGACGTTCGACTCTGCCATTATTGCTCGATCAAGAACATCCATGTACTTCAGCAATTTCAAAATGTTGATTCTGTCAAGAATTTCTACATTAAGGCCGCCTTCAAACTTCCTGGCCTTTTTGTAATCAGTGTCAACCATGTGCGGTGCATATCTGGCGAGTTCAGTAAACTTTGACTCATACTCAACCACGGACATGGAACCTTGTCTCAACTGTTCAAACTCGGTTACCTTACGGTCTCTGACGCACTGTGGAAAGTATTTCTCAAAGAAGGCTCCCTTAAACTGAGCCCAATTCATAGCAGTATTGGTGTCGTGGACCAGCATCCACTACCTTCTGGCCTCTTCTTGTAAGGTAAAGGTAGCCAGTAGCACTTTGTGTGCTTCAGAACACGGAAACACTTCAAATAATTTTTCAGTTTCTAGCACCAACGCTTCGGCCTTCAATAGTTCAAGGCCTCCCTGAAATGATGGCGGTTTCATCTTACTGAACTTCTGTGTTAGAGTAATGATGTCATCATTCACATTCTGTTCCGGCTGTACCGGAGGAGGTGGGGGCTGTTGGTTCTGTTGTTGCTGTTGTCTTAAGGCTTCGGTCAACAGTTCCACTGTTCTTTCTAATCTTGCCATTCTGGCGTCAGATGATTCAGTTTCATCGACAGTTCTTGCATTATCCATTTCACTATATGCAACACAATAATAATAAACATAGGAAGTTGCATACTTTAAACATGTTAACACATTAGCACATATATTCATGTCATAGCCACACACACTTTCAATGCTCATGTAATGCCCTAATCTCTTTTCTAGGACACCCTATAGCTCATTTGGACACGTGTGTGTAGTATAACTCAGGGTTTAACAACGCTCTGATACCACTCTGTCACGACCCAAACCCACCCCTATGGGTTTAGCACCGTAACTGGCCAGTAATCCGAGATTATCGAAGGCCTGCTTAACAGTAAAACAGTAATACAGAGTACATGGGCTGGCGGAAACCAAAACAGTAATACAAAGATGTCCAATGAGCTGTGACAGTTTGTATGCAAAAAGACTTTTCAAAACATATTCACATTCGAAACAAAATAGTATGTACATACATCATATATAGATATTCAGGTTAGGGACCAGATCCCCACCATAACAGTACAGTACAAGTACAGTCTATACAGTATTACAAAAACAGATACAAAAAGGGAAAAATCTAAAACACCCCAAAAAGCCCTAGCTTGAAGGACTTGGAACCTCTCATTGAGGCACAATGGTTGGCTTTAACAAAACGAGAGCTTAGCCTGACGCTTCTAGCAACGGTCCGGTGCCTAAACACCTACATATATATATGAGCAGTGAGTTAAAGCTCAGTGAATAACATATGCATAAAGAGGTTACGAATGAATGTCCTTTCAGTATTGAAAATAGTTATTTATCAGTATATCAGTCATTCAGTTTGTGGCTCATATTTCATGCCATAACAGTCATTCAGAAACTATAATAGTCATATGTGGTACATCCAATAACAAAATAGTACAGTAGGTCTTAACAGATCGAACAGTTAGTTGATGGCTATCATATCAGTAAACAGTAGTGGTTCCAAACATGGGAACCGACAAAGATCTCTGTGACAGTAGCAGTACAGTACAGTAACAGTAAATTGCTATGGATGCCACGAATACAGTTCACAAATAGGACAAACATTCATTCAGTAAGAAATATCATTTCAGAAAGCAATACAGTTGTTCATTCAGAAGATATTCATGATTGAACATATCTTTACAACATTGTTACTCACAGAGCGCTAGGCTATAAGCAGCTAGAGCGTCCTCGGATGCCAACCCTACACAGTTACAGAACGAACACACACTAAGCTACACAGTTGGGAAAATAATAACTTAATCCCTAATTTGCCTCGGTGTGGTTCTACATCAATATCCTCCTTAAGATGCCTTAAACATGCCCTAGGAATGCCTAGGATGGAAAGAGGATGCAAAGATGCACTTTTAAACACTTTTCAAAATTTTCAGAAAACAGGGGTCTCGCTTGAGCGTGTCTTTCTACGCTCAAGCGGACATACAGACAAAGGATCCCCACTCGAGCATCACTTTCCTCGCTCAAGCGGACTGCAAAACATCGCAAAAGTACTGGATGCATGAAATTCACGCTCGACGGGCGCTCGACCCCCGCTTGAGCGTGAGGCACAAGTCCTCGCTCGAGCGGACTGTAAACACATGTAAAGTACTGGATACACGCATTTCACGCTCGAGCTTCACTTTACCCGCTCAAGCGGACTGCATGTATTCAGAGTGTACGCTCGAGCGTGAAGTCCTACGCTCGAGCGTGGGTCCAAATTCTGGAAATTCCAGATTGAACCTACAAGCTCAAACTCAACTTCAAAGCATCAAATTCGATCCTTTTGGACTAATTTTCTGGAAAACTCTTGTAAACTCATAGTATAACATGTTTTGAAGATCAATTTTGTAAAATCAAGCCCAAAGGTAAATCAATTAACCACATTTTCAACAATAATTTCAAGAACATGATGTACATGCAACATGCATGAATTTGATCAACTTCAAAGCTTCTAATACAAGAACAAATGAGTCAATCCTTTCAAAAAAAAAAACATGAGGAACTCATGGACTAGAACCATAATATGAACATGCATGTGGGAGTTTTCATGAAAACAACGTCAAAACTCTACAACATGTACATGCATGCAAGATACAAGCTTCAATTCAACACTTTTAAACCAATTCATGCCTTTAAACTCTAAATTACCAAGAACCATGCAACATATGACTTAATTTAACAATCAAGAAGATGATCCTCCTACCTTATGCCTTGAATTCAAAGTATGGGAGTCTAATGTTGCAAATCTTCTACAATTCCTTCCAAATTCTAAGCCAAAATAAGATGAAATCAAGCTAACTCCTATCTCTCTCTCTCTAGTCAGTTTGCTCTCTAGAACTGGCTGAAGAAATGTTATAATGCTAACATAAGAGTCAACTAAAAGATCCTAGATTTGTCCACTAAGTGGCAAACATGTAAATACTTCAAACTAATGTAATTTAACTGTATTTAATCGCATTAAATCATACTAAATCAAATTTCAATTAAATTTATCATAAAATCACAAAAATTCCAACTAGCATAAAACATTAATCAATTTCGGATTCGGCCGCCGATAAGGCCTTCAATTTGCAGTTTAAACATAATACATGAACAGATAATTTGATAACAAGCAGATAGAAATGCATTAAAACTAATACACTCAATCAATCAGTTCAGAATTTCAGTCAATCAGTCAGTTAACATGCTTAATCATAGATTATCATTAAATAGAGGTGAGGGTTGTCACACAAAGGTTTTGAGTGAGGATCCTCCAGCCATGGTAGAGAATGAGCCAGACAGGCAAAAAGTCATGGCACTTGACACATGGAAGCAGACAGACTATCTTTGCCAGAACTATGTGTTCAACAACTTGGCAGACTCACTTTACAGTGTGTTTTGTGCCAAGAGCTCAACAAAGGAGTTATGGGAATCTCTGGACAAGAAGTACAAGACTAAGGATGCCGGGGCAAAGATATTTGCTGTGGGCCGGTTCCTGGATTTTAAAATGATAAATTCAAAAACTGTGATAAGCCAAGTCTAGGAGTTCCAAGTGATCTTGCATGAAATTCATGCTGAGGGGATGCCTTTGAACGAGTTATTCTAAGTTGTTGTGATCATTGAGAAACTTCCCAATGGTTGAAAGGACTTCAAGAACTACTTAAAGCACAAGCGTAAGGAAATGTCAGTTGAAGACCTGATTGTCCGACTCTGAATTGAGGAGGATAATAGAAAGAAATGAAGGAGTACCTTCTCTGTGAAAGCCAATGTCATTAAGTATGGCAAATCTTCTAGGGTGAGGAATAAGCCTCCTGTGAACAAGGGCTTAAAGCTGGGGCCAAGAGGTGGTGTTGCAAAGAAGCCGACATATAAGCCGTAGGAACCTGGTTATCGGTTCTTGGGAAAATGCTACAACTGTGGTAGCTAGGGACATCGGGCTAGTGACTGCTGCAAGCAGAAGAAGTCATACAAGACCAAACCTCGTGCTCATATGGCAGATATGTAAGAACATTCCCACGATGAGAATGACATGCACTTGTTTGTCATTGTCTCTGAGGTGAATTTAATGGGTTCAAACCTAAGAGAATTGTGGATTGATACTGGGGCTACACACCACATCTGCTTCGAGAAGAAACTGTTTACAACTTTCGAGCCGATTACAAATGGTGAGAAATTGTTTATGGGGAATTCTACTACCTTAATTGTTGAAGGGAAATGAAAGGTGGTCCTGAAGTTGACCTCAGGAAAGGAGCTGACCTTAAACGAAGTCCCGTATGTTCCGGACATTCGTAAGAATCTTGTCTCGGGGTCTTTTCTCAGCAAACAAGGTTTTCACATGGTCTTTGAGTCCGACAAGGTCGTTTTGACCAAGAACGGAGTGTATGTGGGTAAGGGTTATATGTTGGGGGGTATGTTTAAACTCAATGTAACGACTGTTATCCCAAAGATGAATAAAGATTCTTCTGCTTACATGCTTGAGTCTTCCAATTTGTGGCATGGTAGACTAAGACATGTGAACTTTGAATCTTTACATAGATTAATCAAGTTAGATCACATACCATCTTTTAAGATTAATCCGAAACACAAGTGTGAAACTTGTGTTGAAGCGAAGGTGATAAGATCTTCGTTTCATTCTATTGAAAGAAGTTCAAAGCCGTTGGACTTAGTGCATAGTGATGTGTATGACTTAAAGTTTATACAATCACGTCGTGGCAATCAATATTTCATCACTTTTGTTAATGATTGCACTAAGTATTGTTATGTGTATTTACTCAAAAGTAAAGATGAGACTATTGTTCTTTATAAGAATGAAGTTGAGAATCAATTAAGCCGCAAGATTAAGGCTTTAAGAAGTGATCGTGGTGGTGAGTATAAATCACCGTTTATTGAGATTTGTGCTCAATCCAGGATTATCCACCAAACAACGACGCCTTATTCTCCCCAGTCAAATGGAATTGCTAAGCAGAAGAATAGGACGCTAAAGGAGATGATGAATGCAATGTTGCTCAATTCTGGATTGCCACAGAACATGTAGGGAGAAACAATTCTCTCCGCGAATTACATTCTGAATAAAGTACCATGGAAGAAGGTGGACAAGACCCCGTATGAGTTATGGAAAGACATCAAGCCTTTTTATAAATTCTTACAAATATGGGGGTGTCTTGCAAAAGTGGCAGTGCCTACACCAAAGCGGGTTTGAATAGGACCGAAGTCAGTGGATTGTGTATTTATTGGATATGCATATAATAGCAGTGCATATCGATTTCTTGTGTATAGGTCTGTTATTCCAGATATACACAAGAATACTATCGTGGAATCAAGAAATGCGTCTTTCTTTGAAAATGTATTTCTGTGTCATCTCCAAGAAGGGATTCAGCGTTCCACGAAAGAGGTTAAAGGTGACAATGATCACACATCTAATCAAACAGATGATCACTTAGATGATCAAGTTGGTGATCAAGCTGAAGATGTAGATAAGCCAAGAAGGAGTAAGAGGGTTAGGACTGCAAAGTCTTTTGGTCCGGACTTCTTGACTTATTTGTTAGAGGGAAAACCTCGAACTTTCCATGAAGCTGTGACTTCACCTGAAAGTCCTTTGTGAAAAGAAGCAATTAAGAGTGAGATTAACTCCATCTTACAGAACTATACTTGGGAGTTGGTTGATCTACCCCTAAGCAGTAAGGCCTTGGGGAGTAAGTAGATCTTTAAAAGAAAGATGAAAACTAATTGATAAGTATAAAGCTAGACTAGTTATCAAAGGATATAGGTAGCGCGAAGGCCTGGATTATTTTGATACATATTCACCTGTGACAAGGATTACATCCATTCGCATAGTGATTGCAATAGCAGTGTTACGAGGTCTATAGATACATCATATGGATGTAAAGACAACTTTCTTAAATGGAAATTTAGATGAAGAAATCTACATGGAGCAACCCGAGGGGTTCTCAGCTCCAAGACAAAATAAGAAAGTCTGTAAGCTTGTCAAATCATTATATGGTTTGAAGCAAGCTCCCGAACAATGGCATGAGAAGTTTGACAACGCTATGTTGTCAAATGAGTTCAAAATCAATGAGTGTGACAAATGTGTATATATCAAAGACACTGACAGAGGTTATGTCATTTTTTGTCTATACGTAGATGACATACTCATTGTTGGTAGTAATGATGAAATGATTCGAACTACCAAGAGCTTGTTAAACTCTAAGTTTGATATGAAAGATATAGGCCTTGCAGATGTAATTCTAGGTATTAAGATTACTAGAACATTTGATGGTATTGTACTTTCTCAATCTCACTATGTTGAGAAGATACTTGAGAAATTTGGCAAATCAGAAACAAGTGTGTCTACGACACCGGTAGACATGAGTCTACATTTGACCAAGAATAATGGTGAGAGTGTTTCTCAGCTAGAATATTCTCGAGTCACTGGAAGTTCGATGTATCTGATGAGCTGTACAAGACCGAATGTAGCCTACTCTGTTAGCAAGCTTAGTAAATACACGAGTAATCTGAATGCTACTCATTGGAGGGGCATTATGTGGGTGTAAGGTTATGTACGCTACATCCAGGGTTATGAGCTGCATTATACCAGATACCCAACGATACTAGAAGGGTATAGTGACGCTAATTGGATATCTGTTATAAAAGACTCCAAATCCACTAGTGGTTATGTGTTTACCCTCGGAGGGGCAGCCATGTCTTGGAAATCTTCTAAGCAAACATGTATATTGAGATTAATGATGGAATCTAAGTTTATTGCTTTAGATAAAGCAACTGAAGAAACTGAATGGATTCGCCAGTTCGTTGAGGATATTCCACGTTGGTCGAGACTTGTGCTAGCAATCTGTATTTATTATGATAGCCAATTAGCAATTGGACTGGCACATAGTAATATGTATAATGGAAAGTCTAGACATATTCGTCGTAGACATAATTCCATACGGCAACTACTCTCGAGCGGAGTTGTGCACTTTAGACTATGTAAAGTCTCAGGACAATATTGCAGGCCTGCTAACCAAAAGGTTAAATCGAATGTTAGTAGAGAAGTCGTCAGAAGGAATGGAGTTAAGGCCTTTAGTGTAAGGTGTTACCGGAATGGAAATCCAACCTACTTGACTGGAGATCCTAAGATCTAGGTTCAATGAGACAACCTAATTGCGTATAACGGTGGTATGTCACTAAGGAGGTTAAATCTCTAGCCATTCCTTTTATCAGTAATACCTGCAAGTGTAGAGGTTAAGCTGAGCTTTTAATGACTCTAGTGTGTTAAGCTGTTGAGTTGAGTATAGCAGGATACTCAAGTACAGTCACTTATGTGAGTGTGAAGTGGGGCTGCTTCTATAAGAATAAACAGGGTCTAATTCTTTAAACCACTCACTGAAACAAGCTAGTGTTCCAAGGCCAAATCGGACACAACAATAAGAACAGAACGATTGTTAGAGTAATTCTTGTGTGAGGTCTGTTGTCTTGATTTACAAAAATGGCAAAATAGTTCAAGACTTCATGTTCACTGAACAGCCAGTAAATCCGATAGACTTCACTAGGAGGGGTTCAAAGCCAAAGGCTACCTTTTTCGATGCCGGAGTTATTCTGTTGCACTCTCTTCGAGTCTTTGTTGTGAAGCGTTGTTTGTTTGTTGATATTCGGTCAATTTTTATTCATGTGGGGGATTGTTGGAAGAATAATAGTTTTTTGGTGATTTTAATACAATATTAAAGTGGATGCCAAATCTCAATTAAGGTAGGTTAAAGTGGGTCTAGATTCTTTGTAATGTAATCTTTATACCACAAAAAGAATGACCAAAAACCATTAAGGTTTGAATGAGAAATTGACTCATTAAGTTGGCTTCATGAAAGAAGTGTTAGGAAATGTATAAAACCTTGTATCTCACATTGATTGTAGAGGAATTTATGGGTATCTAAAACCCATTTTTTGCATAAGGGTGTAAGCTCTTTGGGGCATCCAAATTTTTCGAAGGAAAGGTGTTATGGATGTTTCAAGGATGGACTTGGGCCAAGACTATGGTCCAAGTTGGTTATGCAAAAATTGTCACACGCACGAGCGTACACGCGCGTCGCCCGCCAGCTTAGATAGGACCGAACCGGGCTGGGTCCGTGATCCGTGGGTCATGGATCGTGGATCTTGGATCTTAGGACTTGGGCTTAAGCTTAGGCTTGCTGGAATGGATTGAGTGTGGGGGTTGGGTTTGGCCCATCCATCTTTATATTTTTAGGCCAAGTCAGATGTGCGGGTTGCAAGAATATGTACACAAAACCTAGTCTCCTCTATTGATGATGGAATTAAACCCATCAGTTTTACAGAATTAATTCAGATTAATGCAGAATTAATTCTTGCATTTGTTGCAGGGGAGCCTCTTCCTCTCTCCCTCCATGTGTATAAAAGGAGACCTTCTCCTTCAGTTTTCTACACCAGAAATTGCTATTATTTTAGTCTTTCAAAAGTTTTCCAATTTTATGATTTTCTTCCTGTGAGAGAGTGTTGCAAACTTCTATTCACCAAAGCTATTCAGTCGGTGTATTGCGTAGCTGGTCCAACCGTCGTATCTTAGGAGACAGACGTTGAACAACCTCCAATACCGAACCGGTGAGGCGGCAAATCTGTTTTAAGGACACTGCCTAGTGCAGGTTTCTGTTTGCTTCCTTTTAATAATTTTATTTTATTATGAATTTCTGTAAATTCAAACATGTTCTTGTTCTGAAATTCAATTTGTTTGTTCAATATGAATCTATTTGTTTTATGTTATCATACAATTTATACAATAGTATGTTCATGAGATTGATGAGGCATTCCAATCTTCTCTCCACCCTAACACATCTTTACCTAGACTAATTAAATGGTGTTTCCTTGTTACAGGTAAGCTCAAACTGAACACTAATGGCTATTCAAAAAGGGATCCTGGACAAGTAGGGTATGGAGGACTCTTGAGGGATGAAACTAGTACATGGATATGGGGATATTACGGCAAATTGGGGCATTGCTCAAGCGTGGAAACAGAATTATAGGCCATCTATAGAGAGCTCACAATTCTCTTCCAAAAAGGCAAAATCGATGTGGAGATAAAGACTGATGCTACACAGGCCACTAACCTAATCCAGAATCGCCCAAGCCATAACTCTTCTTACCAGGCCATTCTAATGAAAAGATGCAACTGCACACTTGGGCATACTCTGAGAGAGGAAATAGAGTGGATGACAAGTTGGCCAACATAGGGGTGGCTCAAGATGAACATGTGGTGATGTTGGAAGGTTCCCTAGATGATCTTAGGGCTATGGTCATAGATGATATGATTGGAGTTAGTATTGTGAGGAACTAGCCCTCTAGGTTGTGATAATGCTACTTTAAACACTAGTGTGTTTCTTAATTTTCAATTTTTTTTTAAAAAAAAGAAAAAGAAAAAGAGAAGATGTTTCATTCACACAAGAAAGGATTAATGGATGATCTCTCTCAAATTATGGCTCTGTTTGGTTTGTGAAAGCCAAAAATCTATAGAAAAAAAATAAAAAATTAAAAGAATAAATTACACTCATCTTTTTTGAGATTAAAAAAAAAATACAGATAATATTTTATTTTTGACATAAGTGCATTGTCTTCCCTTAAGGTCTTTATTCACATATCACAACTAGATTATTTTTTATCAATAATTATAACAGCTGTATTAAAGAAAAAAAAATGATATTGTCATTTATTTTGTATTAATATATATATATATATTTGTCTTTATTTTATTTTAGTGTCTAGTTACCATCTGTATTAGTTTCGATCATTGTAATTTTTCTAAAAATGATGCCAGTGTAATTATGTTAAAAGCGAGAGGCTAACTGTATTTTCTTAAAGTCTCATGAGAGGTGAATATAATTTATCTAAATTAAAAGTTAAAATATCAAATCATATAGATCAGTCAATAATTTTTATTTTATTTTATTATTATTATTATTATTATTATTATTATTATTATTATTATTTTTCCATATAGCCAATGTTTGTTAAAAAATATACAAACGACTTTGGTTTCCATTTTGAAGCTACCCTCCATCTCTAAAACTATTAAAATGATAATCCAATTTGAGCAAGACTATAAGAGTTATGTAAAATTGTTACACACCAATAACCATTTAGCAATTAACATGTAAATAAATCTAGAAATTAAATCATGTAATCTAGTCTAGAAAATAATAAGCATGTCAAAAATTGCAACACCCATAAATTATATTATAAAATTAAAATTAATGCAAATCATGGTAGGAAATTATGAACCATACTCATAAAATAAAATCATACTAAAATAATTAAGTATGCAAATTATGCTAAAGCATTCTAATTAAATTAAGCAATTAAGGAATAACATTGCATAATTTACAATCATTAAATTTCCAAAGAAAAAAAAAAAAAAAGCAGTGGACTCAATAATATATAGGCATGCCAATTATAAAGGATATATAAAAGATCAGCAATGATTCATCCCCCCTTTTTAGGACCCCCTTTGGACCCCCTCTCTCTCTCATTGGTCACCTTTTCTTTTTCTTTTTCTTTTTTTTCCTGCTCCACCAATCACCTCTTGCCACGTGGCAAAGGGGGTAAAGGGGGTGACCCCCAAAGGGGGTCCCAACCTTTATTCATAAAAGATTTGAAACAGTGGCCACGGTGGTAATAAAAAAAAAAATGCAAATATATATATATATATATTTCTTTATTTATTTATTATTATGTAACAATGGCCTATACATTCATGACTCACAAGACCCAAACAGCAGCATGCATGTTAATCTAAATGGATGTACATATCCCAATCATGTTATAGTTGAAACAATAGGCTCCTCGGAATTAGTACCAGGCACAAATATGTAATATGCAATTCACTTTCTTATAAATTTGTTCCATTGTCCAAGTAGTAACATTGAAAGTGAAATAAAGCCAGTAATGAAAATAAGATGAGTCCTAAGCAGGTGAAACAGTGAGCATGTTCTGAAATTATTTTACAAACTAACAATACAATACTAATTACATGTGAGTCTATTAGTTAATTCTATGAAAACAAAGAATTTGGTTTAAGTTTATTGTATAAATTGTATGATAACATAAAACAAATAGATTCATATTGAACAAATAAATTGAATTTTAGAACAAAAATATGTTTGAATTTACAAAAATTCATAATAAAATAAAACTAACAAAAGGAAGCAAACCGAAGCCCACACTAGACAGTGTCCTTAAAACAGATTCGCCGCCTCACCGGTTGAGTGCTGAAGGTTGTTCAACGTCTATCTCCTAAGATACGACGATTGGATCAGCTACACAATGCACCGATTGAATAATTTCGGCAAACAGAACTTTACAGCACTCTCTCACATGAAGAAAATCACAAAACTAGAAAACTTTTGAAAGACTAGAATAATAGCAATTTCTGGTGTAAAAAGTTGAAGAAGAAGGCCTCCTTTTATAAACATGGAAGAAGAGAGGAAGAGGCTCCCCTACAACAATGTAGGAATTAATTCTGCATTAATCTGAATTAATTCTGTAAAACTATCCACACATCTGACTTGACCCAAAAAGATTAAGATGGATGGGCCAAGCCCAAGCCTCAAGATCTACGAACCTCGGACCCGACCTGGTTCGGTCAAGGTGGACGAGCGGCACACGCGCGTATGGTAATTTTTGCATAACCAACTTGGACCATAGTCTTGGCCCAAGTCCATCGTTGAAACATCCATAACTCATTTCTTTTGAAAAATTTGGATGCCCCAAAGGGCTTACATCCTTATGCAAAAAATGAGTTTTAAATACCCATTAATGTTCTCCTCTACAATCAATGTGGGATACAAGGTTTTACACCTTTCCCAACACCTCTTTCATGAAGCCAACTTAATGAGTCAATTTCTCATTTTTTTGGTCATTCTTTTTGTGGTGTAAAGATTACATTACAAAGAATCTAAACCCACTTTAATACACTTTAATTGAGGTTTGGCACCCACTTTAATATTGCATTAAAATCACCAAAAAACCAATATCACTACAACAAACTACACATTTGGCGACAAAATTGGCAACCAAAGCAATTTTAGCCGCCAAAAACAGTGTATTGGGCGACCAAAAATCAATTTTAGTCGGCATTCATTTAATATTTTTAGCTACTAAATTCTTTTAGTTGCCATATAGTCTTATTGGCGACCAAAGTTGTTTTTAGTCACTGTTTTCAACCATTTTACGCTACTAAAATTTAATTTAGTCGCCGTATAATAACATTTTGCGACAAAAACTTTTTGTCGCCAAAAAGTGGGAGTATTTTGATGTATTTTTGGCGACCACAACTAAATTAGTCGTTGTATATTAAACATTGCCGACGACCATTTCAATTTAGTAGCCAAAATATGGTTCTTTTGGCAACGAATTTTAGTCGTTGTTAACGATATTTGGCAACAAATAATAATTTAGTTGCTAAAGCTTCCAAATTTTTTTAGAGGGAAACTTATTAATATTGGCACCTATATTTAACAAAGAATTATTTTTCTTCTGTTTCACACACACCATACAGAGCACTCGATACCAAAGCTCAGCGCCGCTGACCACCGTCGATCATCACCATCACTGGCCACCGGCACTCGCTACCACGACCACTGCAAATCGGCCCCACCACTGATTACAGGTATTTCTCTCTCATCTCTCTCCCTCTCTGTCGATCTGTGTCTGTTTGTTTGTATCTCTTTCTCGCTGTCTCTCCCATCCTCGTGTCTCACGATTTCTGTAGGGTTTTTAAATGTTTGTTTTCTTTCATTTTCTGTCGATTTCGTAATCAATTTTTTAGGGCTTTTTCTGATTTCGTGAATGGGTGGTTGAAATTTTGGACTGTGGATTTCTGATTCTCGGTTTTGGATTGTTGAGCTATATGACCAAATGTGCCTCTGTTTCAGGAATATTCCAAACTAACCCTATATATATATATATGCATTGTTGGGAAATTGAATGCTGCGATGATTCTCGATTTTGGCTTTCTGATTCTCGATTTCTGATTCCCTCAGATTAGTCGGTCCAATCAATGCTAGCTTCTCTTTTTAGTTAAAAACCAGATAAAGTTATATATGCACATTCTGTAATTCTTGGCATTATAAGTATGTCCAGAGAGTCAAAAGTGTAGCATATACAATATTTTTCCTACAATTCTAACCCCAAATAAGGCTTCATTGGGTTCCACCAAAATATTTTCACATCCCCCATTTCCTAATATCTTCTACGAACAACCTTCTTCATCATGAAATACCAAAATTTTTTGACAAGGAGAACACATTTTTTTTGAGGTTTGGCCTCACATAAAAGTGGGATTCTCAAAAGTTTGGAGGGGCTGAGACACCTCTGACCCCCCCCTCCCTCCACTCCTGCATCTCATACAACAAAAAATTTAAATTTTTGAGTAAGCTTGGAAAAATACTATCCATCTCCCTTTCTGCCAGTATCCATCCTCTAGTTTTTAAGATAGTTTTTTCTTTTCTTTTTTCTTTTTTCTTTTTGGAATTGAATGCTGTGATGATCATTGTTGTGTTTACTATTTCCCTATACTTTGTAATATGTTTGTTTGATGGGAAATTGAGTTCCAGATTGATTGTCCGATTCTGATATAGTTCATATATTGATTCCTAGTGAGTGTGGACTAGCATGTAAAAAAATTTAAAAGACCCCATCTATGTTTTACACCATGTAGTAAATGTCTAGTAATTTCAAACAAACATGTGATAGAATAATATAGGATTGTACTATCCCCTCCTAATCCAAAAGCATTTCAAACATGGGATATGATACAAAATCCTAAAGAATTGGTATCTTCAATTCAAGCAATGTATATAGACCTCATCATGTAAATCCCACAATTATGTGAATGTTTTTATTTTTTTTTTTATTTTTTATTTTAATTTTTGGTTCAATGAAGAAAGCTGCTTTTATGGAATTCGGATAATTGAGAAATTTTTGTAATCAATGGAACAATATTTCCTAGGTTGGAGCTCTCTGTTTATGTGATTGGTAATCTATAATACTAGAAATCTAATTAATGTTTTAGCTTGTTTTGTGTGTTAGTGAGAGGAGAAAGCCTTCTGCTGTGCTTAAAGTGACAGTCTAAGTAAGTTAAGGAGCTTAAAGTGACAATCCAGTTCCTTCTGTTGTGCTTTTTGGAGATTTAAGGTAACTTTTCTTTGGAAAAAAAATTCATTCTAATTTCCTTATAATTTTTTTTTTTTTGCTCTGATGATTCAAATCCTATTTATGTTGTTCCCACCATTTACAACAACATATGTTTTGAATGTAATCAAAACACTCAAATTTAGAGTAATAGAACAAATAATTTATTCCTTGGTTAAATTTGATGTCTTCGTTTAGAATGAAAATCAAACAAGGAAGTATAAGATCCATTGCAGGTGTTTGTAAGGCACTTATTGGGGAAATTAAGTTCCTCAATTTGTTTGGTTCTATATATCTCTATAAATATATGAAAATGGTTACATCTTAAATTATCAAACAAGACACTTTATCATTAATCTTAAACTCTTGACAAATGTGAAATAGGGCAAACATGCTTTCAGTGGATACAAAAATAGTCTCATCCTACATTACACCTCTTCACTTCTCTCAAATCAAGACAGAAAGAGTTTGCCTCTTCATCATAATTATTTTGATTGTGAACGTTAGATATCTTAAAAATTTAAAATAAAAGTTATATCATCAAAAAATGGAATACTACATTATAAAAAATGTTTGAGAGCCCCAATCATTTTTAAACATCTACCATTTTTTCATACAGTAGCAGCACTTGGACGGGGTAGTGGCGGCCATCCTACTATAACATGCTGCTCATTCAATAATATATATATTGATTTGTTTGTATACCTATTACAGGTTGTAGTGGATATATACAGGTTTTTAAAAAATTTATTAAAATGAAAAAAAAAATAAACAAAAATAAAAAATGACATTTTTTGTGACAAAAAAATTGATAGCCAAAAAAAAGAAATATATCTTTTGCCGACTAAATATTTAGTAGCAAAAACGAATAGAAAATAATTTTGGCGACTAATTGTTTAGTAGCTAAAACTGAAAACACTTTTGGCGACTAAACTGTGTAGTAGCTAAACTAGAATAACCTTTCCGCGACAAAATCTTTAGTAGCTAAAAATGACACTATTGGCGACTATTAATTTGGTCGCCATATATAATTGAACTTTTTGGCGACAACAGATTTAGTAGCTGAAGATGTGAGTTAAATGAATTGATGCACCCTTTGGGCGACTAATATCTTAGTCGCCAATATGAATCATCAGCGACTAAAGTACTGTTAGTCGCTAATAGTTGCTTCTTTTGCCTACTAAAAATTAGTCGCCATTCTGTTGGATTTTTAGCGACTGAAGCATTGTTAGTCGCTAATAGCTGCCTCTTTTGCCTACTAAAAGATTAGTCGCCATTCTGTTGGATTTTTAGTGACTAAAAAAATTTTAGTCGCCAATACCTTCGTCGACAATGTATCCGCGACAAAGCCAGCGACCAAAATTTTTGGTCGGCAAATCATTTTTGTAGTGTATTTTCCCAACACATACTCCCTAATATTTTTTAGACTAGCGTAAATGGAGTGGGTAAGATTTTCAAAAATCATTTGATTTCGATCTTTCCAATCTGCCAAATGGTGACAATAAAGAAAATGTACCATTTTTTTCCAAGAAACAACTTTTTGTTTTTCATGTTAGAGGACACCCATTCAACTAGATGCTGCCTAAAACCCTCCTACCATGTGAAATTCTTGATTTCAATCCAGACATATATCCTTGGATTTAGCAGAGTCTCCAAGGAGATGACTTCTATCCTCACTAAAAAGCCCACATCTATGACAGGTTATAGTAGATGACATATTCCTCCTAAGCCTCATTTGATTAGTTAGTAGTCTATCTTTTAGATTAGAGAAAACATTTCAGCTTTTGCGGAGTTTTAATTTTCCATATCCATTTTCCAGTCTGTCCCATCTAGATCATGATTAGCAATGATTTTTTAAGAAGAAGCTGCAGAGAAATTACCCTAGAGGTTCCTATCTAGGTGAGAGCATCAGTGTAAGTCACAAACCTGGGGCTATTGGAAGTCTTGCTGGCTGACAGTGCTAGCTATGAATCCAGTATTCCAGTTCCCTTCATCATCCAAGAATAAACGAGCATTCTACCCTCATTAATCTGGGGGGTGTTATAACTATGATCTAGTGGTTTTTGACCACACTACCAGTCATCCCATAAAGAGATGGATTTCTCATTTCCCACATTTCATTTCACACCCTTTCTTAGAATCAATATAATAACTGAGAAGGTAATTTATATGAAAGTTAGGCCGAGCTGGGTATATTGGGTCGAGCTAAGTAGTGGGTCGTTTTTGGGCCGCACTATGAAGGGCTGAGTAAAAAGACCATGTAAGTTACTCCGGTCGGAAGAAGTAGTCTTGGAGTTAGACCGGTCGCAACCGTGGTATCTAGTCTGGTCACATAATTCCACTTCGGTTAAGGGATGTGTTATGTGGAATTCGGTCTTCGGTAATTAGTTTGGCTCCACTCTTATGGATAGCTCGGTCTTAGCATGGGAAGCCGAGATAAGGGAAAGGGAGGTATGGGCCGAGCCATAATGGAGAGCCGGTCTAAGCATAGCTCGGTTGAAGATCATAGGTGCCTTGCTTACTCCGGTCGTAAGGTAGTTCGGCTGTGGTAAAAACCATCTCACTTGGTTTATGCAGTGAGGGGGGTGTTGGAGGATAAGTATTATCTTCCAGGAGTATGAATCCTAGGAGGACTCTACATGGAGGAGTAAGAGTCCTACCAGGATTGTACCACGCGAAACCTATAAAAGCTCACTAATATCACCTATGAAGAGGTAATGCAATTCTGCTCCCTGAATACATAGAGCTTTTGCCTATTTGTCTTGTTGACTGACTTAAGCATCGGAGAGGTTTCCGGCACACACCCGCCGGCTAGCTCACGTTTGTGTTTTCAGGTAGTGGAACGACGTCGTACGGAGGAGCGCAGACTTGATCAACAGGATTATACGAGAAGGTGTATTTCTTTCCCGTACAATTGGCGCCGTCTGTGGGAACTCAGACAAGAAAAACCTCTTGATCAAGCTTTTCCTCAGGAAGAATCAATGGCGCACAATGAAGATGTATCACAGTCCGCTGTCGATAGACTAACACCAGAGGGAGGTGCAAGGCGCGAGGGTCTACCTTTGGTCCCTCCTATGGCGGACTTGGAGCAACGACAAAATTCCAGGAGGGATGCCAGGGGTAGAAGGAGGAATAACAGCCCTCATCCCTCTCGTTCGCAAAGCCCAGAAAGACAAAGGCGCAGGATTGATCCTCAAACTTTGAAGGATCGCGTCAGGGAACAAGACGAGTTGATACGGCGGATGGCGGCGGACATGGAATCTCTAAAACGCCAGATGAAAGGAAAAGAAGTGGCGACAGGAGAGGGGCGCAACAATAAGACGCCCCCTCGCCACTTAGAGGGTCGTAGTAGAAATTCTACACCCTCCCAAACAGAGAACAGAAGCCTCAGGACAGGCGACACGCAAGCCAGATCTTCCAGGACTCGTCACTCCAGGTCTAAGAGGACGAGATCGGAAAGGTCTTACACGGAAGGAAGCACTTATTGGCCATCACATACGCACCAAACAAGATCTAGACAGACAGAGTTGCCCAGATCGTCCGACCTACGAACCGTGCTAGAAGAAAAGGCACGATGCAGGGAAGACGCTAGGGCACATGATCCACATAGAGTTTCTGCCTTACGCCGGTTGGCTCCTCGGACGCATGGAAGCATCGAGGTTGGAATGCTAATACCGCGCCCCGCCTACGAACCAGCGGACAAGGCATTGGCGAGGCTACAGACCTCACCGTTTGTTCCAGCAATTGAGAACGCACCCCTACCATCAGGCTTCCTTCAGCCCAAATTCAATACATACGAGGGGAAGACGGACCCCTACTCACACTTGAGCCACTTTCGCCAGGTCATGGCTGTATATCGGCGAAACGAGGCTTTGATGTGCATCCTCTTCCCGTCAAGCCCTGGAGACCTAGGCCTGACTTGGTTTGAGAAACTCCCAGAAGGCAGCATAGCCTCCTGGGCACAATTGGCGGAGGCATTCGTCACACGATTCAGAACAAACACCAAAACCCCGGTGGAGATTGACCAGTTACTCTCCATCGACATGGGCGACAAGGAGACCCTAAGATCTTACAACAGTCGTTACTGGGAGACCTTCAACCAGATTGGGGACTGCCCCACCAATCTCGCCATTGCCTAGTATAAAAGAGGACTCCCAGTTGGGAACAGACTAAGGGATTCTATCACCATGACGCCACCTCTCACCATGGAGGCCCTGATGGAAAGAGTGCATCAGCACATCAGGGTGGAAGAGGATGGCGCACGTGCCAAAGCAAAAACTAGCACGACCGCAGTACCAGAAAAGAAGGCCTCAGCAAAGGTCAATGCGGTAGATCGCCCGAACAAAAACGGACGAGGCAGACGAGACAACGGCGAAGACCAGGACAAAAGATGGTTGAGAGTCCGTACTGCCATAACTACGGTATTCAAGAAACCGATCTACCGAATACTTAGTGAGATTCGAGACGAGCCTTTCGTCAAGTGGCCAGCCAAGCTAGGCGAGGCTCAAAAGGACTATGACGACAGGTCACGGTGCACATTCCACAAAGAAAAGGGGCACTGCACCGAGAATTGCACGCCATTAAGGCAGCACTTGGAAGAGTTGGTGGCAGCTGGCCACCTGGACAAATACATTGAAGGAGGGGCACAGCCAGCCCCCCAGGACCATAATAACCCCAATGGAATGCCAATCGACGCCCCACCTCAAGGCGTAATTAATGTAATACATGGAGTCTTCGAACCTGAGCGTGTATGCGAGCTCAGAGGGTCGATCAAAAAGGCTGAGCACTTAAGGGAGGTACTAAGCACTCAGCCTATCATCAAAAAGGGGAAGACAGAAGCCACAAACGTCATGTCTTTTTCAGATAAAGACTTGGACAGAATATATTGCCCACACAATGATGCCTTGGTCGTCACTCTCCGAGTCAAGGATTTTGACGTCAAGCGGATACTGATTGACCAAGGTAGTTCATGCGAAATCATGTACTACGAGACATTCAAACAATTGAAGTTACAAGACAAGGACTTGGCACCTGCCGTTTCTCCCCTAATAGGATTCAACTCCATGCCAGAATGGCCCGTCGGCAAAATAATCCTCCCAGTCAAAGTAGGGAGTGTGACAAAATAAGTGGAGTTCTGGGTGTTGAAAGTCCCCTCAACTTACAACATCATCTTGGGCAGAACGTGGCTGCATGCCATGCGCTCGGTGGCGTCATCCTACCACCAAGTAATGCGGTTTCCCAACGACACCGGAGTGATAGAAGAAGTTTATGGAGATCAGATCATGTCGAAGCAGTGCTTTGTCACAGTGAACGGCAGCCGCGCTGCCAAAGGATACGTTCATTCGGTTGAAGAACCTGAGAGTAATGAACTATTCGCAGATGTTGGCAAGGCGACTAGTCAGAAAGCAGTAGAGGACTTAGTGGAGGTCAGAATAGATGAAAAGAACCCGGATAAGTTCTTTTTGCTTGGTTCGTCGTTGTCCAGCACTAAGAGATTGGAGGTCTTGGAATTTCTGACCTCCAACATCGAAGTGTTCGCCTGGACCCCATACGACATGCCAGGCATTGATCCCAACTTCATCTGCCACCAACTCAACGTCCACCCTTCTGCCAGACCAATCATTCAACGCACCCGCAGATCGGCGCTCCACCATGCCGAAATAGTGGCAGAAGAAGTAGGAAACTTATTGGAGGCTGGGGCAATTAGAGAGGTGCACTACCCCAGATGGATCTCCAACACAGTCGTAGTACCAAAGAAGAATGGCAAGTGGCGTGTCTGCGTCGACTACAAAACAGTCAACAAAGCATGTCCAAAAGACAGCTTTCCTCTACCACGGATAGATCAACTGGTAGACCTAACGGCGGGGCACAACAGACTTAGCTTTCTGGATGCATACAGAGGCTACCACCAAATCGCCATGCATGAACCAGACCAGGAGGTGACATCCTTCACAACTCCAAGGGGACTATACTGCTACAAGGTCATGCCCTTTGGCCTAAAGAACGCAGGGGCGACATTCCAGAGAATGGTCACCAAGATGTTTGAGCCGTTGTTAGGCAGAACAATGGAGGCTTACATCGACGATATGGTGGTCAAGAGCAAGGATGATAATGACCACCTCAAGGACCTAAGTGAGATGTTTGAGATCCTGAAGAAGCATAAGTTACGCCTCAACGCGTCGAAGTGTGCATTTGGAGTAGAATCAGGCAAATTCCTGGGCTTCTTGGTGACCAACCAAGGTATAGAAGCAGACCCTTCTCAGATCAAGGCAATACAGGATCTGGAAAGGCCAAATTCAGTGAAGGAAGTGCAACACCTCACCGGCATGGCAGCCGCACTCAATCGGTTCATAAGCCGGTCGTCAGATAGACTACGACCATTCTTCCATGCGCTGAAGGCCAAGTTTGAGTGGGACGAAGAATGCGACCAAGCCCTGGAAAGCTTGAAGGAGTACATGTCTTCTCCACCACTCCTTGTAACACCAATCCCTGGAGAAGAACTCTTCTTATATCTAGCAATCTCGCAACACGCAATCAGCGCAGTGTTGGTCCGTGCAGAAGGAATCCAACACCTTCCCATTTACTATGTCAGCAAGACATTACTGGGCGCCGAAACGAGGTACTTGCCACTAGAGAAACTGGCATTGGCCTTGATGATGGCTTCAAGAAAGTTATCACATTACTTTCACGCCCACACTATAGTTGTTCTCACAGCCTTCCCATTGAAGGCTTTATTTGAAAGAGCAAACTTCTCTGGGCGAATTCTGAAGTGGGCAGTAGAGTTGGGACAATACGACATCAAGTTCCAACCTAGGACCGCAATAAAAGCACAAGCATTGGCAGATTTTGTTGCAGAATTCACACCAGGGAGTCATCATATCTGCCCAATCGACCTAACTGAGACAACCGAACCAGGGATGGAAGTTGACGTCGGAATAACGCAACCCCTGGTACTGGTTACTCAGTCAGGCCCCAAGGTAGACCAGAGCAAAGTAAGGAAGGAAGAAACGAACCATGCTATGCCAAGTCAGGACCCACCGACAAATAAAGACTTGGTACAAACAGAAAGCAAGGGGCAGACAGCGAGCATGGACTCTGAAGAAAACGCCAGCAACCTGGAAGATCCCAAGGCATCATCTGATCCCTCCACCTGCTGGAAATTGTTTGTCGGAGAGATGTGGAAGCTCTTCGTGGATGGAGCATCCAACCGGCATGGAGCAGGACTTGGCATAGTCCCCATCTCTCCAGACGGCCTAGTAGTGGAGCAGGCAATCAACCTTGGCTTCCCAGCATCAAACAACGAAGCGGAGTATGAAGCGCTCCTGGCAGGCCTCAAGTCAGCATTCTACATGAAGGCCACCGAGCTAATGGTTTACAGCGACTCGCAGCTGGTGGTAAACCAAATATCTGGCGACTACGAGGCAAAGGATGATAGAATGGCCAAGTACCAAGAATTGGTCAGAACAGAGATAAAGAAGTTTGAAGTAGTGAGGATAGAACAGATCGGCAGAGAGGAAAACAGCAGAGCAGATGAACTTGCAGGCTTCGCCTCAATGGCAGACACCTCCACTCCTCACCCACTACTAATCGACTATCTACCTAGACCAAGTATTGAAGACCCAGAAGCAGAAGAAGTATGTTGTGCAGAGTTAGGCCCTTCTTGGATGGATCCCATTATATTGTTCCTGAAAGACGGCACCTTACCGGAAGAAAAGAAAGAAGCCAACAGAATAAGAGCAAAGTCGCAACGATTTTGGCTCTCTCCATCCTTAGCCTTGTACAAAAAGTCGTTCTCAGGACCTTACTTAAAGTGTGTTCACCCCAGCAAAGTGGAAGCATTCCTATTTGAAATACATGAGGGTGTATGTGGCAGCTATCAAGGAGGAAGATCATTGGCATATAGAGCGATTTCACAAGGATATTGGTGGCCATACATGCAAGCGGATTCAGAGAAGTATGTTAAAAAATGCGAAAAGTGTCAAAAGTTCACACACCAAATACACCAACCTGCCAGAGAACTTCTACCTCTAACTAGCCCATGGCCCTTCGCAATGTGGGGATTAGACATAGTAGGTCCACTTCCAACAGCACCAGGCAACAGGAAGTTCTTTCTCGCCGCAACCGACTACTTCACAAAGTGGGTGGAAGTAGAAGCCTTGGCATCAATCAAGGAAAAAGATGTGAAGAAGTTTGTTTGGCAGAACATCATTACTCGCTTTGGCATACCAAAAGCACTGATCTCAGACAACGGCACTCAGTTCGACGGCAGAATTTTCAGAGGCTTTTGTGAGGAGTACAAGATAGAGTTCTACAATTCTACACCGGCATATCCCCAAGCAAATGGTCAGGCAGAAGCATCAAATAAAGTCATCTTGGATGGATTGAAGAAAAGGTTAGAGAAAGCCAAAGGAAAGTGGGCAGAAGAGTTCCCTCATGTTTTATGGGCTTACCGCACCACGCCTCGTCGATTAACAGGAGAAACACCATTCTCCTTAGCTTATGGCATGGAAGCAGTCATCCCATTAGAAGTTGGCCTCCCCACAATTCGGAGCGAAAACTTTGACCCAGACTTAAATGGCGAGGCCATAGCATTAGAGCTTGACCTTGCGGAAGAAAGAAGAGACAAAGCATTGATTCACATCGCCTCCTACCAACAAGAGTTGTCTAGAAAATATAACAAAACAGTGCATTCAAGACAGTTCAAGATCGACGATTGGGTACTTCGCAAAGTAATGGGAAACACCCTGATTCCAGGAGATGGCAAGTTGGGGCCAAATTGGGAAGGACCTTACAAAGTGGTCGGTTTAGCAGGCAAAGGGGCATACCACTTGGAAGATAAGGACGGCAAAGCAATTCCTAGGCCGTGGAACACTGCCAATCTTAAGTTGTTTTATTTCTAGCTTTTTTTCTTTTAAAGTATGTGTAACTTTTTACTTTCTCAATAAAACAAGTCGATTCTTTCTTGGTATAATTGTTTTCAGTAAAAAGTAACTTTAGTAAGTTAGTAGCACTGTAAACATAGTTGGCCGGAATAACCAACTATGACCCCTCTTAAGCCCATGATAAGGATCCAGGCTGCAGGACGTTTGGTCGGAATAACCAAACACCTTATTCTAAGTTGGCTGGAAAAACCAACTTAGAGGTTGGCTGGATTAAACCAACTCTTTGTACTCTTCAGCCGAAGTAAGTGTATGGCTGAAGAGTGGTTGGCTGGATTAAACCAACTCTTTGTACTCTTCAGCCGAAGTAAGTGTATGGCTGAAGAGTGGTTGGCTGGATTAAACCAACACTGGATACTCTTCAGCCGAAGTAGCTGTATGGCTGAAGAGTGGTTGGCTGGCTGAAGAGTGGTTGGCTGGATTAAACCAACACCGGATACTCTTCAGCCGAAGTAGCTGTATGGCTGAAGAGTGGTTGGCTGGATTAAACCAACCCTGGATACTCTTCAGCCGAAGTAGTTATATCGGCTGAAGAGTGGTTAGCTGGATTAAACCAACTCTTTGTACTCTTTAGCCGAAGTATCTATATCGGCTGAAGAGTGGCTGGCTGGATTAAACCAACACTGGATACTCTTCAGCCGAAGTAGCTATATCGGCTGAAGAGTGGTTGGCTAGTAAGTCAGATAGCTTAAACTGAGATCACAGTTCAGTAAATGAGTACATGGAAAATTCATTACAAGTACAAACATAAAGAACAAAACCGAAATAAGAGTTGGAGCACAGAGGAAGATTTTTTCATTGAAAAAAACAAGTACAATTGAGGGGCCACAGCCCGGTTACAAAGTTCAAATACAAAAGAAGAAAGAAAAAATCAGCGGAGAAGTGCATCAAGTTCGGCATCAAATTCATCATCAGCATTCGTCCGGAGGTTGGTGTCAGCTGGGAGCTCGGTTTCGGCTTGGATCGTGGTATCAACTGGCAGCTCGGTGTCAGTTGGCAGTTTATCAATCAGGTCTGCAACCACTGGCTCCAACCGGGCTGGTTGCTCGTTGGCTTGCTGATTGACGGCCGGGGTGAGAGTCGGCTCCTCATCCCCATCCTCATCCTCATCCTCATCATCATCATCATCATCATCATCTTCATCATCACCGGACCCCTCAAGAAGTTGTCTTTGGAGATCGGCAGCATATTGCGAAAGTGAGGCCGGAATAGAATACGGTGGAGCATCGTAGACATCGGTGTCAGGCGTACAACCGAGCCGCTCCACCGCACTCCTCCAGTCACATTTGAAGAATAAGTCCTTTGCTGCATCGCACTGGAGGGTGTAAGCGTCTTCAGCCTTCTTGAAGCCTCTTTTTTCGACCTTCTTCATTCCGGCCTTAAGTTCGTTTATTTCGGTGTCTTTTTTCTTCTCAATTTTTGCCAAAAGGCGCAGATATTTGTCTTTTGCCTCACTGGCAACCTTTCACTTTTCGGCTTCGACCGAATTAGCAAGCTCGGTCAGCCGACTTTTCTCAGCACGCAGCTCGGCCAGATGTTTTTTGGCTTCCTCTAGCTCGGCCGACTTTGCTTCGGCCTCCGCCATGGTTTCCCTTGTACTTCGCCGAAGTTCCATGACCTTCCTGTGAGTAACTTGATTTTTCTGGATGGCCTGCAAAGGAGAAGTGACGTTAGCCGAACTGAAAGTTGGGAAAAAACTAGAAAGAAAGAGAGAAAGTCACTTACCAGGATCATGGACTTGGTCGAAGACCGGATGGACTTCAGCTCGGTGTTGAGCTGTTTGTAGTGGTGCTCCATGTCCTTGGGAAGGCACACACTCTTGGCTAAGTTGAAAGCCATCAGGTGGTCCTTCTCTGTCACAACTGAATCAGAGGCAGTGATATCTCAGTTGTTGAAGGTCAGTTCGGGGACCCATTTGGAGGAAGATGCAGTTCGGTCGGATTGCTCAGGCTGGGGGCTTGGTTGAATGCTTGGGGGAGGACTTGGTGGCGGGATGGTCTCATCTTCATCAACAAGACGTGGCTCGGTTTGGTTAGTCCGGGCACGTTTGCTTGGGCGAGATGAGAGCGGCCGTTGGGATGGAAGGGCCACCACGGTCTCAGTGGTCTGGCCGGTTTGTGGTACGTCGGCTGGAGTTGTTGCGGTTAGAAGGGCCTTTAGCCTATTCTTCTTTGCCATTTCTTGTTCGGCGGTAAGGGGCACAAGATTGATCTGGGGCAAGGATGGGTCCGGTTCTGGTGCCTCTTCAAGAAGAAAGTCAGTCACCTTCGCTTTTCGGCGACCGCTGTATCGGTAGGTCGGCTCGAAATTTAGAAGTTTTGCCCAACTTCTCTCCTTAACTCGCAGTGCGGCGCGCAGAATACCGAGGTTTGGGTGGCCGTAATTTGATAGGAGATGGGCTTTATCTGCAAAAAAGAGACAAACTGTTAGTTCGGTTCAAAGGAGAAAGCCGAAATAAAGAAAAGATTGAATTGGAACCGAAGTATGTATACCAGGTACTCCTTTTTTCCAATTTATTCTTCCGCCAGGAATCTGGGCTTGATGATCTTCGAAGTTCCCAGACACCCAGAAGAAGTCATCGTCATTTAGGTCTTTGTCCGATGTATGTTTTATTATTTTCTCTCGGCCACGGCGTATTCTTAAATAATAACACCAGCCTTCATCTTTGGATCCTAAGGAGTATTGATGGAATATTTCGGCTAAACCGAGGTTAAGACCGATTTGGCGGTTTAGCGCCTCTATGCCCATTATTATACGGTAAGTGTTGGTGGATAGCTGGGTTGGGCATAATCTGGTTTGTCTAAGGAATTCGCATATTAAAGGTTGGACTGGGAATCTGAGTCCGGTTTCTATTATTGATTGGATGGTAAAGGGGACAAAGCCTTCGTTGTCCCATGGGTCAACGTCTTGTTCGGCTAAGGTAAGATTTACATCGGTTGGAATGTTGTATTCTTTTCTGAATTTGGCTAGGCCCTCCTGGGGTTTCTACTAGGAACCTATATTTCCCCATTTATGGTATAAGTTAAGAATAAATTATCTCGGTCAAAAAAGTGTGCTCAGTAGCTCGGCTGAGTGCAGGGAAGTGCCTGGCAACCTAAGTCTGCAAAGTGGAAAAACAAGGTGTTAAGCACAGATCGTTGACCGTGTTACAAAAAACAAAGCAGAAAAGACAAGTCCTACTTCGGCTACGCAGTATACTATGGGATCTACCACAGTCGCTAGCAAGGTGCTTGTTATCTCGGTTCTACCTGTGGTTTTCTTACTTCGGTTAAGCATCAAGGGGCAGCTTTCTGAGTTCGGTTTAGGAACTGAGAAAGCTGGCTTAGCCCCCAAGGCTTAGCTCGGTCGGGGGCCGAAATTTTCTAGTTCAGTGCATTTTTATTTCGGCTAATGTGAATCAGTTGGTGCCCTATTGAAACTACTTCTACACGCACAAGTTATAGTTCGGTTTTAGTCTGACTGAATCTGTGTATAGCAGAAACTGTTTCCTAGTTCGGTTGGACGTGTTTGTGGATCAAACAAGTGTTTTACTAACAATTTCTTGAAGTTCCTAAAGCTCTTGTGAAGTTTTTTCCAGAAACTACACGAAACTAAGCATAGAGAGTGTTTTGCAAAAACATATGAAACAGAAAATAAAGGAAAACAAAATAAGAGAAATGGATTCGTGATGTTTACCTGGTGGAAGGTGGAGATGGGAGCAACGGCGACGGTAACAATGAAGGAAACGAAATCAGGAAGCTCAGAGGTTGAAGAGTTCGAAGGAAGAGAGAATGAAGTGAATAGTAAAGTGAAAAATCTGGAATGAAGAGTTTGTTTTGTGTAAAGGCAAAAGGGCGGGAACTGTTCAAATTCACGAAGTATGAAGAACGGCGTAACAGCTGGGATTGACCAATCAAAGGCTGCCACGTGTCACTGGAAAGGGAAGCGTTTGCAGTTGCTGCAATTGAAGAGACGTTTTGACCGGACGTGCACAGCTCGGCTTAGACTTAGCTCGGTTGATATGCTAAATAGATTTTAGCTCGGTTAGAGGAGTTAGTAGGTTTTACAGCTCGGCCGGAATAGCTATAGGATTATAGCTCGGCTGGAAAGGCTTACGAACTCTAGCTCGGTTGATGGACAGGTAATCCCTATCATGCTACGCAGATGGAATTAAGGGGCAATTGAGAGGGTAATTTATATGAAAGTTGGGCCGAGCTGGGTATATTGGGCCGAGCTAAGTAGTGGGTCGTGTTTCGGCCGCACTACGAAGGGCTGAGTAAAAAGACCATGTAAGTTACTCCAGTCGGAAGAAGTAGTCTTGGAGTTAAACCGGTCGCAACCGTGGTATCTAGTCCGGTCACATAATTCCACTTCAGTTAAGGGATGTGTTGTGTGGAATTCGGTCTTCGGTAATTAGTTTGGCTCCACTCTTATGGATAGCTCGGTCTTAGCATGGGAAGCCGAGATAAGGGAAATGGAGGTATGGGCCGAGCCATAATGGAGAGCCGGTCTAAGCATAGCTCGGTTGAAGATCATAGGTGCCTTGCTTACTCCGGTCGTAAGGTAGTTCGGCTGTGGTAAAAACCATCTCACTTGGTTTATGCAGTGAGGGGGGTGTTGGAGGATAAGTATTATCTTCCAGGAGTATGAATCCTAGGAGGACTCTACATGGAGGAGTAAGAGTCCTACCAGGATTGTACCACGCGAAACCTATAAAAGCTCACCAATATCACCTATGAAGAGGTAATGCAATTTTGCTCCCTGAATACATAGAGCTTTTGCCTATTTGTCTTATTGACTGGAGAGGTTTCCGGCACACACCTGCCAGCTAGCTCACGTTTGTGTTTTCAGGTAGTGGAACGACGTCGTACGGAGGGAGCGCAGACTTGATCAACAAGATTATACGAGAAGGTGTATTTATTTCCCGTACAATAACAAACTGGTTAGTTGTTCAGATTCATCAAAATCTCTAACCCAAATATCAATAAATTGTTTTCTTTTTAATTCATTATTCGGTAGTTTGGGAATACAGTTACGTGATATTTCATGATAGTATGATTGATAAAAAAAGATATAGTATTATTTATTTGTGTTGAGTGATTAAGAAATATGAAAATCATAATGAATGATGATTAATGAAAGAATATAATCACATGATACTCCGAAATTATTGTATAATTTTTCC
Organism: Camellia granthamiana; assembly: GCA_036172215.1. Lineage (NCBI taxonomy): Eukaryota > Viridiplantae > Streptophyta > Magnoliopsida > Ericales > Theaceae > Camellia > Camellia granthamiana. The sequence goes on from CM069903.1 coordinate 155,145,526, forward strand.
TTGTATGATTGTGTTTTGGTTTCTTTTCTCTGTCATATTTCAGAGATCTGGTGAGGAATAAATAACAATATCACTTGATTGTTTCACGTTTATACAGTATTATTATTACTAGTAATTCCTATAGCACGACTCATTCATGTGGTTGACTTTTAACTTTTTTTTCGTTTAAAAAACGGTAGTTGATAAAAAAGAATCGTTAGTATGATTGATAATCCACCTATTTATTGACTAGAAGCCTAATTATTATTATTTTTTTATTTTTTGTAATTGTCACCTTGACTCAGTATTAGCTGTTGTGTGAAATATTAAATAGTTCTATATTTGAATTTCTTCTTATTTTATTTTATTTTATTTTTACTAATTATAACTAATCATTTAATAAAGTTTGTCTACATATGATTTTCTTAAAAACTCAATTTGTTTTGAAAAATTAAAACATTTTATTAGTTACAAACATTTTTTGCAACATTTTTTAAAATTTTACAACCATCAAATTTATTTTATTTTATTTTTTTTGTGAAAAATTAGATGGCTAACATTGTCAAATAATATTAATTTTACATTTTATAAAATATTAAGTTGGATTATAGAAAGATGGTGACAATACATAAAAAATAAAAATGTTATGGATATCAACAAAATTATCAAGAAATCTACTAAATCGGTGTGAAACTTACACTCATATGGGACTCACACCCATGTAAATGTTTGATAAATTTTTTAGTAAAACAACTAGTATCTCTGACATTGTTATAGTAAAAAACTTGCCAAAATAATTATGAAGGGCGAAAGGGTTAACCAACATTTGTTATGCACCCCCCCCCCCTCCAAAAAAAAATTGATAATCCAAAGAGGTGCTTGTATTTGTTTGTCATAACCTAAAAAAATTAAAAAGTCAAAAAGTCACTATCCTATTTAAGTCACATCATCTTATTTAAGTCATGTCACATCACATCACTTCAAACTCAACCCATAGTTTATAAAAAGTCAAAAAGTACACTTATTTAGATCATTCCAAACCAAGTTTAGTGGACTCTTCTACAACACACTTTGACAATCGAAATTATTAATTTCGTAAAAGTTTTTGAACAAAAAATTAGGTTGTCGTGACAGTAGTAATTATTTGATTGGATCATATTTGTTAATTAAACAGTCTATTATTAAAATTATATTTATTATCTATTTTTATAAGATAATTATGATTTGATCATATAATTAGTGATATCTAATTAATTTAATTATCTTTCATTGATGATCAACTCAACTGGCTATATAAGATGGGTGGTTCTAATTAGTGAGGTGAACCAGAGACCATCTTCCAAAAAATAATAATGTTAGACCCCAAGAGATAAGCGAGAACCACAAATTTCTTAGGGTTGCACTCTGTGCTGCTTGATGTACGAAATCTTCTCTCACTTTAGAATTCTTTCTCCCACCCACACCTTTGCCCGAAAAGAAGAATAAAGGTTGGGACCCCTTTGGGGTCACCCCCTTTACCCCCTTTATCACGTGGCAAGAGGTGATTGGAGGAGCAGGAAAAAAAAGAAAAAGAAAAAGAAAATGTGACCAATGAGAGAGAGAGGGGGTCCAAAGGGGGTCCTAAAAAGGGGGGATGAATCATTGTTGCGAAAAGAAATCATTTAAAAAAAATAAATCAATGGACTACCTTCATGGCTACATTATTTTATTTTTAAATCTACATGCTCACTTTTGAAATGAAATTTGGGATAATTTTTCACAAAATATAGTAGAGATTCTTAATAACTTTAGTAGTTGATAATTTATTTTGTAATTTATTAAAAATGTGTATAATAATTTAAATCTTTATTGTATACAATATTTTTGTGAAATAATAATAATAATAAATAAATAAAAACTAGTTAGTCACAAAACCTGTAATTTTCCTTCCCGTTACATTTTCAAGTTGTTACAAGATTCACACACTATTCTTTGTCGTGTATACTACTCCATAACTCCAAACGCGTCATCGTCGAATGTTTCTTCACTAGATGAATCTGCATAAAAATAATAAATTAATAAACATTTTTCAACTCTTTCCTAGTCCTAGCTAATAAGTAGCACACCACAATTCCTTCATCTTTCCCTACTGTCTTAGTCTTAGAGAGAGAGAAAAAAAGGTTGAAAGAGATGGCTCCATTACAACCTCAATCACCGGCACTATCGCCATCACCAACCCAAACTCTCCACCACCACTTCACCCACCCAAACCACCCCCTCATCAAAATCTACACCGCCGCAGAATACAAATGCGACGGCTGCAACACCCTCGGCATCGGAACCCGCCACCGCTGCTCCGCCGGCTGCGACTTCGACCTCCATGAATACTGCGCCACCTCTCCCTCCACCCTCCTCTCCCCTCTCCATCCCAACCACCACCTCTCCCTCCTCCACCACCCTGGCGGCTCTAACGGCCGCTTCTGCGACCTCTGCGGCCACCTCGTCAACGGCCTCTTCTACACGTGCCAATCGTGCTCTTTCGACGCCCACCCTCTCTGCACCCGACTTCCTTTACACGTGCGACATGCGTTTCACCCCCAACACGTGCTCACTCTTCAGCCGGAGAGGCCTGGCCATTGGTGTGATCTCTGCCGCCGTGGATGTTCCACGTGGCGGTACAGGTGTGGGGCCTGTGACGTGGACGTCCACGTGGATTGTGTTAAGGGGCCATCGGATGTTAATGGCAGGGCGGTGACTGGGCGGGTTTCGACCACTTGGGTCCCGCCACTGCCACCTCTGCCGGCTACTGGGTATCTAAATCAGCACCCACCGCCACCTCTGCCGGCTACTGGGTATCTAAATCAGCCGGCTTACGGTGGCAGTGGTGGTGGTAATAATTCTGGACAGGTGTATGCTGCTGTGGGGAAGTTGGCAGCTAAAGCAGTATTGAATTCTATGTTTGGAGTTCCAATTCCCTTCTAAATCAATTTTTTTTTTTTTTTTTTTTTTTTCAGCTTGAAATTTATGCGAATGATTTATATCCTCTATGTTCATTTGACTTCACCATTTTTCTTTTTCTTTTCTTTGTTTTTTTCGTTGAAATAAAAAGGGACAATTGTAAAAGAAAATTAAAAATAGAGCCTGGACAAAATCATCAAATTATGGCTTTGTTTGGGGGAATGGGTTGGCTTTTTAGTTTTTTGACTTTTTTTTTAACTATTTTAGTCCGGGACTAAAAAGTCTGGTTTGGAAAAGACTTTTAGCTTTTTTTGACTTTTTTGTGAGAGAATGAATGTAATGATTATGGGTTGAATGTGATATTTTATCTTATTGGACCAAAAAGTCTATTTTGTTTTTTGTGACTATTTTAACCAAAGAAGCTCCAAACCTCTCTTCCCAAACGGAGCTTTTTTGTAACGCCCCATTACTTGTTGGCCCAAGTAACCTGTGGGTCAACGAACAATATCTAAAAGTTTAAATCCAAGTTACTAGCAAGGTAGTGGTGCTATATGCCCAAGATCACCTATGTAAACTTCCGATGTGGGACAGGGTATTACAAACTCCCCCACTTATAAATCCTTGCGTCCTCGCAAGGGTCTATAATCAATCAGAATACCACAACAAGCTCATGGTTAGCCCAGAATAAGTGGCCCACATGGTTGTGTGCATGTGGGTCGGCTCTGATATCATTTGTAACGCCCCACTACTTGCTGGCCCACATGGTTGTGTGCATGTGGGTCGGTTCTGATACCATTTGTAACGCCCCACTACTTGCTGACCCAAGTAACCTGTGGGTCAACTAACAATACCCAAAAGCTTAAGTCTAAGATCGCCCATGCAAACTTCTTATGTGGGACAGGGTGTTACAATATTACATTCTCGAATTTCACTCAAAAACATAAATCTATTATTTAAATTTATTTTATATTAAAACTTATATTATATCAATTCAATTTCTACCAGATAAATATATTATTTAAAAAAATCTGGGACCAAAATTTTGGAACAATGGCATTTGTGCAAAATTATTGCACTTTTAATATAATATTTTTGGTGCAAGTTTGATTTTTTGGGTGCAAGTTTTATATAACAATTACATCAAATTACATGAAAAGCTTTTACAAAAAGAGACTCCCCTCCTCTCTGACCGTTCAGTGATGATTCAATAAGTTAATATTTGAAGTATTTTTATATAAATTATTCATAAAAAAAATTAAATTGATATAATAATTATAACTATGCAATTTTATCACATTTGTTTTTAGAAAAATGAATAAACTATTTTCAAAATGATACCTATTTTTCACTTTTTGAAAACAAATGTGATAAAATTAGGCCTAAATTGTGAGTCCACCCCGGCCTTATGTCGAAATAATTATCTATGTAATCATGTTAATCTAACATCAGGAGCTATGAAATCGAATCATATTTCTTTTACAACAGCAGACAATAAGTATGATTTTAAAAATAAACTATTCATATTTTAATACATATATAAATTGATCATGTAGCTACCAATATTTATTTATTTAACTTTTTGTATGAATAGTTTTTTTGACGTACCGTACAAATTGAACAAATTGAATCCAACAAGACTACACACCCATAATTTGTTACCCATAATTTACTAGAAAAATGAATTAATGGTTCAAATTTATTTCACTTATAAACCCCACATTTCATCAATTTAATTTTCATCACACAAATATATCCTGGATAAATTGTGGATTTGTAAATTTAGGTTCATAGCATTTTTTAACTGAATCACCAAGATCAACCTAATTAAACTAGACTCTCCAGTCAATTCTTGGACAAGAGACAAGCTTGGTTCCCAAAAGAATTCTCATAAAATTGCATTTACTTTCTCAAGCTTGGCTCCAATTTTTTGAGAATTGAATTTTTTGTTTTTTTATTTTTTAATATTTTAAGCACTTTTTTTTTTTTTTTACTTTTTAGATGCACATAACCAAGGTGTACCTAAAATGTAAAATATTTAAAAAAATCCATAAATATACAAGAATACGAAAATGTATGAATTTTAATATTTTTTTATTTAGTGAATTTTTTAAAGATTTTTTCACAAATATTATGCTTTTTAATTGTATTGATATTAAGTGTATCTAAAAAATAAAAAAATTTACTTAAAATATTAAAAAATTTACCTAAAAATAAAAAAAAAATACAAAAAATAAAAAATTCAATTTTCATCAAATTGAATTCAAAAAATTAGAACCAAACAATATAATCTAACAGATTTCTTTGTCTTGGGCCTAGTGTCGAATGAGAGAGCCCATGCAAGTGTAAAACAGGTCTAAGCCTGTATTGCGGCCCATGTTCAGCCTCGTCGCTCGGAAAATGTTGGTTACGATACGAGAACTTAAAAAATAAAAAATAATATTAATAAAAGTAAATTATACTCACATTCCTCTAAATTTTTAAAAATATAAATAGTCTCACACTTTTAATATAATTACATTAATTTCTCTTTTAATTAGGTTAGTGATAAAAACTAATGCAAAAGGTGGATAGACACTGAAATAAACAAAAAAATATATTTTTTAGTTAAAAAGAGATGATAACATTATTTTTCATTCATACGGTTAATGAACTAATGATGAAAGAGGCCTAATTAGTTATGTGAAAAAATTTCAAGAAACGTCTATATAATTATGTTAAAAGTGTAGAGTTAACTATATTTTTCTTAAACCTCAAGAGGGGTGAGCTAATAATAATAAGGCTAAATTATTTTAGAGAAAGTACAAGGTAATATAGAATTTTATATTAGGATAAATTACACTTACCTTTCGTGAAATTTAAAGAAAATATAGTTAGTCCTATCATTTTGATATAATAACATTGATCTTTTCAAATTTTTAGGGAAATTCGGTTCATAAATCCAATTACGAAGTTTCTTTACCTAAAGATCTACATTCTAAAATATATTGTCTATAAAGACAAATTCTTATAAAATAACCAAACTACTCATTGATATATATATATATATATTTCATAACTTGTGGGAACTTGAAAACAAAATTACTCTCTCTCTCTCTCTTCATTTCCCACACTCACATCGTTGCTTCCGTCTCCTACGTCAACGCCGATACCGTTGTCACTCTAATATGTAGATAAAATGTATGGCTCAGGTCTAAATTGGATCATTTTTTGTTGTTATTGTCGTTGTTAGGGCTGTGCAAAATATCGCCCAATCCGCTAAAATCACACCAATCCGTATTAGTCTACATCGCTCTATCCGCCAATCGCAGTTTAAATTTTAAAATTTATAATTCGCATTCGAAAGCACTCTGTTCCGCTATAGTTAATACATATATATTTTTTAATCTATTATGAAATATCAAAGTAAACATGTGTATGAAAGATATTTAATATGTGAAATTTATTACAAATTAGTAGTTATATATATATGAAAAATATTATGTAAAATTAATTTGTATTATATATATGAAAAATATTATGCAAATTAGTGTTATATATTATGCAAAAGCTTAATAATTGGTTAGAATATTTTTCTATCCACTCAAACCGCAATTTGTCAATCCGCCAATCCGTCATCCGATTTATAATTTTACTCTCAAACCGTTCAAACCGCACTATGCACACTCCTAGTCGTTGTGGATTTACTCTTCTTGTTCTTTGAACAGAGTTATGAGTTGTCTTTACCTTATATTTCTCTCTTTCAACTAAAAACTCCCCAATCCTCTCTATTTCTCTCTCTCTCTATCTCTTCATATCTATTTGCATACCCAGATCTGTTTCAACAGATCATTATTGGTAAAAGTTGACTTGATAAGAAAAATTTTGAAAAGATAAAAATTGAATAGATAAATTTTAGACACATAAAAATTTGAACATATAGTAGAAAAAATTTTTTTGAATAGATAGACAAAAAATTTGAACAAATAGCCAAAAATTTAAACAAATGGATATAAATTTGAAAGATGAAAAATAATTTAAACAGAGAGATATAAATTTAAACAGATTGTCAAAAAAAAGTCAATAGATAAATGAAGAGATAAAATTGAAAACAAAATATCTTTAAAAACAAATAAAAAGATTTCTCACAAGACTATTTCACAAATGATGGATTTGTCATCAACAAAAAAAAATCTACTAGACCTAATACAACATACTCTCCTTAGGTTAGACTTTTCAACAATTATTTCAATTTTTAATTCATACAACATTTGGGCTATTTTTTTATCAGTAATTCATTAATAGTATGAATGAACAAATGATATTATATGTATTTACTATAATGTATATTTATCTTTTATAATTAATAAAATGGTGATTAGTATAATTATATCAAAAATATATAATTAATATTTTTTTTCAACTTAAAAGATGTAAGTGTAATTTATGAGAAATTATTGGTTAGTCTTGGAATACTGCTCCATATCATATATTGAGGGGCAAGTATCCTAGGGGGATTTGGTAACAGCCCCCTCACTATCTAATTTGTCTTTCAAAATGACAAGAATTATATAAGTACTTTCAAAACACCCTAATATTTTAAAACTTGTTTCTTTTACTATATTACCCTCATATTTATCAGCTCTCCTATTAAGCCATCTTCACTATATATTTCAGAGTAAAATTTTACTCCGTATAAAAGTAAAATTTTACTCTGTATAAAAGTAAAATTTTACATTCTGAAACTAAAAGTAAAATTTTACATTCTGAAACTAAAAGTAAAATTTTTACTCTGTATGAAAGTAAAATTTTACTCTGTATAAAAGTAAAATTTTACTCTGAAAAATGAGTAAAATGTTAGACTCTACACAAAAGTAAAATTTTACTCTGTATAAAAGTAAAATTTTACTCTGGTTCTGTCAAATGAAAAAAACAGAGCAATAGAACCACAGTAAAATTTTACTCTGGTTCTGTCAAATGAAATTAGATAAAAAACAACAAAAATAAATCAAAAACAAACAAACGAACAAAAACAAAACAAATTAATCAACATATCTAATTGAGAAAAAAAACTTCAAAAAAAACAAACAAACAAAAACAAAACAAATTAATCAACAAATCCACATATCTAATTGAAACGAAAAACTTCTAAAACTCGATCAACAATCACACATCTCAATGAAAAAGAATACATGTGTTCAACAACACTCATACACACAAATATATATATATATATATATTCTACTATTCCTCATCCACATCCACATCCTTCCCAACCTCCTGTTCAACTTATTTCAATCTCGAAGCTTCAGCCTTCGCATTCAACATCGCCAACATCTCATCAACAACCTCATCATGTTTCTTCTCCGCCTCCAATTGAGCCATCTCCATCGCACTCCGAATCTCCCCCATCTGCTTCGAAACCCTAGCTTTCGAATCTCCAATGACATCCTCATTCAATTTCAACATACTCAAAGCCTCATCGTTGCTAATTATGAAGATGAAGAGAGGACCTTCTGTTGAAGCTTGGAAGACGCGACTATGGCGGCGGCTTGTCAACGACCTTCTGCTGAAGCTTGGAAGATGCAACTATGGTGATTATGATACAGTTCATGACGAAGCTGATTATATATGCAGAAGTTGAGGGTATAATAGTCTTATAAAATATTTAAATAATAAATTTTGTCCTTTATACAAGACTTTATAATTATGAAGGGATTTAGAAAATATAATTTTTTTCTTAATCCTTTTAACAATGAAAGGAAGGTAAAAAGGGTTTATGGCTAAATTTCCCAATATGGTATTATCTTTCAAAAGGGAACATGAAAGTGACAGATCTCACTAATTCAACCTCTAACAATCAAATTGAAACACCACATTAACTTGTCTCCGGAGCAAATAAAATTTTCCGTAATTTATCTTTTATACAATTATTAAGTGCAAACCTTGAGGACGTGAGTGTAAATTACCCAAACTTTACAAAACGGGGGTTTGTACCGGTCTAGATCGGTCACACCGTCGTCATATTTCTTCCAAATTACACAACGGTCTCAATCTCGGAGTGTATGAGAAGGAGCAAAAGAAAAATAACGAAGCGAGGTAAAGAGGCTGATCTCGGAACCAGTTCTCAACGATCTTCAGAGTCTCCAATCTCGATCAATCCAATCGCATGCGACGATACTTTGAACGAATATCACTCTCTCTCTCTCTCTCTCTCTCTCTCTCTCTCTCTTTCTTGATCTCTCTCTACACACCCATCCATGGATGATTCTTTCTCTACCCTTCCCACCAGCCACTTGCTCGGTTCAGTCCCGGTACGCATTCATTCACTCTCCATATATATATATATATATTTCTATACATATATGTGTTTGCATGTACATATATATATATGCTTTTGTGTGAAATTGTTATGGTTTTAACATAATTTGTGCCCTAATGTTGGATTGCATGAAAGTCCAAGACTAATTTTCATTGTGATTCAGTGATCAAGATTGTATATGATCGATGTGGGAAAATACTTAATTGAATTCGTGAATGGAAGATTTTTTTTTTATTATTATTATTAATTTGGGGGAGAAGCTAAAACCTCCATTAAAACTGTGCTTAATACGACTGTTTGTGTTGCTAATTTATTCTAATTGTTTTCATCGATTTTTTCTCTCTGAAATTTAACGGAGTATTAGAAATTAGTGAGGAAGTGGAAAATTGGAATTCTGAGAAAGTTGGAAGATTATTATTGTATGTTATTAGGTCAAGCATGGATGTCCAAAGAATCAATTTGATCATATATATATATAAAATAAGCCTAATTATTTTATTTGATGTCATTAAAGTTTGTTTAGAAGACCAACTTTAAGTAGTATAAATATTAATAATTATAATGGATAATGGGTTGAAACTTGGTCATTTTAGTTATTTTAGATGTGTCTGTAATAAATTACTTGTTTTCAACCTCAAGTACATCTTCTTATGGCCAGTTTTTTGGTGGTAAGTAATAATTTTATTGAAGAAAGTAACAATTACAAAGCTTGAGGCTGTGTTTGGTTTACGGATTTGGAAAAAGAAAGGAAAAAAGTGTGTTAAATGTAGGTATATTTCATTACATTTTATCTACCTTTTCCTTTTCCCTTTCTCTTTCCAAATCCATGTACCAAACACAGTGTAAGGAGCATATCCCTTTCCATGCAAAACACCCATGGACTAAAATATTAGAGACTAACCATCTATACCAGTAACAATTCTACGTTAAGCAAACACACATCTAATTTCTCATGCCCAGTTGGATGTGTGTTTGTGAATTTAAAGTTTTATGTGGCTTTATGCATTTCATTGGTTTATTGGGTCTTTTTTTTGGGTGGTAAAATCCATTGATTTTTTGGGTCTTACAATTTGTTGATTATGACTTATAAATGCACTGAGAAAACATTAGAACAACTGCATAGTTAAAAGCGTTTAGTTGTAAATCTCCATTGAATCATAACCTGAGATTCACATACAGGCCGTTGTCACTGAAGGAAATAAAACCACTACCACCAGTTATGAGGGTATGTCGCTCAAACTGTAAATCTTCATTGAATCATTACTTGATATCCATTTATAGACTTCTTTTACTTGTAGTTGAATCTGAATCACACATTTTCTTTACTTGCTGCTGAAATTATGTGCAGCCCCTCAAGCGAATTTGCAAATATTTCCTCCAAATGGTGTAGGTGGGGGGCGGGGATATCAAACTCTTGGAAGTCCAAGTGGTATGTATTTCTGATGACTGCTTTCCACATTTGAAGCTTGGCAAAAATCATGGTGGTGGTTATTATATTGATCAGTCATCTTTCATGATTGGTTTTGTATAGGTTTTCCAGTTAGGGGATAATAATTTTCCAATGGCTTACTCTTGTTGGGTGCTCATGAACAGATCATTCATTTGATTATTTGATGTTCCAATAGATAATATTTTCCTTGCTGCAAGCTTGAAGCAAAAAGACAATAAATATTGTTTTGTTACCATTTTATTTAACTACTTGACTTGAGATAGCTATTTGTGTCTGTAATCCTGAATTATATGGAAACAAGAATGTAGAATGTATAGAATTATCTGATTATGATACAAATTCTGTAGCTAAGGTACTCATCTGATTGTAGACTTGCTGTTACTTTTCTTCTTCCTTTGTTTTATTGTTTTTTGAGAATGCATGACAATAATGGATAAGCGTGTAAGTGGAGTTGCTTATTCTTAAGTTAGATTACTGTAGTTTGTTAAATTTTACAATTCTCATCAATGACGAAGCATAAAACGTAGGAGATCTGATTGTAGACTTGCCGTTACTTTTCTTCTTCCTTTGTTTTATTGTTTTTTGAGAATGCATGACAATAATAGATAAGTGTGTAAGTGGAGTCGCTTATTCTTAAGTTAGATTATTGTAGTTTGTTAAAATTTACAATTCTCATCAATGACGAAGCATAAATCGTAGATTTACTTGCAATGGTGGACCATCAACTGGTTTTATAGTGAGATTAATGGGTTGACTTGATAGGTGCAAATCAGTGTTTACCAACTTTCATTTGTTCATTATTTTCTATGCATTTTACTTCCAAAGTGCTTTATTATATGGTGAGATTGTTAATACAAATGTCCAGTTATAACTTCATTCTTAGATGCACTAGGCTTGTCCGATCAACTTGTTTTTGACTCCTTGACTCATCTTGGCTTAATTCCTGTTTGTAGTCGTGTGGTGAAGAGTTTCCCATTCCTATTTTGAGAAAACTGTAGGTCAACATAAACTCCTTGGTCAATGAAAATACTTCGTTATGATACCAGAACTTTTGATGAGAATGATTGTGCCTAGTATTTAAGAGGAGATGATTTATGTCAAAATACTTTGATTAGAGCAGAGTAAAAGTTCCTTGAAGATGTAAAAAAAATGTTTGGTCAAGCTAAAAATGCAAATGTTGAGCTTCCTTTCTGTTGGGTGTTGGGACAGTTTATTTTCATTTAACTACAGTTCCTAGGAGGTGTATCTTTTCTCGATGGGGCTTAATTTTGTGTTTGTTGCAGTATGATTTGTGTGCAAACTGCTACAGCAGTTTTCTTAACAACCTTTTGTTATATAAAAATGAAAAAAAGAACAAGTACGCAGATGCTGTCAATTTATGTTTACGTAATCCCTAAAGAGTAGTGTGCAACAAAGCCACTACTGAGTTATGGAAATATGTATTGATGTGGATATGACAGTCACTAATATTTTTCTACCCAGCTAATCATGCAGAAGGAGTTGAACAAATGTCGTCAACGAACAACTGGAAGGGAGTGTTTAACATCTCATCTTACACACAATATTTCAATGTAGACACAGATATTGTGTTGAACAGATTGATGAGTTCATTGTATCCTATTAATGGAGATTTTTTCAGCAAGATTGAAGCAAACCCTGATCTGTGAGTTCTGCAAATTTTTACTTATATATGGGGCTACAACTATCTTAAACAGAGATAACCTGTTGGTTTTACTTGCACTCTGTTTGGTTGTTGTGAGACTTCTTTTTCTGTTTTTTTTTTTTTTTTTTGGTAAATATATAATTCAAAATTCGTCATTTTCTGTAACTATAAGGCCGAAATTGGAAAGGTGGATGAGTGGAGGAAGATTAATTTTTCCGGAGTAAGGGTATGGAGGCGGGACCTTATGAAAGGATGGATGATGGATACTGGTATTGTCACAGTGAAATCACTGAAATGTTAAGTAGAAAATCAAATAAGGGAATGAGAGTTTTCCAATAATAGGGAACATGTCAATTGGATATCAAAATGTTGCTACTCAGACTTATAGGTTATGTATGTGGTCCAATGTTGTTAATCCCATGTTGACTAGCATACTGTTTTGTCATTGGTATGGTATATATCGATGACAGTATGTTGTGGCATACCATTTCAGATTTATTGCTATAGATATTAAATTAATTATATAACATGAAACACTCACTTGCACTTTAAAAACTACAAATTTTTTCAAATCCCATATCGACTAGCATACCGTTTTGGTCATTTGTATGGTATATACCGATAACGCCGATAACAGTGTGTTTTGGCATACCATTTCAGATTTATTGCTATAGATATTAAATTAATTATATAACGCGAAACACTCACTTGCACTTTAAAAACTACAAATTTTTTCAAATCCCATATCGACTAGCATACTGTTTTGGTCATTTGTATGGTATATACCGATAACGCCGATAACAGTGTGTTTTGGCATACCATTTCGGATTTATTGCTATATATATTAATTTAATTATATAATATTGATAACAGTGTGTTTTGGCATACCATTTCGGATTTATTGCTATATATATTAATTTAATTATATAACACGAAACACTCACTTGCACTTTAAAAACTACACATTTTTTCAAATTTTATTTTGGGTGTTATTGTACTGATAAGTAATTAACAATTAACTTTAATAAAGTAATAGCTACACCAAGCTTCCTGATCCTTCTTAACTAAGGTCTCGTTTGGCAACCTTGTTTTTTAGCCTAAAAGTCAAAAAGTCACTAACCTCGATTTTCAAAAAGTGTTGTTTGCCTACTTATCAAAAAACAGTCTTTATTTGCCTAGACGATCAATAGACAACCAAACATACAAAGTATAAGAATAATTCACTAACCTACTGCACTGATAAGAAATGAAAAGCTTTTCTATGAACCTTTTTTCAACCACCTTGACATGGACCTCTTATCTCTATGGAAATAAGCCTGTTATCCTGTATACATACATACCCATTTGTACATCCTCTAGTGGATAGTTTATAACTGTATATCCTTCCCACATCCATGGCATTTCCGGAATGTTAATTGACGACTTCATTTTTCAGTGATCATTTTCAAGAAATTCATATTCCAATACATTAGTATAAATACCATGTATGCTTGGTCATACTAACTTCTCTGATATTTCAGCTACGGGCTTGTTTGGATCACCACGACGTTGGTATTTGTTATTGCTTCCCTTGGAAACTGTGGCACCTACTTGATGAACAAGCACAGTGACAGTAGTACTTCATGGAGCTTTGATGTCAGCTACATAAGTTTGGCATCGTGCTCAATATATGGCTATGCAGTAGTTGTGCCATTGGGATTTTACTTTTTGCTTCAGTATCTGGGTTCAAATGCCAGCCTTGTACGCTTTTGGTGCATGTGGGGATATTCGTTCTTCATACTTGTTCTCAGCTCTGTAAGTATCAATTTTGGCTTTACTTTGCTCATGATAATTGAGCCCCGCCTTGGAGGAAGAGAAGAGGCTCTTTAATCATCATGCATTACTTTATTTAAACTAGGGGATTTTGCTACACTCATTTTCTTGAGAGCATGTTTCGCTACTATGCTTTTAAGTTTATTTGGCTGAAAAGTAATAATAAATTAAAGAATAAAGTAAGGGAATAAATTCAAAGTAAAAGTGTGGTCGCTAACCACACTTGCCAAATAAATTAAAAAGCGTACCACCCTTTGTTTTTTGTACAAAGCTGAAAGCTCAAATAAGTTTTTGTTTTAGCATAAAAAACAACTAACCACGCTTTCTAACTAAATTTGCTTTAGCTTGAAAGCACGGTTGCTAAGCACACTTTTTAATTTATCCAGAAGGCATGGTTATCAAATGAATTTTTTTACTTATTGCTATTAATTTATTATTTTTAGTTTATGGTTACTGTATTTGGCCAAATCAACTTAAAAGCATGTTTGCTTAACACACTTTCAAAAAAACATGTTTACGAATCACGTTTTAACGTAGTTTGTTTCAAAATTTCCTAATTGTTAAAATAAGTTTTAAAAAAAATGCATAACAGCCTACAGAAGGGAGGAGTATAGAAACAAATGCTTCCATTTTCATTCCTGTCAATTACTTGTATTATGGGATTGAGAGGTCTTCTATGAAATACATATATGTTAGCTATTTCGGGAATATTTAAACCAAGAAGAGGGTTAACTTGATGATCCTCCCTTCTAAGTAAGTAAAATTTCAGATCATGTAATTACCAAAACAAAAAACAAAATTTTGGCTCTGGTTAAATCTTCCAGGGTCATCTAAAGCAGCATTTAAACATTGTGCTGGTCTGATGCTTGCTGTTCCATGAATGAGTTGAATACTACACTTAATTTGCTATATTTTGAAGTTCTATAACTAAAGCACATCATTCTGTGCAAGACTAGTTGTGAAAAGGGTCCATTTGGTCGGGAGAAATTTAAGCTAATTGAGTTGTCTTCGAGTGTGTTTGTTATGTACATAGTTCTAGGACTTCTTTTTTTTTTTTTTTTTTTTTGTGTTCCTGTTATTTTTCTTATTTCATACAAAATTTTTCACTTCTTGTTTGCAATATTATGATTATGTGACTTTGTGACACATTCTCCTGGAATATTTTCAGTTTCTGTTGGTTATCCCAGTTGAATTTCTCCGGTGGATCATCATTATCATTACTGGTGGTGCATCAGCTACCTTTGTTGCCTTGAACCTCAGGTCCCATATAGAGGGGAATAATGATCTTACAATGGTGCTAGTTGCTGCATTTATTTTGCAAATGGGTTTGGCACTCTTCATCAAGATGTGGTTCTTCCCATAACCCTAACCCACTATTGTCCAAGCTCAGCCAGCGTGTTTGCTTTGTAACACAAAATTTGAAAGGTAACATCGTTTTCTTTTATTTTGTACGGCTTGGATTTGCCCACTGGCTTATGTTGTAAAGTGAAAAAAACTAGACTATAATGTTCTCGGGAATGCTAAAACAGTTTGAGAGAGAATAGTGTTTTCAATCGTGTTGCTTGTGACGCGGTGTTGATATGAATGGCTCGGCTATTGTTAGCCTACAGATTTTTGGAGACCAAATGTGATTTTTTGACTTTCCTTTTTCTAGTAGATTTTGAATCTTCCAAAAAATTATGTTTCAGTCCCTCATTAATTTGATCATGTGTCGCTTTTTCTGACAACCATGGTCCTCTCTATGAATAAATTCGAAAGCCAGAGTTTATAATTCTTTTGGAGAAAATTTGTGGACTCAAAATTTGCAGTTATCACATTCTTGCTTCCTCATACCCGTGATTTACTACTCAAAACCCCACAGCTCATGAGGGTGATTGCGCTGCACCTAGACAACTGTATGATATTCCTGATGTTATCAGACACAATTATACTCAACTATTATTGAATTGTTTGGAGCTACTCGAAGGTGATTGTCATTATCAAATTGAATTGGACGTTTCTCAATTTCAGAGAACTTGAACGACTGTGGGGCTCGAATTCTGTTTTGGTGATTAGAATTGTTTATTTTGTGAACTCTTATTTATATATCTCATATATATATATATATAAATTAGTTTGATATGATAATTGTAGTATTTTTTCATTTTGTTTTGTTTGTTCCCAAAAAAAAAATCAATGGTTTATTTTAGAAAACGTACTTCTTGTTCATTTTTTTCGTAAACAAACGTAATAAAATGAATATGTTACAATTATTGGATCTAACATATATATATATATATATATTTTTATAGTTGATATACATTGAGAATATTATAAAATGAACGATTCAAATCATCAAAACCGGTTTTATAGCGGGTTTACAGGCCTCTTGAATTTGAATTTGACAAAACTTCAATCCTATTAAATTATAATATAGAAAGTAAGTTCTAATAATATGTTAAAAGGGATTATTTAATATTAGGGAAAATTTTACCCCTTATGTTTGGGTCATGTGCGATTTATCCCTTAACGTTTGGAAATGACAACGTAATCCCCTTATGGTTTGTGAATTGAAGTATACTGTTAGGCCCCGTTAACAATTTAATAAAAAATACTAAAATATCCTTGTGTTTTGTGATTTGTTTGGAAAGTAAAGTGTATTTTAACCTCCTGTATTTTATTTTATGTGTGATTTACCCTATTAAAATTTGAAAATGAGTAGAAAACTTGTTATGTCTACTGCGTGTTTCACACTTCCTGTTAAGTTGAATAAAATGTTTAATAGTGCATTTCAATTCACAAATCACGTGGAGTTATATGTTTATTTTTAAATATTAGAAGAATAAATTATACATGACTCAAATTATAAGGGTAAAGTAAAATTTACCCCCAATATTATACGACTCTCAAAACTTAAAAATAATATCAATAGTTATAATAACAACGGGCGTCAAGCTCTTCTTAAGAATGGACGGATGTCAAAAAAAAAAAAAAATTAAGGCCTTGTTTAGAGTGTCTTAAAATAGTCAAAAAGTCACTATCTTATTTAAGTCACATCATCTTATTTAAGTCATATCACCTCTCTACCACATCACTTCAAACCCAACCGATATTTTATAAAAAGTCAAAAAGTGCACTTATTTAGAACATCCCAAACAACTCCTAATAATAATGGGCAAAATAGTCTAAATTAACTGCAGTGGACCAATTTTAGGCCTAGTTTGGCATATTTTAAAAAAGTCAAAAGGATAAAAAGTTACTATTTTATTTAAGTCATATCACCTCTCTACCATATCATTTCAAACCCAACTCATATGTCATAAAAAGTCAAAAAGTGCACTTATTTAAAACATTCCAAACAACCCTTAAATAAAGTAGGAGAATTCCTCATTTTAGATTCAGCACTGTTGGGGACCCCAGTGGGAGGTGATCCCCAGCACCTCACCTCCATGTGGGGGGGCTGTGAGTGCATGCCCTAAAAAAAAAAAAAAAACAATAATAATAATAATAATAATTCTGCACTAATCAAAAAACAGTGGAGGACCCCACTAGGGTCTGAAGGATTGTTCTTTTAGATTAGAGGGCGTTATTTGAATTTGTGATGCTCATCATAAATTCCGTTTCGATAATTTTAACGTTTATTTTATCGGATACATTTTATATTTCATTCACACAAAAAATTAAATTAATCTGATAATTGTAATTTACTTATTTTATCATGTTTTGTAACCAAAAAAAAAAGTATGATTTATTTTTAAAAACATAATTTTTTTTTTTGGTTAAAAACACGATAAATTAAATAAGTTACAATTATCAAACCAATTTAATTTTTTTTATGGATGAAATAAACAAAGTATCCGACAAAATAAACGATTCAAATCATTGAAATGTGACCCATAACGAGTCCCACGACTCAAACAACAGACTGGAGAAAATCCTCCTCCTTTAATAAATTTATTAGGTCAATTTTGCATTATAAATATTTAAAATTTTCAATAATTTTACATATTTTGGTGGGGTCAATTGAACCCATGCTAATACATGTGGTATCGATGGTGTAAAATACCGTTTAATTCGTTAAAATTACATTAATTTGTATCAATCTACACCGCTCTATCCGCTAATCACAGTTAAATTTTAAAATTTATAATTCACCTTCAAAATCGCTCCACTCTACTATAGTTAATATATATATATATATTTTTAAACTTGTAATAAAATATTAAACTAAAAATGAGTATGAGAGAGATTTAATATGTGAAATTTATTATAAATTAGTAATTATATATATGAAAAATACGTAAATTAGTATTATATATTATACAAAGACTTGATAATTAGTTAAAATATTTTTTAATCCGTCAATTCGTCCAAAACTATTTAAATCGTAATTTATCAATTTGTCAATGCACTAACCTATTATTCAATTTATAACTTTACTTTTAAATCATCCGAATGACGTTTTGCACACCCCAATCATGCTACATTACGCAAAAGAACCTAGTTAGCTAGACCCAACTCAAAGAAACGTGACAAGTGACCAAAAAAAAGAAAGAAATAAAAAAGAAAAGAAAAAGGCGACAGTCAACATATGTTACATTAAAGAGGATTAAACCGTGTAGTCTGATTTATGAGACTAACCATGGCTGTGCTACGATGATTGAGTTGTTTAAAAAAAAATAAGAAAAAAAAGATTGACCACTAATTGTAACACATGATATATTGTCCTTGAAAAAATAGAAGTTTATTTTCAAAGTTATATATGTTCTATTTTTTTTAAGGCACATAAAATAAAATAATGTAGTTATAATTATTAGATTAATTTAATTTCTTTTTTAATACGCATGAGAGCTTTCAAAATAACTTAAATCATAAAATATTATCCTCTAATACTGTGTTTGGTTGAGGATTTGATGAGGGATTCGGAAAGAGAAATGGAAAAGGAAGGTGAAATGTGAATAAAACATACATATATTTTACATAATTTCACACATCCTTTTCCTTTCTCTTTTCAAATCCCTCCTTAAATCTCTTAACCAAACGTAGCGTAATAGCCCCACAACACAGGTGAATTCGTACAATTCTATCCAATAAAATGAAAATCGTAACTCACAAGAAAAGTCTATTAAATTTTTTTAGATAAGATTCCATTTTGTGGATTAATAATGCTACAACTAAATTTATTAAATATTAAATTTTTAAATGCATGTCCATGTGTCACTAAAGGATGCGTTGTTATCAGACACATAGGTGAAGTCTATTAAACTAACCTTTTTTTCTTTATTTTGTTAAGAACCAAGGAAAACATACTTTATTATATAGATAGATTGTTTAAAGGGTGGAGTCGGTCCACTATCTTAAGAAACAATTATATGAATCATTAAGTCAATTATTATGTCTAAAATCATGATTGATACTTAAGCAATATATGAGATGGTATTGAAACTTTGGTTGATACTCAAATATTTGTTGTATTTAATTTTTATCATTATGATTATAATTCATTAGATCTTATTATAAGATCATATGTAAATCAAATTAAAAATATAAGACAAACCCTATTGTATACACCTAATAATGGACCACATGGGTGACCCCTCTCACAAGAGGTGGGCATGATGGGTACACAAATTTAAGACCAATCTTGCTATAGACCACATCTATGTGGTCTATTATTA
This sequence comes from Camellia granthamiana, assembly GCA_036172215.1. NCBI lineage: Eukaryota > Viridiplantae > Streptophyta > Magnoliopsida > Ericales > Theaceae > Camellia > Camellia granthamiana. Next base: position 155,165,322 of record CM069903.1, read on the forward strand.
GTCATTAGGTGTCTCTAAATTTTTTTAGTTAAGATTAAGATAATATTGTATAAACTAATAATTTTATTAACTTTTCTTCTTTATCTGAGTTGCTCTTACCATAGCATTTTAATGAAAAGTAAAAACTATATTACTATTTGGTTTTGTGAAATATGTGATTGTTGCAATTGGCCAATGATTTTGTAAGTCAAAGTGTTTTGGCTGATTTTTTTTTTTTTTTCATAAAAGATAAAAATATCATTTTATTGCATCTGTCAAAAAAGTGTAAATATGAGAGTTACATAAGAAAGTATTTACTTGAGCACCTTATCAATCTAAGAAAAAATAAAATTTATCTGGCAACACTTAATATTGAAGAATATAATCAAAGGCAAATAATATTTTAGAACACATGAACAACAACAAGAAACCTAGACCGGCTAATCAAAGTAACGCAATACCTAAAGGGTGTGTTTGATTGGACGGACTGGATAAGGGGGGATTAGAATCCATCAGACTTGAATCCTAAGACTGTGAATCTTCCGGACTATTTGGTTGGATTGGAAATGTATCATGTGTTTGTTTTCTCATGGGATTAGATGTCTGGAAATGACTATTTTTAGTGAATCCAATGTTTGGTTAAACGGACTGGATATAATAAATGAACAAAAGACTATTTTACCCTTTTAAATAAATTTGTTTTTAAAAATAATAATAATTAAACAATGAAATTAAATAAAACATCTATTAAGATTTAAATAATGAAATTAAATAAAATATAAACAAAATTTTAAAATAAAACATCAATAAAATATATATAAAAAATTATTTTTAAAAAATTAAATAAATAAAGCATCAATAAAAAGTTAAATAAAATTATTTTATTTTTAAATTGAGACATTTAAATTTTATTGAATTTTATTAAATATAATATATAATTAAATAGTATAGGGTCAAAATGATCATTTTACTATCTAATCCCAATACTAAATAGTCCCTCCAAAATTGTCACACACCCCCCCTATAATCCCCCATATGAGGGATAAGGAGTTCAGTCGGACTCTATGTCTGGCGGACTAAAAAAAAAAAGCGAACGATAGACTACTCACTCCTTCAGATAAGCAATCCAAACAGTGAATAATTTCCCTCTTAATCCCCCCAATCAAACACACCCAAAGATCATAATTGAAGATCATGAAACTAAACACTCCACCTATGTCATATGGTGCTTGTATCGAAAATGGCTTCCCTATTGGATAATGCATATTTTATTTGTCAACTATATATTTTAGTTGAAATGTTAAAGAATTACTATAAGTTGTCTGATCACACTCTCTACTTTTTTGCACATCTATTTTATAAAAAAATTAAAAAATTATTAAAATAAATTATTCTCAAACGAAGATCATCATTACTATTGCATTGGTATTTGTTGGGCTTGTATCAAGTTGAAGTTAAATTACTAGAAATTGAACTATTCACTTGGGTTCTGCTGAGAAGTTATATATTTATTAATATTGATATGCAATAAGCTTATAGGTGTGAAAAAAAAAAAAAGAAGAAGTAAAAAACACAACTTCATAAACCAAATATTTTTATTCCACTGCAAGAGGAACAGTGGGCTGTTTTATATTTCAACCAAACAGAGCAAAGTCAATGTTTGGGCCCGTTTGGTAGAGTTTATAAGCAGTTTAAATCAGCTTATAGATTATTTTAAGCTATTTTGGTGTGTTTAGTAAAACTTAAAATCACTTTTTGTAGCTTAAATTAAGTCAAAAAAGTACTTTTTGGCTGAGTGACCTCCGGGATGCTTAACTCATCAGCTTAAGCGGGAAGCTACAAAATTGAGGAGCAAAATTATTTAAATGCTCTTTACTAATTTGAAGTATTACCAAGTTGCCATTATATAAACCACCAAGCATCACTGTTCATTCTCTAAAAGAGAGACAGAGACGATTTCTGGCAAGAGGCCAACCAGTGCTCTCTCCCCCCTCTCTCCCTCTCTCAAACTAGTGCTCTCTCTCTCTCTCTCTTACACTCTCACACACACACACACACAAACCAGTGCTCTCTCTTCGCGATTTCTAGCGAGAGGCGAACCAGATCTTTTCTCTCTCTCTCTCTCTCTCTCTTAGCGATCAAAGCCCTAACCAGATCGACTGCGTGAAACCCTATAGGCACAATCGACTTTTTCAGATCTCTTCGAACCAGATCTCTTTCAGATCACAATTGCGATCTGAAACCCTAGAGTCACGATCGATTGCGTGATGATCGACGGTGATGATCAATCGTCTGTCGTCGTCCGGCGTTGGTCCGTCGTCGATCAACTGCAGTTCTCTCTCCGGTGATGGATTTCAGTGTATTTTGTTTGTTTTTTTTTTTGTTGAAGTTTTCAGTGTTTTTTTAATTAAAAAATCATAATAACAATTAAGCATTTTAGCCATTAATGAAATAGATTTTATATTAATTGATACTAATTAAAAATTTTAGTATTAATTGATGCTAATTAATCCATTAATTGACACTAATTAATTTATAATGAAAAAATGAAATAATTTTACTAAAAATGAAAAAATGAAATATCACTAAAAAAAAATGATATAAATTGAAAAAAATGAAAAGATTTGTCAAATGAATAAATGAATTACTAAAAATGAAAAAATGAAATATTACTAAAAATAATTAAAATGAATAATAATAATAATAATAATAATAATAATAATAATAATAATTGATGGACAAATTGATACTAATTTTAGTAATTGATGAACAAGCTAATAATAATAATAATTAATAATTGATACTAATTTTAATAATTGATGAGCAATTGATAATTTTTATACTAAAATCACAGTTAATAATAATAATAAATAAAAGAAATACAGATATAAATAATTAAAATGAATATATGAAAATAATATGTAATGAAATCACAACATTAATATAAATTAGAACATGAATAAATTAAAAAAAAAATTAACAAAGAAAGAAGAGAAAAAAAAACTTGTAAAAAGAAAAGAAAATAAGGTGAAAAAGAAAAGAAAATAAAATAAAATGAAAAAGAAAAAGAAAAAAATGTATTATAAATGAAATCACAAATTTTATATATTATAAGGGTAAAAATGACAATTACATAGCCAAAAGTTATTTTACAGTTTATTTACCAAACACTACTCTACTACTTAAATCCATAATCCCACAGTTGCACCAAACAAGTTACTAGCTTATATTCACAGCTGTAAGTTATAATCTTTTAAGGTATAATCTATAATCACTTTCTCACAGTTCTACCAAACGGGACTTTTGATCTTTGAATGGTTGTATTTGGCATACAGACTTTCATATTTTTTTGAGAAATTTAAAGAGTGACACATGAGGGTTAAATAATTGGGGAAATTATCATTTTTAAAATTTATTGCACATTAGTAGAAAAAATTATGATATTAATTTTGTGCATCGGAAATTATAGAATGCACTCAGGGCTTGTTTAATAGTGAAAGGACAATTATATACATTTAAGATTAGTTATTCGATTAAATTAATGAGATAATTATTTATTATGTCTTTATTTTATTTTTGTTTTTGTACTTAAAATTATGATTCTCAGTCTATTTCAATATTAAATTTCATCAATTTCTTTAGATTAAATATCCGTCGTATATGTAATCTAGTTAATAAAATTTGTAATCAAACATATGATTGTGAGTCCATAGATTAACAATTTCAATCTTATGTTATAATTCTTATAATCAAACATGTCCTTAGGGCACAATCATATTATGTCATAATTTGTTTTTTTATTGAGGCTGTATTTGATTCATAAATTTGAGAACGGATTTAAAAATAAAAAAAAGTGTGAAATGTATTTATATTTTATTTATATTTCATCATTTTTCTTTTTTTTAAATTTCTAACCAAATTGATGAACCATACACAGTTTATTTGAAACATAAAAAATGTTAGAGATCTAAAAATTTTCTTCAGTAGAAATTTTAATAGAAATGGGGTCCACTTTAGGTCATACTCGATAATCTGAATTGTTTATTTTTTTGAGTATGTCGAGTAAAATATTATTATAAAAAAATTAAGTTAATTGAATATCGATAGCATTATTATCAAATTAATTTTGTATTCAATTTTACACTTAAAATTACACTGATTGTTTATTTTTACTAATACAAAATTAATTCGATCATAATATTACCGATATCTGATCAACTAAATTTTTTTATAGAGATATTCTATTCAACATATTTAAAAATAAATAATTTTAATTATCAAAATAAGACTAAAGGATTATTTAAAATGATTTAAATAAATGTATTTTTTAAGTTTTTATGAAGAGATATATAAAAAAATAATATTATCCAAAAAAAATTAAAAAAATATTTATAAAACACACCTCAAACAAAACCTTAAAATGACCTCTATCGATAAAATACCAGAGACATCATTCATCCAAAAATTTTTAATACAAAGCTGCTATAGACCTCGAATATAATTGGCGCGAATGAAGTGATTTATCCATTCATCACGCACAGCAACACCTGTGTAGATTTTACGCTCCTACAAAACAATATTACGACTTAGAAACAAACAATATTACGACCTAGCAACTCTGCTTCTTGGGAGATAGAAAGACCACGACGTAGGTGGCGACGATGATGACGACCTAGAAGACCACCGGTGACCATTGACCACCGTCTACCACTCTCCAAGTCCTCCGATTTCACTGAAAATTTTGGCTCCACCCACCAACAACGAACTGATTCGTGGGTCACTAGTATTGCTTCAAACATTGACATTTGCTTTACATTGGTTGAAATCTGGTTGGTCTATGATTTTGCTCATATTTTCTTTACATTTGTTGTAATCTTCTTGGTCCATAACATGATTTTGGTATTTTTGTAATGTTGCATTGTATGTGTTTGTTGAAAGTCCACATAGAAAGAGATTGAATATTCATTGAACAAAATCTGTTACCCATTATGAATTTTGTTTTTTCTTTACATATGCATCCATTATAAATTTTGTTTTTTGAACAGAATATGTTTTTGAACAAAATGGATAATGCAGATATGTTTTTTGAACAGAACATGTTATCCATTATTTTCTTTAGCAGAATATGTATCCATTAGCCATTTTGAACAGAATATGTATCCATTATCCATTTTGAACAGAATATGTATCTGTGGGGAAATATTTTTTGAGTACCAACACGTGGCAAGGTGACGCCGACGTGTCAGCCGAGGTGCCACGTGTCCTCGTCATGACGCCGAGGTTATCTCTGTGTTGCCGAGGTTTTCTCCGAAGATGTCGGAATTCGAGATAAGCAGATAAGGGACAAGAGTCCTAATATGAAGAAAGACTTCGAGATGGATAAGGATAGTATTCTTAGGGAGTCTATCCTTATCTCTTGTAGAGTCCAAAGTAAACACTAAATGGGAGTCCATAGAAGTCAGACTTCTAGTAGGACTAGGATTGAGTAAACTATAAAAAGAGAGGCACCCCCGTGGGTCAAAGGTACGCAATTTATGCTTTGAGCAGTGAATTTAGCACTTGATTATCTTTGAGAGATATACTGACTTGATCATCGGAGTGCCCCCGGGTGAACGAACCACCGCCGGAATCTTCTCTTTCTATTGCAGGTTAGCCAGGTGTCATCTATTCTGCCAGTTCTCTCTAGCTGATCACTGAGTTGGCAGTGTGATCGGAAAATTACTCACACAATTTGGCGCCGTCTGTGAGAAAGATAGGAGAATAGATGGCCAGCAACGGACAAAAGGAAAAGATTGGGGACGACACTCCTGCGGGGAGTGGGAGACCTATTGACCTGGATGTCACAAGAGACGAATACAATGCAGAAACTCGTGACCAGAATCACGGAGTAAAGGACGTCGGCCAGACTAGCGATGCACCAAAGAAACCGGATCGAAGTGGCTATTACAACGAGGATGACTTCCAGGTATGGAAGGATAGATGCCTGCGGAGGGACGAAGAGATGAAGGAGATGGCAAACAAATTGGCAGACCTGCAGTCGGTTGTCAATTTCATGATGCAAAATAACGTCATGCAGCCGCCGTTCCCGCTGCAAGACACGCCGATTCCAGCAGCCAATGCCCAGAAAGGAGGGCAAAGAACAATTCCCATAGCCCCTCAGCACAACGGGAGCGAAAGACACTCTCACCGACCTTCCAGGGAGGTCGAATGAAGGGAGCCAAGAAGAGAAGAGTCACGGATGACGCATCATACAAAGGAAGTAGAACCCAAGGGACATCGGCATGTTCAGGGGCAGGCTTCGACACAACTCATGGAGAGGGGTCAAAGAGGACTCACCATGAAGCTGAAAGTAGTGCACCAAAAAGACTGAAAGCAGGAGACAACCGAGCTCTTGGGAGGACAAAAGAGGATTTAAGAGATTACCTCAAGAGGAAGCAACAGAATGACTACGCCGAGGTAACTTCCCCAGATAAGCCGAGGACACCATTCTCGGTGGAATTGGACCGGTTTGAAGCGCCGAAGAGATTCAGCATGCCGAGGTTTCAAATATACGATGGTAAGTCAGATCCCAACTTCCACGTCAGATTATATTTGAACTCGATGGCATTATATAGTGGGAACGAGCCGTTGCTCTGCAAAGTGTTCCCCTCATCCTTCGGAGAGATTGCATCAGATTGGTTCCACAAACTACCAAAGGGAAGCGTAAAGACTTAGGAAGGCCTGGCCGAGATGTTTGTGGCCAGGTTCGTGACAAACAAACTGCAGCCATTAAGGGTTGACGCATTGATGGCTCTGAAGATCAGTAAGGATGAAGGCCTCAGGGCCTATGCAAAAAGATACTATGAGGTATTCAACCGAATACCAGAATGTAACCAAGAAGTGGCTGTCGTGTCATTCAAGAACGGCTTAAAAGACAACTGCCCACTGTGGAAATCTTTGGCAAAAACTTTGCCAAAAAGCATGGAAGAGCTCATGGCGAGAATCGAGAAGTATGCCAGAGCCGAGGAAGACACGGCGGGGGCCAAGGAGATAAAGCAAGAGAAAGGAAACGGCTCGCCGAAGCGAGGCCGAGGTAACAATAGGTCGAACAAACACGAAGCAGAACTGAGGGCTGCCCAGGCAGTGACAACTGTGTTCCAAACTCCAATTCACAAAGTCCTGGATCAAATTTGGAACCAGCCCTATTTCAGAGCACCAGCAAGGGCACCAGGGGAATTCATGGGGAGGAACGTTGGCAGGCGTTGTGCCTACCACAATGAAGAGGGGCACACAACTCAGGGTTGCAAAGCCCTGAAAGCACACTTGGAAGACTTGGTAAGGCAAGGCCATCTGAGAGATCTGGTCGACGAGGCCAGAACAAGAGAAGAACAGGCAAGATTGCCTCAAGCACCAGCAGCTCTACCTCCCCCAGCACAGCAACCTCAGGCAGGAGGACCTCGGGTAGTCAATGTGATTCACTCAAAGGTCAACGAGAACGAAATCAGAGGGGAGACCCAGAAGGTAAAACACCTACAACATGTCTATCAAATCGGGGAGAAAAGACATCCGGCAGAAGGATGCCAGGGACCAATGATAACCTTTACTGAAGCCGGCCTAGAGATGGTCCAGCATCCGCATAATGATGCATTGGTAGTGTCCCTCCAGGTTGGGGAGTGCCAAGTGAAACGCATCCTGATTGACCAAGGCAGCTCTTGTGACATCATGTAGGTCCGATGTTACAAGGAGCTCGGCCTTCACCCGGACGACATGGAACAATCCAATGGCCCAATGGTTGGGTTCAATGGAATGCCGACATGGCCACTGGGAGCAGTAAACCTGGAGGTGCAGGCTGGCACCAGGAAGATCAAGACAGAATTCATCGTCATCGACACACCCTCCCCTTACAACATCATCTTGGGAAGGCCATGGTTACATGCGATGGGGGCAGTTCCCTCAACATTGCATCAACTATTGCGATTCCCAACAGAACATGGGATAGAGGAAGTCAGGGGCGATCAGCTGCAGGCGAAGAATTGCTCCATGGCAGCAATGAAGTCTACCTGCAGCATACGAGAGCCAGAAAAAGCAAAAATTGAAGATGAGGACATGGAAGTCCTAGAAGACGTCGGCAAGGAGCCAGCCGACAAGAGCGAAGAGGCACTGAAGAAAATCCTCGTCCAGGATGGGGATGAAGAACGATTCTTTCTTCTCGGCTTGGGCTTAGCCGAAGAAGAAGAAAAAGAGTTGGAAGCTTTTTTAAGAGCCAATATTGAGGTGTTTGCCTGGACACCTTACGAAATGCCTGGCATCGACCCCGAGGTCACTTGCCACAAACTGAATGTTGACAGGTCGGCCAAGCTTATAATTCAACGAGCTAGAAGACCGACGTTGATGCACGTCGAAGCAGTAGAGGAAGAAGTAGACAGACTTCTGGAGGCTAGGGCCATTAGAGAAGTTCACTACCCGACATGGCTATCCAATACACTGGTGGTAAAGAAGAAAAACGGTAAATGGAGGGTCTGCGTAGACTTTACCAGTTTAAACAAGGCCTGTCCCAAAGACAGCTTCCCTCTACCCAAGATTGATCAGCTAGTGGATGCCACTTCGAGACATGGAAGGATGAGCTTCCTGGATGCCTACAGGGGGTATCACCAGATAGCTATGGACCTTGCAGATGAAGAGAAGACTGCATTTATCACCCCCAAAGAGCTATACTGCTACAGAGTAATGCCCTTCGGGTTAAAAAACGCAGGAGCCACCTACCAAAGATTGGTAACCAAAATGTTCAAGCACCTGATTGGCCGAACAGTAGAAGTCTATATCGACGACATGGTCGTTAAAACCAAGGAGCCTGAGGGACATCTCGCCGATCTAAAAGCAGTCTTTGAAATCCTTAAGACATATCGGCTTCGACTCAATGCATCGAAGTGTGCATTTGGAGTTAGATCTGGTAAATTTTTAGGGTACCTTGTGACAAGGAGGGGCATTGAGGCCAGCCCAGATCAGATCAAGGCCATTTTAGAGTTGAAGAGCCCGATGTTGGCAAAACAGGTACAGATGCTAACTGGAAGGGCCGCAGCCCTGAACAAGTTTATAAGCAGAAGCTCAGACAAGTGCAAACCCTTCTTCAAATTAGTGAAGAAAGCCACAGACTTTCTTTGGACAGAGGAGTGCGAAGAAGCATTAGCCGATCTAAAGAAGTACCTGACCACAGCGCCAGTTCTTTCAAATCCAGAACCTGGGGAGGAATTGTTCCTGTACTTAGCAGTCTCAGAACATGCGATTAGTGCAGTACTAATCCGAGAAGAAAAAGGGGAGCAAAAGGCTGTTTACTATGTAAGCAAAACCCTAGCCGCCGCAGAAACAAGGTATCTACCCTTAGAGAAATTGGCACTGGCTCTAGTAATGACTTCAAAGAAGTTGAACCATTACTTCTAGGCCCATAAAATTGTGATACTGACAGAGCATCCGTTGAAGTCCCTATTGCAGCAGAGAGACTTAACGGGAAGAATAGCCAGATGGGCAGTCACCCTAGGCCAGTATGATCTGGAGTACAGGCCCAGAACGGCAATCAAAGGCCAGGTTTTGGCCGACTTCGTGGCCGAGTTCACGCCAGAGTCCATCAAATATCGGGCTCCGTTGAGCCAAGACAAATAATGTCCAAACAAGCTAGCAGAAGCCCAGCCAAAGGCTAAAGAACAAAGGAAAGAAGAACCCAGACCCTACAGCATTTACATCGGCAACTCCTTTCAACTGTTCGTTGATGGGAGTTCAAACCGGCAAGGAGCGGGGGCAGGAGTAGTACTAATATCTCCACAGGGAGAAATATTAGAACAGTCCATTCGATTAGGGTTCAAGGCCTCAAACAATGAGGCAGAATATGAAACATTGATTGCAGGACTGAAGCTAGCAGCAGCAGTACAAGCAGATGAGGTAATAGTTTTTTGTGATTCACAATTGATAGTTAACCAGACAACAGGCGAGTTTGCAGCTCGAGGTGAAATAATGTCGGCCTACGCAAAAGAGGCCATCAGGCTGGCAGCCTTATTCCAGAACTGCAGACTGCTTCAAGTCAGCCGAGATGACAACAACCATACCGATGCATTGGCCAACCTTGCCAGTGCAATACAAACAGGGAAAGCAATGACAATAATGATTGAATACTTGTCGGGCCTGAGCATTGAACCAATAGTCATAAAGCACGAAACAATGTGCGCAGACATGGGACCAAGCTGGATGGACGCAATTGTTGCATTCCTGAAAGAAGGAAAGCTGCCAGATGACCACAAAGAGGCACATAAGATCAGATTAAAGTCGGCAAAATTCAGTCTGACAGCAGAAGGACATCTCTACAGAAGGTCCTTCACTGGACCCCTCTTAAGGTGCGTACACCCTCTACAGGTTGAAGATTTTTTATATGAAATTCATGAAGGAATTTGTGGAAGCCACACTGGGGGCAGATCACTAGCTCATAGGGCCATTACCCAGGGGTATTAGTGGCCCTACATGCAAAAAGATGCAGAAGCCTACGTAAAGAAGTGTGAACAATGCCAAAGGTTTGCACCTTTGATACACCAGCCAGCTGCTGACCTAAATCCTGTATCCAGTCCTTGGCCATTCGCCCAATGGGGAATGGATCTCGTTGGGCAATTGCCCCAAGCAACTGGGCAAAGGAAGTACCTGCTGGTAGCAACAGATTACTTTACAAAGTGGATAGAAGCAGAACCTCTTGCCAAGATCCCAGACATGGATGTCAAGAACTTTATATGGAGAAACATCATTACCAGATTTGGGATTTCAAGAGCAATTGTTACAGATAATGGGACTCAATTTGACAGTAAGCTGATCAAAAAATTCGGTGCAAAATTCAAGATCAAAAACTACTTTTCAACCCCAAGTTTTCCACAAAGCAATGGACAAGCAGAAGCATCCAACAAAGTAATTCTGGATGGGATAAAGAAGAGACTACAGGCAGCAAAAGGGAAGTGGGTAGACGAATTGCCCAATGTACTCTAGGCATATCGGACTACGCCGAGAAGATCAACAGGGGAATCCCCCTTTGCCATGGCTTATGGCACAGAAGCAGTCATTCCATTGGAAGTCGGCATCCCAGGGATTAGAACCTAGGGAGTTGAGAACGGGACTAATGATGTACTGTTAGCCCGAGATTTGGATCTTCTAGAAGAAAGAAGAGAGAAGGCTGCAATACAGCTTGCAGCATACCAGCAACAACTTGCTAGAACTTATAACAAAAAGGTTAATCCAAGGGAATTTCAAGTCGGCGACCTAGTCCTGAGAAAAGTCGTCGGCAACAAGAAGGATCCCAGGGAGGGCAAGCTTCGCCCAAACTGGGAAGGACCCTACAGAATCACTTCGGTATTGGGCAATGGGGCATATCGGCTTGAAGATAATGAGGGCAAAGCATTGCCAAGACCCTGGAACACTTGTAATTTGAAATTTTTCTATCATTAGATGTTGCTTTATTTTTTGCCGATGTCATCAATAAAATCTTAGCAGAATTCTCCACAACTTGTGAAACTATGCATAATAATGTTTTTGAATAAATGAGAACCCAAGTGGAACTCAGGTTCACATTGGGGGCAGAGAGAAGACAAAAATGCTTTAGCACTTGTTGAAATTTGTAGCAATTTACAAGCTAAAGTTAAGCCGAGATAATCGTTTATCTTCACTTGTTGAAATTTATAGCAATTTACAAGTTGAAATTAAACTGAAGTGATGCTTAATACTTGTTGAAATTTGTAGCAATTTACAAGCTAAAGTTAAGCCGAGATAATTGTTTATCTTCACTTGTTGAAATTTGTAACAATTTACAAGTTGAAGTTAAACTGAAGTGATGCTTAACACTTGTTGAAATTTGTAGCAATTTACAAGCTAAAGTTAAGCCGAGGTAATTGTTTATCTTCACTTGTTGAAATTTGTAGCAATTTACAAGTTGAAGTTAAACTGAAGTGATGCTTAACACTTGTTGAAATTTGTAGCAATTTACAAGTTGAAGTTAAACTGAAGTGATGCTTAACACTTGTTGAAATTTGTAGCAATTTACAAGCTAAAGTTAAGCTGAGATAATTGTTTATCTTCACTTGTTGAAATTTGTAGCAATTTACAAAGTTGAAGTTAAACTGAAGTGATGCTTAACACTTGTTGAAATTTGTAGCAATTTACAAGCTAAAGTTAAGCCGAGGTAATTGTTTATCTTCACTTGTTGAAATTTGTAGCAATTTACAAGTTGAAGTTAAACTGAAGTGATGCTTAACACTTGTTGAAATTTGTAGCAATTTACAAGCTGAAGTTAAGCCGAGGTAATTGTTTATCTTCACTTGTTGAAATTTGTAGCAATTTACAAACTGAAATTAAGCCGAGATAATTGTTTATCTTCACTTGTTGAAATTGGTAGCAATTTACAAGTTCAAGTTAAACCGAGATCATTGTTTAACACTTGTTGAAATTTGTAGCAATTTACAAGTTCAAGTTAAACCGAGATCATTATTTAAACACTTATTGAAATTTGTAACAATTTACAAGTTGTCCCGAGATCATTATTGACCGAGGTAAGTCACCTTGAGAAAGTTGCACACAGAAGGAAGAGTATATTAAAGACATGCAGAAAATTTTAAGTACAGAATCAAGCAAAAGCAATAAAAAGAAGATAAAAATTCAAGCATTCAGGGAAAGCAGATGCATTCATACACAAAAGAGGCACATCGGCCATATACAGAGCTTACATTGTTTGAAAAATAAAAAGTACAAGAGTACAGAAAGACAAGAGAAGAGAAACATCAAAATTAAGGTTCCTCAGCAGCAACCTAGGTTAAGACCTCGGAAGACTGTTAAGAAGCAACATCGGCCGCCTTTTCCGCCGTGACCTCAGCATCAATTTGGGTAAGGGCCTCATCAATACTCTTATCAGCAAGGAGTGAATCCGATGATGTCTTTGGAGGAATCACATCCTTAGGAACCTCCTCAACCTCCTCGTCTTGAGTCAAGTCTAGGACTTGCTCATTTTTAGGAGGGGACTTGGTCACAGTAGCCTCTTTTTGTTTCCTTACCAAAACTTCCTCCTCGGCCTCATCCTCAGTGTCAGATTCACTAAGAGGCGGAGTTGGAGGAAATGGCAGGGGAATGGCATCAACGTTCCTCAGGGAGGAATCTTCAGGAACATTAAGTTTTTTCAGCAAAGTCATCCAAGCAAGGGAGAAACCTTTGTTGCATACTTGCCTGACTTGCTTTTCATAAGTCTCTGTCACATCGGTTATGCCCTGAGCATACGCCTTCTCATCAGCATCTTTTATTTCGGTCTCCTTGGTGGCCAGAGCATCTTGAAGCTCCTTCTGGGCCTGGGCCACCTTGTCCTCGGCCTCTTTTAGCTGAGCCTGAAGAACTTTATTTATTGCCTCAGCGGCACCGACCTTTTCCTCGGCTTCGTCTTTCTCCTTGATGGCGACCTCGGCCTGATCTTCCAGCATCTTCATTTTTTATTGCAAGTTCTTATTGGTTTTCTAGAGTGTGGAAACCTCCTTCTTCTTCTTCTCGTTAAGCTTCTCACGATTCTCAAAAGATTGCATCGAGAAAGAATGGGCGTGCTGGATGGCCTGAAAGAAAACAGAAGTATCAGAAAATACTCTAAGTGTGCAATAAAGAGAAAGAAAGAAAAAGTAGCAAGCAACAACACTTTACCTGAACAGAGTGTTGAAGCATGAGAGCGTAGTTCTCATACTCACTGTACCCGGCATTCCGCTCCAGATCGCCTAGAAGAAGCAGAGCGGTACTAAGTGCAGCGCCGACGTTGATATCTTCGGCGCTGTCACTTGCCATGACAGGCTTGTCTTCCAAAGTAATTGCGGGGGCCCAGGGGGCATCAGGTTTTTTTGACCCCGAGGTCGTTCCAGAGGATGACCTCGGCCTTTTTAACTTGGTGGATTCGGAGGGAAGGGTTTCAGCGAACCTCTTCGTAGGGACAGAGGTATTCTTTTCACTTGGAGCCAGCTTGGAAATTGGCAAAGTGTCTTCAGTCTCAACCTGAGCCACTTTGGCCTTTGGTTGAGCCTTCTTAACTCTTTTTGGCTTGGGTGGAAGCTGGGTTTGTGTTGGTAGAGCATCAACATCAGTTGGGATATTGGCTAAGAGATCTTTGGCCACAGGTTTTGCGCGACCCATCTCAGCCGCAAGAACAAGACGTCGACGACGTTTGCGTTGAGATGGTGGGATTAGGTATTGAGCCGAAGTAGACGGCTGTTCTGCTGGATCGGATGTTGATCCTTGGTCTATCAGAGATGTTGATGCAGCTTGTGAAGTTGTAGCAGAAGGAGGAGATAAGCTCTTCTTTTTTCTCTTGGGAACGTCGGGAAGAGTTGATTTGTATGTCGGAATAAAATTAAGAAGCAGAGGCGCCTTCCGTTTTTTGACTGGCAAGTCCAAGAGTTTCTTCAAATCCTCGTTGAGAACGAAGGATTGGCGAAAGTTCTTTGGTGGCTGACAGAGAGTTGCAAGGGAAAACAGACATTAGAAACAGGTAAAGTATTAAAGACTTGAAAAGAAACAACCAAGTATTAACACTGGGCTCTTACCCTTGCCCTCTAAAATTGATCGAGGTAAAGGGAAGAGATGGAGATCCTCATCTGGAGCAAACTCCCAATTTCCTGAGGTAATGAAGTAATCATCTCCAGCCCCTTTGTTGGAGTCTGGAAGGTCGGCTACGATTTTGAACTCTGTGGATCTCGGCTTAAGATAATAAATGTAGCCTTTTTCTTTCAAGTTAAGGCTGCACATGGTATAGCAGTATTGAACGTCGGCTAAGGTGATCCTAACGTTTTCCTGTTTAGCTAAGGCTATGATACCGTTGATCACTCGATAAGAATTTATAGCAAGTTGCATGGGGTTCAACTTATAATAATGGAGAATCTCGCGAAACAGGATGTTGAGTGGAAACCGAAGTCCACACTCAATAAAGGCAACTACAGGGAAGGGCATGGAGTTGTCAGTAGGCATGATGGAGTCATTATCCCCAGCCAACCTTAGATGGACGTCGGCTGGGATTTCAAACTCCTGTCTAAAGTATTCTAGTTTGGAAAGGGTGTTTACCCTATGCCTCCACATACCTATAACGTCGGCCTAAATTAGAAGGACTGGATTTCAGAAGAGAGATGATCTAAAGAAGGTTTTTGTGAACCTCGGCTAAGACCTAGGTGTATATTGATGCAAGAATTTGTGAAGATTGTTTTAATTTTGATGGGTTCTACAATCAAATCCCAAACCTAAATCTATGAAGACGAAGATTGAAGACACAAATCTGGAAAACAGAAAAGCAGGAACGAAGTTTCAGAATCAAGAACAAAGGTAGGGCTAGTAAAAGCACAGAGAATACAAGGAGTATAAGGTCAAGAACAGTGACAAAAGCGCAAGAAAGTGGTGAAACAGTGCGTGTGTTCAAGATTTGGGCAAAAGCAGAATCATGAAATAAATACATTCAGATATGTGGTTCACAAGATAAATGTTTGAACAAAACAGAAGTGACAACAAGTAATGAGGAATATCAAAGGAATTGAAAAAAGGAACAGTTGCTTACCAGAAAAAATGGAGCCGGTATGAATGAAGATTGCCGAAGTCAGACGACAGTTACAGATGTAACAAAACGACGAAAGCTTCACAGGAAAGGAGAAAGGAAGGCAGTTACAGAGCTTGATAACTAGAACAATGGCGTATTCAAGAGCTAGAGAGAGAAAAAACAAGAGAATCGAATGCAAAGTAAGGAGACGAAGAAGAGAAAAACAAGTTTTGTCAAAATATTTTTGAAATGGCGGCAAAAGAAGGCATTAAATGAGCCTGGAGCAACGCATACATCAGACGGCGCACGCAGAGAAGACGGTTCACAGGCGCGTCAGAAACACGATCCAATGAGGATCAAACGCGTAAATGAAACAGTTGAAAAGTGATGCTTGACAGCTCACACGCATGAAGAAGTCCATGGGAAATCTTGTTCACAAGAGACATGTCGGCCTGAAATAAATGATCTCGGCAGAAGATGTTTTAGCCAACGCATTAGAAAGAAGTACCGATGTAGGTTCCATCACCTCAGAATGCCGAGGTAATAGAACCTAGGGGGCAGTTGCGGGGAAATATTTCTTGAGTACCAACACGTGGCAAGGTGACGCCGACGTGTCAGCCGAGGTGCCACGTGTCCTGGTCATGACGCCGAGGTTATCTCTGTGTTGCCGAGGTTTTCTCCGAAGATGTCGGAATCCGAGATAAGCAGATAAGGGACAAGAGTCCTAATATGAAGAAAGACTTCGAGATGGATAAGGATAGTATTCTTAGGGAGTCTATCCTTATCTCTTGTAGAGTCCAAAGTAAACACTAAATGGGAGTCCATAGAAGTCAGACTTCTAGTAGGACTAGGATTGAGTAAACTATAAAAACAGAGGCACCCCCGTGGGTCAAAGGTACGTAATTTATTCTTTGAGCAGTGAATTTAGCACTTGATTATCTTTGAGAGATATACTGACTTGATCATCGGAGTGCCCTCGGGTGGACGAACCACTGCCGGAATCTTCTCTTTCTGTTGCAGGTCAGCCAGGTGTCATCTGTTCTACCAGTTCTCTCCAGCTGATCACTGAGTTGGCAATGTGATCGGAAAATTACTCACACAGTATCCATTTGAACAGAATATGTATCCATTACATATGTATCCATTATCCATTTTGTTTCTTGCTCTATTTTGTTTCATTGTGAATTTTCCATGGATTGTTATGAAAAATGTTATGAAAATAGACTTGTTCAAATAATAAAATCTGTTATCCATTTTGTAGAAAATGAAGTTGTTTGAACTGTCTTTGTAGATAGCTCCTAGCTTACTTATTTTCTTCTTGTAGAAAATGAAGTTGTTATCCATTTTCTTATTGAGAGGTCCATGTTCTTCAAATAACCTGAATTTTGTATGTGATAATTTTTTACTGTCCCATCAAAATTCTGTTTCACATGTTTTTGATTAGTTCCTGTTTCAAATGTTTTGAATTGTCAACCTAGAAGCTTCATTTTAGCAACAAAAGGATGGAAGGTTCAAACAATCCTAGTCAGGAAGTTGAATAACCTGAGAGTGGTGAAGTTGAAGAACCAAAGCAGGGGATGTGTTTTACTTCAAAGCAAGAAGTGTATGCATTTTATGCAAAATATGCGAAGTACTTTGGATTTGCTATAGCTTATGGAACACAAAATTTTGGTAATGATAGGGAACTAAAATACTTCAGAATTGAATGTACTTGAGCACGGATGAGAAGAAAAAGATCGGAAGTGAACCCGTTAGAACCATCTTTGTCATCTAAAAATGATTGTAAAGCAAAAGTAAGAGGGAGTCTACAAAAGGATGGAACATATAAGTTGACAACCGTTGTGCTGGAGCATACTCATGACTTGGTTCCTAGTGACTCACGACATTTTGCAATGAATAAGAGAATTCTAACTCCTGTGAAAGGAAGATTAGAAATAAACGATGAGGCAGGGATATGTGTGGCTAGGAATTTTCATTCTATGGTTGTTGAAGCGGGGGGATTTGGGGCATTAACATTTGATGAACGAGATGCCATGAATCACATTGACAAGGCTAGAAGATTAAGGCTTGGAGTAGGAGATGCCGAATCAGTTGCGTTTTATTTTCATAGGATGCAACAAAAAAATTCGAACTTCTACTCTGAAATGGACTTTGATGGAGAAGGACGCTTGCGGAACTTATTTTGGGCAGATGTAAGGAGTAGGGCAGCTTATAAAGCATTTGGAGATATTGTCACATTTGACGCAACCTATCTGACAAACAAATATGACATGCCGTTTGCTCCGTTTGTAGGAGTTAATCACCATGGACAGTCAATTTTGTTTGGTTGTGGGCAATTATGTAACGAGAACACTGAGACATTTGTATGGCTATTCAGAGCTTGGTTAAGTTGCATGTCAGACACTCCTCCGAATGCTACAATAACTGACTAGTGCAAAGCTATGCAAAATGCCATACAAATTGTCTTCCCACAGGCTCGACATCGTTGGTGTTTATGGCATATAATGAAGAAAATTCCGGAAAATTTGAGAGCCTATTCGCAATATGAATCCATAAAGTTTGCTTTGCAAAAGGCAGTTTATGAGTCTTTCACAAAAAATGAATTTGATGAAGAATGGCAAGCAATGATTGCAAAGTTTGGTCTACATGATAACGATTGGTTGGGGGGATTATATGATGAGCGACATAGGTGGATTCCTGCCTATGTGAAAAACATGTTTTGGGCTGGTATGTCAACCACACAACGAAGTGAGAGTATGAATGCATTTTTTGATGGATATGTCAACTCGAAAACTACTTTAAAGCAATTTGTTGAGCAGTATGACAATGCCTTGAGAAGTAAGGTGGAGAAAGAGGCCAAAGTAGATTTTAAATCTCGAAACAAATTGTATGATTGCCTAACGATGTATGCTTTTGAGAAGCAATTTCGTACAGTATACACAAGCGCAAAATTTAAAGAGGTTCAAGCAGAAATGAAACGATTATTGTATTGTCGTGCGACTCTTGTGGAAGAGAAAGGATCAATTTGTACTTATCATGTGAAAGAGGCTATTCCAGTTGGTGAGCAAATGAAGAAAGTGGAATTTGTTGTGTACTGTAATTCCATTGAATGTAACATCCAATGTATGTGTCAGTGGTTTGAATTTAGGGGCATTATGTGTGCCCATTCACTTAGTGTGCTCCTTGAGAGGTCCACATATAAGGTTTCGGATAAATACATTGTGCCGAGATAGAGAAAAGATTTGGAAAGAGGGTACACATGCATTCCTACCACATACAGTACATATGGGGCTGTTCTGAATGCAAAGGTGCATGATAACTACCACAAGACAATGGATGAAATTATAGAAATTGCTTCCAACGATGATGCTAAGCACAAAGTCATTCAACTTGGGTTAATAGAAATCAAGGATAGAGTGAGACAGGTTGAGACGGGTTGTGCGAGTAATGTGCCACCTTCTACTAGTGGTGTCCCACCTTCTACTAGTACTGTCCAACCTTCTAATACTTCCCCCAAAACTTAGGCCGGTCGCAGTTCTACAAATGCAAGCATGACTCGCAAGGTGCTTAGTCCTATGGTTGCTCGCTGAAGAGGCCGTCCATGTACCAAACTGAAAGTTAGCAAAGTGGATGAAATAGTAAATCGGTTGAAGGGGAAGAATAAAAGGGCATCAAAAGTACAGGTAAAATTTTTATTTTGTTTGATATGTAAATCTCAGAATTTTGTTTACTTCAAACACTCACCAATGTGTGTTCCTATAGGGTCGTAAGTTGAATTTTGCTTCTATGGATGGAATGCAAACGAGTCCGTGTATTGATGACACACAGGAGAGTATGTATGTACCGGTATGTTTTAAAGATATGACATGAAATTTTTTTCCTTATTTTCATTTGCAGATATGTTTGTCACAAAATTTGTTCATATTATTTACTTTGTCATTGAATAGGCACAAGGTAGCCCAATGCAAATGGTGGATAATATTGGAAGCGGATCTGTTAGTCATTCACGAATGGTGACCAATATAAGCAGTCAAAGTGGACCAATTGCTTCGAAATTTATTGAGTTGAATATACATGTGGATCCAAATGCCCCTTTCTATTTCTAGTTTTTTAGTAGTAATTGTAAGACTTTGTTTTGTAAACTTTCAATCAAGTCTCATATGGTTTAAAGTGATTTTGGATATAGGCTTGACAATGTTGTGTTCAATGCTGTGTTCTGTGCTGCTATAGGCTTTGTTGGTATAGGCTGCTATAGACTCTGCTGTGCTGTGCTGATGTGATGTGCTGTGCTGTGCTGCTATAGATTCTGTTGTGCTGCTATATGCTTTGTTTTGCTGTGTTCTGTGCTGCTGTGCTCTATGCTAATGTGCTGCTGATGTGCTGCAGTGTTGTGCTGCTGCAGTGCTGCTATAGGCTTCACAATGGTTACTGAGTTGCTGCTGGTGTACTGCTGTGTTGTGTTGTTGAGTTGCTATTGCTGAGTTGCTGCTGTGCTGCTGAGTTGTGTTACTGAGTTGTTGTTGTTGTGTTGTTTAGGTTCCCTATTTTTGTCACAGATATGGATGTTGAATAGGTGTTGATTGGATTTTTGTTATCAATTTTTGTTATAGATATGGATGTTGAATAGGTGTTGAACAAGTGCCATTATTTTAGCCTTGGGAATTATTGAACAAGTGCTGCTGCAGTGCTGCTATAGCCTTGGGAATTATTGAACTTTTCCTGCTATTATTGAACTTTTTGTTATCTATCATTGTCTTCAATCTTTTCTCATGTCTGATATACTCCTGAGTTAGTTTTGGACTTTTCGGCTGCTGTGTGTGTGTTTTTTTTTTTTTTTTTTTTTTTCTTCTCTGTATAGAATGACAGAAAATGTGGTCTATATAAAGTCTTTTCTTTTCGGCTGAGTTAGTTTTGGTGGTTTGTTCTTCTTCATGACAACCATTTCAATTAATGTCACTGTTTCCCCCCTCTCTTCCCAACTAAAAGTTGCTTTACTGTGTTGATTTTATTTGATTGTGCATCCTTGAGCATCTTGGTGATTTTTTGGAAACATGTGCAATATGATTATTTCTATCCTAGGTGGTGGTCCTGCTCTAGAATGCTGATCATCTTCAGTGATGATATGCTCAAGGTGTAAATGCCTGTGACACAATTCATATTTATTTTTTACTCGAGAAAATCAAGAATTGTAACTCATAAATGATAAATCATGAAGTATTTTGCCTACTGAAAGAAAAGATTTTTTTATTATTTTTGGGTATGTATTCCTTCCAATTTTGCTATATGTAAAGACTTAGTGATGTTCTTATTGGTGAGAAGCCATATAAATCATTTCTTTTCTGCCCCTTGTAAAAATATCAGTATCACATATTGTTCTATGAAGAAAAGTGATAATTTCTGAAGCATCTACTCTCCTTACTCTTTCCTTTGAAGTTATCACATACTTTTAAATCCACTGCAAAGTTCACTTGTGTTTGGGGACCAGATTTGTTGCTGGTCCTAGTTGTGGAACTATAAAACACTAGAAACTTTTTTCACAAGTTCACTCAACACAGCAACTATATGAGCCATTCATTATTTATGTTCATTAAAGAGGCTTATGAAATATTTCTGAGCTATGATGTTTACAGAAACTATTCTTTGTTTCCGTAGCTATGATAATATATTTCTGAATCTTTCTGAGCTATGATAATATATAAATTTATGAGCTATGATAATATATAAATTAAATATCACACCATAATATATAAATTAAATCCTTCATATATTAAATTGGTTTTTCAGAATCTTTTTGTTTACACCCTTTTTTCCTTTCTTTATTTCAGAATTTCAGTTAAAAAAGAAGACAAGGCAGCCTCTAAGCTACTTCCTTGAGCATATAACCCAAAAAGAGAAGAACACAAAACCAGCACAATAACATTTACACCCAAACAAAAACTCCATTGTTGCTTTGCCATAGAAGGTTCAAGAACACAAAACCAGCATAATAACTTGTACACCCAAATGTATAAGTTTACAACATTCATTTTAACATTAAACAAATTACAAGCATTAGCATGTTAAAACCAGTACACACTATGCTTGCCATTGTAAGGAATTTCATAGTTCCTACATTTGCCACAAGCCGCTCCAATTTTCGCTCCAATTTGTCCAGAGCTTCATAGTTGCTTTCAGAATCATTCTTCCACTCATCTTCATTGTTCCTCTGACTAGGATTAGGCCTCCATTGGATATTTGATGCACTGCCATGTTGGCTAGTAGGCGCCCACCATGCAAAGAAATCGCACTTGCCATCTGCACACTTGAAATAAAGCCTCCCTGGATTTTTCAATGAGTCTGATATCTTAACGGCTGCTTTTTTCTCACATTTGCAACATCGATTTTCGAAAAGGCGACCATCATTGCTTGAACTAGTCGAGGTGTAAGCCATTGACATGTTACTCTTAACAGTAGCATTTTCATAAATAATTAGTGCATTAGTCAGCAAAAACAAAAACAACAATAATAATGTGAAATGGCCCATGGAAGCACAAAGCATTTCATGGAGGCATTTTATCATACACTTTCAATTCTCATACATGACTTCAATTCATTATTTCAATAGGTTGATTTTTCTTCCAAAATCACAACACATTTCAACATGTTGATGCATTACTAACAAGTCTACATTATTTTTTACATACTGAATTTTATCATTCATTTTCTTACATGAATGAGAGGTCCAAAATTCATGTACCACTGTTAGTAAGAAAATGAATGATAGGTCTACATCATGGAAATTTTCTACATGAATTCATGTAGAAAATTCATGTACCAAAATTTCTTACTAAAATTCAAAATGGTCCATTTTCTACATCATTTTACCAAAATTCATGTACCACTGTTAGTAAGAAATTCATTGTACCACTGCATTACTAACAAGTCCACATCATGGACCTCTCATTTTCCACTGTTAAGCTTGGAAGAAAACAGAGCAAGAATATTCATGTATCAAAATTCACAATGAAACAAAACAGAGCAAGAAAAACAACAAGTAGTGGGCATGGAAAATTCATAATGAAACAGAGCAAGAAAAACAAAAAATAATGGGAGGATTTAAAAATGCAACATTTTTTTGAAAAATCACACAGCAACGTCGTCGGAAAAGGATTAATAAAAAAAAAATCCAAAAATCTAACATTTTCTTTGTTGTCAATGGAGGAGATTTGGGGATCTAGGGCTTAGGAATGGAGAAGATTTGGGTATCTACGGCTTGGGTAAACAAAGCAACGTCGCCGAAAAACGCCGGAAGACCTCCACCGCCGGCCGATGGGTTGGCTGGATTCAGGACCGAATCAGTTTATGGGTTTCAATAGAGAGAGAGATATGGAAACTTCATTTTTGGGTTTGAGCCTTATTAATAGGTTTGTGGGGTTGAATACCGTAAAGTAGAAGACAGGGCTGAGCGTAGAACGTGAATCACACGCGTCGAGGCATTCGCGCCTCACTCTCGAAACGGTGGGACCTATTTATTACGTTTATGTTGATTTTTGTGAGATAACTATACATGTGTCACAACATGAGTGGTGTGAAGTATTGCTGGAAGAATACTAAGGCTTTGTTTGGGGAGTGGGCTGTTTTTTTGACTTTTTAGCTTTTTTAACTATTTTAGTCTGGGACTAAAAAGCCTAGCTTGGAAAGGGTTATTGGCTTTTTTAGCTTTTTTGTGAGAGAAGAAAGGTAATGATTATGAGTTGGATGCGATATTTTGTCTTATTAAGTTAAGGGTAAATTACACTGACACCCCCTGAGGTTTATTTTATTACAATTTCCCTTCTCACCTTTTGAAAATTACATCTCCCTCCTTCGGGTTTAAATTTCATTACAGATTCCTCCCTCGGCAATTTAAATTTTTTTAAATATCAAATTTGCCCTCATTGGGTAAATTATATTGACACCCCTCATATTTTAGAAATTACAATCTCCTCCCTAAGATTTAAAGTAATATTACCAATTGCCCCCTCGATTAGTATTAGTTGGAAAAAAAATTCATTGAAAAAAAAAATTAATTGGAAAAAAATTTAATTGAAAAAAAAAAATTATTTGGAAAAAAAAATTTATTAGTAAATTTTTTAAATTTCTGTTTAAAAACTAACGTAAACTCATTTTTTGAATTTACTTTTTTTCCTCAAATTTACTGTAACAATCCAGATTTTTAATTATTCTGTAGAATTTATACTAATATTATTTAATCACAGTTAGAAAAATATATAATTTATTATATGTTATTATGTGTAATTTTATAAAATAATATAATTATTAAAAATCCAGGAGTCAAAGTATAAATAAATAATTAAGTTAAGTTTGGATAAGCTTGAATTAATGGAGATTAATAGAAAGGCGACACGTGGCAGTTTGGCTTGGGCTCACGAATTCAATCTCTATAAATAGGGAGAAGTTGACTCTGTGAGAGAAAACAAACAAAGAGAAAGGAAAAGTAAGAGAGAAAGAAAGAAAGAAAGAAAGAAAGAGAAGAGAAAGGAGAGAAAAGAGAGAAAGAAAAGAGAGAAAAAATAATGGAAGTGGAAAGGGTCTTTGGCAAGGAGAGAAAAGAGAGAAAGAAAAGAGAGAAAAAATAATGGAAGTGGAAAGGGTCTTTGGCAGTGGAAAGAAAGAGTGAGGTATTAAAATTAAGGTGAGTTATATTATACCTTGAGTTACCAAATTATATTTTACGTATATTTTGATTTACCATATTTATTTTATACGAGTTATGTTTTATAAATTATTAAAAACTATATTATTATTTCAGTTATGTGGATTAGTTTCTGAGCCCTATTTGCTTAAAAGGAAACCAATGGATACGTTTGTTTTACTTTTAAAGAATATTTGACTATGACCTTATAGACAATTATGTTTTGTAAGTGCTACCACGGGAGTCCCACGCTTTGGGGGACTTAAAT
The DNA here is from genome assembly GCA_036172215.1 of Camellia granthamiana. Classification (NCBI taxonomy): domain Eukaryota; kingdom Viridiplantae; phylum Streptophyta; class Magnoliopsida; order Ericales; family Theaceae; genus Camellia; species Camellia granthamiana. Next base: position 155,189,784 of record CM069903.1, read on the forward strand.
AACCATTGGCTCCTATTTGACCACTTTGTGGTCCCTGTTTGTCATGGATCCATTGACCCATGTTCTGATTGTCACTCCGGTGACCCCTGTTTTGTTCCGTACCGTGGTTATAGTTATTTATGTAATTTCTGTATTATATGTCAAATGATTTATGTATAATATATATTCTGTATTTTAATATCAAGCTCTGTTTAGCCCCATAGTTATCCATGGTGAATTTTATGTTCTTATACTCTTAGTATAATATTTCTCATTCTGCCATGTGCTTATAGTTGTTTACCACTTTCAGGTGACATGTCAGGACCAGCGTGTGGGGTAGACACAAAACACTTTGTAGACATAGTTCAACTTTGACAATGTAATTAAATAAAAGCTCAAATGATTATTTTAGTATTCTCATTTAAATATTTCTTCCGCTTGCGTTTATTAATTTGTTTAAGATTTGGCCGGAGGTAACTTCGGTTACTGGCCATCACGATACTTAACCCTTGGGTACGGGGAGCAGGTCGTGACAAGTGGTATCAGAGTCAAGTTAAAAAAAAATAAAAAAATCATTGGAGCATAGGACACACGTATATTTAAGAAGTAGGATAGCGGGTAATTAGTACTTAAATATTATATTTGCTTCGTCGATTTAATTATATTATAATTTTATATGATTATATATATATATTTTTTGTGTGCATAATTTGTGAAGGATATTAGATATAATTTAAGAAGGAAAAGAAACTAAATGTGTTGAGCTCAAACACCCACAAAAATTATAATATAATTAAATACATATAATTTCTAATTCAGTATTAAAAAAAAAAAAATCATTTCGACTTTTTAAAAATACTAATTTTGAAACTATTTCCCATCAATGAAAAGTTTATCTCAAATTTTTTCAACTTTTGCATATGATTCTGTCATTGTGGTCTCATTTTATTTTTATTTATTTTCATCGTAAACAAAACGAATGAAAAGTTTTTAAAGTCACCCATTATTTCTCATTTTGGCCCAAACTAATTTTTGACAACTAGATAGTGAGTTATTTTTTGTAAAGTTTTTTTTTTTAGGTAATATTTTCTATCAGATTAATCATCTAATATATATTTATCAGAGTACGCAGCGGATAGTTTACACACATGATAAATTTTGAGGACGAAATTTTAAAAGGAGGGAAGATTGTAACAACCCAGATTTTTAATTATTCTGTAAAATTTATACTAATATTATTTAATCATAGTTAGAAAAATATATAATTTATTATATGTTATTATGCGTAATTTTATAAAATAATATAACTATTAAAAATCTAGAAGTCAAAATATAAATAAATTAAGTTAAGTTTGGATAAGCTTGAATTAATGGAGATTAATAGGAAGGCGAGCCGTGACAGTTTGGCTTGGGCCTCACGAATTCAATCTCTATAAATAGGGAGAAGTTGACTCTGCGAGAGAAAACAAACAAAGAGAAAGGAAAAGTAAGAGAGAAAAAGAAGAGAAATGAGAGAAAATAGAGAAAAAAATAATTGAAGTAGAAAGGGTCTTCGGTGGTGGAAAAAAATAGTGAGGTATTAAAGTTGAGGTGAGTTATATTATACCGTGAGTTATCAAATGTATTTTACTTATGTTTTGACTTACCATATTTATTTTATACGAGTTATGTTTTATAAATTATTATAAACTATATTATTATTTCAGTTACGTGGATTAGTTTTTGGGCCCTATTTGCTTAAAAGGAAACTCATGGATACGTTTGTTTTACTTTTAAATAATATTTGACTATGACCTTATGAATAATTATGTTTTGTAAGTGCCACTACGTGAGTCCCACACCTTGGGGGACTTAAATAATCATTGGCCCATGTTTGACCACTTTGTGGTCCCCTGTTTGTCATGGATCCATCGACCCTCCCGGTGACCCCTGTTTTGTTCCGTATCGTGGTTATAGTTATTTATGTAATTTCTGTATTATATGTCAAATGATTTATGTATGATATATATTCTGTATTTTAATATCAAGCTCTGTTTAGCCCCATAATTATTAATATTGAATTTTATACCCTTATGCTCTTAGTATAATATTTCTCACTCTGTCATGTGCTTATAGTTGTTTATCACTTTCAGGTGGCATGTCAGGACCAGCGCGTGGGGTAGGCACAAAGCACTTTGTAGATATAGTTCAACTCTGACAATGTAATTAAATAAAAGCTCCAATGATTATTTTAGTATTCTCATTTAAATATTTCTTCCGCTTGCGTTTATTGATTTGTTTAAGATTTGGCCGGAGGTAACTTCGGTTACTGGTCATCACGATATTTAACCCTTGGGTACGGGGAGCGGGTCGTGACATTTACAAACTGAGACAACAATTTATAAATCAAAAAAATTATCAAACAAGTTTTTATCACAGTTTTTAAAATTTTTGTAAATATAAATTGAAAACTGAAAACGAAATGATTACCAAACAGGCCTCAGATGGTAAAAATGTCATAAAATTAACAAATAATTAAATAAGTTACCAACCTAAGAAATGACTTATTAAAAGATTTTTAAGTTATGTATGGTTTGATTTTTAGAATTTTTTTTTTTAAATTAAAAATTAATTTGGTTAAGAAATAAAAATAAAAAGTAATTATCATTTAAGTGTAAAAAATAATTATCATTTTAACTTTTGGGTAGGTTATATACATACGTGTGGCTGTTTCAATTTAATTTGTAAAAAATTATTTTTAACCACTCGAAAGATAAAAATTATATAAATAATTATTATTTTTACTTTTGGATAGGTTATATACATACATATGATTATTTCAATTTAATTTGTAAAAATTATTTCCAACCATTTGAAAAATAAAAATTATATAAAAATGATAATTATTTTTTATTTTTTATTTCTTAACCAAATTAATTTTTAATTTAAAAAAAAAATTAAAAATCAAACCATACATAACCTAAGAATCTTTTGATAAGTCATTTTTTACATTGGTAACTTATTTAATTATTTGTTAATTTTACGATATTTTTACCATCGGAAGCCTGTTTGGTAACTATTTCATTTTCAGTTTTTAATTTATATTTGTAAAAATTTTAAAAACTGTCATAAAAACTTGTTTGATAATTTTTTTGGTTCATAAATGGTTGTCTTAGCTTGTAAATTTGAGAAAAAAATGTAAATTCAAAAAATGACTTTACGTTGGTTTTTAAACAGAAATTTAAAAATTTTACTAATAAAATTTTATTTTAATTATTTTTTTTTAAATAATTTTTTGGGGAAAGCACCATTAAATCCCTAATTTGGGAATGTTAACCCATTTAGTCCCAAGGTTTTTTTGTTGGACTACTAGGTCCTATTTTATGTATAAAGACATTAGTACCCATTTGTAATTTACCGAATTGTCCAAAAAGCTTACTATAGACCTTTTTTAGATTTCCCACCTTTTCCAAACATCATCCAATGGTTTTGATGTTTGTGGATATTTCAAACATCAGATTCATTTTAAAAAAAAATTACCATCATCAAAAATCGACAACACCGCAAACATCGTGAACATCATCGTGAATGACAACAACATCAGAACATTGTAAAAAAACATTCAAAAACATCCAAACATTATATTAATCCAGAGAGAGAGAGAGATAGCAACATCAGAACATTACAAAAAAACATTCAAAAACATCCAAACATTATATTAATCCAGAGAGAGAGATAGCAACATCAGAACATTACAAAAAAAACATTCAAAAACATCCAAACATTATATTAATCCAGAGAGAGTGCAACATCAGAACCCACGAAGTCGAACTGAATCACGAAAATTCCAATCCGGTCGTGAAATCAAATCGCGAAGTTGAATCCAGAATATTATATTAATCCAGAGAGAGAGAGAGCAACATCAGAACATTATAAAAGGCCCAAACACCAATCAAGCAACATCAGAACACAACACCAATCAGGCAACATCAGAACATTATAAAAAGAACATCCAAACAATATAAATCCAGACATTATATTAATCCAGAGAGAGAGCATCATCAGAACATTATAACAAAAACATTCAAAAACATCCAAACATTATATTAATCCAGAGAGAGAGAGCAACATCAGAACCCACGAAGTCGAACTGAATCGCGAAAATTCCAATCCGATCGTGAAATCAAATCGCGAAGTTGAATCCAGAACATTATATTAATCCAGAGAGAGAGAGCAACATCAGAACATTATAAAAGGCCCAAACACCAATCAAGCAACATCAGAACACCAACACAAAAATCAGCAACATCAGAACACCAATACAAAAATCAGCAACATCAGAACATTATAAAGGAACACAAGTTTGTTGTTACTGGTTTCTGGGTTGTTCTTCATGTGATGTTGGCGTTACTGAGTCACCGAGTTGACTCTGAACCCTCTCAGGATAAGCAAGCTCTCCTTGCATTCATTTCTCAAATCCCTCACGCCAATTGCCTCCAATGGAACGCCTCATACTCGGCCTGCAACTGGGTCAGCATAATTTATTTTAACCCAAATGAACGTCGCAAACAGTTCTCCACCTTCCTCGAAACCTCCTCCTCCGCCACCGCCGTCGCCACCGTCCCTCCGTCGCAATCTCCGCCTTCTTCCGCCTCACCTTCCCGCTCCAGATCACCCTCTCCGCCACCTGCCCTTCACTCGCATCCCAACCCCTACAGTCTCCGGTCGCGGCACCGCAACAAGAAGCCCTCCGGGAGTCGTACCAGCGGTGTTCGTACTCTCTCCGATCTGAATTCTCTCATGAAAACGTTTACATTACCAGAACGAAATGAAAACAAAAATCAAATGTTTAAGGAAAAACTCATTCACAGCGTATGGATCGGAAGAAAAGGGTATTGATGTAAAAACAAAATGGATCAAATCAAACCCCACAAAATCTGCAATTAAATAGGACTAAGTGGGGTATAAAAAAACTCTCAGGACCAAATGGTTTAACTTTCCTCCATTTAGGATTTATGAGTAATTTTTCCTAATTTTTTTTCCAACTAATATTGACCGAGGGGACAATTGATAATTCTACTTTAAATGTGAGGGGTGTCAATGTAATTTACCTAGTGAGGGCAAAATTGATATTTAAAAAAATTAAATTGCTGAAAGGGAGAATCTGTAATGAAATTTTAAATTTCAGGGAGGAAGATGTAATTTCCAAAATATGAGGGAAGAACTATAATAAATATATACCTCAAAGAGTGTCAGTATAATTTACCCTTAAATTTAAAAGTCTATTTTATTATTTTGTGATTTAAATAAATAATAATAATAATAAAAAAAAAAAAAAAAAAAACTGGCTTTCCAAACGGAGCTAAAATAACCTCACTGCGTGCAATGAGACAATCACGATGATTAGATCTAAGGAACGGTGGTATATATCGTAGGGGTGGCGCAGCGTATATCCGCCGCGGGCGGGCTGGGGGGGGGGGAACCGTATATTTTTTATATTATCCTTTTTTTTATATTATCACTAAAGTTGAGTTTGGCATAATACAAAAAAATTAAAAAGTTATTATCTTATTTAAATCATATCATCTTATTTAAATCACATCACTTCTGTACCATATCACTTCAAACTCAACTCATATTTCATAAAAAGTCAAAAAGTACACTTATTTAGATCATCCCAAACAACCCCTTTCAATTAAGAGGTTGTTTGGGATGTCCTAAATAAGTGTACTTTTTGAATTTTTAGACTAAAAAGTTAAAGAAAAAAATATGGTTGTTTGAGTTAACTTTTTAACTTTTTATGAAAAAATATATGTTAAAAAATTATATAAATTAGTGTGTAGGGAAAAATTAAAATTGAGAGTTGTACAATCATATTTTTTGACTTTTGATGAATAATGATAATTTTTTAACTTTTTAAATAACTTTTTAATTTTTTAGGCGTATGCCAAACTTGGTCTATTTTTTTTTTTTAGTCAACGTCACAACGTGTCGATGGCCGCCTACTTTATAGAGAGTGGAACGCCGCCTGGTTCACCAACTCCAGATCCCCCAATAACAATATGCCACGTCATGAGTACATATACATACACATTTCTATGCATACATACTATGATAATATCGACCAACAACAACGTTAGGGACCACTAAAAATAGTATTTTCAAGTACTATTAATGATATGGTATTCATTTTTTCAAAAAAATAAAATAAAAAACAAACACAACAACATTGTGGCATGGGTAGAATCCACTACCACATCATTAATGATGACACTAATTAATATTCCCACTCATTTTTCTATCCATCAATAGCTTGGTTTTCAATTTTTTACAAAAAGAAGAGTGTTTAACTAAGGAAGGTAAAAAGAAGAGTGTTTAACTAAGGAAGGTATAGGATGTAGGGGGAAATTAGTGAAATATTTTTTATTAGTTAAAGTGTCTTGGTAAATTTTTTTTATGATTATATCAAAAAAAAAACTTCATATGAAAATGAAAATTTTTTTATGTTGGAATTGAAATTTTTTTAAGTCAAATAAAAAAAATTTAAGTCGAATTTTCTTTATAAAAATGTTAAAGAACCTTAACTATTATGAAAATATTATATATTTTTTATCTTATAAAATCTTAATATTAGGATCTTAAAAAAAATTCTCTTAAATTTATTTGTATAATTTAATACATAAATCACTTGTACATTTATTATTTTGAAATTATTTTTCTACTCTTCACTTTTTTGATATTTTTCATTTTTTAAAATTTTAATCTATATTTTTTAATTTTTAGTAATTTTTAAAATATTTTAACTAAGATTTTGGCAACTAATTATTTTAACTGATTTTTTTAAATTTTTTTTTACAAAAGACAAGTAAAAAAACAAAAGAAATAATTAATTTTTTAGTAGTGAATTTTTTATTAAATTAAGTACTCTCCAAACTTGTCCATATATAAATATACTTAAAAAATAAAATATTTATAATTTTTTTTAAAACTAATAAATATAAAATATACTATTTTTGTATTTAGTGATTTTTGTTACAAATTTTCTTATTTTTAAATCTATCTATATTAAGTGGGTCTAAAAATAAAATAAAATAAATTAAAATGTTAATAAAGATACTAATTTCATATATAAGATTTACAATTTTTCAAAATTTTCATGTCTTAAGAATATAAGTCAACAAAATATTTTTACAACAACATAAACTAATTGATAAAAAATATTAATTCACTATAAATAAGGAAATAAATATCAAAAGCTATTTAAAAACAAAATCATTCAATACAATAAAACATAACTAATTGTACAAGATTGAGCAAATCTTATATGTAAATATACTTTTGTGTGACTGATAAATATGCTAATATTTGGTAAAAATAATTTAAATGGATAATTGTTCTGTCAAAGTGAATTTGTTTTCCATATAGGGTGTTTGGAAAGGGAGTTGACCTAAAACAGCTTAATAAAAAATGAAATAAATTAAAATAATTAATAAAATAAAATATCACATTTAAATTATAATTATTTTATTATAAACATTAAATCAATTATATATCAAAAAAAAAAAAAAAAAAAAAGTCAACAAATTTTCTAAACACAACCATGTCAAGAGGCCAAAAACTAGCTAAATAATTAACTTTCCAAACAAGGCGTGTATAACTGAAATCTGCAAAAACCCTACACCACAAGTCTGCTCGTTTTCGCGGCGGAGTGAGAAGCGCGCGAGTCTCTCTCTCTCTCCTCTGCTGCCTGACAATGGACGCAGTGGATTCAACGCGAGCCTTCCTTAAAGGCGTTAAGCGTGTCGTCGTCAAGGTCACCTACATTCTCTCCTCTACTTGTTCTCCGCATTTTATTTCTCTTATGTTTCATACATGGAATTCTAGTTTTTGATTTTGATTTGGTCTAAAAATGGTCGTGATTGATCTAATTCTTTCAATTTTCAGGGTTTTGTTTCTTTGTAAATCGATTTATTCGTTGAAGAACTCGGTTATACTTAGCAAAGACAATTTTGCCTTTTTTTTTTTTGAGTTGTTGTTACATTAGAATTTATATCTTCTTCCATTCGAAAGAACCAAGGCTGTGTTTGGGTGAATGATTTAATGAGAGAAATGGAAAGGGAAAAGGGAAAGGAAATGTAATCTCACTTTTTGTTTGGCTATAATGGAAAACAAGGGAAAAGAGAGTGACAGGAAAATGCAGTCCCACTTTTTGGTTTTTGATTTCACTTGGCTCTTTTTTTTTCCCCTCATTTTCTCAACTCAACCAAACATAGCTTAGAATTCGAATCCCATCAATACTTTCTCCTTTTCTTTCTATTTTCCTTTCTCTTTCCATTTCCCTCCTCAAATCCTCCAATGAAACACAGCCTAATGAAATCCACACATTTTGTGAATAATAATTACGAAATTGGTCATATTGATAGGCAAGATCTGTCTGATTTGGAATGTAATTCAACTACTTGTAAGCTTGATTGGCCGGTGTAGTATGGAATCATAATCTTCTGGTTTATTGCATTTTTGTGAATTTTCACAATGCGCCCTTCTTCTCAGTGATAGTAAAGTTTTTATTTTTCTTGACAACTTGGTAACTGGCCCACTGGACTGACTAATCGGGGATCAATCAAACCTTCCACTAGCGGGGTACCAATTAAAGCCGGGGCAAATACCTGTATGGATTTGTCCCAAGAAATTGTTTGCACCGTGAAGTTTTTGAATCTGAGACCTTGGAGGGAGCACATCCCCAGGCTTTGACCACCATGGCCAATCCCTTGGGGTTTCAGTGATGATGAAATTATGCAGAAGGGTTTGAAATTTTCTCTGTCATGTAAGAAATGCATTTTGTTGGTAACCCTGATTATTGATATTTATTATGATCTGAGTCTGAGCTCACTAGTTGTTGAATTATTAAGGAAACTTGATTTATTAATGGATTTTTCATCTGCAACATTTGGAAATTTTATCTCCACAAGAAGATTCAAATTTGAACCTTGACATGTTGAACTAATTTGGGAAGGAAAGTCCATGATTTTACATTTTGCTGATGTTACTCTTTGATTATTAAAGGTTGGGACTGCTGTTGTCACTCGAGCCGATGGAAGACTAGCACTTGGAAGAGTAGGAGCACTTTGTGAGCAGGTAAAGTTTCGACTATCATGCTGTATTAGCATGTATCTTTTACAATGTTGCTTACAAAATTAATTTAGCATGGCTTGAACTTTACAAATTCCTAATGAATTGCAGATTCAAGAATTGAACACTCAAGGATTTGAGGTTATTTTGGTGACATCAGGTGCTGTTGGCGCTGGTCGCCAACGTCTTAGATACCGGAGATTGATCAACAGCAGGTTATTGTGGTTTCTTTCTGCTTTTTGTATTTATTACGTTCTCTAGTGTGAATTTAAGTTTTTCTTATATCCTGAATTATTCTCAGAAAATTTCAATAATAAATTTGACCTGTGGTCACTCATGACTGATTGACAAATTTATGAGTTTTTAGTACAGATGTTAGTCCTATCACCCATGCCTTTAACAGGGCTCTGTCTTTGTTCCAGAAAAATAAACCCTTTTAGGTCTGTTTTCTTATGGTAACCTGAGACACTGGCATGTCTGTTTAAATGTTTTATAAGGTATCTATGCTATTTTTTGCAACTATTGTGTTGACAATTCTAACATGCTTGAAAAGTTATACTCAAATCTGTTCGTAGAAATTTAGATATTCATGAATTAGAGTACCAAAATATTTTTTTGATTAGTGAAATCTTATTGAGAAAAACATCTAAAGCAGATGCTACCCATCATGTTACCCATGTACTGATCTAAAGCCCTTCTTTAAACTAAATTAATTGGCTTATTGGTTGGTAGCTGTTCTGTTCTTGGCTTGCAGCTTTGCTGACCTCCAAAAACCACAAGTTGAGCTTGATGGGAAGGCATGTGCAGCTGTCGGACAAAATGGTCTCATGGCTCTATATGATACATTGTTTAGTCAGGTGATTCTCATAATCCAAGTTTACCTTTTTAATGCATCAGTAGAGCTGCAAACGTGCAGACCCGAACTTTGGGATGTTCAAGCTTGGTTCATGAAAGTTGGTCGAGCTCAAGCTTGAGCTGAGCTTAAAGAGTTGAGCTCAAGTTCGGCTTGTCATGTATTAGCGAAGCTCTAGTCAACTCTATCTCTATTATCAGAATATTACGATTCGCAATTTGATTTACGATTTGATTCGCAACTTTTCCAAAATCGATATGAATCTATGGATGAATCTCTTTTGAAAGTGAATCTCTACTGAATCGCAGAATTTACAATTGATTCATGATTCGATCCACTTTTTACGATTCGTGCCATTCTTGAAACTATCGAGTCCGACATATTTTTTACTTTTCCTTTCTCTATGTTTTTATTGAAAATGACATAATACAACTTTTAATAGCGTTTAGTACTAAAATAACCAATATATATACAAGATTTGTTGTTATTTTAGTGATTATAGAGTTTTTAATTGGATCCAATCAGATTCAGTCATACCCAACATACTTTTAACCTTTATTCTTATTTTTTTTTCCTTTAAATAATCATAATATATCTTCTATATCTTCTAAAGATATTTAAGATTAATGTAACTTACACCATGAATTATCTATTACTATTTTATTTACTTAAATTTAGTTGCATATTACATGGGTGAGGTTAGTTATACATTTTAAAATGTTTTAGACTTTAAAATAAAAGATCCTAAATAATGTTTTCTTATTATTTTTTCATTGTTACTTGAAAAAAGTATGTATACTTATTATCCAAATATTAATATCGTTGTTAAATTATTGTTCCTTTGAAAATTGAGAGTTTGTCTTTGTTTACTGTCTTTATTAAGAATAGTTGATAAGACATGTCTAAAAAAAGAAAAAAATAAGATGGTGATCTTAGATAGGAACCTTTGTTAATTTCTTACCTATTAAACTACATGAGCGTCATTCAAAACAACATTTTCATTAATTTATGTTTGAATATTTCATATTCATAATATATAAACATTCAAGTGTGGAGATATATTTTTTCAAGTAATTTAGAAAAAGTGACCGAACCTTTACGATTCGCGATTTGATTCGATCTGTGATTCGGTATGAGGCCATTTTGATTCATGATTCGAATCGGATGTGACAACATAGAATAGCTGAGCTTGAAGTTGATAATAAAAATTAAACTGAAATTAATATGCATATTAAGAGAAAGAAGTGATAATTATGAACCAAATATAATAGAATGCTCATATTATTAATAAATTTCATTAATCAAATATATAAATTTGTAGAAACGCCAAACATAAATAGAGAAATAAAAATATTGTTTATATAGCTTGTGTTCATGATCCTATTTGAGTCGAGCTTGGGTTTACTTGAGCTCAGCTCGATTACTAAATGAGCCTAAACATTTGGCTTGAGCTTGTTCACTTGGTAAACAAGCTGAGTTTGTTCATGAAGGAGCTTGGTTCATTATAACCTGAATTATTCTTAGCTTTTTGAAAATCTACAGGATCACCAGTCTGAAGCTAGACAAATTAGTCGTTGATTTCATATTTCATGCTTTGTACTGAAACTTAATACCTGCTCTTTTTGCACAGCTGGATGTCACATCTGCTCAGCTACTTGTCACTGATAATGATTTTAGGGATCCAGAGTTCAGGAAGCAACTTACTGAAACTGTAAAATCATTGCTAGCTTTGAAAGTGGTCCCAATTTTTAATGAAAACGATGCTGTTAGCACTAGGAAAGCTCCATATGAGGTATAGAACTACTTCTTATTTGCTTAGTACTCTAGTTTTGGTTCTATTCATGTATCTGCATACATCTGCCTATCTGCACTGCTGTTCATCTGCTTGTTGCGTTACTCTTTTTTGTCTTTGTTTTTGTTTTTTATTTTATTTATTTATTTATGAAGTTTCTGTTTCTGATTTATGCTTCTCGAGACCTTGAGTTATACTCTTCCTGGTAAAGTCCGGAAATTCATATTGTATCTTATAAAACTTGCTTTGTACTTGTAGGACTCCTCCGGTATATTCTGGGACAATGACAGTTTAGCAGCTCTACTAGCCTTGGAGCTAAAGGCTGACCTTCTTGTCCTTTTGAGTGATGTGGAGGGTCTGTACAGTGGCCCTCCTAGTGATCCAAATTCAAAGCTAATTCATACCTATGTTAAGGAAAGATATGAAGGGGCGATTACTTTTGGAGACAAATCCAGAGTGGGAAGAGGGGGCATGACTGCCAAAGTAAAAGCTGCTGTTTATGCAGCTTATGCTGGCATCCCTGTTGTTATAACCAGGTATTCTTATTCTGCAAGAATTATTTTTGGATATTGGAATGCATCCTTCAAATATCCTTCTTTAAAAAAACTTAATTAGTTTGGTGTTAAATTGTATCTGTATTTGTCTAAATTATTAAGGGCAGGGCTAGCAATACTTCCCTTATTTATTTTGAGAGATGGGACTCACTTCTCCTTGCAGTGGTGTGTTCTTGTTAATTTTTAGATACTGATAGCAGTTACATGTTGATGAATTTCGAGTTCTGTACATGATAATTTAGTAATAATCCTGAATTGGATACATGTATACATGCATATATGTACGTGCATTTGCTTTCAAGTGAACAATGATTGTTCAGTAATGTGGTTTGATACATATAGATACAGTTAAGACGAATAGTAAATGGGTCATTTTCTGTCCTTAAATTAATTAGAAGCAAAGAATGGTAGGGTGATTAGGGGCAGTATTTTTCAAAAAGTTAGAAGGACCAAAAGAGCTTGTTGTTTTGGCTGTAAAAAGTAAAAGGTAATCAAAAACTACTTTAAGTGCGTTCGCTAGTACTTCCAATGAAGTCTAAGTGGAATTTCGAGGAGATATTCCACCTGCTGCCAGAGTCCTGATCTCGAACTAATTAGTGGAGAAGGATGTCAGTTAAGATCCCTTTCTTTGCCCCTCCAAATAACTGCCCTATCTTCCTTCTCAGTCTAGCTGAGTAAAGCTTTTTAAAAGTTCAATGCCACCTCAATCGACTCCAAAGATCCAGACATTGATACTCGTTTTTTTGTACTTGTGGCATATAAATTAGAATGTTAGCCTAAAGAGAGCAATATCTTGCTGCACATTGTTTGTAAAATAGAATACTTGTGTCACCCTTTAAAGAAGCCACACCTTTCCTAGAACTTCTCAAAGCCATCCAAACTTCTTTCCGCACTCCACATTGAACAAGGGCGTTTGTATTTCTACATCAAGCTATTTCTCCAAGAATTCGTTGCACTTGGTTTTCAAGAAGAGCTTGATTCAATTTATGAGGGGACCTATCTTCTAAACATCTAGAGGTTCTGTTCCAAGAAGAATAAAAGTACTTCCCACTGGGCAAGAGACCTACCCACTCATCAATCAAGGTGTTTGACTTGCACTGATAGACCCATGGCGGGAGTGCGAAACTCAACCACTGAAATTGGTACACGAGGGCTACACTATGTGGGTTCACAAAATACTGATGTGTTCAGGGTGGAACCAGAGTTTGAGGGCTTGTTTGGTTTGTGTTTGTAGAGTAGTTTTTGAAATAAAAAGTACGAAAACTTGTTTGGTTTGCCTTTTTTTAGAAATGGTTTTGGAAAATTGTTTTGGGGAGAGAGTTTTAAAAAAAGTGATTGATTTGATGTGTACGAGAGAGAGAGTGATTTTGGAAAAAAGCAAACCAAACAAAATTTTGAGATTTTTTTTGGAAAAATTCGTTTGGTTTGATTACTCTTGAAAATTTGTTTGTAGAGAATTTTTCCCAAAAACAAACCAAACAAGCCCTGAATATTTTCAATTGTTATTGGTTTAAAAAATACAGTACCTGTTAACTATTTATTTAAAATGAACTTTGAAACATGTTTAGAAAAATGTAAGATACTAAAATAAATATTAGAGTTCCCAAAGTTATGTGCGTAGAAACTATAATAAAACTTAAATACTTTGTCCGTTTGGTCAGGGAGGAAATTATTTGGAAAGAGAGATTGATATGGAGAATAAGGAGAGATTCTTGGCTAAATTTTTGGAGTTCTAATGTTTTAGATTGGAAAAAATATTCTATTTATCTCCATAACCCCCTTCACTCTGGCAATGGAAGTGTTTGCTATACTTTGTGACGTGCTGGCTTCTGCTTTTATTTTTTCTGAAGCACACTATGTTGTTTTTTTTTTTAATAATTTTTTTGAAGTGGCTGTGCTACTGATAATATCATAAAAGTACTTCAAGGAGAGCGTATTGGTACTCTCTTTCATCGAGATGCACACCAGTGGGTCCCACTTGGAGAAGTTGGTGCACGTGATATGGCAGTTGCAGCAAGGGAGGGTTGCAGACGACTACAGGTAAAAAATCACATTGCTTCATGGTTGTTAAAGTTTGATATCCTTGTATATATGAGTTGAAGCTCTCTTTGCCTGCAAAACTTATGTGTATGGATTTATATTCTTGTTTGGAAGCATGACTTTTGTGAGGATTGTGATATGCTTTGCCCTGCAGGCCATGTCTCCACAAGACAGGAGTAAAATTTTGCTGAGCATAGCTGATGCCCTGGAAGAAAATGAAAAACTGATCGCAATAGAAAATGAAGCTGATGTTGCTGCTGCACGGCTGGCTGGCTATGATCAATCATTGATAGCTCGGCTGGCTCTAAAGCCTGGAAAGGCAAGAATTTGGTCCATTTGTGTTTAGTTTTTCTTTCTTCTTTTAATTTTTATATAGATAGCAGGCCATATTATTTGAGCTAGGCAAGACTGTTGATTTATGGAAGTTTGGTTAGATTGGATTTCAATTTTTCTTTTACTTCATGATTATTTCCCAGCTATATTTACTTACAGAAGTGGCATTCCTTCTATAAAATGTTCTCACTGGGAAACCCTCTCTTTCTTTCTCCAAGCATTCATGTATTATTGTTTCTGAATTCAATCTTATGATATGTAGATTTCAAGTCTTGCAAACTCAATTCGTGTGCTTGCAAACATGGAAGAGCCAATTGGTCGTGTTTTGAAGAAAACTGAGGTACTGAAATGGAATTTTGAGGATTTAATTTATTCAGACTTTGGGTATTTTGATAAGGGAAAGGTACAGACAGAACATTAATATGTTTAAAATGATTTAACTAGTAATATTTCGCTTTATCTACTCAAGGTATCTTTTGCTGCACAATCAAATTCTGACTTTTGCACCTTGAGCTAGAAATGAAGAAACTAGGTTAGCTTCTTTGAAAAGAATGTGAATGCACGCCTACAATTTTTATCAACACTACTGACCATATTCTTTATTTATTTTCCCATTTCTATAAAAGGTTATTACTTTTTGATTTTATATTCATGGCCTTTGATCATCATCATCATTGATCTTATGAACTGATATTTTTTGACGAGTAACAACTATTTTTTTATCCAGATTGCAGAAGGATTCCTCTTAGAGAAGACATCATCTCCTTTGGGTGTTCTCCTGATTATTTTTGAGTCTCGTCCCGATGCACTAGTTCAGGTAAACAGGGCTTGCAAGTTTTTGGACAAGGTTTTGTTGAGCTGATATGGTTTTGTTGAGCTCTCTGCAAGCTACTTTTGAGAACATTTATGTCTTTTCTTGTGATAATTTTTGTAAACATGGTTTGGCTGTGGTTTTCCTTCTCATAGTTGCCATCTGCATAAAAGTTGGCTTTCTTGCACAAAATTGGGCTTTTGTGCCGTGGGTTTTTCAAATTTTTTTTTTCCCTTTTCTTTTCAATAACATGCTTACATGGTATTGTTGGTGCATTGTATCTTTCATGTCTTCAGGTTTCCTGAGGCCATTTTTTTCCTTCCTTTTCTTACATTGGGACTTTTGCTAATAACTAGTTATATTTTACCCTGGGTGTGTGGTATCCATAGATATCAACCACTTCTTGACGTCTAAGATTATGTCTCAATCAACTTGGTCTAGGCTTTTGTTAACTTTAAATGGAATGGAATGCTTGAGGATGGAAGAGTTATTGATCGTTGAATGATTGAATCTTATGTGGATTTCTGTTATGCAAAAATAGATTATTCGTGTAGATTGCTGACATTCGTAATGCATCTCTCACTTACTATATATAGGTGTGTGTGTGTGCAGTAATGGGGTCTGCCACCCCATTTCCCCTCTTCTTCCTTTCCCCATAGGATAATTGGGCATATATTCTTGCAACTCCTCGTTGCTTTGTTTTTTGTTTGACTAATTGCTTGAAAAATTTGCACTGAACTGGAATTGTTTCCGATTATGTGCACAATGCATTTTTTGGCTTTTCCCTTTCTTTCTCGAATAGTTTCATGATTCATAGACGCAAGTCAAATATTATTTTTTTCATCCATCTCATTGAGCAACATGCATGGACAACCATTTATTTGACTTTCAAAGTGCACTGTTTCATTGATAATACAAACCCTGTATTTTTCTTTCTATTTGAACAGATAGCTTCATTAGCAATCCGATCTGGGAATGGGTTACTCTTGAAAGGGGGAAAGGAAGCTAAAAGATCTAACGCAATCTTGCACAAGGTTTGGTTTGTTAAATAAATTTTGTTAGTCTTGGATTGATTTGATGTCAAACATTGCATTTTCAATTGATTTGTTTTTTCATAATTTATTACCTTTTCCCCATATTTTTAGGTTATTACTTCCGCTATACCACAAAATGTTGGTGAAAGGCTCATTGGACTTGTGACTTCTAGAGAGGAGATTCCTGATTTGCTCAAGGTTGGTTGAACCTGGAATGATTGCCACTAACTTGAACATTTTGTTGCTGAGAATGATGATTGATACATTACACATAAATTGGAACTAAGGATTTTACATTTTTGCTCCAGCTTGATGATGTGATTGATCTTGTGATTCCTAGAGGCAGCAATAAACTTGTTTCTCAAATCAAGGAATCAACGAAAATTCCTGTTCTGGGTCATGCTGGTAGGATATATTTCCCTTACAAAACTACATATAGCATCTGCACTTAATGGTCGATTTCATATTAAAAATAGAACAAGGATGGTGTGGTAATGCTGATGTTTACTGTTCAGATGGAATTTGCCATGTTTACGTTGACAAGTCTGCTAATATGGATATGGCAAAGACCATTGTTTTGGATGCAAAAACAGATTATCCTGCTGCTTGTAATGCGATGGTAATTTATTTTTTATTTATTTTTCGTTGATAATGTCATGTCTGATGATACCTGAAAAAGGTCAGCTCTGGTGGAGAACTAAAACATTTAACCTCATGTTTCAAGAAATTTTTTCCTTGTATATGAGTATCACAGTCACTGCTGCTTGCCTTTCTTGTTCCTAGGAAACGCTTCTTGTTCACAAGGATTTGGTGCAGAAGGGTGGGCTTAATGAGCTTATTGTAGAGCTTCAAATTAAAGGTAAGGCTTCTTTTGCAAGCATATTTTCTTCTACACCCATAACCAATTGCCAAGAAAATTATAATATTTTTGTAACCTGTGATGCTGGTCATGCTATTGAATTTTGTAAGCTTCTTACCAGAATTGAGAGATTTAGTGACATGAAAGCCCTTTTATTTTCTTAAGTTGGTTTTGCCCGTTGAGATATTTTATAGAAAACAGCAAATTGAATCTATTAAAGATTAGAGAATATACTGTTGCATCTTGTAGATGTATTGGTTGTTCCAACTTGACTTGAAAAAAAAAACCAATATTGTAATTCAGATTACCACCCAATTAAGTAATGTAAACAAGCCACTTTTCCACTCCACATTTTAGAAAGTGTCATACATTACTGTATTTGTGTTCTCAGCTTTATGTGATATTTTTATTATAGCATCCAATTCCACATTGTCTTTGTTGGAATGTGTGGAAGATTTTTTTTTTAAGGATTGCATTTATAATGAAAGATACACTATACCAGTCTTTAGGCCCTGTTTGGGAAAAAATATAAATAAAAATTGCTGCTTAAGAAGAAGCTAAGTTAAAAGAGCATCCCAAACCCACATAGCTTTTTGAGCTTATTTTTAGCTGAAAAAAGCAAATAAGTTGAATACCTGAAAAGTCTTACCAAACACTTTGCCAAAGTACAACGGCAAGAGCACACATTTTTGAAACTTAAGCTGAAAGAGCTACAATTTTTTTTTTTATGACTTGGTGGATGATGTAGAATATTTTATGTTCCTACAATAATTTATTATACTTATAAAAAAAAAAATAAAAATAAAATAAAATTATGTTCCTACATTGTTTATTCTTTTACCCCTTTTAGTTGGGGTGTTCTGATATGTTTTATCAGCTATAGGAAAAGTCTCTTTCTCCGCCACCTTCTAATTTGACAATACAGCAGTAATACTCCAGAAAAATAAAGAAAATGTTGTGGTCTCATCTTATACAACCCTCCCTCTAGTTTTTGTCTGTCCATCCATTCTATGCAGTCAACTTCAACCTTGTTTGATCACTGAAGTAAACTTCAATTTTGAAGTTTGCTCTTTAGAACTCCAAAAAATTGACAAATGGAGTCCTGCTGTTGCTAAATGAAAAGACATCAACTGGGTCAAATGAAAAAGGCTCTCTGAGGCTTTTACACTATTTGGAAGAGCAATTGATTTCACGAGTGAGATTATATGCTCATGACTTTCTGCCTGAAAGAGGGCAAATTTGAGGGATATGATGGACTTGCCATAGGCAACATTCTCTTTGTTTCATAGGGATGGAAATGGAGAAACTATTTTTTGGGAATAAATTCTCTTTGTTCTATCCCTTTTAAGCTTTGTAAATTCTCCATTAAAAATCTCCAAATTTCATTACTTAGTTCCCTTGATTTCTTTTGATATTCAATATTAGCCATTTTATCAATGTTTTGTAGTTAGGATGTGCTTACTATTGTAGAATCAAGTAATCAGTGACCTTCAGAATGTAAAACAAAAGAAGCAGAATCTGAAGAACAGTTCAGTAAGCTGCTTCTGTTGCAGGTGTTGCTATATATGGTGGACCAAGAGCAAGCTCCTTGCTGAATATTCCAGAGGCACGCTCATTTCATCATGAATACTGTTCACTTGCATGCACTGTTGAAATTGTGGATGATGTGTATGCCGCCATTGATCACATACATCGTCATGGAAGGCATGTTGACATTTCTAATCATTCCCTATCTAAATGTGTGATCTTTCATGGGCAAGGTGTAGTACTATTTAAAAGATGTATACAGGGGTTTATCGTTGTTTGCTCTTGTTGGCAGTGCACACACTGATAGCATTATCACAGAAGACCATGAAGTTGCAGAAATCTTTCTACGTCAAGTTGACAGGTATGATTGCTACTAACATGTCTATTTTGTTTCTTGTTCTGAGGAATGCAGATGTGACATATTGCTGTTGGCCCGATTTGGTGGGACTTATAAGTCAATTTATTTAGTTTATTTGCTTGAAAAAAAGTTGACTAATGGGTGTTTGGTTACAATTTTAGAGTATTAACTTGTTCGACTTTTTTAACTTATTTGGCAAAAAAAAAAAAAAAAAAGTGACAGGTGTGTTTGGTTTGTGTTTTGAGATAAATTTTCAAAAAAAATTTTGGGGAGAGTTTAGAAATTTTTTTGATTTGTTTGATTTTATATTTTGAAATTAGTTTTGGAGTTTGAGAGTTTGGGATGATTGGATATTTTGTTGTAATTGAATAGATATATGTGAGAAAAAAAGTGATTGAGAAGGAGAGATGAGAGAGAAAAAGTGATTGATTGATGTATAATAGAGAGGGAAGTAATTTTAAAATTTTTTTGAGAAAATTTGTAACCAAACACGTTTTTGGAAATTTTCTTCTAAAAACATATTTCAAAACACAAACCAAACACACCTAACATTTTCTTAAGCCACACGATTTATAGCATTTTTATCTTATTTGAAACTTTTAAATACGTATAGACAAAAGTACGCCATCTTTTTGTCTTTGTTATAACTTTCGAGAGCATTATAAATATTTACAAAACAAAAAAAAAGAAGCTATGTGACAACTTATTTAACCTGTTTATGAAAAGCTGCACCAAACATATTTATAACTTATTTTAATTCTTTTAAGCTAATGATCCAAAAAAAAGAAAGTTTATTTGTAAATGATACCAGATGGGGTCATTATGAATTGTTTGATTCTTCTTGTATGCTATTTATTCTGAACTTATTAACAAGCTCAACGAATATAATCTGGCTGGTTATCTGCACTGGCAGTGCTGCTGTATTTCACAATGCAAGCACGAGATTTTCTGATGGCGCTCGTTTTGGACTAGGCGCAGAGGTATTATTAGCTAGCTCTATTGATCATCATTTTGGATATGATTGAAGTTTTTTCTGTTGTATTTATTGATTGTTCTTGGCTGAACAGGTCGGGATAAGTACAAGTCGGATACATGCTCGTGGTCCAGTAGGAGTTGAAGGATTGCTAACAACACGATGGTATGCTAATATTTTCTGTAATGAGTCTATGTTGGAAGTTATATATTTGTGTGGAGTTTTAATGAAATTTAAACAAAATTGAATAATTAAAAACACCTCAAATATTTCTTCTTCTTTTTTTTTTTTTTAGGTTAATTACACAACCTCTACACTTGCACCAAAATCCCACTTTGATCCCTACACTTTCAGTTGTAACAGTCAATCCTTTTTATATTTTAGGTCAAGCGTCAATCTTGCCCTTCCGTCAAATGATGCCAACGGAATTTTTTTTAATAGTTTTACATCGAAACCATGATATAGTATAATATTTTTCTCTGTTAAATGCTTTTTAACAATGATATATGCACGGTAAATATCACGATTCGGTGAGTAACACCCAAAAAAAAAAAAAAAAACTGGTTAGCATGAAACTACTAAAAGTGCATTTCCGTTAGCCTTATTTAAATACTAAATGGATGGAAGGGGATGTTAAGTGTAAATTTTTGATTACTTGGAGAGAAACCACCTCATTGTGTTTTTCATATGTTGACCTTGTCTATTGCTGCTGTATTCTTAATTTAGGATTGCTAGAGGTAGCGGGCAAGTGGTTGATGGTGATAAAGGGGTGATCTATACTCACAAAGACCTCTCTCTTCATGCTTGAGTTCATGGAAATGCTTTGTCAAAACACAACCATTGGAGCTATTTTGTTGTTAAGGTGGTATTATCAGATGACCAGATAAAGTGAGCAAACTCGTCAGCAGCCCTTTTAAGTTGAAAAAGAGATCAAGAGAGTATATTATTTGTTTTTGCTCCTTCAACAAATGTACCATTATGTGCAACTATTGGTATATTTGTTTTCTTAACTTAAATAATTTAAATTATTGCCAAATTTCCATGAATTCTAGGATGAATAACTTGTACCTCTATGAAAATAACTCAGAAATCAGACTTCGGAAGAGTTATTGGAGGGTGATACATACACTTTTGAACAGTTAAGTTGAGTCATTTCATTGAATTTCAGGTTCATGTTCATGTGATTCTGATTGGCTTCCTCCATTGAGGAGTCTCTGAAACTTGAAAGTGCTATGATTTTCTTCATCTCTTAGACTTGAGAGAGAGAGAGAGAGAGAGAGTGATGATGCCCGGAAGCACCCTCAAGTTGCGCACCAACAAAAAACAAGTATGTCTTAAAACTAGTGATGGGCAATAGTTTGCTTAGTTCAGACCTGTTTTTTCAAAATTTGTGGGTAGTTGGCAGGGCTGGCCTTGAGTTTTCGAGGGTCTAAGGGTCTAAGGCGAAACAAAAACGGAGGTTTATATTCACAAAGATAAGAAATTACCTTCTTTGACTATTGTTGATTGATACTAAAATAGATATTAAAATGTATTCATACAAAAAAAAAAAAAAAAGTTATCAAAATTAGGAAAATTTTATTCAATTAAAATGTACTGGATATGTATTGAATTAATTGTTGTTTATTGAATATGTTGTTTATGAGTAGTTGAGTGTGGTTACATTGTTGTTTATTGAATATATTGTGTATGGGTGTGATTGAGATTGGTTACATTGTTGTTTATTGAATATATTGTGTATGAGTGTGATTGAGATAGAATTAATTGTTTATTCTAGTAAAATTTAATAAACAAAGAAGGTAAAAAAATAGGACAAATTAATTTATTTTACTAAAATCTGATAAAGAAGGTAAAAATAAAATAAAATTAGGGGGCCTATTTTGGGTACCAACATTTTGCATGTATATGTAGTGTTTCTCCTTCAAGGGCCACAACATTTTGTATATATTTTGATTTCAATTGAGTCAAACTACACTTGTAAACAAATATGGGCCCAACATAATATTTTTGGGTTCTTTAGATTGATTCTAAAATAATAAAAATAATTTGGGCCTATTTATATTGGTAATATACAGTAATACTTTGGGATATGTACCGGCCGATCTTACTCTATTAATTTATGACTCATTAGGTCCTGGAGCGTTTCATGTAGAGTCCGTACGCCACTGAGTCCTTAAATGCCTTTAATATCCTCATTAAATATATATTTTTTCTCTACTCTCTAATATTTGGATTTAGGGTTCCTGCTGTGCACCCAGCACAGCAAGCACTGCTGTGCAGCCCTATGGGTTTATTTTGGGATCCGTTTTGATAATCTGAATCGTTCACATTTTAGTGTATATCGAATCAAACATATCTGGAAAAAATTAAGTTAATCGGATATTGTTAACCTTTTATCCACTACATTTATATCTTCAAAAATAAATGATATTGTAATTTAAAATATTAAAATGAATGCAAACGAGAGTGGATGAAAGGGTTAACGATATCTAATTAATTTAATTTTTTATAAGTATGTTTTACTCAATGTACTCTAAAATGTGAACGGTTCGAATTATCAAAACGGATATCGAAATAAGCCCATAAGGCAGCACTCTGTTGTGCTGGGTGCACAGCAGGCACCCTAACTCCCTAATATTTTGCAGAGAAAGTTTTCTCTCTATCTCTGTCTCTGTCTCTCTCTCTCTCACACACACACACACATCTCTCATCTCTCTATACTACCATCACACACTGCCACTGTTACCACGCCTATTGCTACCATACACCGTTGGCTGCTGTTGCTCACCTTAATCAACGTGCTGCTTTGTCGCCATTAATGGTGCTCATCTTAACCATCTTCCTCCGTTAACGCCAAAGTCAATCACGTCAACCACCGCCTTCATCCTCCTCTCTCGTCGCCGTCGTCACTCATCTTACACTACTATCATCCTTCTCGTTGCTTGCCTTCAACATCACCGCCGCTGCCACAATCCTTCATCGATGGCTTTAGATCTAGGTTTTCAATTTTGATCTACTATCTTCGGCGCCAATCTGGTACTGTACGTGGTGGCCAGTGAGATCGAGACTTTTTTTTTTTTTGTTTAAGATCTTGTTCCTCATCTCTTCACTTTGTCTCTTTTTATTTTTCAAAGTAGATCTATTACAAATTTATTTATCAGTGATAAATAAATTAGTCTATCTTGCTTTGTATGTATGTAAGATGAGGTGTCTTTTGAGTAAGTGAGTGAGTGAATTGGTCAGATTTGGCATATGTAATTTTTTTACAAATCACGTAGTGATAAATTTATCACTGAAATGTTTAGTGGAAATTATCAGGGTAAACTACCAATAGGTCATACTTTGGAGACTTATTACCCAATAGGTCCTACTTTAGAGACTTATTACCCATTAAGTCCTATTTGATAAATTTATTAAGTGATAAAGATAAATTTATCAGTCTTTTTTTTTTATGAATAAATTTATAATGATAAATTTATTACTCTCTTTGTTTTTATGAATAAATTTTTAGTGATAAATTTATCACTCTCTTATTTTTATAATGTTAAATTTATTAGTTAGGACATGTAGGTAAATAAGTCTAGTTAATAGGACTAATTGGTAAGTACCCCAAATTATCACTAAATATATTAGTGATAAATTTATCAGCCAATCTTGTTTCTGTATGTGTGTATCAAAAGAGGCGCCTTGGGAATAAGTGAGTATGAGTATGAATCAGATTTGAAATATGTAATTTTTTTACAAATCACCTAGTGTCTTTGATTATTTTGTTGATCTTTTAATGATCTATGACAGTGATGGCGTATTGTGGACTTATTTTTGTAAAGTTTTTATTTTTCTCCTCATCTCTCTCCAATATCTCTCTCTCTCTCTCTCTCTCTCTCTCTCTCTCTCTCTCTCTCTCTCTCTCTTTGTGTTGTTGCTACCAGATCTGAGTAGGTAGTGGTGGAGCTGAACATTGTTTTTGTTAGAAAATGGTCTGAAAAATGTAGCCGAGAGTCAGTAGAGATTGGAGATGGTTGCCGGTAATAAGAAATGGTGGCCTAAGGTGGTCATCCAAAATTATCACCGAAAGCCAGAGATTGGAGGTTATCGCCGGTGACCGAAGGTAATTGCTCTCAATGGTAAGTGATATCAGTAATGTTGTAGTTAAGTATTGAATGAGATAAGGTGATGGCATTTTTGGAATATTGATAGTTGAAAAAAAAAACAGGACTTATAGATAAGGATGCCTTTATTTGCACACCACATTTCATCTTAAAGCACACCACTATTTAAGGCACACCTTTAATAATTTGATAAATAAAACATTTGCTCAATACACACCACAATTTTCCATCTTTACCCTTACTCACACACCCTACCCACAATCTTCCATCTTTACCCTCATTCACTCACACACACCCCTTACCCATGATGTTTCATCTCACCCTCTATTCTTTCATTGTCGTCCCAGTCTAAACCAGTAGTGAAGACCCATTCTCCTCCAATATCTGTTTCATCAAAGACGTCGCCGATGGTGTTCGTTGTTGTCATCACAGTTGGAAACAACTTCACATTGGAGATACAGTAGGTGAGAATTCTCAGTTAGCTTAGATTTTAGGGTTTTATATACGTTTTTTCATTGCCATGAGCATTGTATTTGAAATTTCATTTTCCGAACCGTTCGACACTGTACTTTCAGACATTAACCATTTGTCTGGATTGTTTCTGTCGAACAATGTAAATTTGTTTGACATTTTAGTGTCGAACATAACTAAGGTTGCGTTTGGTAGAGTTTTATAATTATGATTTGAGAGTATGAGTTGTATTTTGAGTTTGTGAGGTTTGGAATTATGATTTGAGTGTAGAAAATTTGTTTGGTAAAGAGTTTTGAAAATAGTTTTGAAAAGAGTTTTGATTTGAGTGGAAAATTGTTGATGTGACATTTGATATTTGATACAAAAATTTACAACTCATAACTAAACATACAACTCAAAATTATTTTAAAACACATAAAAAATTTTAAAAATTTTAGAAAATATTTTTTTCGATTATATAAAAATTAACATATCAATTGCAAAAAAAAAAAAAAATACTATTCCGGTCAACCGGCCAGTCAATCGGCTAGACGACTGGTCAGACAAAATTTTCAAAAAAAAAATTCTGAAAAGCGCAGCTAAGACAGAGCTTTCTGCAGAGTTTTGGAAACGTAATTCCAAAAATCCTACCAAACATCATACTTGAATCAAGGTACTGAATCATGATTTCAGAACACAACCAAACACAGTCTAAACTATTCAGAGGTAGACTGTCGAACATAACGTTTACTTGGTGTATATTACATTCATTATAGTTCTTTATGGTAATTTTACAAAAGGTGTGTATCATAACTCTTGTCCTTTGTGGACATTTTGCATAAGGTTAATATTGTAATAAAAATTAAACCAATTAATAGTGTGCCTTGAGATGAAATGTGGTGTGTAAATAGAGGCTCTCTATAGATAAATAAATCCAGTCAATAGGATTAGACTCTAAGTGCCCCTAATACTTTTCTAAATTTGGGGCCCAATTTTGGACCAGTTTTTTTTTGGGGCCCAAGGCACAGGCTTCAATGGCCTTAGCCCAGGACCGATTCTGTTCTGGTAGTTGGAGGGGTTTGCTTTTTTGACTTCTCTCTTCTTTTTTTTGTTTGTTAACATTTTAAAAAAAAAATTCAAAAAATATATATATATTTTACGTGCGGCTTTTTTAGTTTATTTTTGGATATTTTTTTATTTTTTAAATTTGTCTCCAAGAAAAAAAATTGACAATTTTTTTTAAAAATTTAGTAAAAAAGTTTGAAAGAAATGACTTTTTTTAGCAGTATGCCAAACATCCAAATCTTCAACAAAACCTTCCCATTTTCTTGCCATTCACATCAACATATGATAAGATCTACCCAATAATGGCCACATTTTTTCCGTTTCAAATTCCATAATGAGAAATCTCTATCAGAAACAAAACTGACACAATAATGACATTAGGTTTGACAAGGAACCAATTTTTCAGCACAGCAATACTAAGGTTAAACATAGAACAAAGTTTGTAGAATTATAAAACTGCTCATACAAGTCCAAGATGTAACATACTTATCCAACAATATTTGATACTGAAACTGTAATAAAAAATAATGTTAAAAATCCCAATAATTCTATCAAAATTTCTACTAAATGTCTCGTATGGGTGTGGAACCCACATGGGATTCACATAGTATGAGTTCCACATCTATGAGAGACATTTGGAAAAAATTTTAATAGAACTTTTGAAATCTCTAGCATTATTCAACTACAATAACCAAAGTTGGGATAAAAATGTAACAGTAAATCTAAATGATTTTCTTTATAACTATGAATCATGGGAGTTCAACCGATTCCCCAACAAGCAAGCACATCAAAGTTTCTGACTTAAAAAGGGTTTCTAATTACTCTTAAGTAAATTAGAACTTGCATAATATGTCTTATGATGCATATATAAATAGCAGTTGCAGTAGATCAACAAAGTTCATGCAATGCAGTCCCAAAACTGTTCAACCAAGCCAAAAATACTTAAGCCTCAACAAACTTCTCAAGGTTTTTCAGCCACATCAGGTATTCTCTGCTGTCTTTGTTGATCATATACTCATGTAAGAAATTTGTTGTGTTGGGCTTGATTCCCCTAACCTCCAGATACTTGTGAAAAGCCCTCTGCAGATTTTCATCTAAATCCCTGGAAAATATATATATATATTAGTCAAGAGAGGGGGCAAAAACAACAAAATGAATATGTAAGATGAGTTATGAACTGTAATACTAACGAGAAGTCAGGCCCCTCATAGGCAATTTGATCCTCGGAGCTTTCTGGATCCTTAACCGACAAGCTGTCTACAGAAATCTCATCTGGGAAAGCAGTACAAGTAAACTCCAAACAGGGTCCTCTACTCTTGGAAACTCTAACGACAAGGGGGATGCTAGATTGATTACTCTTCTCAGCATCATCATCGGCAATGTCATCATCATCCTCACCAGTAACAAGGTCGGGCATCTGAACCTCAACATTGATGGTTTCACCCTGATACTCTCGAGTCAATGATATTGTCTGCTCGCCTGGGTTATCTTGAATTTTGAAGGGGAAGCCATCGGGCACCTCTTCATTCTACAAAACAAAACAAATTGAGAGAAGCAACTTTTTTGTATGGCATTGAATACAATCAAAATTGAACAAGCTAAATCTCAAGGCGTGACTGGCTTCAAACCAACTTCCATGTGAAACAGTAATGCTTACTTGCTTGGTCACCAATGTAAGGGCATCTCCTCCAACACTTGACTCGAACCTACATTAAATTTAAATTTGAGTAAAAATCACTCAAAACCTTCTCCACTCCCTGACTCAAACTTACATCAAATTGAGTTTTACCCTTTTTTTTTACACAAATCAAGGGCAGCTCGGATGTTTACTCAAAATTTTCAAGGCTATTTTGTAACTTTCAAATTTACAACTATGCCATTACTAAAGGATTTACTTAAATTTATGCTAAAATACGAGTTTGTCCATTGGGGTGCTTCCTATCAAATAAAGCTTTACTCTTAAATTTGAGTAAGGGCTGGAGATGGCCTAACTCAAAGAAAGGGCAGCATCTCCAATTCTTTACCTTTTCGTTCATCAAATTTAAATTTGATGGAAAAGTGTTTAAAAATCATCTCCAATCCTTTCATCAAATGTTCATCAAATCAACGGAGAGTCATTTTTTTCATTAAATTGAGAACTCATCAAATGAAAATTTAAGAAGAAGAAGCATTGGGGATTATTTTTTATTATTATTATTTTTTTAAAATCAAATTTGACGAAAAGTGAATTTTGGGATGAGAAAATAATTTTTTAAAGGGTAAATTACACTGACACCCCCGGAGGATTGGTCCGATTACATCCCACCCCCTGACGTTATAGAAATTACATTTTCACCCCTATTGTTAATAGTCTCATTTCACAAACTCTCCTACTTATATAAAAGGCACCAACTCCTTATAGAAAAACAGAGGAAATTACATTAAAAAAAAAAAAAGTAAAGCAAAGCAAAGCAAAGAAGAAAAAAAAAACGGAAGAAGTAAAGCAAAGCAAAAAAAAGAAAGTGTACGAATTCAATATCTTTTTTATACCAACGTTAATTCCGTCAAAATAATTACAATGACAGGGGATTAATGTAATTTTCAAAACGTCAGAAGGTGATATATATTAAACCCAAACCTCAGGGGTGTAATTTTAATTTATCCTTTTTAAAAAGATTTTGATAAAAATTTGATAAAATGATTGGAGTAGTTCATATCAAATCAAGTGTTTTACTCAAATTTGAAATCAAATGAAAATTTTGGTGAATGATTGGAGTTGGTCTCAGAAATCTCAATGGAATACAGGCCCCCAAAAAAGAAGTGTAAAAAAATTCCGATATTTTTATTTACAATAATAATTGCTTTTCACCATCACATTTCCTAACAAACAATGATTTCCAATTAAATGAATAGAAGTTTTTTCTACTTTTTTTTTTCTCTCTAAATTGAGATTATGTTTACTATCATTGAGCCGTGGACTTCAATCAACTCGGTTTGTAATAGCTTTTCATGATTTTAAAGATCCTTCCCCAAATCTAAATCCTGAACTAAACTCCTGTATCAGATATAATCAAATTAAGCTCTTTATTTACAAGAAATAAATAAATAATAATAAAATCAGATTACTCAATGCCTAAATTGTCACACATTACAGTTGATAACATTTTCTTTCCAGTTTTCTCAAACCAATTTCTGCCCACAAGAAAGTTCCAGGAAAATGATAATGAAAATTAGGACAAACATAAAATAAAAATAGAAACCACAACTGTACTAGTTTCTCAGGAACCAAACAGAGGGTAGAGAATAGCAGTGAGTGAGGAACACACCTGATCATGATCATCAGACTCTTCGGCGCACTTGATCTCCGACTTTATGACTCGGAGGAGAGTCTCGTCGGAACTCGGCCTCTTAGAAGTCGAAGAGTAGTGAAGGATTGATGGGAATGAAGCCCGAGAGAGCTGACGAGAGAGATTGCTGTGATTGACGGCGGAGAAAAGAGCAGAGCAGTGGTGGTGGTATCTGTGACCTCCGATTACTCGAATCGCTAGAGGTACAACGGCGGAGGCTGACCTGCGAATCATGCTAGCAAACGCCATTTCAAGAGCGAGAGAAAGAAGAGAGGGTTAGGGTTTAAGGTTTAGGGTTTTGCTTTGGACAAGACGAGAGAGGGCTTTGATGTATTAGGGTTTCGAGGGTTTTAGGGTTGTGATCGGGTGTACCTGCCTTCGGAACTTACTGACTACACTTGTCTTGTGATATATTTTGTGGGCAAGGAATTCCCACCGCCTTTATTTAATTTTTGAAAAATATTTAAGAGTTCGAAATTTTGGAGACTCGAGTAGACCAAATTCAAAATGGCGTTATTTTAAAATTATTTTTTTTCTTTTTTTTTATTTGTGGAATAGAGGCAGGGAGAAAGAGAGATAATAGTGAGGAAGAGAGAAGAAATAGAGAAAAGTGAGGAGAATAGAGAAACCCATCGATGTCGCAATCTCTACAGATCTGTGTATACACAACGCTGCCATTCTCTACAGATTTGTGTATACACGGCGCTGCCATCCTCCACAGATTTGTGTATATACGGCGCTGCCATCATCTACAGATCTATGTATACACGGCACCGTTATCCTCTACAGATCTATGTATACACAGATCTGTATTGATCTGTGCATATCTCTCTCTTTCTGTTCTGTGTATCTCTTTCTCTCTGTGTATTTCTCTTCCTGATTGGTTTTGATTTGTGGGTTTGATTTTTAGCTTTGATTTTTTGGTTTGATTTGTAGTGGTTTTGATTTTTTATTTTTGGGTGAATCTCTTGCTCTATCTTTCTTTTCTTCTCTTCTTTCTTCTTCTTCTAAGAGTTATGGAAAGGAAGAAGAATAAGAAAAAAAAAAAAAAAAGAGAAGCCAAAACGATGTCGTTTTGGGATTTCGGGCCACTCGAACTTCTAAATTTTCGAGCTACCTAGCAGGGTTGTTAATTTTTTATTTTAGAAAATGGAAGAATTACATGCACGTGGTAGATAGAAAAAAAAATTACAAATATATGAGAGTGTAAGTAATTACAAAAAATTACTTTGTTTTCTATCACTCTCTGGAAAATTTGGAAAAGCAGGAATTTAAAATTTTTTGACAACAAAACTTTTAGCTTTTTTAAAAGTTTTAAGTTCATATTAGATTATTCTAGAGAGATTAACCAAGCTTTCATTTTGTCTGTTACTAACCGAAGACCAGCACTTATGCTAATCAAGTGGATTTGTCTCCTCTCACGTACCTTCAAGTTGAACACTGATGGCTGCTACCGAATGGCCAGACCTAGAGGTTTTGGAGGCCTGTTAAGAGATGAAACAGGAGCATGGATTTGTGGTTTTTATGGTAAACTTGAGACTTGTACCAGTCTCGAGGCAGAGCTATGGGCTGTATACAAAAGCCTAACCATAATCCTTCAAAAAGGTTTCCACAAAGTGATCATTAAACACAGATGCGATTGAAGTAGTAAAGCTACTTGAAGAAGGTCCTAGAGAACACCACCTCCTCCGAGACCTTGTGGAAGATGCACGAATAATCTTTAATGGCTGTCAATGCACTGTACAACACATCTACAGAGAAGGAAATTTATGCGCAGATGCAATGGGCAAACTTGGAGCTGAACAACCTGAGGATATTCTAGTTGTAAATGACCCACCTGCTAAAATCAGAGAGCTCTTAGTCTCTGATATGGTTGGGTTAGCTAGGGAAAGGGTGTAGTTCCTGTTTGTTTGTTTTTCATTGCCGCTGTATCGAAAAAAAGTAAGTATGTCTATAGTGGGAGTGTATTACACCTCCTATATGTTCATTTTTTTTTTTCTTCTCACTTGCATGTAATTCTCCCATAAATCAGGTAATTTAAATTTTGTTTTACATATGTATCAAAAAATTTATAGTTATAATTATTAATATTGATAAAATTTATCACTAATTTATAATTATTTTTCAATTTTATATTGATCTAATTTTATATTTATTTTTTTTAAGTTTCTCGTTTTTAATTATAGCTTTTTGACAAATCATCACTGTGATTCCAAGCCTCCAAATTTCAATTGAGTAATTTATTCTCCATTTATTTTATTTTGAAAGTTAATTGGTATTATTAGTTTAGTTGTAATGCATTTTAAAATTTTGTACTGTATTTTTTTGTCCAATTTAAAAAAAAAATTAAGGCCACCCAACGCTCGGCCCTAACACAATCACTTCATATTTTTAAGCCCATGAGTAAGTCTTGGACTTTAAGAATCCAATATGGGCTGACCCAAGCCTAATGTGTTGACATATGAATGCCCATGGGCCAGAGACTTAAATTGTAGGATTGGGCTAGGCTAACCTATTCCGTTTAGGACATTACCAAGAAAAGACTAACCCAATAAAGCTTAGTAAATTTAGCAAAAAGAGGAAGTATCTAAAATTTGTTGAGTATTCAGACAAAACATTACCTGAAAATGTAAAAAACCCCAAAAAATGTATGAGGGAATAGGAAGACAAAAGCCCTGTTTGGTGCAGCTTAAAAGCTGCTTATTTCAACTTTCAGCTTAATTTAAGCTATTTTAATATATTTGGTTTAGCTTATAGCTTATACCTTTTTGGAAGTCAGAAATCAATTTATTCTTTGAGTGGGGCAAGAGATACTTAATTTATAAGTCAGAAATCAACTTATATTCATAATTATAAACTATAAACTGTTTAAGCATAAATTATAAACACTTTTTCACAACTCTACCAAAACAGGGTCAAACGCACAGGCCACATATACAAGTGTGCACATCACAAGACTTACAGAAATGAAATGATTAAAAAATGGTTACAATTGGAAGCAATAATTAATGTCCCAATTCTTTCTGAAAGGGTACAGATTTTCAGGGCTTCTTTGTCCCCAGCCCTAGATCTTCCTTCATCACAGAACATTTTCTGAGAATTGTTCAGAAATCTCTAAAGCATCCACAACAGGGCCCTCATTCTGCTTTGGAAAAAGGACCCATCTAAAAAGAGAGATAAAGAGTGTTCTATAGAGAGAGATTGTGCTATAGCTCCTCAGACACAGAGACAGAGAGAGAGGAGAGGGGAGAGAGAGAGAGAGAGAGAGGGAGGGATGAAGGACTTGTTTGGGAGTCCAGGGAAGGTGAGTGGTCTTGTTTTGAGGATAGGACAGTGTTTGTTTGCTGCTGCTTCAATTGGGGTCATGGCCTCTGCTTCTGGCTTCTCTGGCACCACTGCCTTCTGGTATTCCCTCTCTCTCCCTCTCTCTCTCTCTCTCTCTCTGTTCACTAATACATTTCTCTCTCATTTTTAGATATATCTTTACCCTCCTGCTTCTTCTTCTTCTTCTACTGCTTTCTTTACTTCTTCTGGATTTGCCTGTACATTTTTTTTTTTTTTAATTTAAAGATTTGTTTTTATGTGTATGCTTGGGCCATTTCCAGCCCTTACTCAAATTTTGTACTAAAAAAGTAAAAGCTTTACCATGTATGAAGTACTTCAATGGACAAACTCAGATTTGAGTAAAAACTTCAGCAATGGCAGAGTTGTAAATTTGAAAGCTATGAAATGGTCTTTGAAAAATTTGAGTAAACATTTGAGTCTTCCTTGCATTGGGTAAAAAAAGTGGATAAAACTAAATTTGACATTAGTTTGAGTCAAGGAGTGGTGAGGTTTTTGAGTGGTTTTTACCCAAATTTGAAATAGGTTTGGGTCAAGAATTGGAGATATCCTTATGTGTATACTATACTTATATATGTATTTATGTATTTATGTATGTGTGTGTATATGGTTCTTGTATGGCTCATTGATTTAAACTTCAATTTCCATTGTGGGTACCTTGCTACCTCGGTATGTTTTTATGAGTTTATTACAAATCGAATTTGTTCTCTTTTTCCCATATGGGGACTGGTTCTTTACGATGACATTTGGTGTCTGCAGCAAAGAAAAGTTTTGACATTTATGGTAATCTGAGGTTGTCATAGTGTTTAATGAATCAACGTTTTTAAAACAGAAAATATGATATTGGCAACATTCAATGACAGATTTTCTATTACTGTCTTGACAAAAGGGGAATGCTTTTGGATATAAAGGCCTCTGCTGCCACACATTTTGTTTCAGTGACAATCTTTCTCAGTTTCTTTTCTATTTAGTTGTCATTTTTGGGAATCAACAATAAGTTATGATAAAATGATAGTTATAACTACAAAAACTCGACTAAATTCTTAATTTTTTTGGAAGCTTGAAGGATGAATTTGGGTGAGCAAAAGCAATTATGGTTTCTTTCTATGGATCTAGCTGTACTTGAAGCTAAACCTTCAAAAGAGGTAGCCAATAGATTTCCATAAGGATGAGAGTGAAGACTCAGGTGTCCAAAATCTTCCGTTTGTTGGCTTATTTATTTGCTTAGATATTGCAAAGTTTTGATTTGTCCACATGGGAATATACAAGGCATGGATGATGCTCAGATTTATCACATTGCATGGTTATCAGGACAAGATGGATAAGCTTTAATGTGGATGGCAAGTTGTTAGGTTAGATTTTAGTAGATTTGGCTAAATTCTATGAGAATAGCTTATTTATGGCTGACCCATAAGCATCGTAGAATTTACGGACAACCTATCCCTATGAGAATATCATGCTCCTCCCTTTCCCTTCCCTCTAGCCCAGCTACCACCACCATCATCAAACACACCTTCAAGACAGTGAGATTGCAGATATCTACTCATATATTCATGTATCTTGAAAAATAAAGCAACAGATTTTTGATAAAAAAATTAATTCATCCACCCAAGTAAAGCCCCATCTTCTTTCCTGTGAATCTTCTCATTAATTTTTAAAAATTTCTAAATTTATAAGCCATGCCCATTTTTTTCATTGTGATTCTTTTTATTATTGATTTTGAAATCTACTATTGACTATTGAAAACCTCTACTGAATCTAAATCTAAACCCACCATCACTACTACAAACACACAATCACCAACATCAAACCCACTATTTTCAGCACAAACCCAGCATTGAACCCGCCATTGCTGCCTTCGGTTGAGTAATATCCAAGGTGGTTTCCGAAGAGAAGGAAGAGAGAGGGGAAGCGAAACAGAGAACCAAATGGAAGAAAGATTTGTAAACACACCTCACAAATTGGGATGGCATTGCAGCTCATGATTGGGTGTCCATAGAGTCGACGGTTTGCGGGATGGCCCGTGAATAAGTTATTCTCAACTTCTATTTGGTAACGTTGTTGAATGGCCACTAGATATTCTGAATGTATTGAATTTTCGATTGTTAATAAAATATTTGAGAGTTTCTCTATTTTCTTCCTTGTGGATTCGAGGAAAAGAAACCATAGTGGATTACATGGAAACTTAGTGGATTCTAAGGTAGACTAGGGTGAAGACTGGATACACTTGTCTTGTATACCATCCCATGGTTTTTAATTGTTAGTGGGCAGATACTAGACTCATAGTCGAAATTTGATTTTGTTTCTACATTTCG
This sequence comes from Camellia granthamiana, assembly GCA_036172215.1. Lineage (NCBI taxonomy): Eukaryota > Viridiplantae > Streptophyta > Magnoliopsida > Ericales > Theaceae > Camellia > Camellia granthamiana. Next base: position 155,224,612 of record CM069903.1, read on the forward strand.
TTGTAGTTATTGAAATTGTTAATTATCTTGAAGTAATAGGACAAGTGGAAAGAAGTTGTGCAGTTTCCATATCAACCGCGTGCTGGTTTTGAGTCACCGGGCATTTATGAATCAGTCTGTAACTCAGTTACATTAAGATTTCACTTTCACTCCAGGACACATAGGAATAACTGGACAAATCTAGTTTGCATTTGGGTTGAGATGATTCAAATGAATGGGGAGTACAACTTTGATTTTAGAATGAATAGCTTACATTTTAGATTTCACCAAGATGGATGGGAGGATTTGAGAGGCTTATGTGTGGGTGGATTGAAATGACAAGGTGAGAGAAGTTATTTAAAATCTACTCTCCCAATCTAACTGCAATAGCCATTCCTCTTATATAATTGTAAATTTGAGACTCAAGTTCCTTCATTTTAAATTGAACTGAATTCCATCAATAATGGTCAAGAAGTTGCACATGCTTAGGCTTTGTAGACGACATTAATGCAGTTCATACTCCGTCATGATTTTGCTATTTTTGAACTCTTAGTAGTGTTACCCCATTTGACCACAAATCTTTTTGAGTTTCCTTTCCCATAACATGGCATTTTAGTGTAAGTAATATTTTGCTTTGTAGATCCCATTCTACATTGTAGGTGTCCACTAATCTGCGCTAAGTAAATTTTCTCATCAAAAGTAGTTGATTGATGGTAATTTGAACTTTTGTAATACTACTCCACTAAATGCTAAGAGCTCAGTGCTGACCTATTACCAGACTAATAATTTATGCTATGTTATTATTGTATTCCCTATTTTTCTTTTTCTTTTTCTTTTTTCTCTTCTAATTCTTTTCTTCTGCACTACCAGTTCCTCTTCATGCTTTTTAAGACGACAAACTTGCTTTCTAGCTTGATTGTTGTGGTGTTGTATGAATAATAAGATTTAGCAGAAAAATCATTTCTGAGCTAAGAAAGAAATTTGGGTTTGTGGGCTTGCATGTTTAGGTGCATATGCAAAGATGCAATGGTGTGCCTGTTGAAGATACATAATTAAGTTGCATTTGTCTCTAATAGCTTAAGTTTTCAGATGGGTTGGTGGTTAAAAACTTAGCATGGTATCAAAGCAGGCAAAGTTCCTTGTGTTCAAATCACACTGTCTACCTCATAACTATAATACTTGCTCGTGTTTAGCTGCTCATGTTGGGGATTGGGAAGCTTGGTCACAAGTGAAGGGATAAATAAGTTACATCTCTCTCTCTCTCTCTCTCTCTCTCTCTCTCTCTAATAGTTTAATAATGCATTGGGTGTGAATGTTTGTTTGTTTGCATGATGGTGAACCAAGTAGTGTTGTTTGTCTGCTAATGGGCTTAAATTGATATCATTACATTCTTGCTAATTTGTAAAGAAAATTTTATATTTCTTGATGATGTTTCCTTTAGCAAGTCCAATAGTAATCCGTTGTGCATATGCTGTAGTATATATTCTCACTATTATACATTTCTGGGTTTCAGCTATTTAATTGCATCAATGGGGCTTCAAATCTTGTGGAGTTTCGGACTTGCATGCCTCGATATTCATGCTCTGAGGCTAAAAAGAGACCTGCATAACCATGTCTTAGTGAGCCTGTTTGTTGTTGGCGATTGGGTTTGTGATTTTCCTTCTGAGCTTGTTTTAATCATAATTTTAATGCCCTTTGATATCTTCTTTTGTTTCCAATTGGAGATATCTAGTTGAAGTCAGCTGTGACAGAGTATTCACATGAGATTGAAAAAGGAAACACTGATTTCGGTTCATGTGTCTTAACAGTTTCTTCTCTCTCTCTTACACACACACACACACACCTTTGCCATCTGGCACTTTGTTTGACTTTGAATTTAAAAGCAGGTCTTAGATGTCTTCGACTTCTTTGTTTTGTTCTGCTTGACACAATTTAGCAGGACACAATTCATTCGAGTTCGTGAATAATTTTAAAAACCTCATGTCGAGTGAGATCAATGAGATAATATTTCTTGAAATTGATCCAATGAATTTTTGTATCAAAAAATATATTTATGATATATTTTTCTCAGTACAAATTAAGGGGTGGTTTGGGATGTTCTAAATAAGTGCACTTTTTGACTTTTGATGAAATATGGGTTGGGTTTGTGTTGGGTTTGAAGTGATGTGGTAGAAAGGTGATGTGACTTAAATAAGATGATGTGACTTAAATAAGATAGTGACTTTTTGACTTTTTTAGTACATGACAAACAAGGCCTAATCCTACTTAAAGTTGGTCAAGATTGGTATTTTGCATTACGGGACTTCCCAGAAATTTTGCACATTTTCAATATCTTTATTTCATGTTGATATTATAACCATGCTGCATAGCATGTTAGTGTTTCACCCCGAGACTAAGAATCTTGTCTAGAGATCATAAATTTTTTTTTTTTTCATTGATGTAAACTTAACTGGGACTGAATTGGTATGGCAGGTGACGGCCATTCTATCACTTGCAGCTGCATGCTCATCGGCTGGGGTGGTAGTTCTGTTTTCAAGAGATACAAGTTTCTGCCGGCTAGAGAAGCAACTTTCATGCAGTATGTACAAAATTTCTGTTGCTTTTGCTTTCATGTCGTGGTTCCTCCTTGCAATATCATCTTATGTCATGTTTTGGCTTCTAGCCTCCGTTTGAACGATTCCTTGGCCATGTCAACCACACACAGTTCATGTTGCTCTCCTTTGTGTAAATATTGCTCTACTCCTGAACATATTTAATGGAAATGGTTTTGTTTGTTTGTTTTTTCTCCTCTCAATTGCATGTAGTTTTGGTCATGTTTGAAGGTGTTCATGAATCAATCATGAACCATGTTGTAATGCAGCCATGCTTGTTTCTTTGCCCTTTGTGACTAGGAAAAATAGTAAGAAAATGAGATTATTAAATTTGAGTGGCTTAGTAACTCTCAATCAATGTGTGAATGAATGTTCAATCTCAATTGATTACAACATCAACCAAGCAATTCTCCTTCTTTTTTTTCTTTTTTTTTTTTGTATGAATCCCCAAATTACAACTTTTTTTTTTTTTTTTTTTGGCGGTATATTAGAGACTGTAGTTTGGGGAGGAAGAGTTTTGATAGGCAACACTTGAATCTGCGACCTTGTAGTGATGACTACTTTATTTATGGAGAGTACAAGCTTTAGTCATTTGTCATACCCTGGTTTGATTCATTTTGAAATATCATTCCAGCTGTTATTCTTTTTCCTTTATTATTCTTATTTATTTTTTTACAGTTAAGTTACCGACGCAAAATTTGGGGTACAAGAAGTGAAGGGTGTGATGTAGATTCATTCTATATCTGTAAAAATACTATTTTTGTTATTATTAGGGAATGTGATGGTCCCACATAGTTGTTGAAAGTTTAGATAATAGCAGTCACCCTCTTATAAAATTATTGAAATATTTGATAGCAACTTCCCAACAAGTACAACAAATAATTGCTACTGGCTTGTACACCCCTTTCTTTTTTTTTTTTGTGGCAATTTGGTCTAAAGTTGCTGTTAGAGGTTTTTTTAAAGAAAATTTTATGTTTTTGTTTTTCGCGTTTTTTTTGTTTTTATTGATTTTTTAAAATATTTTAAGTAATTTTTTTAATTTTTATATATACTTAACATAAATATACTTAAAAAGTAAAAAATTTGTGAATTTTTTTTTAAAAAAATTCACTAAATATCAAAAATGTATATAAAAAAAAAAACGAAAATTCAGTACATTTTTTGTATTTTTATGTATTTATTAATTTTTAAAAATATTTTTTCACAATTTTTTTATTTTTTAGATACATCTAAGTAAGGTGCATCTAAAAAAGTAAAAAAAATATTTAAAATTTAAAAAATATTCACTAAAAATAAAAAAAATTGAAAACTAAAAAACACAATTTTTAAAAAATTTAATTCAAAAAACTCAAAATCACTGCTGTTGTCTTTCTTTGTGGAATAACGTATTGATGGTTGCAATTTCTTCACATGGCTAGGTCACACACTACTTTCTTCTTTTCAATATATACCTTTATTTATTTTTAAGGGGAGGAATAAGGTGAAGGAGAAGTTGCGTCACCTTGCTAAAATAATACTTGAACTTGGGCATCATGATTGATAAGGGAGTATCTCATTCACCAATTCTTAATCTGTGAGATTTAAATTCACTTATCACGCTTTATAAAATTGTACTTTTATTAGATGGTTTGATAAATAAAAGTCTTTCATGAAAATGATCATGAAAGATTTGTGACCTTTGAATTACACTTAGAATAAAGTACCACACACTAATCAAGGTAATTTAAGAGTCTCTTGATAAATATGGTTGGATTCATTTTTTAACAATTTAAAATTTTAAATAATTTAACATGATATCAAAATCCAAATTAGGGAAAATTTTGAATTAAAATCTGTCCATTAACAATTTTTTCTTTAGTTAGCATACTTTGTTATAACTTGAGGTACAACTCTTGTTTGTACCCACTATAATCCATTTGTGATTTTCCCAAGAAACTTTCACCCTCCTGAAAAAGACCATTAGATCTACAAATTAGATTATATAATTGTATTTTTTGACTTTTTGATTAAAAAAGTAAAGGAAAAAAATATGTATATTTAAAATAATTTTTTGACTTTTTATGAAAAGATGTGTAATAAAATTAAAATAACCATTTTACCCTTGTTGACTTTTTGACTTTTGGATAGTTAAATTCAAAGGATAAAATTATTTTGCCCTCTAAACTTCCCCCACAAATTTCCCCCAAATAGTATGAACTTTTTGACATTTTTCATAAATTTTTGACTTTTAATTTTTATAAGCTACCTCAAACCAAGCCTTAATTAGGAGTGCTTCTTCAATTATGTAAATTACCTTTCGATATTGTCAAATCTTACAATGTCACCAAACTTCCACAATATATTCCGCAAATTAAGTTGAGCGCCCACATAATTAAATTTTATTAATTACGATATGAAAATTCCGCTATTTATTCCGCAAATTACGCTCAGCCCACATAATTAAATTTTATTCATTACTATTAAAAATTATCAATGGACTCTAAAACACTAGATTAATTTGAGTCCGGATCCTCAGCCGCCCTTCTTGGCGGCCGTTTCTTGCAGCCCCCAAAACGACGTCGTTTTGGGAGTAAATTTTCAAAAAAAAAAAAAAAACGCAGAGGAAGAGGGAGGGAGGAGGAGGAGGAAGGGAAGGGCCGGACTGGAGAGGGCCATAATCACAGGGGGAGGAGGAGGAGAAGGCGGAGGCGACGGCGGTGCAGCTGCTGCGACGAGCTGGATCGGGCGACGATCGGACGGCTGCGACGACGGGCGGCGAGGTGACGAGCTGTGACGGCGAGCTCGCAGCCTCCTCCCTCCTCCTTCCTCCCTCCCACTTCCTCTCCTTCCTCTGCGTTTTTTTTTTTTTTTTGAAAATTTACCCCCCAAAACGACGTCGTTTTGGGGGTTGCAGGAAACGGCCGCTGAGAAGGGCGGCCGAGGATCCGGATTCGATTAATTTAACCTACTGATATAATATTCAGCACCAAAGAGATCACAACAATCAATCATCCAATGCCAAAAATGCTATTAAGCTAAACAAACAAATAATTTATTTCTATAAACATTTAAAGATACATAGCTCACACAACTGATCAATATATAAACCCCTCAAAACAGACACTTAACACCTTCAGAACTGTAGCTCGCAATCATATCCCAACTTGTAGCACTGAGTTTTACACTTGCAAAGTAGGAGAAATGGGGAAAAAACACATAAATGGGACAAACACATCCAAATTCAAAGCACAATAAATAACTTACTACTACCAAAACCATACCTTCACATAACTATCTCTGGCTTCAAAATGCTCGATTTGATCTCTTTGTGTGGCAAAACTACGCCCCCATTGCTGTAAATCTCATCGCAGACGTGAACATCCTCTCCAAGAATTGTCATGTTCTCCACGCGAGCCCACTGCCCAACAGTTGAGTGCCACCCAATGATGCTACTTGAAATGCACGCGTGTTTCTTGATGCGAACCCCACGCATTACAGTGCAGCGAGAGAGTCTAACTCCTGCCTCAACCACACAGCCTGGGCCAATTGCAACGTCAGGACCAATTAAACATCCTTCGCCAATTTTCGAGGTCTCATCAACCAGAACATTTCCTACAATATGAGGTCCAGTAGACAATTTAGATGGAGATTTCTTTCTCAAGGAGTCTAGGTAAAGTCTCAGGCCAGTAATGTAGTCCCTAGGCTGTCCAATGTCCATCCAAAAGCCTGGTAAAACCATGCCGTAAAGTTGTTTCTGGGCTGCAATTTTTGGGAAGACCTCTTTTTCAATTGAGGTGGGCCTCAGTTCAATTCGATCAAGAACAGATGGGTTCAGCAAGTAAATCCCAGCATTGATCTTGTTACCCACAAATAATTTAGGTTTTTCTACAAATCTCTCAACTTGGCCAGTTGATTCTTCCATAACAACCACACCATATTTTGATGGCTCGTCAACCTACATCAACCAACCAAATCATTTCCAATCATCTAACTTTGATTTAGAAGTTTCAAAATGTCTTAGAAGAGAAATCTAGGAATAACTGATAACAGGAAATATATGTATTCAAGTTTACCTTGGTTACCATTATGGAAGCCTCGCCTCCATGGGATTTGTGGAATTCGATCATCTCTTTGAGGGGGTATTCACTGATAACATCACTGTTAAGTACAAAAAATGGTTCACCAGAATCATCTATCAGTTTGTCCCTAGCCAGAGCCAGAGGACCTGCAGTACCGAGTGGCTCAGTCTCTTGTGAGCACGTGATTTTGATTCCAAGTTTAGCCTCAAAGTCCTTTAAGAAGTTCAACATCACCTGAAGAAACAAGTTGTTTTTATCACAAGCGAGTTCACCAACAAAAAGGGACACCAGTAATGTCTAAGAAACGCATGAATTTTGTTGTAGAGAGAGCCACAGGATTTTACCTCTGGTTGGTAATTGATAGCTAGAACCACTTCATTCACTCCAATAGCCTTGAGAGCCTCAATCTGATGTAATTCAAAGACAAATCATACAAACCCATGGTGAGCACCCAAGTGCGCCCGCACATAGATAAAGGGGAGAAAGAGCAAGGGAAAATTTAGGAAGGAAACAGAATAAACTAGAAAAAAAGAGACACATTGACAACTATCATACCTGGTGCAGGATCATAGGTTTGTTTGCAAAATCGACAAGAGGCTTTGGGACACTAAGTGTCAATGGTCTCAACCGAGTTCCAAAACCACCAACTAGAATAAGAGCCTTCATTGTGAGATGGCCTGCTTATCTTGCCAATTAGACAGTCAGAATCTAGCAAAAATGTATCACAAACTAACAAATAATGCAATTTAAAACCCAGTTAGATGACAGATTCCAATCCTTCATATTTATTCATTCCATGAAGGAAGAAAGCTGCAGTCCCACAGAACTCTTTATTGACATTTATGGATCATGAGAAATGATAATAAGCTGATCTCCAAGGGCAAACCTGTTGGTCCTCTACTAACAGGTATTGTATTGAACTTGACAAGATATCACCAAAAGCACAGAAGAGAACACAAAACCAGTCTATATGGAAGGCATGTGAGAAGGGAAAAAAAAAAGACCTGGAAAATTTAACTTTAGGCTGGCCAAAAGATTCATACACGCATCATAACATGAATCATAACGCTTATAGACAGTCGGGTAAAATACATCCAAATGGTTTAGCTGGTCGAAGGAAACAAAGTCCAGCTGCACACAGGCTGGAGGTTTTAATGGGAATGACAAATCCATTGAATTTTATGATGGCCAACTACATAAAACATACAGAGTACTACTCCACAATCTAGTTGGGAGTTCACTATTATTTCTTTCATGTCTCAACCCAAATGGTTTAAAATGGATACTCCAAGAAAGAGCACAACTAAGCAAAACCTCATCCCTACTGTCAGGTTCAGTTGAGTGGTTCTTGTTTCTCAGCTCTACATGTTCCCAATAATATAGAGTAACTCCTTATTCATCTATTTATTTTACAGGGAAAACTGATTTCACTCAATAGATATATTCATAGCAAAAGTAACAAAATGGAGTTTTGGATTTGACCATAAGAACACAAAGTTCACAAGGGGAAATTTTTCTGATTCTTTGTGATCACCAAAAGCAGTAAAAAGTAATTATCAGAATTATTATAATATAAAGAGCAGTAAGTTCATTGCTCAAGATTTTGGTTGACACTTTCCACTAAAAAGGCACATTCCCAAATGGATAGGGAAACAAATCACCATGAAACTCAACTCAACTCAACTCATCAAATCCTTAATCACATCTACCATATGAATCGGCTATGAAACTTTGTTTTGTCCCTCCATCCACATCTTCCGAATATAATCTACAGCCACGACCGTCAATTGCAATAATTTGACATCATGTGGATTGATAAAGAAAACAGTTGAGAGGTTCTAATTAATTCAGTTAGAAGAAAATTGCAATTTTTCTTCCTTCTAAGATTAGCCATAGAAGCCAACCAAGCAATAACTGCAAATAAGCACAAAAAATTAAAATAATTTATGAGATCATGAAGGAATAGATGCCAGATCTGATGACAAACAATATACGTGCTGTATTTGACAAGAAAGCTCCAAACAAAATATTCAAATGATTAAAAAAAGAAGACAAAAACAATGCATATATCAAAAACGATAGAATTTAAGCACTGAAAATCGAAATTAACAACTTTCGAGAAAATTTAAGACAAATTACGATAAGATCTTAACTACATTATTATGAAAGCGCTCTCAAATCTCCAAAAAAGCACGGAGAAAGGAGGACCAAACGAAGAGTTACAAAGCTCAAAACGACCAAATTACACCAATCAAAACACCAAAAAGTTGAGAACAAGAAGCAAATCAAGCACATAATTAACAGAGAATTCACCTTAGATCCGAGCAAGCTAGAAGGGGAACGAGTCGGAGACGAGTTTCAACGGTTGAATATGACTCGGACTGAGTCAGAATCTCCCCCAACGGTTTTTCGTCAGGGGTCTGTGTGCGGTGTTCGCAGGGCGTTTGTCGAATGAACCTTCAACCTCTATATATATATATATACAGAGAGAGAGAGATGGAGATGATGGATATGCGTATCAGTATTCCGGGAATATAAGAATTGACTGGAGAGTATTTTAATTAATTTTTTTACTTTTTATAAAATAAAAAAAAAAGTTGCAAAAAATTAAAATAATAATTTCACAATTTATTGTGATTTCTGATGGTCAACCGAAGCCAAAAATTAATTTTTTATGATTTAAAAAATAATAAAATTTATAAGGTTAAATTTTAAAATTTTATCGGAAAAAATTTATGTAAAATGAAAAATAAATAAATAAAAATAATATTTTAAATTTTAAATTATATATGTTATATATTAATATATTTAAGGGTATTACTTAAAATATGATTTGTTTCTGTGATTTTGAAAATTACATCTTACTAATTGAAATTTCTAATTTCATAACAAATGACTCTTTTTATTAATAACTAATCCAGTTGATTAATTTTTTTTGATAATGTTAGAAATTTTATTATTATATACGAGAATAGTTAAAAATTTTCATTTTTTAGTTAATTTAATTAAATAAAAAATTATGATAAGAAAATATTTATAATTTTTTAAATTATATGAAGTAATTATTATTTCAAACAAATCTTAAGAAATATATTTATAATTTATCCTATATCTAATATATATATATAATTGAAGTGGAGATGAGATGGTATAATGTGAAATAAAAAAACTCATCTCAACAACCCCACCTTCCTTATTGGGGGTCCTTATCCTTACTTTGGCGGATCTAAAAATAAAATATTGGATTTTGGTAATACATTTCTTTTAGGACACTTTTTTTTATAAATTTTTATTCATTTACTTATATTTTATTTAGTCCATATTATTTTCTGAAAAATGTTGAGGACCCTCTTTTATAGAGACCCCCACCACTCCATAGTGATGTGGACCAATGATGTGCTTGTATTTTTTTTTTTTTTCTCTCTTTCTTACTTAGACCAATTACAAGTGAGTGGAGGTTGTGGGAGTGATATTTTGTGGGGTCTGAATCATTACTGTTATTTTCTTATGTTTCAATAAATTGTGACATAATTACTAAAATATTCTTAATAATATTCACATTTACAGCGTGAATGTTTCGTGATGTGAATATTCACATTGTAAAATATGAATGTTCACATCACCAAATTACTAACCGTTCAAAAAATATTTGTAAGGGTAAAAATGTCCATAAAATAACTTAAATATGATAATTAAGATTTGTCCAAATAATAAGACTTATTAAAATATAAGAATATCTTATGAACTAATTGAGATATAAACATTTGAAAAAGAATTTTCTAATAAATTTTAATTTATATTTTGTATTAAAGTATGTACCAAAAAAAAAAAAAAAACATAACCTTTTTAAGTCATCTTAATATGTACGGAAATTTTACATGCATTTTTTTGTTATGATGTTTGTGTTTTTTTTTTATTATAACTTATTGTGATATTGATTATAATATTATTTTAATTAGAATACAAAAGTTCTTTAGTTATGCTTTAAGTGGTATTTGCTTATAATTTTTTTTTAAATTATTTATTACATATATATATATATGACTTCTATAAGATTTATTATGACATTTGTTATAATCAAATCTAATAATTATCATAACTTATATATGATACATATCCTTCTGAGAGTGTATACCATAGCCTTACCCTAATATGTATACACTAAAATCTTGTTTATTTGGATCAACTTTGAATTTTGTTAATACATTCTTTTTAAGATACATGTTATATTCTAAAAAAATTATACATTTTTTTTAAAAAAATTTTTATGACCGAGTGTTCAGGCCAATTTATGCACACCTCAACTAATCCCAGAACCTACGCAAAACACTCCCTTTACGTGGATCAAAAAAATATCGAGCTGAACTCACAGGTGTGATTTCAAAAAATTGATAGTACCTTATCGAAGTTGTATTATAAACAAATATATAACTTCTAAAATCTATATATATATTCTAAATTTAGGTTTGTTTGAATAGATTGAAATAGATGAGATTGACATATCTAAGAGAATTAGATTTATCAATATATTTGAATCGTGTATCATATTTTATATTTAGATTAGTGTGAGGCTATTAAAAGTGATTAATAAAATCTTATTAATTTTAAAATTTAATTAATTAATCCCAATTTTTCCTTAATACTTTCCTTTTGTATCCCACATTTTTTTTAAGATTCAATCATTCCTCATACTAAAGTCAATCTTAATTTTCTTAATTAAAATATTAAATAATTAATATGATAATTTTACAAACATGGCGTAATGATAAACTATAACTTTTTAGCTGTCGAAGAAACACGTGCGACGTCAGAGTGGGGAAAGCCTTTAGGCTAAAAATTTTGTATAATTTATTAAATTTTTTTATCAAACTTCTTATATGAATGTGTTGCATAATTTTTACATCCATATAAAAAGTTTGATAAAAAAATCTAATAGATGATTTAAAATTCATAGCATTTTCTTTGATTTTTTTTTATTTGATTTATAATTTTAAGGGTAATATTAGAGATATCAATTTTTTTATCAAATAAATGACTAAAATGTCTTATATAAATGTAGAGTCCACAAAAATGTGAAATCCACACCATATGAGATATTTAATTAATTATTTAATACCAAATTTGGATCCTATAATATTTTTTTTAATTTTAAAGTTTTTTTTAGCTTCTAATTACCGAATGATGATTGAGGAGAGAGGAGGGGTACGTAGGTAGGGCTGCAAACGAGACGAATCGAGCTGAGTTTTAGTGTGTTTAGACTTGTTTATTAAGATTTTAACGAGCTCGAGCTGAATAAAAATTTAAGGAACCGAGCTCGAGCCGAGTTGGCTTAGGCTCGACTCGAGCTCGAGCCTGTTCACGAACCTTAACGAGCCAAAAAATTTATAAATTCATACTTGCATGTGAGACTAAAGTTACAATTAAAACTTTGATTATATAATTATATATACAATATATATAAACATACTAAAAAAAAGTCCATATTTTACTAAAATAATAATATCTACTACCATTATTATATAAATATACTATCTATAGTTAAGTATTATTTACATTTATATTTTTTAAATATATAAATAGCATATTTCTCTTATTTTTTATACATAATTTTATATTATTTAATATATAAATAATAAATATTGAACGAGCCAGCTGACGAGCCGAGCTTTAGAATGTTTGGGCTTGTTTATTAAAAATTTAACGAGCTCGAGCTCGAGCTCGAACGGCAAAAAAAATTAACGAACCAAGTTCGAACGAGCTCTTACCAAGCCGAGCTCGAGTTTGTTTATGAACGGCTCTGTTCATTTGCAGCCCTATACGTAGGGAGTGCTTTTCTCCGATATTTGGATCGGAGAGAATTGTTTAAATCTATACAGTTTATTATAACTGTTATTTTAATGATTCAAATGGTTTATTTTACCAAGTTTTATATGTATTTTAAAAAAAATTAAATCAATTTGATAGAATTTATATCTAAAAAAATTAACGGTCAATTTAATAAATTATCCATTTTTTGGTTACAAATTTAATAAAATAAAAAAATTACGAATATTAAATTAATTTAATTTTTTTTTATAAATAATATATACACAATACTTAATAAAATAAATAATCTAAATTATTAAAACAAAATCCGTAATCAACCCAAAGGTCAGAACAATCTTTTCCAATCCAGATAAACACTGGAGTGAAGGCTTACCCATAAAAATATATTGCCTAGCTGGCAAAATGGTTCGACACAAACAACTCTGATTGCGTGGAGATGGGTAAAAGTATCGGAAAAGTTACGTGTATATAAAAAAGTATAAATTTGTTTATTCTATTTTTTAAATTAATTTCACTACGAATTTCTATATCTTGATTTTTATAATATAGAGTAAATCATAAATATATTTTTGAAATTTTCCTAAAATACATATAATTCTTTATGATTTATAAAATTATAAATATTTCATTGTTAAAAATTTTTATTTAACAAAATTATTAAAAAAAATAAAATTTTTAACTACTCTTCTATACAATAATAAAATTACCTGCATTACTAAGGGAATTTTTTTTAAAGTTCATAATATTAAGATTTTATAAAATAAAAAATATATAATATTTTCATAATAGTTGGGGTCCTTTAAGATTTTTACAGAAACAAACTGACATAAATAAATTTTGTCCCGACATAGAGAAATTTTTCTGATTTCACAGATAAATTTGATATGATTATAGAAAAATTTCTAGATAATAAAAAAAACATATTGGATCTCTCCTACTACCCAAAATTAGAGAGAAATATTTCGCTAATTTTTTCAATTATTAATTGAAATAAATTTCTGACAATATTAAAAATTGTTAATTGACTTGATAATATATTGATAAAAATGATCATTCGTTATGAAATTAGAAACTTCAAGGGACGGACTGCAAGTAAATCGTAGTTTAGACAAATCTCAGGGATATATTTATAATTTATCCTATAATATTAATGAGTTTTAAAATATGTTTAAATTAAATTTATTTACCTAATAATTTAATTTTAAATAAAATTTTAATGAATTAAGCACACAAAATTTAAATAACTTAATTTATTTATTTTACAGTTTTACATCAACATTTTTTTTTAGTGAAGTACCAATAAATCCCAAATAATAATCTTAGGAACTGTTTGATCGTCTCTTTTTTCTTAGGGACTGAAAGGTCCCATTCTAGTGTGAATCACATAAAAAACCAATATAAGTTTTCTCATAATGTTTAAATTATTAAACGTAACACTTCAAAAAAAAAAAAATTTCCTAGTGTACTTTTTCTAAACGTAACATTCTAAAAACATAACACTATAATATAACACACTAAACAACTCCTTAATATACTTTTTCCAAACATAACACTCCAATCAATGTAACACTAAAAAACTTCTTGGTATACTCTTTTCAAACGTAACATTCTAAAAAACTTCTTAGTGTATTTTTTTTCAAACGTAACACTCTAATGTAGCATACTAAAAAACTCCTAAGTATAATTTTTATAAATGTAATACTCCAATCAATATAACATATAAAAACTCCTTAGTGTACTTGTTTCAAACATAATACTCTAATGTAATATTTCAATGTAACACTAAAAAGCCATACTAACAGGAATATAGATTTTCATGCTCGACAACCAATATTTCAATCACCAGTTCTTCTAAAAAGAATCTTCCAAACCTCACGTCACCATACATTTTCATTCTCATCCAAAAAATGAATAAAAAAAATTAGAAAAATAAATCATAAAAAGTATTCACTTAGACTCAAATGACACCAAATCAATACAATTTTTCAAAATAAAAAAGATTAATTAGTTCCTAAGAAATTTTTTAGGACTAAATGGATCAATATTTCCTTATATGAGACTTATATATATATATATATATATATTACTAGTGGTAACCCGTGTTATGCACGACATGTAAAAAAATTAATAATATATTTTTATACAAAATAATATAAATTATTAAATTTTTATATACAAATTATGAAAATAAAGAAAATTGAAATTTACAATTTAAGTCCTACAATTTTATCACAATTTATTTATTATTTTTTAATTTGTCACAAAATTTAATCATGTAACTTTCAAAATTGTAAACTTAGGTGAACTCAACCGAAACAACTTGAGTCGAGCTTAAAATTTTTTAAAGATTTAACAACTTGGTTTTTAATTAAGTGAGGATCTATGTAAAAATTCAAAAATTCAAATTAAATTTGAATGAAATTAGGCAGAAATACCAAATAACCTGAGCAATCAAAACAAAATTATATATATAAATATATAAATTATTTTCTAATTTATTTTTTTAAATAATAAATAAAATTAATTAAAAATATAATATTATTAATGAACAAAAGGAAAAGTAATATACTTAAGATTTCTAATAGAATTTTTCTTGAAAATATTTAAAAAATACACCTTTTAGAAAGGGATCATCAAATAAATGGTTGTTTAAAAAGTGCTATATTAGTTCACTTTTTTTTTTAATCTTTTTTAAGTCACATCACATGTCTACTTTTCTACACATTTTTCGTAAAAAATAAAAAAGTATACTTAATTATTTTTTTTTTAGTCACATCACATCTCTACTTTTTTTTACCTATTTTCGTAAAAAGTAAAAAAATATACTTATTTAGCACTTTCCAAACTACCAGTTGATATTAAAAAAATTTACCTTTTATAATGGCATAAATAATTTAAATATAATTTTTTAGAAATTCTTTTTAATTTAAAAATTATAATAAGAATAAAAAAAAAGGTAAGAAGCAAATTTAATATGATATTTTTCTTTAATCTGAAAAT
The DNA here is from genome assembly GCA_036172215.1 of Camellia granthamiana. NCBI lineage: Eukaryota > Viridiplantae > Streptophyta > Magnoliopsida > Ericales > Theaceae > Camellia > Camellia granthamiana. The sequence goes on from CM069903.1 coordinate 155,240,066, forward strand.
AATTCTAGATTAACAATAAATTATCACCTATAATCCTATCTTTTTTAAATAAACAAAGTTTAACGAACTATCACTTTTAATAAAAAAAAAAAAAAAAAAAAATTAACGTTTCTTTCTAGTTTATTTTAATAAAAATAAATTCTTAACAATTTAAGTCAAAGATATCTTTATTCTTTATTTTAATTTCTTTAATTGATAATTGAGATAATTAAAAAAAATCTAACAAAATCCACCATGTTTGGTAAGTACAAAAAAAAAGTTATGTTTTGTGCTTTTGTCAAGAAAAAAAATTATATTAAAAAATATTATTGTTCAAATCCTTATAGTTTAGAAGGATATAATTATTTTTATAAAATTTAAAACAAAAAAAGAAAAAAAAATTAATAGCGATTAATAATTTGAACGCATGTATTTAAAACAAATTATAGTTAGACCAATGATATTATGATTTATCATTATGACACATGTGAATATTGATCTCATTCTAATTGTAGTAATATAATTTGAAGAAAAATTTAAATTTGAAATTTTATTTTATGATTTGATAAAGGATGCAAAATTTAAGGAATGAATATTGATCTTATTCCAATTATAGTAACATAATTTAAGTAAGAATCTAAATTTGAAATTTTATTTTAAGAATATAAAATTAATTTATAAACCAATCATATTGTTACACGTACTAACAAAAAATTAAACAAAATAAAAAAATAAAAAAAAAGAATTACAACTTTCAACCTGAATGAAATGATAATATTTTGCAATTATAATAGTATATATATAGATCATGGAATAGATCATTATTTAAAACTTATATATTATGGGATAAATCAATATAATTGTAAATTAAAATTAATGGAATGGTTTTCATATTTAGTGCATCTCAAATTTGAATTTTAAAATGAATTAGTATACTTTCTATTTTTTATTTTATATATTTTATATACTTTATATACTTTCCATTTGAAAGTCATAAATCAAGAGATATTAATTTATTTTTATTTTTTTTGCTTGCATGAGAGCTATAGAGAATTTTTTTAATTATTCAAAAAATTAGAAATTTTAATTTGAGATATTAGAACTCCCACAAGATTTGTAGTTAGAAACCCATTTTGCTTATATAATATATAGATATAGATAGATAGATTTAATATGAACTTATATATATTTTTAATATAAAAATTATTATTTTTAGATTTTTTATAAAAAATAATTTAACAATCACATTACTAACTATAGTATACGCGAGAAGTTAAAAATAGTGTAACAATAAGTATGAAAGAAGTCAAAAAGACTTATGAGTTGAGAAAAATTAATAAATACTGAAATTTTTTTTAAATCTAAATATTAAAAAATTAAAATTGAGATATTAAAACTCCTATAAAAATTATTAGTTAGAATCCTTTTTCCATATATAATATATAGATTTTTGTTTTCGTTTCGTACAACATCAATGTAATGAATGTGGTGGAAAAAGGACGGTTGGGTACATTTGGAACACGTGCGTTAACTCACTCCATTGCTTGTTAAATGGCTGCTAACCCATGGTTTATAAACTTGAAAACGACTTGGCCAAATGAGAAATTTAAGACATTAGTGGTGTGGTGGTTTCTTTTTAATTTATGAAAGGTCAGTCCAATAGAGTCAGCCTCAATAAATATTGTGGATTAGTTAACTGGGGTATAGCTTCTCTATATTTCTTCATATTTTATTTTTTAAATTCTAATTTAAGATTTCGTTTAAAAATAAATTATTTTAATATTTTTTTAAATTTTTAGCTAAAATATGAGGTAAAAAAATTTATATATTTGAAATAATTTTTTAGTTTTTTACAAAAAGATGTGCAAAAAGTAGAGAGAAAATGAAATATTTGACTTTTTGGTATATGTTACAGGTTTTTTGATTTTTTTAATAACTTTTTGACTTTTAGGCTAAAACTATTACTTTCCAAACGAGGCCCTATAATAATAATTTAAGCCGTTTATCTTATAAGTTTTATAATGAAAACCATTTGTATAAAAAAATAACTTATAAACAAATCACGTTTTGTTTTATAGAATGAAAGGTTTAAATTTAAACTCACAATTACTGTCTATTTTAAAAAACAAGATGCATTATTTCATATATCTAGTGATATCCAATAAAATTATTTTTTTGTATAACATATCTAAATTGTTGGGATTATAAGATGAACGGTTTAAATCATCAATGTGGATCTAAAATGGAGTCAAAAAATAAAATATGAAAGAGTATAGATGATAAGAGTATGGAGATGAGTCATTCCTTTAGTGTTTAAAATAGTAAAATTCACTAATTGTTTGCCTCATTTTTAGGAAACAATTGGACTAGTATTTTTCAGGGATAATGTTAGAGGTAAATTTTCTACCAAATAAATGACCAAATGTGTGTGAGATCCACAAAAGTGTGGATTCACACTTATGTAGGACAATTGATCATTTATTTGGTAAAAAATTTAAGACCTACAACATTTTTTGTTTTTCAATCAATGGTATGGAATAACACTCCAAGACCACCAACGAAAGTTAATAATTAACACGGTTGTAATGTTATATTGATTGTCTAACACAATTAATTGTAATTGTGAGAAAATTAATAAAATCTAATCCCCTCACGAATCACATTTAATTGGATTGGACCTAGTCTCTTTTATTAATAGATAAGAGAAAGTGCAAACAATAGCCTTTAGAGTTGTTGTCACCATTGAACGAATGTGTAAACATATTTTGAAATATATAAAATGAAAATTGAGATTAAAAATATTTTGACATTTTATAATGTTTATTGACAATATTTAAAACTATATTATTAGTAGGATCCTTTATTAATTACCTGATGATCAATGCAAGGACAACGTGAAGTTCGTAGTTTCTTCTTCTTCTTCTTATTATTATTATTATTTTATGCAAGTGCAATAATTTGAATGGTAAAGGCTTTTGTTGTTATATTCGGGTCCCATTTGCTTTTACTAGTGTAAGACCCACAATGATATGATGATTTATTAAAAGCACCAACCATCAACTTGGTGACTCCTCCTCACATCTCCCAATTATTTAAAAAAAAAAAAAAATGATTTATTGTAATAAAAATAACATTGCCACTTTTATTGACAAGAAAAATCCTTTCAATTTAGCTTGTTAAATAAACCCATATATATGTAAAGAACACATGGATGGCTCAACTATAAAACCAACAAAATCTTTATTTTAAGCTCAATTTCTAAATGCCCTAATTTTTTAAAAGCTTATCTATCATAAATAAGACTTCTATAAGTTTTACATCATCTTTTGAAAAATCAGGCTCTGGGATTGTTTGGGATGTCTTAAATAAGTACACTTTTTGACTTTTTATGAAATATGAGTTGGGTTTGAAATGATGTAGTACAGAGGTAATGTGACTTAAATAGGATGATGTGACTTAAATAAGATAGTGACTTTTTAACGTTTTGACTTTTTTTAAAGATGCCAAACCAAGCCTTAGACAAAAAATAGTAGAATTAGAAAAAGATAGCCTTTTTTAAAAGCCTATATATAGTTCAAATCCTATATATAATTTCTACATCTTTTTTATTTTGGGAAAAAAAAACTAGGTCCAAATAAATAAACAAAAATGTTCATCAGAAAAAATGCCTAAAATCAGCTATAATAGTAAATTATTTTTAAAAATAATTAATAGATTTTATAATTAATAAAAACATTTGTCTTCATTTTTATTGATACAACTCTTTAAAAAATCAATCAATTAATCTTTTTTTAATTATAAAATCAATCAATTAAAACTTAACCATTGTATATTAATCTCTTAAATTTTTTAAAGTTGCATATTGTCATTATGGTGTCACACCATCTCTAGATTCTTGTGCTAAGATCTAGATCTAATCCAAAATCTATACGATATAAACTTTGGGCTACTGTGATAGATTAACTGCAGCCTGTATAAAAATGTTAATTTTCATTAATTTTATCTTATAAACATGACCAATAATATTATAACCTTTCTAACATGATACGAATTCCAAAACTGTCGGGACTTGTTCATTAGTCCAACATTAAAACTTAAGGTTTGGTTAACAAATACAATTAGCATAAAAACTAAGTAAATAAAAATACGACATATATGTTTTTTCATCAAATCTTAAAGGGGAATTTTTTTTAAGATTTTTGATATTAAGATTTTATAAGATAAATGATATATAATATTTTCATAGTAATTAAGGTCTCTCAATATTTCTACAGAGAAAATTCGACTCAGAGAAATTTTGCCTAACTCGGAGAAATTCACCCCGACTAAGAGAAATTTCAATTTTCACAAAGAAATTTCGAAATTTCTCTGTGATCATATCAGAAATTTTGAAATTTCTCTAAGTTAGGCAAAATTTCTCTAAGTCGAATTTTCTTTATGAAAATGTTGAGGGACCTTAGCTAATAAAAAAAAAAAATCTTGGACCTCTCTTATTATATAAAGTTGGAGAGAAATGTTTCACTAATTTTCTCAATTTTAAATAATTTATACTTAATTCAAAATATATTTTACATTTTCATATAAAAAATATATATATATATATTTATTTATCTCACTTAGCATTTTCCTTAAGTCAACATCATATATATATCATCATATATATATATATATATTATTTAACTAGTGGTTAACCTGTGCGATGCACGGGCTAAACATATTTGTCTTAATTTTTTAAAAATAAAATTTAGTTAAATTATTTATATTTTTGAATATGTAAAATATTTAAAATAATCGTTAAATTAGAGAAAAAAAAGAAGAAGCAATAATTTAAAATTTAAACAATAATTCTAATTATTTATTTTAATAATTTTAGTTGTATCGTTCCATAAAAGCGTTATTTAAATCAACACATATGCTAATTTTAAATAAATTATTTATGTGTATTTTAATAATTTTAGCTCTATCGTGTTATATAAATGTAATTTACATAAATATATATAATAAATTTCATAAAAATAAATATTTTTAATATTTAATTTTCTCAAAAAAAAAAAAGTGAAAAAGTAGAATAAAATTAATTGGTAAAATATTTTTAGTATGTATAATTCTATGAAGTTTTGTTTATACATTAGATTAAATATAAGTCTTTTAAATATTAAATTTTAGAAAGAATTTTGGTAAGGCTATTAGTTTGGAATTTTAATTATAAAAAAAAGGAAAAAAAAAAAGAAAAGGGAGACACCATAGGAGAGGGGAAAAAAATTTAAATGTAAACAATATTTTATTTATTTATTTTGGTAATCTTAGTCCTATCGTTTAATAAAAGTCTTATTTAAATCAACACATATAATAATTGTAAATAAATTATTTGTATATATTTTAATAATTTTAGCTTTATTGTACTATACAAATATAAATTAAATAAATATATATATATATATATAATAATTTTAAAATATATTAAATTAAATTATAACACAAAAAAAAAAAGCATTCGTTTGATAATTTTAACATTTCGTGCTACAACAATGTAACTTAAATAAATATATATAATACGTTTATATGATATTAAATTATAACTTGATATTAAAAATAATTGTTATAAAATTAAAAGTGATTCTAATTATTTAACAAATTCAATATAATTAATATTGTAAATAAGATAGACATAAAAAATAAGAAATAATTTTAATATTTTATTTTAAAAAAAGTGAAAAAAGTATAATAAAATTAATTGATAAAGTACTTTTAGTATGTATAATTCTATTAGGTTTTGTTTATGGGTAATTTAAATTAAGAATTTTGGTAAAAGAATATATTGATGTAGCATTTTAATAAGGAAAGCAATTCTCAATTTTTCTCTCTACTACGTGGCACATCTTTCATTTTTTATTTTTTTATTGAAATGCCACATCAATATATTCTTTTACCAAAATTCTTTCTAAAATTTAATATTTAAAAGACTTTAATTGTATCTGCTCTCAAATTTTCTCTTTCCTATGTGGCACATCTCTATTTTTTTCTTTTCTTATTAAAATGTCACACCAATATATCATTTTATCAAAAAAGATTCTAAAATTTAATATTTAAAATACTTCTACTTAATCTAAATGACCCATAAATAAAACCTGATAGAATTATACATAGTAAAAAATATTTTACCAATTAATTTTATTATACGTTTTTCACTTTTTTATAATTAAAATATTAAAATTATTTCTTATTTTTAAGTCTATCTTATTTATAACATTAATTATATTGAATTTCTTAAATAATTAAAAACACTTTTAATTTTATAACAATTATTTCTAATATGTAGTTATAATTTAATATCATATAAATTTATTTAAGTTAAATTTTTGTAGCATGAAAGGTTAAAATTATCAAATGAATGTTTTTTTTTTTTTTGTTATGATTTAATATAATTTAAAATTATTATATATATATACATATTTAATTTATATTTTTAATATATGATAGAGTTAAAATAATTATATGTGTTGATTGAAATAGGACTTTTATAAAAAAAAATAGCACTAAGATTATCAAAATAAATAAATAAAATATTGTTTATCTTTAATTTTTCTCTCTCCTATGTAGCGTATCTCCCTTTTTTCTTTTTTATTAAAATTTCAGATCAATATACCCTTTCCAAAATTCTTTGTAAGATTTAATATTTAAAAAATTTCTACTTAATCTAAATTACCCATAAACAAAAATTAATAGAATTATACATGCTAAAAATATTTGGGAAAATCGGTATAAGGTCCCTATCCAACTTTTAGTAATGGATTAGGTCCACAATCTATTCTTTTGTAGTCTAAGGTCCCTCACCCATCCCCTCTCCATCCACGTTGTCCTGAGAAATTCCCACCCTCTCTCTCTCTCTCTCTCTCCCCCGATCTCGTCACTTCACTGCCGCTTCCTCCATTGTTACACGAACTGTATCTTCTAGCCAGCTCAGAGACTGATCCGACCACCCCTCTCCTCTTCTCACCGTAACCATTACCAGCTTCGACTGCAGCTCCTTCGCCATCCCCAGCTTAGGTGACCTACCCCCTGTCATCCTCGTTGCTCCGTCGTCCTTGCATCACCATCACCACAATCTAGATCTGGAAAACCTATATCTATTCTCCCCATCGCAGGTTGGCATCAACATTGCGCCAACATCACCAAGGAGTCTCAGTCGCTTCATCACACAGTCCATCCAACCACCACCGTTGCTGCCACTAGAACCACCAGAACCACCGTCCACCACTGCTGTCGCCGCCTATGAATCGAGGTCGAAGCTCGAAAAAGTACTTTCAGATATCCAACTACCATTCTTCAAGAGGATGAGGCTGGCCAGTTGGATTGAATTGAAGATCCTTGGCAACCTTGAGCTCGCCGCTGCCTATGGCCAAGCTGGATAACTTGGGAGCAGATAAGGTGTTGGGGACGAAGATCGAGGTGGTTGAAGAATTTCTCTGGATTGTTTTAGGTTTTTTTTTTTTTTTTTTTTTTTTTTTTTTGTGATACAGAAAATTTCTCTGGTTCTAGAAAATTTATCTGGTTTTAAAGAATTTCTCTGGATTGAATCCAGAGAAATTTTCTGGAGATGAGATTTTCTTTGTGAATATGTATCCAAGTCACTGAAGCCATCAAACTGATTTTCTATTGAGAACATCTATTGCGAAATTTAGATGTTGGACAGTCACATTCAAATTAGAAACCAGAGAAATTTCAGAACATCTATTGAGAAACCATTTTCTGAATAAGAAATCATTTTCAGAATATCAATTTCTGGGTTGAGAAATTCTTTTGACCATTTTCTCAAACCAGAGAATTTCTGGGTTTGAATCAAACCACTAAATTGAGAAATTGAGAAACCAGAGAATTTAGTGGTTTGAACCATCTAAATCATTTTCAGTGGTTTGAATCTAAATTTAGTGGTTTGAATCCAGAGAATTTCTGGGTTGAGAAATTCTTTTGACCATTTTCTCTGGTTTCTCACAGAACATCTATTGAGAAATTTTTATTGAGAACATCTATTGAGAAATTTCTGAATTTAGAAATTTCTCTGGTTTGAATTTAGCTCACAGAACATCTAAATCTAAATTTCTCAATAGATTATTCTGAATTTAGCTCACAGAACATCTAAATTTCTCTGGTAATTTAGCTCACAGAAATTTCTCTGGTAATTTTCTCTGGGCCACTAAATTTGTGCAGTGAGAGGATTTCTCTGGTTTGAATGCAGAGAAATTCTCGGGGTCAATTTTCTCTGGACTGAAATTTCTCTGGGTCAGAATTTCTCTGGACCAATTTTCTTTGGACTGAAATTTTTCTGGACTGAAATTTCTCTGGATCAAGGTTGAGGGACCTTAGACATTATGAAAATATTGTTGAGGGACCTTTATGCTATAAAATCATAATACCAGGGACCTTAAAAAAAAACCCCAAAATATTTTACCAATTAATTTTATTCTACCTTTTCACTTTTTTTTGAAAATTATATATTAAAAATATTTATTTTTATGAGATTTATTATGTAAATATTTTACACATAAGTAATCCAACTAAAATTATTATATATTTATTTATGTTATTTTTTTGTATTATGATAAAATTAATATTATTATTTTGTAATGCATATATTGTAACATATTTTTAAAAATAATTTATACATAGACATATATAAATAATTTAATTTAATTTTGTAAAGTATTATTATTTTTTTTAAATTAACTCGTTACTGTTTCATACAATTTTTTTAAAAATAAAGTATTTGGAGGGGTCATTCGCAGGCTAATCAGGTGGGCGGCCCCGAGTCCTCCCACTGTTTCATGCAAAAAAAATAAAATAAAAATAAAAATAAATAAATAAATGATATTATGAGTTGACATTAAGGTGTCCTTTGAGGATGTAACAAGTAATTAAATTCGGGCTCTTCCAAGGCATGGGGGGGCCAATGGCATCAACTCAACATGTGATTGTCCTTTTTTTAAATAAAATATTTTAATTACCAAATCAATGATCCTAAGGTCATCAAATTTAAATGAAAAATATTAAAGATTTTAAAAATTTTTATCAAACTTTTTAATATTACTCAATTTGAATATCTGAATAAAAAATGTTATGTTCAAGATTTTTTTTTTTGGTTATCATATATATATTTATTGTAATTTTCATAATTTTTAAATAGTAATAGTAGTACTATACTTGTGAAAATATCAATTTTTAGAAACAAAATCAATTTGTAAGGATGAAAGTATCATTATTATATCTTTAACAACAAAATTAGAAATTTAGTGATGAATTACTATTATGTTGGGACTAAATTTTTTTGTCTCAAGAAATAAATTTTTTTTGTCTCCAAATTCATTAGCAACATTTTTAAAATTGTGGCTAAATTTTTTTTTAAAATCTTTTTACTGACGACGATCAAGATAACATGAATTAGTCTCTAAATTTTTTTATAAAAAAATTTTCACTTTTAAAAATAAAAAAATTTAATTTCTAAAATCTTTATATGTTATAATATGTGTCATATCAAATGATAAACATAAATGATCAAATCAAAAGATAAACATAGCGTTGTTCTATTTATATACTCCACATTATACCATAAATAAATTACAAATACAAAATTTAGCATTTAAATTTTATAATCCATCGTAGCATTACTATTATCAAATGGTGTCGGCGATGAGATATTGATATCTCTCGCTCCAAAGGTATGTTTATTTTATCTTTTCTTTTGATTTTAAAAGAGTAGTTAAAAGCATAATAGCAGGCGAAGACAAAAAGCATCTCCTCCATAAAGAAGTTGATCAGTACCCCCTTTTTTTATTTTTATTTTTATTTTTTATTTTTTATTTTTAAGATAATTTTCTAATAAGTCTCATATTTTATACTTCCACTCGTTTGAGAAATGGGGGTACTTACCAATCAGTCCTATTAACTAGACTTATTTACCTACAGGTCTTAACTAATAAATTTAACACTATAAAAATAAGAGATTGATAAATTTATCACTATAAATTTATTCATAAAAACAAAGAGACTGATAAATTTATCACTATAAATTTGTTCATAAAAATAAAAGACTGATAAATTTATCTTTATCACTTAAGAAATTTATCAATAGGACTTAATGGATAATAAGTCTCAAAAGTAGGACCTATTGGTAGTTTACCCTTGAGAAATTGGAGTTGGGACTAAAATAGTCATAAGAAAATAAAATAGGATTTTTATCCTAGGCTAAAAAAATGTCACATCTAAACATAATTATTTTATTTTTTTCTCACAAAAGTCAAAAAAGTCAAAAAATCTATCCAAACAAGGGTTTTTAACCTTAGGTTAAAAAAATTAAAAAGTCAACTCACATCCCAAACAAAGCCTATTATATTTTTTCTTATGATCCATTTAGTTATTTTGAATGCGTAATGACTTATTTGCTATCCATATTATAGTGTTAAATTTGAGAAGTTACGTTAGAGTGTTACGTTTGCAAAAAGTATAATAAGGAATTTTTTTGGTGTGTTTACCTTGGAGTGTTACGTTTGAGAAAAGTACACTAAGAAATTTTTAGTATTTGGGTGTTTGAGTGTTATGTTTGGGAAAGTATATTAAGAAATTTTTTTAGAGTGTTACTTTGGGATGTTACGTTTGGAAAAAGTATACTAAAGAGTTTTTGTAGTGTTGGATTGTTACATTTGGAAAAAGTAGATTGAAGAGTTTTTTAAGTGTTGTAGTGTTGGAGTTTTTTTAGAGTGTTATGTCGGAGTGTGGAGTGTTACGTTTGCGAAAAGTATATTAAAGAGTTTTTTAGTATTAGCGTTAATTACGTTTGAAAAAAATACACTAAGGAGTTTTTTAGTGTATTATACTGGAGTGTATTCGAAGTGTTACGTTTGAGAAAAGTACACTAAGGAATTTTTTTTTTTTGAGAGTTACGTTAAAGTGATGGAAACGTGATAAAAAAATTTGATCCAACTTCCCTAAGATGACATCCCTCGATAAGGAAAGGTATAACATGTCTATCAAATCATATTAAAATTTAAAATACGATCCCAAGATAAGGTTGTCAAAATAAATAGGACCTATTAGTGTATTAAAAAATTCATGGGACTTATTGAAGTAACTGGTTTGCATTTGCAACATTCTGATAATTTTCTCCTTTTCATCATATTTTTTTATTATTTGATATAACAAATGGATGATTATTAACTTCATGAATTTCACTTGAGTTCTCCAAATATTTAATTAATATGAATGTGTCACACCATTAATAAACAAATTGTGACAGAAAAATATGATAAGTATATTATTAGAAAGTTTAAGACGGTTGATAGTCTTTAATTCATGTGAATGAAATTAAATAAAATGAAATGATTATTTGATTAAAATATTTACTTTTACAGTTAGTTACATAAAAATATATTACAAATAAAATCATAATTCATATAGTCATTCTAGTGACCCAAATGCTATTTATTTTTCTATTGCAAATGGGGAGTGCAAAGCATGGAGCCAAATGACAAGCAACATTGGCTTGCAATAAGAATCAAAGTTGAAGAAAATTAACAAATTGCAAGACAAAATTAAAATTTAATATATTCATTACATGACTAAATCTTAATTAATTTCATTTGAGATCCAATGATTTTGATACAATACAAACTGATCACAGCATGGAGGAAATGTGTGACATGGAATTAATTAATGTCATATTAGATAAACCTGTAAATCAAACATGCACTGAGGTTTGCATTTGTGATAGGCAATTACCAATTTCATAGGCCAAGTTAAGTGAAGACCTACACACACACACACACACACACACACACACAGAGGACAAATCTTGGGGAAGGTAGGCTTCTATGCTTGGACAAATACAAGTACTCACTCACTCTCACTCACTTGCCAAAACATCATTGATATGGACTTTGGAAGCAACCCTTTGGTCCTATTCACTAAAAAAAATCCAAACACAATGTGGCCATCAACATTAAAAATGGCTTTTTCTCTCCTCCTCTTCACTTCTCATCAAGTGAATGTTCCTTGGGAACACAAAGTTTTTCAAAAAAACTATATATAATATAATGCTGATAACACTGCATTCTTTTAACATTGTATTATGTGCACTTTTTATAAAAATTTCAGCCTGTATAATTATTGTTTTCTTTCAATTTTTTTTTTCTTTTACCATCTCATATGTTGAATATAGTGAGAGCACAAAATTAGAAATCAAAAACCTAAGGTGTGCTTCCTATATACATACAAAGGAGGAAGTTTCTATGAAGAATTTCATCGTTTGATAGCATCTTGATATCTCTAATTCTTTCCGTCCAAGGTCATTAATTCAATGTCTGTTTAAATTTATCAGATTCAAAATTCAAATGCAATGTTAAAATATAAATATAAAGGGAAAAAAAAAAGAAAGAAAAACATTAAACTATCAGAACATTGGCATTTTGTGTTTTTATATATGTTGTGCAAGGCTGTCACCAGGCAGGACAACATGAGCCAATTTATGCTTGCTTTGGTGGCTTTTCCAACACTTTTTTGTTTTGCATAAACTATATATCAAGTGATTAAAAGAGATTGGGACAAGACTTCACTTCTAGCAAGATTTAGGAGATGTAGTAACTAGACAGTTTTTAATTTTTTTTTTTTTTAAATTTATTGTCAATAATTTTAGACACAACATTATTCCAGTAGCATGCTAGTAAATTTTATGGGCTTTGTATGAGTGTGTAGAAGAAAAGCTGATTTATAAATAGAAGTTTTATACAAAAGATTTCAACCAAATGATGTTATAATAGTATTATTTAAATAATGCCATAATCAGTGGCGTAGCCAGGAAATTCATGGAGAGGGGGCACAAATTAATGATAACATCAGTGTGTTTGGTTTGAGTTTTTTGGATTGAGTTTTTTGAAAATTGAGTTTTTTTGTTTTCGTGTTTTTTTGTTTTTAGTGAATATTTTTAAAATTTTAAACATTTTTTTTTTACTTTTTTAGATGCACTTTACTTAGATATATTTAAAAAGTAAAAAATTTGTGAAAAAATATTTTTAAAAATTAATAAATACATAAAAATACAAATAATGTATAGAATTCTCGTATTTTTTTTTTTGTATTTTTGGTATTTAGTGAATTTTTAAAAGGTTTTTTTCACAAATTTTTTTGCTTTTTAGGTATATTTATGTTAGGTATGTCTAAAAATTAAAAACATTACTTAAAATATTAAAAAAATTCAGTAAAAATAAAAAAAACGGAAAACAAGAAAATAGAATTTTCAGAAAAGTGTTTTTGAAAAAATCTAACCAAGCAATTATTTTTTATTTTTTTAATAAACAACAATGAGATATTACTAAACTTAAATATTAAGAGTCTATTTGGATAAATGTGAATTTTAAATTAAAGGATTTGAGATTAAATTTTATATAAATATTAGGGAGTAACTATTTACAGGCAGATTGAAAAATTAAAAAAGAAGATAAGTTGAGATAGAAATAATATATTTTAGTTGAGAAATTCTATAAAACACACCATAAAAAAAAGTCTCAATCATATGTCGCAATTATGATCTTTGTGATCTTTAGTTATGACACATTATGCCTCCGTTTGGGAAGTGGGTTGGCTTTTTGGCTTTTTGGCTTTTTTGGCTATTTTAGTCTGGGCTTAAAAGTTTGGTTTGGGAATGGCTTTTTGACTTTTTGGCTTTTTTGACTTTTTTTGTGAGAGAGGAGTGTAATGATTATGGGTTGGATGTGATGTTTTGTTTTTTGTAGCTAAAAAAGCCTATTTTGTCTTTTGTGGCTAAAATAGCCAAAAAGCCTGGCTTTTTGGCTTCCCAAACGGAGGCTAGTGTTAGATATAATTTAGTTATAACTTCTTGCTGTTGTTATTTTGGTTATGACTAATATATCAAGTAATAATTAGTTATAACTCATTTTGATATTAGTTGTAACTTGTTGTAATTTTTTATTTTTATTTTTATAATTGAAGATGTGTTGCTTTATTATAATTTATATAGTGGTCATTTTAGTTATGAATGGAAAGAAACATATGGAGGACAAACTCTACATATCAAATGTACCTAACAATCCAATAAATTTCATATATCTTCATTGATGTTAATTATGTTTGCATGTCAATAATGATAGACATCACTATTATATTGAAATTTTCATAAATAATAATATAACTTATCAGAGTCTCTTTACTTTCAATTAAAATGATCATTATTGTTCTCATAATTTTAAAATGTCATTGACATTTCACTTTAAATAATATTTTTATAAATTTTTTTATTTAAAATATTTTCCTTATATTTTAAAAAAAAAAAAAAAATTCCAAAAACCCCCCCGGAGGGGGGGGGGGGGGGACGTGGCCCCCTGGCCACTGTGTGCCTCCGCCCCTGGCCCTAATACTGATGTCCTATCTAAAAAAAATGCCATAATAATAATGGGTATTTTAGTTGTATATCACTATTCTTCTTAGAGACACTAGAGAGAGTTTCACAAACATTATAAGAGCAATATCAGTAAATTAAAATTACCCAGAAAATAGGTCAAGAATTTTGCCTAGCATGTTAGTATATGGTTGAGATTAAATTGGTGTATTGTGAGATTCATATACAAAATGATCTAAGCCATATATTAATATTTTTAAACAAAATTCTAGATAAAAAAATTATATATAGTAGAGTGGTGTTATATGCACCAATTAGTTTACTAACTAGTATACCAACACTAGTTATGATAGTATTATTGGCCCCACTCATTATACAAATTACAAATATTAAAAACATCTTAAATTATGCTACATCATCAATTAGTACACTAACTAGTATACTAATTGGTGCATACAGTATTAATCTATATAGTGTTGCTGGAGAAACATTGGTTGATCCCCAATTGATTAATTGGTTGAAATGCAATTTTTTTTTTAAAAAAAAAAAAAAAAAAGCAGAAATGCAAAGTTTTCTTATTCAGCTGGGGAAAAGCATGGTCTGGTATACTTGCATTAGTTTTTTTTTTTTTTTTTTTTTTGAACTTTGTATACTTGCATTAGTTGGTTTGGTTGTTTACCACTCTAGGAAATGTTTGGTACTGCTTCTTTTTCATCTACTCTTTATTGCCAAGAAAAAGCCTAATCATGAATCCATGTTAAAACTTTGAAAATGCTCCAATTGACGGGATTTAACTTAGACCACTTAATAACGAATAATTATTGGATAGTCATGGAGTATGGTCACGTGATGCGTTATAAATGTTGTAATTGGTAAAGAATATAAAATTTATAATTTTATCGCGAGTAATTGAGAAATATAAAAAAACATTACTATATAATAATTAGTGAATGATATGAAGCTGTGATACTCCATGAGCACTTAGGCACCGTTTGGCAAGAAGAGTTTGGGGCTTTTTTGGCTATTTTAGCCACAAAAGACAAAATAGGCTATTTTAGCCACAAAAAATAAAACATCACATCCAACCCATAATCATTACACTCTTCTCTCACAAAAAAAGTCAAAAAAGCCAAAAAGCCAAAAAGCTCTTCCCAAACCAAACTTTTTAGCGCAGGCTAAAATAACCAAAAAAATCAAAAAACTAAAAAGTCAACCCACTTCCCAAACCAAGCCTTAATCATTTTTGCTTGAATAACCTCTCTAAATATCATAGCACCGGTCAAACAGTTGACCAACCTACTGGTGTTGTCTAGGCCTGATGTTGCACCATTACCTAGTTTCTTCAATTATCAAATAAGGATGGGCTACCTTTAACTTAGGTTAGGTTTGAGAAAATATTTTTTAAAATTAAAATATGAGATAAAAAAATAAGATAAATTATTTTGATTTTTTTGAAATTTAAAAAATTACAATAAATTTTATAATTTTGACATAATTATAGTGATCAACCTTTTAATAAAATTAAAGAGATTAAAACTAATGCAAATAGTATAAAAATATAAAGATATACAAGATATAATGTATATTTTAATGTAAATGAGATGATATTATTTTTTATTTATACGACTAACAAATTTATGATGAAAATGGGATCAACTATTATGTTAAACTTATGAGATTTATTGCATTTTTTTCCAAATCTCATTAGAGTTGAGTGTATTTTACTTAAAAATCAAATATGTTTGGAAATGATATTTGATTTTTTTTAACGAAAAAATATGTAAAAAATAATGTGAATGAATGAGAATAAGTCATTAATTTTTATATAAATAATTTTTTTTTAACTTTTTAATTAAAATAGCTGATCGAAGAGGGTAACAATGAATAACTCCCAAAGAATTAGGTTTCATTAGCCCAATCCCAACCAAATTCCTCTTAGCACTGAAATCTAGTCATCTATTCGTCCAGGCGAAGCATTAAGGGAGATAGATGAAGACGTTCCGCTCGAGTCTCGCTGGAGAGAGTTTCTTTGCGTTACTCCACTCTATCTAGCCGAAGGAAATACCTTTAGCCTTCGTTTGCCGTGTCAAGTTTTTTGATTTTTTAGTTATTTTAATTAAAAAGATAAAATAGACTTTTTAATTTCAATAAGACAAAACATTACATCCAATTCATAATTATTTCATTTTTTTTATAATAAAAGTCAAAAAAGACAAAAAGTCTATCTCAAACAAGATTTTTTAGTCTGAAATTAAAATAACTAAAAAGTCTATCCACATCCCAAACGAACCCTTATTCAGTTCTGAGCGCAGTTGCCAAATGGAGACTTACAAAATTAAAAAAAAAAAAATTATTGTTTCAGATTTTGAAAATTTTTTATTAATGAAAAATCAAGTTTTAATAAAACTTTATAAAATTTATTAATTTATATAATATTTTCTTTTTAACTTGAACTAAAGAAATTTGCAGAAGATAGCCTTAAGTGTGATAAAGGCAGTGCTTCTTTTAGATTCAGTACTAGCAATTGACCCGTGCAATACAGGTTAAGTTGTTTTTAACCAATATTTTATAAAATTAACTTAAATTATTTATGTATGTTTACATATAAATTATTTTTAGAAATTTTTTGCAATTTATGCATTACAAAAGAATAATATTAATTTTATCATAATATAAAATATAACATTAATAAATATATATATATAATAATAATAATTTCAGTTGAATTATTTATGTATATGTGTACATATGTATAATATTATTTAAAAAATACATTATGAAATATGCAGTGTAATTTTCGCTCGTGAACTATAAAAGTGTATTTTAAATATATATGTATGATAATAAAATAAATTTTAATTTAAATATTAAAAATAGTGATTAAATTACAGAACAAAAAACATTTAAAATTAAAGAATGATTTTAATTATTTATTTTGATAATTTTAGCCATATCTTTTATAAAAATGTTACTTAAATATATATAATTTAATTTTAATTATTTATATGTATTTTAATAATCTTAGCCTTATCGTACTATATAATTGAAATAAAAATACATAATGATTTTATATGATATTGATTATGACATAATAAAATAAACACTCATTTTGATATTAATAATAATAGTTAAATTGGAAGAAAATTACTAACATAAAATTAAAAGTGATTATAATATTTTAATTTTTTTATTCATTTAGAAATAAAAATATGTAGAAATGAAAATTATATCAAATTTATTTTAAATAATTAAATATAAGTACGTTGTGGTTGGATTAAGAAAAAATAAATAGATTAATTAATTATGTTGACCATTGATTTTCTTTAATGTACGGTTTATACTGTTTCTACATATTGTATATGATTATACATATAGTTATATAAATTTAAATTAAATATAAATCTTTTCTAATAAACAATTTTATGTTAAATAGGAAACTCAATATAAATTAATAATAAAATATGAATAAGATAGACAAAAAAATAAGAAATGTATTTAATTTTAATATAAAATTTGAATGACAAATACAAGAAAATTAATTTGTAAAGTATTTTTTGTACATATAATTCCATTAACTTTTATTTATAGATAGTTTAGATTAATTAGAAATCTTTTAAATATTATATTTTAGAAATAATTAATATAAGAATATGTTAGATGGAACTTTTTAAAAGAAGAAGAAAAGAGAGATATGCACCACATAATTGAGGGAGAAATTTTAAAGGTAAATACTACTTTTATATATATATGATGATTTTCTAATTGGGTTTATTAGATTTTTTATCTCTAAATTATTGCCAAATTATCTATTTAATCCTCAAACTATCGATTGAGCCTACTTAGTTCCTAAAGTATATAAATTAAAATATATTTAATCCATAAACTATTGATCGAATCTATTAAAGTCCCTAAACTATTTAATTCAAACATATTTAATATTGAAAGGATTATGAAAATAAAATATATGCCCATATATATTATAAATTAGTAAAATACTCTATCTAATTAAGATTTTATTACAGAAAAATCTTAATTTTTTATTTTATCTTTAAAAAGTATTTTATTTCATTATGTGTTTAAATTAATATTAGAGTCTGATCTTACTGAGAAAATTATATGAGTATTAAATATATTGAAGAAGTAGAATTAGATATTTTAAATAATAATACTTCACGACAAATAATAATAGAACAAAATAATATATTAATTAAGTTATAAAAAAAATTTAGCGAAAAACTTGAAAATAATTAAAATTATAAATAAAATTTGACATATAACATTAGATAAAAACAAGCAGGTAGTCATTGTAGAAAATAAGTAAGAAAATATATAGATAATTTGTGACACTCTAAATATTTAATTAATTTTAACACCTCGTTAATATCAACTACTTATGGTTACAAAAAATATATATATTTAATTTTATAATTATATGTGTTAAAATATAATCTGTAATGCCTCGAAATAATTACAATAATCAAACTCCAAACAACTAATATAAGGTGACATAATTGAAATGATAAACTTTCATTAGTCAGCATTTATATACAAAAGGTGATAAGGAATGAAAGCTAGACAAATGTTCATGTGCTCTAAAGGCTTACATCTTTCCAAACCAATGCTTGGGTACATAAAAAACGAGTCATAAGTTCAATACAAATAAAGCCCTAGGCTTGTACAAAAGTTAAACACAAGATAAACAAAACTGAGCCTTCAACTGTACAATCCTCCCAAGCTAAGTCCTTAGTGGAGGCATATCATCAGCACTTGAAAATGATTTTCCCAAGTAGGGTGAGCCAAAACCTAATAGAAACAATCTAACACAATATATGAATATTAACAAAGATATAAGTGTAATATGTATCTACAACGCTCGTAATAAAATCATTTACAATTGTTCTACAAAACCATGCTACACTAAGTTCTATATCTCATTCCATATTATCTCGATTCATAAATCGTTTTTCATTTCATTCAGACAACCAAACTGAGGGTGCAACTCAATGGGTCTCTAATCAACACAGCTGTTATACAAACACTTTCATTTGCCATTTTATGGATATTTCGTCCGCAAGAATTGGAACCCATGTATACGCGCGGTTTTCGGGACTTTCACCCGAGACACACAGGTCAATTTAATTCAATAAAGTCCATCCCCTTTCTTCTCCCAAATATCATACATTTACAATGTATTAAAGACATAATCATATTCAATGACAACGAATTAGAGATTAGTTTCAATTCACCTAATCCTTATGCAATTTCTACAACAATCATAGCTATCCTCCACCAATAGTCCAAAACAGATATTTTTAAACAGATATATAATCTCCAAGACAAATAAATTATTCAAATTTTCATAGGTAAAAGGTAATATATATCCAACTCCACCATTTATATAAACATCCATCCAATTTCAAATTCCCAATACCAATTTCATTTATTTATACAAAATAACTATTGGAGACATTTTAGGGCAAAACTCCATTTTCTTCCAAAATCCATCCCGAATATCAAAATCAACAAATTTATCACAACACAACCTCACATTTACTCTCACAACCATTTTTAATACATACATTTGAAAACCTCTCTTTTGATTTTAAATCAAAATCCTAGGTTTGTTCAAAATCATTCCAAATTCTAATAATCTTTACACATCAACAAATAATTAAGTTAAAACTCATGGAAGAGTGTAGAAAGTCCATGCCTCAAGTTTAGAAGACAAGTAAAGTAAGGAAGAAACTTCGAAAACACCGAAACCAAGTTTTATTTGGACCAAAGTGAAGCTCTTGAGACGCTCTACCTCTTTCCCAAAGACACTAGGGTAGAGAAACCAATAGATTTAGGTGAAAATGTAGAGAGAGAGAGAGAAGGAGTTTTAGAGAGGGAGGCTCTAGATCTAGGGCTTTTGAAATGTTCAGAGAGAGAGATTTGAAAAAGTGATGTAAAAGGACCTCTTTATGAACTGATATACGCATAATCCGCTCGAGCGCAAGAAGTGACACTTGAGCGTTAGACACAATAAGTTATTCCGCTCGAGCACAAGAAATGACGCTCAAGCGCAGAATGCACACTCCCAATAGTTTTGTAGACAATAGACTAACGCTCGAGCTCAAGAAAGGCTGTTCGAGCGTAGAAAGCACCGCTCGAGCGTAGAATACCCTCTCCCAGTAGTTTTGCAGACTTGAAAAAGTATTGAGAGTTCACAAAGCCCACTTAAGCGCAAGAAGTGCCGCTTGAGTGGAGAAGTAAAATTCTAGACAACAAAAGTTTGAAAACCAAGTAATTAACCTGTTCCAAACGTAACTGTGGACGCGCCCCGCGTGAGGGCCTCACCCCATAGTTCGGACTCAAATTGTCATGGTTCTTAATCTGAACCAAAGAGTCCAAATCCGGTAAATCGTTTTGAAAAAACAGATTTTTAGAAAAGAAGTGTCAAACATGGACTGCTTTACCAGATACAGAGTCGCCACCTAAATATTTTACTTTGGAGAATTTAGGAAACCCTGACTCGTTTGCTAAAGGCCACGTGTCCGTCATCACCAAAGTTGCCTCGGCTCGGGAACTTGGGTACGATTGGGGAAGGTCAGCTATGAGCACCCCCGCTCGCCCGATCAAAGATCGGTCTCTACCAATCATGATATCTTGTTTTAAAAACATTAAGTGCTTTTATTCCGGTTAATTAGCCTAAAATTACTACGTGATGCGCACAGCAAAACAAGTATAGACTAGATTGCCTAATTTGGAACAAAGCATTGCATATCCATTTGTTTGAAAATGGTTTGAGATTTGCTACTCGCAAGTAGGCTAAAATACGGATTTCAATGAATTATTCTAATTCAAACAATCCAACCTTCACCCACAGGCATTCAGGCAGTTATATCACATAAGCAATTAGCCTCATGGCAAGCATGCTGTCATGGCAAACACTCGCATGCATGCAAGGATGCTAAAGCATAAAAACTTACCTAGTACTCCAAGGCAAAACAGAAACTAGTTAGTAATCAATGCATGATCCTACTTCATGTTAAGATGGCTAATGCAACACAGGAAAAATGCAGCTAGAATAGGCTCGGCTACTCTAAGATGGCATATGAGATGCTACAAATAACATGTATTCAACTTGGAATTGAAATACAATGTAGTTAGCATGATGCGCTGAGCCCGGTGCATGCAAGACAAATGTATGGATGCACGCATGTATAGCATAAGGTATGCTAATTTGAATATGCCCTAATACTAACCATCAAAAGCAGGTAAGTAAAAGGGAGAAAGAAGTGGGGGTTGGAAGACATGCACACACGCACCCACACTTATTACAAATTCGCCTTCGCTCGGAGGGACCAAAAGAATAATACAGTCCGGATAATGAATCAACTATCCCAGCTAATTAATTATTACAGACCCTCTAATTAATTAACAAATTAATCACAAAAATAATTTGAGTGTGAAGCTAGAGAGAGTGCCACAGCTCTGCCTCGGAATGCGCGAATAATGCATGCTTGACTCACCTCGTTCGGAAACTCGCTACCATAGCACTGTTGCCTCTGTTTACACTTGTCACGACCCAAACCCGGCCCTATGGGTTTAGCACCGTAACCGGCCAGTAATCCGAGATTACCGAAGGCCTGCTTAACAGTAGAACAGTAAAACAGAGTTCAGGGCCTGGCGGAAGCCAATACAGTAATTAACTAGTGTCCATTGAGCTGTGACAATCCGTATGCCAAAAACATTTTTCATGCATTCAAACAGTTTAGAACAGTACAGTCTATACAATCATTTACAGTCAGTTAGTACAGGGATCAAATCCCTTGACAACAGTGCAGTAAGAGGGATGACAGTCTAAACAGTAGCACAAAACAGTAAGAAGACCGATGGGGGACACAAAAACACCCCAAGCCATGGCATGGCGTCTCGGAACCTCGCAGTGAGGCACATAGGCTGGCTTGACAAAACTGGGGACTAACCCACGCTCCTAGCTCCGGTCTGGCTGCTGAGAACCTACATATATATATAAACAGTGAGCTAAAGCCCAGTGAATAACGTAATGCGTAAAGAGGTTATGAAGGAATGTCCTTACAGCAATGAAATCAGTTCATTAAACAGTATTTCAGTCAATCAGTCATATGTGGTACATCCATTAGCCTATCAGTGCAGTAAACAGTAGGTCTTAAAGACCAGGTCTTAACAGACCCAACAGTAGTGATGGCCATCAATCAGTAAACAGTATGGTTCCACAAGGGAACCGACAGAGCTCTGTAACAGTAACAGTAAACAGTAAGTGCTAAGGATGCCACAATACAGTTCAGAATACAGGACATACATTCATTCAGTAAATAATATCAGTTCAATAAACAGTTCAGTTCAGTATTCAAAAGATAACCATTTTGAACATATCTTTACACAATCGTTACTCACAGAGATTGGGCTAATAGCAGCTAGAGCGCGTCCCCGAGAGCCCACCCTAAACAGTTAACAAATAGAACACATACTAAGTTTCACAGTCGGAAATGATGATAATTAAATCCCTAAATTTCCTCGGTGTGGTTCTATGTCTAAATCCTCATTAAGATGTCTTAAACTAGGCCTAAGAATGCCTAGAATGAGATGAGGATGCAAAAATACAGTTGGAAGGCATTTTTCAAAAGTTGCTGAAAACACGGGTCTCGCTCGAGCGAGCCTTCCTTCGCTCGAGCGAGGTAGCAAAATCAAAGGCTTCGCTCGAGCGAGAGGTCCTTCGCTCGAGCGGTCTGTAAAATTGCAAAAGTACTGGTTGTTGGATTTTTACGCGCGATACCACGCTCGATGCTCGCTCGAGCGGAGCCCTGAATAAAGGGTGCTCGCTCGAGCGAGGAATCCTTCGCTCGAGCGAAGAAGCCAAATCTGGAATTTCCAGATTTGCCTCCCAAGCTCAAACCAAGCATTCTCAACTCAATTCTCGACCTCTTGGGCCCAAATTCTGGAAAATACATCCCAAAACAATGTATAACAAGTTTCAAAAGCCAATTTATGATTTCAAGCCCCAAAGGTGAGTCAATTAAATCCAAAATTCAAACCCATTTTCAAGAACAATTTCAAAACATGCAATGCATGAGTTTTTAACCAAATTCAAGGTTCAAATTTTGCTCTAATGAGCTCAATAGTTGGAAAACAAAATGAAAACATGGACTTTAGCTTAAACATGGACACGCATGGACAATCTACCATGAATTCAACTTCAAAATGCACCAATTCAAGCATGCATGCAACAATGGAGTTCCAATTCAACATATATGAGCAAATTTATGACTTAACTTCTCTATGACCATGATACATGCAAGATGGAACTCAAAGACAACAAGAAGAAGATGGATTCACTTACCTAAGTCTCAACGTAAAGAGAACAAGTTCAATTATGCAATCTATGCCTCAAATCTTTCAATTTCCAAGCAATTCTCTAGATGAACAAGATGAATTCCTTCTTTCCTCACTCTCTCTATGTTTTGGTCGGTTAGAGGCCACAAGAAGAGCTGATCAATTGATATATTCAGTGTAATAAGGCTCTATTATAATAATAAACAAAGGTCCACTATAGGTGGCAATTTGGTAAATAAGTTAAATTTGGCAATTAACTCCTTTTAATCTAATTTAATCATTCCTAATCAATTTTCAAATAAATATACCATTAAATCACAAATATTCTACTGATCCCAAAACTCTAAACGGTTCCTAACTCGGCCGCCGATAAGGCCTTCAATTAGCAGTTTAAACATATGAATTCAAACAGATAATCAATCAATCAAACAGATGCAATATGCAATTCAATAGATAAACTTATTCAATTTCAGTTTCGATTTCAATCAGTCCATTCAGTACTTCAGTTAATTCAATTATCAGTCATTATCAGTTCAGTTTAGCAGTAACCAGTAGCTAATTCAGTAGTTTATCGGTAATCAGTACGAGGGTTGTTACAGTCTCCCCTCCTTATAAGGAGTTTAGTCCTCTAAACTCGAGTTACCTTCATTCTGGAAGAAAACAGGATCCAGTGGGAACAAATCAGGATATCTTTTCGCCATGTCATCTTCCCTTTCCCAAGTGGCATAGACGCCACCATGGTTCTGCCAATCAACTTTCACCAGCGGGATCTCTTTGTTTCTCAGTTTCTTGATCCGTCGGTTCACAATCTGTATAGGCCGTTCCTCGTAAGTGTAGTCATCACTCAACACGATACGAGTAGGCTCAATCACGTGGAACGGATCCCGGAGATAATCTCTCAACATTGAAATGTGGAAAACATTATGCATATGCTCCATTTCAGGAGGAAGTGCAACTTGATACGCCACCGGATTGATTTTCTCAATAACCTGATACGGTCCGACATATCTTGGCGCTAACTTGCCTTTGACTCCAAAACGAGTCTGGCCTTTCATTGGTGTCACTTTCACAAAAACGTGATCACCCACTTCATATTCTCGGTCTCGTCTTCTAACATCCGCATAACTTTTCTGTCTACTCTGTGCAATTTTCAATCTCTGTTGTATCAGTTTTATCTTTTCAGTCATCTCATATACAATCTCGGGCCCCAGCAAAGGCCCATCTCCAACTTTTGCCCAGCAAATTGGAGATCTACATTTTCTGCCATACAATGCCTCGAAAGGCGCCATTCCAATACTCGAATGGTAGCTGTTGTTGTAGGCGAATTCAGCCAACGGCAAATGACTTTCCCAGTTTCCCTGAAAATCAAGGACACACATTCTCAGTAGATCCTCTAAAGTCTGGATGGTCCTTTCTGACTGTCCATCTGTCTGAGGATGATAGGCACTACTCAGCCTCAATTCAGTACCCAATGCAGTCTGTAGGCTTTGCCAGAACCTCGATGTAAACTTTGAATCCCTGTCGGAAACAATGGACACAGGCACTCCATGCAGTCTCACAATTTCGTCAATATAGATAACAGCCAATTTGTCTGCATTATAAATTGTCTTGACAGGTAGGAAGTGTGCAGATTTAGTCAATCTATCAACAATAACCCAAATTGAATCCATACCTTTTTTGGAGCGAGGTAATCCAACGATAAAATCCATCGTGATATGCTCCCATTTCCACTCTGGTATGGGTAAGGGTTGCAATAATCCAACAGGTCGTTGATGTTCAGCTTTGACTTGTTGGCAATGAAGACATTTGGATACAAATTCGGCAATTTCCTTCTTCATTCCCGGCCACCAGAAATTCTGTTTCAGATCTTGGTACATTTTCGTATTCCCCGGGTGAATAGACAATTTTGAATTGTGGCCCTCTTGCAGTACTCTTCTTTTCAGTTCAGTGTCATTCGGCACACACAGTCTTTCTTGAAATTTCAATACATTGTTCTCAAATTTGAACCCCGGTCTCGGTTTAGAATCTCTTTCTTCAATAACCTTCTTCAAGTAATCATCCAGTTGCTGTTTCTCCTTAATTTCTTCAATCAATGCTGGTTGAGTAGAAATAGCAGCTAAGGTTCCACCTTGTTCCTTCAAAACAATTTCAATCTCAGACTTTTCAAGGTCACAAAGCAACTCCTTCTGTCCAGTCAGCAAACAGGCTAAGTTCCCAATCGATTTTCGGCTCAAAGCATCGGCAACGGTGTTGGCTTTTCCCGGATGGTACAAAATCTGTAGGTCATAATCTTTTATCAGTTCAAGCCATCTCCGCTGTCTCATATTCAGTTCTTTTTGTGTAAAGAAATATTTCAGGCTCTTGTGGTCAGTATACACTTCGCATGTTGCTCCATATAAATAGTGACGCCAGATTTTCAATACAAATACCACTGCAGCAAGTTCCAGATCATGGGTTGGGTAATTCTTTTCATGTGGTCTCAACTGTCGGGAAGCATAAGCAATAACTCTCCCATTCTGCATTAAAACACACCCCAAACCATTATGAGAAGCATCACTAAATACAGTATAACCATCCGTACCTGAAGGTAGAGTTAGAACCGGTGCAGTCACAAGTCGGGTTTTCAATTCTTGAAATGCTGATTCCTTTTGGTCTGTCCAGTCAAATGATGTCCCCTTCTGAGTTAACTGAGTCAATGGTAGGGCAATTTTGGAGAAATCTTTGACAAATCTTCTGTAATATCCAGTCAATCCCAAAAAGCTTCGGACTTCAGTCACATTTGTTGGTCTAGGCCAGTTCACTACAGCTTCAATTTTCTGCGGATCAACAGAAATTCCATCTTTGCTAACAACATGCCCCAAAAACATAACATGATCAAGACAAAATTCACATTTAGACAATTTAGCATACAGTTTCTGTTCTCGTAAGGTCTGCAGGGCAAGTCTTAGATGGTGTTCATGTTCTTCAACAGTCTTAGAATAAATCAGGATGTCATCAATAAATACCACAATGAAATCATCAAGGTATGGTTTAAAAATTCTGTTCATGAGGTCCATAAAAGCAGCAGGGGCATTCGTGACTCCGAACGGCATAACTAAAAATTCATAATGGCCATACCTCGTTCTAAAAGCAGTTTTATCAATGTCTTCCGGTTTGACTTTCAGTTGATGATACCCCGACCTAAGATCAATCTTGGAAAACACTTGTGCACCCTGTAACTGGTCAAATAAATCATCAATACGCGGTAATGGATATTTATTCTTTACAGTTACCTTGTTCAATTCACGATAATCAATGCACAGTCTCAGTGAGCCATCTTTCTTCTTTACAAATAAAACAGGTGCACCCCACGGTGAAGTACTGGGTCTGATAAACTTCTTGTCTAACAGTTCTTGCAATTGCACTTTCAACTCCTTCAGTTCTGTTGGGGCCATTCTGTAAGGAGCTTTAGACACTGGCTGTGTTCCCGGAATCACATCAACGGTAAATTCAATCTCCCTGTCAATCAAATCCCCTGGCAGATCATCTGGAAATACATCTGGGAATTCTCTAACTATAGGAATACAATTCACATCAGTTTTAACACTATCATCAGTAGACTCAGTCAGCACAGAACACAGATATCCTTTACACCCCTTTCTAATTAATTTAACAGCTTTCACTGAAGAAATCAAATACGGAGGAGGTACTACTCCACTCCCATTAAACACAAATTCAGGCAAACCCGGTGGACGGAAAACTACTTGTTTTGTTACACAGTCTATAGTGGCATGATATTTTTGTAACCAATCCATCCCCAATATTATATCAAAGTGATCAATATTCAATGGCAGTAAATCAATAAATAGATTCATATCCCCAACAATAATCTCACAGGCAGGATACATATATGCACATGTCATGGATCCCCCAACAGGTGATGATACAGCTAGCAGATAGTTCATGGGTTCTAAGGGTCTATTCAATTTACGCGAAAAAGCATGCGATACATACGAATGTGTAGACCCCGAATCAATCAATACATATGCATTTTGAGCACAAATAGAGAGGATACCTGACACAACAGTCTCAGTATTCTGAACGTCTCCCGGTACTAGGGCAAATACTCGGCCCTGCCTCATAGGCTCTTTCCCGGTAGCTTTGGGGTTAGGCTTTGGTGCTACATTTGATGCTGCTGCGCTCGGTGTAGCTTTACTACTAACTGGTGGAGCAGAAGGGCAGTCTTTAATTCTGTGGCCCACCTTGCCACACCTGAAACAGGCTCCAGAAATCTGGTAGCAAACCCCTTTGTGCTTATTGCCACATACGGAGC
The DNA here is from genome assembly GCA_036172215.1 of Camellia granthamiana. Classification (NCBI taxonomy): domain Eukaryota; kingdom Viridiplantae; phylum Streptophyta; class Magnoliopsida; order Ericales; family Theaceae; genus Camellia; species Camellia granthamiana. The sequence continues at coordinate 155,268,115 of CM069903.1, forward strand.
AGGGTGGAATAAACCCACTCCCTTGGCTGGGGCTAGTCGTCAACCCCGTATTCTGTTTCTTGGTTGCTGGGTTATGCTTGCCTTTCTTAAATTTGAAACCCTGCCTTTTACCTTGCCACTCAGTTGTAGGTGTTTCAGATTGTTTCACTGCTGCAATATTCGACTCGGCCATCAATGCCCGGTCGAGAACACCCACAAAAGTCGGTAGTTTCAAAACATTTATTCGGTCAAGTATTGCAACATTAAGGCCACCCTCAAATTTTCTGGCCTTCTTGTAGTCAGTGTCCACCATATGTGGTGCATATCTGGCAAGCTCGGTAAATTTCGTTTCATATTCTGCCACAGACATTGTGCCCTGTCTCAGTTGTTCAAATTCAGTCACCTTTCTATCCCTGACACACTGTGGAAAGTACTTTTCAAAGAAGGACTCCTTGAACTGAGCCCAAGTCATAACAGTATTTGTATCACGGATCAACATCCACCACCTTTTAGCTTCTTCTTGTAGGGTGAAGGTAGCTAACAGTACTTTATTGGCTTCGGAGCACGGAAACATTTCAAACAATTTTTCTGTTTCAAGCACCCAAGCTTCAGCCTTAAGCGGTTCAAGGCCTCCCTGAAAGGATGGCGGTTTCATCTTGCTGAATTTATGGGTGAGAGCAATTATGTCCCCATCATTCACATTTGCATTTAGTTCCGGCTGTACCGGAGGAGGAGGTGGGGGCTGTTGGTTCTGCTGTTGCTCAAGTCTAGCAGTTAACAGTTCCATCATTCTTTCCATTCTGGCCATTCTTGCCTCGGTAGATGAGGATTCAGGTTCATTTGCATTGTCCATTTCACTATAAGCAGTTATAACAGTTATAGCAATTATAGCATTAAACAGTTGCATGTTTAGACAGTTATCACATGGACATGTATTCAATCATAACATAGCCACACACTTTTCCCAGTTCATGAAATGCCCTAATCACTTTCTAGGACACCCTATAGCTCATTTGGACACGTGTGTGCGGTATAACTCGTGGTTAAGTATCGCTTTGATACCACTCAGTCACGACCCAAACCCGGCCCTATGGGTTTAGCACCGTAACTGGCCAGTAATCCGAGATTACCGAAGGCCTGCTTAACAGTAGAACAGTAAAACAGAGTTCAGGGCCTGGCGGAAGCCAATACAGTAATTAACTAGTGTCCATTGAGCTGTGACAATCCGTATGCCAAAAACATTTTTCATGCATTCAAACAGTTTAGAACAGTACAGTCTATACAATCATTTACAGTCAGTTAGTACAGGGATCAAATCCCTTGACAACAGTGCAGTAAGAGGGATGACAGTCTAAACAGTAGCACAAAACAGTAAAGAGACCGATGGGGGACACAAAAACACCCCAAGCCATGGCATGGCGTCTCGGAACCTCGCAGTGAGGCACATAGGCTGGCTTGACAAAACTGGGGACTAACCCACGCTCCTAGCTCCGGTCTGGCTGCTGAGAACCTACATATATATATAAACAGTGAGCTAAAGCCCAGTGAATAACGTAATGCGTAAAGAGGTTATGAAGGAATGTCC